>CM070560.1:26615856-27215856 GCA_036346405.1 Phyllostachys edulis
CATCTAGACAGCAGAGTACCGACCTTTTGGTAGGTCGATTCGGAGAGGTCTAGGTGGTTCTCGTGTGCATTCTTATGATTCTACTCCTAACCATTTTACTGTTGTTTCTACTGCTTTGCCCAAGCATCGTGTGACTCAGTACTGGATTCCAAAGTCTCTTATCACTAACCCCAGTACCGAGGCACAGATGTTTTCTGCTTATGCCCTGTAGGTCTGTCATGCGAGGAAGGAGAACATATGGCTTGATTGACTCTGGGTATTCTCGACACATGACTGGAGGTTCTAGATGGTTCTCCTCTCTCACACGTGCATCCGACGACGAGTGGATCATATTTGGAGATGTTTTTACTAGGATCATGACAACCAAGGGCGCTGTGAGCTTTCTTCACCTTCATGCCTTTATCTTCATGATTATTCAGTCCTGGCGTGTTGTGCTTTTCATTGTGCTCATTTGTATCTTATCGGCATGTGTTCTCCTATGATATTCTTCATCATGCCGTTGCGTGTATTTTGTTTATATATCCTTGTACTATATTGTTATTCACTAGTTTCTTGGATGTATAAGCTTGGTTTAGTCTTCATGAGCTTGTGCTGTCTTGTATATTCTGTATTTTGCTCTTGTTGATCTTTGCCCTGTGTATTCACATGCTTACTTGATTTCCATGATTTGTTCCTTAACATATCTTATGTTCTCATGATATTGTGGATACATGGGTCTTGCCATAGCTTTGACTAGCACGCTTTACCTTTAACTGTTATATATGTTGTGTGTTATGCTATGTGCTTATTTGCTTGCTCCTATGCCTTCTTGTGGACTAAGGATAGGTTGAGCTTTGTCATATCTTGAATAGCATGCGTTGAAATTGAGTTTTCTATCTTCATGCTCATGTCTTAAATTGTTGATTATATGCTTTCATGAGCTTTGGATCATTTACTGCTATTCTTGCTAGTCATGTGTCTTGGTACTGTTTCTCTAGATTTTGTCTGACTAACCCAGTACCAAGGCATAGACTTTTCTGTCTCTTTGGTGTAGTCTCTTCAGTTGAGAAGAAGAACATGTGATTCATGATTTCAAACTGTTGGTTCTTCTTCATATGTGCATTCAATGATGGCTATCACTTCTTGGAGACAAAGGAATTTGAGATGAGGATGATGGGTGAGTGCAACTACCTTCTGAAGCTTCAAGGAATGGATCTTCATCCATTATGACTACATCCCACTGCCAAGCAGTGCGACTCAGGTTCGAGCTTCCATACTTTTCATTTATGTATGGTATCCCTAGTCTACCTTGCATAGCATTTGTTTTGTGTCAGGTGTTGGGCTTGTTGTGTTCAGGGTAGATAGGAGGCTCTGTTCTAGCACATGTCTTTTCTAGGCACTCTTCTTATCCCTTGGTTTTCTAGGATGCACTCTTCTCACAGCCTAGGTCGAGCTTGTCTCCCAGTCACTAGTCCTTAGCAGGTTTTTGAGTTGCCTGTAGGTCGTTTTAGTGATGGTGTTTCGCTCCCTAGCTTTTTGAGTTGCTTTCCTAGAGATCTTGTGGAGTTTGAAGTCTTTGTGCTAGCTTTGTGGAGTCCAAGGCTCTTTTGGCAAATCTCCTCTCAAATCTTTTAGACCTAACAAGGTTTACCACCTTGAGAAGTGAGTTAGGGTTAATTTTTCCCTATGGGATGTTTTGAGGGGGAGTTTGCTCTTTTTGCATTCATTTGTATCATAATGCATTTTTCATTTCAGCAACTTGCATTGTAATATAATCTTATGGAGTTTTGATTATTATCCTTTTATGACTTGAATTCATTCTTCATACCCTGTCATGTCTTATGCTAGGTTGCTAGACTTCTTTTATGGCTTTTTATGTATAGCTTAGCTTTTGCCATGCTAGCTTTATTATCTGTGAGCAAACTGAATTATAATATGACTTGTTGGATCTTGTGACTAGTTTTGTTTTAGTGATCCTCTCATGATTCATGCCATGTCATATAGGCTTAATTGAGTCTTGAACTTATTTTGAGTTTTAAATTGAGCTATGTTAATTCTTAAGTCAAGCAAATGAAAAATGAGCTTTTTCTGTGCGAAAAAACTGATCTCACCAATTCTTTCTCATGAGACGGCTTGCCATTGCACTAGGCATGAACTCAGGGGGAGTTTTGGATGACCCAGACTATTCTCTTAAGCTTTTGTTGCTTGGGATGCTCGCAGTGAGGCTTGAGATCTAGCACAATGCTAAGAAAATAAATTGGCAATTGGTTGAAGCTTAGAATGCAGTTGTGGATGGCTCCTAGTCCAGGACTTGCTTTACTAAGATAAAACCAATCATTTTCAGCAAAATGCTCAATGTGCTAAATTCTAAATGCTTGATCAAATTGTTTCAAATCTGAATGCTCAAACTTGACCCTTTTTCTAGGTTCTGGCTCAATCTCGCTTATAGACATGACCTGACTCATTTTTGGATACCTTTAGTTAAACTATGATCTTGAGCACCTTGTCATGTTGTCGATTCATTTAATCTCAGATTATTGCTATTTTGGCTTTAGCTTTGCTATACATGTTTTGCCATGATTGAATATAGCTTCTTCACATAATATGGCTTGGTGTAATACTTGTACAGTCTTCATGGATAATCTTCATGGCTCCTTTTGCTCTAGTTTAAAACAAAAAAAAAATTACAAAAATTGCTGCCATTCCATTACATTCATGCTCTATCTTCTTCCATGCACCTTGATGAATCCATTGTCAAAGGGGGAGAAAGATTGGTCAAAAATGTTGTTTTAGAGCTTTTCATCTTATTGATCAAAGGTCAAATAGAATAATTGTTCTTTCATATGGACCTTAAGTAAGATTTTATCGATTCTTTGGAAATTGAAGCTTTTGTGCTTTCCTTTGCTTTATCTCACTTGCTTATGCTATTCTGAAGCCAGCTTGGTCATTTCCTTTGCCTTTTTCTTGCATTTGGACCAAGTTGTGCCTTTGCGCGAAAACTGCAATATTTTACTTTTCAAACCACAAAACTACATTTTCTGAGAGATTGCCAATGTGTTCATCAAGGGGGAGATTGTGGATATCATGGGGATATGCCCATGATCTTAGGATGATGAAACAATTGGCAATGTTGCTTTTGGTTTGTAGTTTCACGCGTTTTCGGCAAAGTTAAAAGGCTGTTTTTTAGCCATTTTGGGATTTTGGCTTTGGGATAGGTTGAGTTCATAGGCTATAGTGCATATGTGTTGCATGATGCATGTTTTCACTAACGTGGGTCAAGTTGTGAAGAAGTTGTTCCCGGATTCGTGTTTGCTTGTCTATTGCTGTGCAGGTGGCTTGCAGGTCAATGACGGTCAACGGTGAGGATGATCGGGACTAAGCTTGGAGAGCTGAGGTCCAGAACGATCATGCATGCCGGGTGAGGTCAAATGACTCAAGCGTGGCGCAGAATGGACAAGGATGACCGAACAAGCAGTTCGGTGCGACTGGTTTGATCAAGCGGTGCGGGGGTCGGTGCAAGTGCCAAGGTGGTCCGATGGGAACCGGATAGGAGAGACTTGCCGACACGATGAGAGCCGCTGGATCAACCTACACGTGACGAAGCAGGCGATTGCTTCAACAGGATTGGACTCGGTCTTCGGATAAGATCGAGAGGGGGTATTTTGGTAATTTTACCAAATATCGCCTTGGTGACCTAATGCCAACCCGTGGCGCAAGACGGTGCGTCAGGAAGTGGATTAAGTCAAGAGAATTGGAGACGGCGTTTTAATTTACGTGCGTGTGTGTTTCGTTGTTGTTGGGCCTTAACGGAAGCCCATTAGGTTAAATCTTCTAGAAGTTTTTAGGGTTGGAGGCTGTCTAAAAGAAAAACAGCCCATGGCGGCGCTGCTTAAAGAAAAAAAAAGAAGAGAAAACATGAAGCGGTGGTAGGTTGGCCCCTGGGAAAAACAATAAAAAAAAGGGAAAAACGAAGTGTAGCGGGTTGGCCCTCGGGTGAAAAAAAAAGAAAAAAAGGCAGCGTGTGTTTGGTGGCTTGTCCTAACAGGAGAAAAGAAAAAACCTTGGGCGGCGCTATGTCCGTAGGAGGGCTCCTAAGAAAAAGTGATGCACTCGTGAGGAGGGCGGAAGCCGAGTGTGGCGGCGGCGTCTAAAAAAAAAGAGAATGAAGTGGCGGCCCACTCACAGGAGTTGAGTTCTAGACAGAGGCGCTCGAAAAAATTGGTCTCTGTGGCGTGACCATTTCTTTCGTCTGAAAATGAGCACCGGTGGCGGCTTTCTTTTTGCTTGTCCATCGATGTGAGAAATCGGATCGATCGCACTTTGGTCTCTTGTGTGTAAAGGATTCATTCATCGGTTGATTTGATCTTGGCGTGGCGGTTTCTTGTCCATCGATGCGTGTTTTTTGTTTGGGCGTGATCTTTCTTTGGCGTGGCGGCATGTAGTCAGTGAAAGCTTATTTTATTGTTTGCTTGTCGGTTTGATTTTTTCGTTTGGCGCCATCGATCGGTTTTACTTTTGATTTGTGATCTTGTTTCCTCTTGCGTTGAGCTATGAACTAGCAGTTCTTGTTTGAGTTCTATTTTTGTTTAAATGCCTTTCGATGATCACGAGTCTTGGCTTAGATCTGATTTCTGCCGTGTCTCTGCGTGTAGAGGCGCTCGTTTTATTTCCCATCTGTCTTTGTGGTGTTTGAGTGCCCCCAAGAAAAATCGAGTGGGGCGTGAAATGAGTACCGTGAGATCCATTGGGCGGCGGCGATACATGAAGTTCCTTTTGTTTGTTGTCTTCAAGTTAGCAACCAAGTTTTTGTTTGTAATTGCCAATCACCATTTCTTGGTGTGCATCACGAGAGCTCTGGCGGCGATTCCGCCCTATGCCCGCAGAATTGAGGAGCTGTGGCGGCTGTCTTGGAAATAATGAAAACCGGTGAGTGCGGTGAAGAATCCTTGTAGTGATTAGTTTATTTGTTGCCTTCTCGATGCGTCGTGTCCCATCAACTTATGCAGTGCGGTGGCCTCTCTGCTGCAAAAAGCGGAGCTTTCTTTGCGGTTTGTTTGACACAGAAAACATCTTGGTTGTTGTGGCGATTGTGCATGTGGTGATCTCTTTGAAGTTTTGCTAGCTTTGGTCCTCTTGTTTACATTGTGTGTGTTTATTGCTAGTGGTGTGATTATCCACTTTTGTTCATTGCTCTTGTGAGCATAAAACAGAGGCGAAAAAAGGCTGTGTGTGTTGGCCGAGGAAAAATCCTGTGATGGATTTCATCCACTAGTTTGATTCTGTGCTTGCAGTTGTGAGTTGTTTTTGGTCGTTTGCTTCGGGGTTTGATCGGATTCAACACAGGTCATCCGCTGTGCCTGTATACAGATCTTCATAGCTTTTATTGCTATTGGAGTAAAAGTAGTGTTGAGTTCGATCGAGGTGAAAAATAGAGAAAGCGTCTATTCACCCCCCCCCCCCTTTAGTCGCCTTTCCGGTCCTACATCCTTCTCTCTTCCCCCCTTCTCTTCCTCCTTTCTTTCTCTTCTACCTTCTTCCTTCTCTTGGACTTGCAAGGAGGCGCGCACAGGAGGAGGTGCTACTGATGGCGGTGCTCTGATGCAGCATGAGAGCTCTGATGCAGGACTAGGGTTTGGGTGGCCTTCCCCTTCCTTTTGAGGCCGGCCGACTCAATTGGGCAAGACACCGTGAGGCCAAAAGCCTAGGTTTTGTTACTCTCCTCAAAAATCTAAATTTCTAATTTAATTCTCTCTCTAATGCTATCTTGGATATTACACAGGATATCGGATCCTCTTGATGGTTTTGATCTTCCAACCACCGCTTCAAGGCCATGCACGTGGTGGTACTAATCGTCCCATCAACAAGAATGATTAAGTCCTGTTAGATCACTCGCTAATCGAATGCTTTGTGCAAGCGAGCTATGGCACCACAAACATATAAGTTTTCTGAATGAAGTATGTTTGCATACGCTTCTCGTTGAGGCACAGGTATGTAGGGCTCCTTTGTTCAAAAAACATGCAATGAATCAGTTTTTTCATGGAGGAACTTGATCCCGAAGGCCTTGACTACATTGAGGTAAACTATCATGTTTTCTTCTACCATGCTATGTCTGATCAGTGATAGAAATTGGTTCACAATAATTGGTTCCACGATCCCCTCTGACATCCCATCACGATCCACTAATGTTTTTTTTTAAATATACTATCCACTAATGTTATAGGTTGGTTTAGGAGAAACATTTCAACTGGATAAAAATGTTACTTTATGCAAGAGAATGAGAGATTAGTGATCTTGACTGTACATATTCGAGTATGTCCATTCATAAATTGACCCTGCAGAGCTGCATAGATTTGTTTTCCAAACACCCTGAAATGGTTGGTTCTCAACACAGCAATAGCATTGCTACTGAAAAAGAAAGCTACCAACTTTTCTTTGGAAAGTAACCATTCCTACAGGAAAAAAAAACATTGCCTATATAATCTGAAGGAATATTTTTCCTTGCTCCCTGGCAATTCCTTTTGCTGATCTCCAGCAATTTTTCCTAGGTGCAGGCCTATCTTTGTTTCTACTTTTTGCTCTCTTTCTATATCTCTGTTTAACACATCATTTTTGTTTTCTATAGGGGCATCCAGAGTTAGTCGTCCAACTTGTCGACCTAATTGGCATCACATCGATAATGGAGGTAAGCTGTTATTAAGAATTATTATTTGCGGATTGATGTTTTGGCGGGTGCATATGGTTGATGTTGCTACCCCTGGAATTCTTCAGGTCTTGGTACGATTGATTGGTGCTGGTGAGACCATATATTCAAACTATGCTGATACATTGCAGTGGTTAGAAAATACAGATGTCCTTGAAATGATTGCAGATAAGTTTAGCTCATCGGTAAGTTACTAAAGCTTGATTGCTAAGAAATATATATCAATGTGGGATGCATTTATTTGTTGATCTGGCATAGTAGGTCTGGGCATATATTACGAACGCATCTTTGCACCTTGCATCATCATGGTATTATCCTTCAGCCAATTCTATATTGTTGTGAAAAAATATATGTACCGACTTTCATCAAAAATTGAATTATTACTGTTAATTCACAAGCATATTGTTTCTTTGTCCATGTTGTAGTCCACTTCCTGCCTCTGAGTGGACCTTTCTCGGTACTTCCTTAATCAACCCAACTTTGATTTGTCAAGTAGGGACGTTAGGCCTTTTAGTGCACAACTTGTTGAGGGGTGACGTGAGGCCTTTAGCTACACCAAATCATTATGTGGTAAGTTTTCTCAACAACTAGTGAAGCAAGAGACTTATATTTTTCTAATGTTGTCCTTACTACTCTTTTTGCACCCTGTAACTTTTGCTTTTCCAAACTCATTCGGTCTAGATACAGTCTGAGATATATATGATGGTGTGCTTGCTTCCTTTTGTGATATTGAGGGAAAACCATGTAAGTATTTTTTTTCCTTTATCTTGCTTCATGATTTTTTTTTCTATTTTACGTGACCTAGGAAATGTTGTAGTTGACAACGTTGTGGACTTAGGACTGACCTTTTCCTGAAAACTCCACGATGCAGACTCTTATCCATCTATGATGTTGATACTTGTGTTACAAAATTGATTTAATCCGCCTTGAAAAAGAGGATCACATTAATACCTTGCTAGAAAAGTGTATGATATCTTTTAACAACTTCAGTCAATTCTCTCCCACAAGCATGCTACACTCTGAATATTGCTTCTCCTACAATAGTAGATCTGTAGATGTTGCCATTGTTTATAGTCTTAAGGCCACTTTAGGATGAGATCATCAGTGTTCAGTACTCGACAGCTCAACTTGATGAGAAATATTCCTTGTTACCATCTTGCAAAAGAGGATTCACATTAATACCTTGCTAAAAATTATGCGATATCTTTTTAGCAGTTTACCAATTCTCCCCAACAAGAATACTCTTACACTCTGAATATTTCTTCTACAATAGTAGATGCTGGCATTCTGTACAGTCTTAAGGCCACTTTAGGATGAGATTATCAGTGTTCTGTACTCGACGACTCAACTTGATGAGAATTATTCCATGTTAGCGTAAACTTTTAGATGAGAAAAGTACCATATAGAACTTAGCTCGTATTAATTGGCATTCCATGTTAGCGTAAATCTTATAAGCAAGATTTGTCGAATTCATCATGCCTGATAATAGTTCGCAATTGTAAAGTGCTCTATTAATTCATTGATATATGTTGTCTCCACGTATTTGTCATTCCTCTAAGATTGAACACACTTATGAATCTCTATCGAGCACTGGAATTTCTACATCATTTTCTAAGCATGCTATTCACCATGTTGATGAAGATTTCAGCCATCTATTTTCAAAGTGCAAATTCTATGAGTTCATATGGCCTGAGTCGTCTTCAGTATACTCTGGATATTAAAACATTTTCGCTACTAACTGACACAGGAAAATCTCATAGAGGACAGCCAAATGTGCACTTAGCTACTTATGCGATTTTTGCACTTGAATTATGTTTAGACTTAAGAGTGAACTCAAAGTCTGAACCCATTGCTGAAGGCAGAAGCATATGCCATTTATAGATCAGATATGTACTACTGTTAGTGTTCGTTTGCATTTGCATTTGCTTGATTCCTTTCTATAATGCAATTGTTTCGGTGATAGGTATAACCAATCAATCATTTATCATCTCTCTATGTTATTCCGTAGCAACGCATGGGCATTTAACTAGTCCTATTGAAGAACATGAGGTGCTGGTAAGGCCATGGGAGAACTACAAGACAATTGGTCAAACCAAAGGAAAAGCGATTGCCTAGCCTTCAATTTGTGTATGTTAATTTTAGCTAGATTCAATTTATGTCAGATTCACTTGTCCTACATCATATTTACATCCTTGCAATTTATTATTATCCTTGCAAGTTGAAAAGATCAACAGTTGAATTACTATATTTGGATGTTTATCTTTTTGATCGACAGATCAAAAATCAAGGAACTTCATGAAGAAAAGAATGTAGTACTTAGATTTTATATTTTAGAACTCAAATTTTACTCTTGTTCAAAGCTATTGTGTTGACAACAAATCAGTTGTTTTTGTAATGTGGAATGATGTTAACAATACGTATATTTATTTCCTTAATGTAATGCAATCTACTTTTTGAATATTGATCATGTTGAGTTGTGTTATACATTCTGCAATATGACATGCTTAATCAGCAAATAAATTTTTTTTGTAGCAATTATAATTTTTACGTACGTAGCACACAAATGAATCATATTTTTCCTGTATACTAATTTGTGTTGCAATATATCAATTATATGTTGCTAACAGGTGTTAGCTATGTTTCGAAAACATGTGTTGTTACAAATAAAAATTTGTGTTGCAACTTTGCAACACCTTTTCTTTTGTATAACAACACCTAATTTGTATTGCGGTAGACCTACCTTATAGCAACGCGACCAACAACATCACTTATCACATGTGTTGCTATCCATCCTAGCAACACATATTTGTAGATATAGCAGCATATACGCGTGTTGCTATAACCTAGTCTTGTTGTAGTGAGATGTAACCACCATGAAACTAGTATATTATTTGCTAGATGAACATCTAGTAGCTAAGTAGTCTACTAACAATTTCTAAATAGCTAATTGTTTCAATAATGCTCCTCTGACCATCCTTTTAAGCAATCCATGATCAACAGTACAATACCTCCTGCCAATGAGGCCACTATATTGTCTATGCGACTTATAGCTAGGTTGTGTTCTACCAATCTCACTGCCAAGAACAACTAACTACTATTTAATTATCTGAACTAAGCACCTATAATTAACCACTAATTAACTTAACAAAACTACAAGGACACTTAATCTATTTGTTAACAACAATCCTGTCTACTGGATTGAACTAACCACTTATCTTTATTTGTACCTATATACAGAGAGAGCATTCAGAGGGAGCCAACTGCCATGCACCATAGAGAAAAGAGACATAGCTACACAGGGAGGCCCACACAGTAGTCAGATTCAGCAGCCTTTAAAGTGAGATTTGACCAATGATTAGCTTTAAATGGTGCTTAAGACACTGATTTGGTAGTTCAGTGGGGTGCACCGCTTGGTCATTAAACATGCATGGGTTTCCGCTTTATAGGTCCACCGGGCAGTGACGTTTAGCAGTATTAATCCCACTGATTTACTGCCTCGATGCATAGGCAATCACCTTGCCTTCCTGCATGAGCACACAACCAAGCCCGACTATGGACGCGTCTGAATAAATAGTGAACCGCTTCCCAGGCTCGGGAAGAGTAAGAACTGGAGCGGTCACCAATCTATCTTTCAGAGTACAAAAGCTGCGCTCACACGCATCTGACCACTGAAATTTGACACCTTTCTACGTCAACTGAGACAACAGTCTAGCAATGGTTGAAAACCTTCCACGGCGCGGTAATATCGGCTAAACCCAGGAAACTCCTCACTTCCTTGACATTGGTTGGCCTTTTCCACTCTACCACTGTTGAAATCTTGCTAGGATCAACTGAAATGCCCTCTTGATTGATTACATGGCCCAGAAACCTAACTTCAGAAATCCAGAATTCACACTTCTTCAGCTTGGCATAAAATTGGTTCTCTCTTAAAGCTTCGAGAACCAACCTCAAATGCTGACCATGATCCTCTTCCGTCTTGGAATAGATCAAAATATCGTCGATGAATACCACAACAAAATCATCAAGGTATTGGTGCAGCATACTGTTCATGGCTTCCATGAAAACTGCAGGGGCATTTGTTAGACCAAAAGACATAACCTTATACTCATAATGGCCATACCTCGTAGAGAAAGCCGTCTTCTCGATATCTTGTTCCCGAACTCGAATTTGGTTATAACCTGACTGAAGGTCAATCTTGGAGAATATTTTAGCTCCCTTCAGTTAATCAAAGAGATCCTCAATGCGGGGCAAAGGATATTTATTCTTCACAGTAGCTTGATTAAGAGCCCGATAATCTACGCATATACGCCAACTGCCATCTTTCTTTTTGGTGAATAAAATAGGCGCTCCCCACAGCGAAACACTATGCCGAATCATATCTTTGGACAACAGATCGTCCAATTGCTTCTTTAGCTCCTCTTGGAAGGGTCGTGCCAAACGGTATGGAGACATTGAAATAGGTCGAGTTCCCGGAATAAGATCAATCCGGAACTCCACTTTCCGCCTGGCGGCATACCAGAAGCTCCGCAGAAAAACATCGTGAAATTCATTCACCACGGAATCTCCTCAATCTTGCGATGAAGAATCGGCCTTCTCGTTGAGAGACCAAAGCAACCCAATGGTTGAGGCCCAAGTCCGGGAAGCAGACTAGCCAATACTGAATAAGGATTCAGACGGTGCACTGCCCTGAAACACCAGTTCTTTCCCGGACGGAGCTTGCAAAGTCACTGTCTTCCAGAAACAACATATCTTGGCACGGTAATTGAATAACCAGTCCATGCCCAAAATAACGTCGAATGGTGACAACTGAATTACCATAAGGTTAGCGGTGAAGTTCTCATCATCAATAGTGATAGAACAGCCCGGACAAGCTGTAGAGCTAGAAATAAGACCCCCCGGAGAACTGACTACCACAGACTCAGAAATATGTTGCAAACTCAAACTCGCCCTTCTAGCAAACTCCAGAGACACAAAAGAGTAGGTAGCCCCAGAATCAAAGAGAACTAAAGCCTCATGCGAATCGACTAGTAAGGTACCTGTCACCATGTTAGGACGGCCCAAAGTTGAAGGAGTAGGCATGGCATAGACTCCTGGTGGTGCCAGAGCAGATGATGCACCGACACTCTGCGTAGGGTGAACAGGAACTGCAGCCAGAGAAGCGTGCGACGGCGGTGCAGACGAAACGGGGTTCCAGTAGAACCCCACAGGAGGTGCAGGAGTAAATGCTGCCGAAGTAGCCCATCCTTAAGAAAACTGAGGTGCAGGAATAGCAGCCAGGGTCTGAACTGAAGCCCGAGGAGCACTGGAAGAAGACGCCGCTGGGACTGGCTCCCATTTGATAATGCTCGTGGGGTTCTGTTTACATACTGACAACTTGTGGCCTTCCCGGCCACACTAACGACATGTCCCTTTGAAAGAACACTCTGATGCCCGGTGCTCTCCACCACACCTGAAGCACTTCATACCTTGTCCTAGAGTCGGACACATCTAAAGTGTGGATGACGAAGAACGTGAAGACTGCCACTGCTAAACAGGACAAGTAGGCTGACTCCCCTGAAACCGCTTAGGAGCGGGTTGCTGAGAAGACCCACCTCCCCCACCAAAACTCCGCTTCTGGCCACCACCAGAACTACCAGTAAGGACAGGGCCACTAGCAGCCTGCCTTTGAGAAGAAAGATCTCTCTCCAGCTCCATTTCCCTGGCCTGCTCGACCATGGAGCTGAAATCACGCAAGCCAGTCGCCCCCATAACGTGGCAATACTCTGGAATGAGGCCCCTGCGGAACCTCTTGGCCTTCTCCCGATCATCATTGGCCACCGCTGCTACAAAGCATACCAGATTGTTGATTCCAGCCTCGTACTCTGACACCGACATCTTTCCTTGAACAAATGTCAGCAGTGACTGCTCCATCCTCTCAACAAAGGAATCCGAATAGAATTTTGTCCTGAACTGCTCCACGAATACCTCCCAAAGGATGGTCCTGACTTTGGGTTCTAGCCGATAGAACCCCCTCCCACCAAATATCAGCTGGGCCCTTCAGTTGAAAGGCCACGAACCGCGCCTTCTGTGCTGAAGTCATCTCTAAGGCACCGAATTGCCTCTCCATGTATCGCAACCAATCTGCAGCCTGAACCGGAGTACCTGCTCTGTCGAAGGTGTCCAGACAAAGTAACATCCACTCGCGGAGACTCATCCTAGCCTCGGGTGGAATTTCTACAGCAGCAGGTTCCGCAACTAGTGCAGCTGCAGCAGGAAGAGCTGCCTGCACTTGTCGATGAAGTTCCGGGTTCTCCCTCTAAAGATTCTGAATGATAACAGCAGACGCGCTTTGAGTAAGCTACGGCGGTTGGCGGTGAGGCAACTCCCTCGGCGGACACGAAGACTCTTCAGACGAAGATGAAGACACAGCCGGTTCACGTCCACGACCACGGCCACGGCCCCGGCCCAGTGGACGACCACATCCACGGGCCGCTCCACGACCATTGCCACTACCTCTCGCCATCTAAGAACACCAAAACATAAAAACTAAACATTTAGCTTAACAGTAATAGAAGCACAGAAACAATTCAACAATTAGTCAACGGATAAATCATAACAATAGAAATGTGGAAGCCACGAATTACCCATCCCACCTACTGTGCACAGTGTGTCATTTTATTAAATTAATTACCATGGACCTAAAGCCTGCTCTGATACCAACTATAACACCCCAGTCCGACAAGGACCTGAAGCGCTACTACACTAACATGATAACACAACTAAAACAGAAGGTAAAATTCTAAATTTCGGCAGAACCTCCCCTGTATAGTTAGCTATACCGGAGGTTCCAATAATCATAAATATCAAGACAATAGTGAAATCAACAAATATCAGAACCATCACTGAAGTATAATCTGATCTCAAGCAATTATATCAAAAGGATGAACTAAGTTCACGCACAGTACTTAACCAATCTTAACAGGGGAGGGTTATCAGCCACAGCCAACATTTATTATTATAGTTCATCAATAATGAATGATTAAATCGAACTAAAAGGAAATCCTGGACTTGATTAAGGTGAAGTGAAAGGGTAGTGTGTGTCTATTCCCTCCCAATGGAGCCAACTTCAAAGATCACCTAAAAAAGAAAACAACAAACAACGCAAGAGTGAGTCCGAGACTCAGCAAGTACAGTAAATAAATAATACATATAACAACCATGATCACCTAAGCCCGCATTTAACAAAATACAGGGATCCAAGCCCCGTACGAAGAACGTTTCATACGGGTGTCCCAAAATGCCCACATTGGAATGGTGGGTCTTACGTGCCCATACTGGAATTGATGGGTCTTATATATTGATCCACTCCTGTGGATTGAAACATGTACTGTGGATGCATGGTATGACATATGAACATTGAAAAGACATGCTCTCTAATCATGGAGGTAACACATATGGATTGAATACGAACATTTAAATATTAACATGGTTCTTAGAAATACAAAAAATCAACAACAGGCATTCAACATTTCATGATTATAGGAACATCGAGGTAATTGCCTTCGCGATGCGGCGCGTTAGTAAGCGATGGCGGTGCTCCTAAACCCAAGCCTCTCCGCCTACACAACATATACTCGAAATAAGAACAACACATAACAGGACGCTTCCATTAACGTTCTACAATGCATTCCCAAACATCCAAGAGTCAACTAATATATTTAGTCCAAAACGGACAACACCAACGCATATGTGAATCTGGACAGCGGCACAGAAACGACCATAACTATTAACCTGGGACTCGGAACGAGGTGAGCCCAGTTCCTAAAGAAACTTAATAAGCATATCTACGGAAACCTAATTGGGGAGATACCCCAAATCGGCCAAAGAAAAAGACTAACAAGCCGCTGAACATGAAGGACAGATTCTGTTCCGACGAAACGCACGGTAGTAAAGAAAATAACGCAACTATGGATCTACAACTCCGATTAAGGCGTTCTTTAACATTCTAGAAAGGTTATGAAATTTTCTAAAATATTCTAGTTGGGTGGAAACTCTGAATAGGCCCTAACATAAACATATAACACAAGGCAAATTCACATACTAATCTCGTCAAAAATCTGAACAGCAAGAATGAAATGAACATAACTTTTGATCTGTATGTCGGACTTTGGTGATCATGGTGGCTATGGAAATCTAAGACAATAAACTACAATTCTCATAATAGGGAGGATTCCTGATTCGGATCTTAACAATGTTCAAATTGCCACGCAAAGTGACTGCTGGAAATTAAATGATGTTCTGGACAGTGGTACATAAATGGCCGTATCTTTCAAACCATAATCGGATTCAGGTGAACTCAGAGGCTATGGAAACTTGACGAAATAATCTACAACTCTCTAAGAGGTGGGCATCTCGAATTCTGCCTCTAAGAACTCGAAATTAACCACTTAATCTCTTTGGATGTAATGGAACTACAATGAAATAATTCGACCCAAACAATTACGATCTAACTCGCATTTACCAACAAATCAACAGCTAAGAACGACAACCATTACCCTAGAAGAACCCAGGAAGATGATGAACAAACTCCCAAAGAACCTCCCTTCCCCTTCTTCCTTTCTTCTCTTGGGCACCACCAATGGACAGCCCAACAGGGGACTTGGCCGGAGGTGAGGCGAGGAGGCTGGCAGGGGAAGACCTTGGAGGCGGCACCAGAGGGAAGAGGCACCAGGGAGGGAGAGATGGGGCGCAGGACATGGAGATGAGGTGCAGGGCGGCAGCTAGGAGGTTGGGCGCAGGACTGATTTGGGATGATGCGCAGGATTTGGGAGGAGCTAGGGCAAAAGTCTTTTCCCCCTTTTTGATCTCATGGCTGCCCTCTCATGGGTCTTTCGGCCAGCCTCTTGGGCTTGTTGTCCAAGGGCCCAAGCCCAAGACAGGAAAGAAAACTAAATAATCCCCGCTTAACTCTGATTTAACTAGGTGATCAAACCTCTGCCTCACAACCAAAATCGGGGTATTACATTCTACCCCCCTTAACAGGATTCGACCCCGAATCTAAACGTTGATCTACAAGAAAGGAATTCGGCACTTGAAAGTTAAAAAAAAAACGAAGAACATGCACCTGAAGTGAACAAGTCCGGATACTGCTCACGCATGCGAGACTCTAGTTCCCAAGTGGCTTCTCTCTCAGACTGGTGAGACCAAAGAATCTTGACGTACTTCAAAGTCTTGTTCCTCAGAACTCGCTCTGACTCTTCTAGAATTTTCACTGGCCGAGACTCAAAAGTGAGATCCTGCTCAATGCTCAACGGTTCAAGTGGAACAGCATGTCCTGGGTCTCTCAAATATTTTCTCAACATGGATACATGAAACACATTATGAACTCCGTGCATGAACTCAGGAAGATCCAAATGATAGGCCAATTTCCCTATTCGTGCCACGATTGGAAATGGTCCAACGTACCTCGGGCTAAGCTTCCCTTTGCTACCAAAACGCACTACACCCCTGGTAGGTGATACTCTCAGAAGAACCTCGTCCCCCACTTCGAATTCCAAATCTCGCCTTCTGACATCTGCATAGCTCTTCTGTCGGCTCTGAGCAGCTAACAAATTCTTCCTAACCTCTGCCACCCTAGCCATAGTTTTCTGAACCCAATCGGGACCCAAATCGCCGCTCTCCAATCGCATCCCAAAGACAACGGGATCTGCACTTCCGCCATAGAGAACCTCAAACGGTGCCGCTCGAATGCTAGCATGGTAATTGTTATAGGTGAACTCTGCCAAAGCTTGGTGGTCTTCCCAGCCTCCCCTCCAAGACATAACACAACATCTGAGCATATCCTCCAGTGTCTGAATGGTGCGTTCAGACTGACCATCTGTTTGGGGGTGAAAAGCGGTGCTAAGACGAAGCTGTGTGCCCAACGCACTTTGCAAACTCTCCTAGAACTTGGAGACGAACTTGGCGTCTCGATCAGAAACAATGGTCTTGGGTACCCCGTGCAACCGCACTATCTCTCGCACATAGAGAGAAGCCAAATCACTTGCTGAGTTGGTTGTGTGAATAGGTATGAAATGTGCAGACTTATTGAACCGGTCCACTATGACCCAAATAGCATCATTCCCTCGCTGTGTGCGAGGTAAACCAACTACGAAATCCATAGAGATGTCATCCTATGGCCAAACTGGAACCTCCAAAGGTTGCAACAACCCAGCTGGTCGCTTATGCTCAGCCTTGACCCGCTGGCAAACTCCACAAGATGCTACACACTAAGCAATGTCGACCTTCATCCTTTTCCACCAGAAACTCTTCTTCAAATCCTTGTACATCTTGGTCTCACCAGGATGTACGGTATATGGAGTACGATGTGCTTCCCTCAGAATCTCATTTTTGACTTGAGCCTCCTGTGGCACACAAAGGCGGCCTTTAAATCTCAACGCACCTGAATCGTCAACACTGAAGTGGCCTTGTTTGCCCTCATCTATGCGTTTCCTCACTCGCTGGAGCATCTGATCATGCTGTTGTGCCTCTCGTACTCGATCTAGAATGGCTGACTCAAGAAGCAAACGAGTCTCAATCTGCACGGTACCCGCAAAGCAAAAGGAGATATCCATACGCTCAAAATCGGCAATAAGACAACTGAGAGTAGGAGGTGTCGCCTTGCGACTCAGGGCATCTGCTACAACATTCGCCTTGCCTAGGTGATACTGAATTGTGAGATCATAGTCTTTTATCAACTCTAACCACCTCCTCTATCTCAGGTTCAAATCTTTCTAGGTAAAGATGTATTTCAGACTCTTATGATCAGTGAATATATCACAGGATTCATCGTACAAGTAATGGCGCCAGATCTTCAAAGCAAGAACCACTGCTGCAAGCTCTAGATCATGAGTAGGATAATTATGTTCATGTTTCTTCAACTGCCTCGATGCATAGGCAATCACCTTGCCTTCCTGCATGAGCACACAACCAAGCCTGACTATGGACGCATCTGAATAAATAGTGAACCGCTTCCCAGGCTTGGGAAGAGTAAGAACTGGAGCGGTCACCAATCTATCTTTCAGAGTACAAAGGCTGCGCTCACACGCATCTGACCACTGAAATTTGACACCTTTCTGAGTCAACTGAGACAACGGTCTAACAATGGTTGAGAAACCTTCCACGAAGCGCCGGTAATATCCAGCTAAACCTAGGAAACTCCTCACTTCCTTGACATTGGTTGGCTTTTTCCACTCTACCACTGTTGAAATCTTGCTAGGATCAACTGAAATGCCCTCTTGATTGATTACATGGCCCAGAAAACCAACTTCAGAAATCCAGAATTCACACTTCTTCAGCTTGGCATAAAATTGGTTCTTTCTTAAAGCTTCGAGAACCAACCTCAAATGCTGACCATGATCCTCTTCCGTCTTGGAATAGATCAAAATATCGTCGATGAATACCACAACGAAATTATCAAGGTATTGGTGCAACATACTGTTCATGGCTTCCATGAAAACTGCAGGGGCATTTGTTAGACCAAAAGACATAACCTTATACTCATAATGGTCATACCTCGTAGAGAAAGCCGTCTTCTCGATATCTTGTTCCCGAACTCGAATTTGGTTATAACCTGACTGAAGGTCAATCTTGGAGAATACTTTAGCTCCCTTCAGTTGATCAAAGAGATCCTCTATGCGGGGCAAAGGATATTTATTCTTCACAATAGCCTGATTAAGAGCCCGATAATCTACGCACATATGCCAACTGCCATCTTTCTTTTTGGTGAATAAAATAGGCGCTCCCCACGGCGAAACACTACGCCGAATCATATCTTTGGACAACAGATCGTCCAATTGCTTCTTTAGCTCCTCTAGGAAGGGTCGTGCCAAACGGTATGGAGACATTGAAATAGGTCGAGTTCCCGGAATAAGATCAATCCGGAACTCCACTTTCTGCTCTGGCGGCATACCAGCAAGCTCCGCAGGAAAAACATCAGGAAATTCATTCACCACAGGAATCTCCTCAATGCGTAGTGAAGAATCGGCCTTCTCGTTGAGAGACCAAAGCAACCCAATGGTTGAGGCCCGAAGTCTGGGAAACAGACTAGCCAATACGAATAAGGATTCAGACGGTGCACTGCCCTGAAACACAAGTTCTTTCCCGGACGGAGCTTGCAAAGTCACCGTCTTCCAGAAACAACATATCTTGGCACGGTAATTGAATAACCAGTCCATGCCCAGAATAACGTCGAATGGTGACAACTGAATTACCATAAGGTTAGTGGTGAAGTTCTCATCATCAATAGTGATAGAACAGCCTGGACAAGCTGTAGAGCAAGAAATAAGACCCCCCGGAGAACTGACTACCACAGACTCAGAAATACGTTGCAAACTCAAACTCGCCCTTCTAGCAAACTCCAGAGAGACAAAAGAGTAGGTAGCCCCAGAATCAAAGAAAACTAAAGCCTCATGCGAATCGACTTGTAAGGTACCTGTCACCACGTCAGGACGGCCCAAAGTTGCAGGAGTAGGCATGGCATAGACTCCTGGTGGTGCCGGAGCAGATGATGCACCGACACTCTGCGTAGGGTGAGCAGGAACTACAGCCGGTGAAGCGTGCGACGGCGGTGTGCGAGCAAACGGGTTCCAGTGAGAACCCCACAGGAGGTGCAGGAGTAAATCTTGCCAAGTAGCCCATCTGAAGAAAACTCGAGGTGCGGTGAACAGCAGCGTGTCTCGAATCAAGCCCGAGGAGCACTGGAAGAAGACGCCGCTGGGACTGGCTCCCATTTGATAATGCTCGCGGGGTTCGGTTTACATACTGACAACTTGTGGCCTTCCCGGCCACACTAACGACATGTCCCTTTGAAAGAACACTCTGATGCCTGGTGCTCTCCACCACACCTGAAGCACTTCATACCTTGTCCTGGAGCAGGACGCATCTGAAGTGTGGATGACGAAGAACGTGGCGCCGATGAAGAAGACTGCCACTGCTTAACAAGACAAGTAGGCTGACTCCCCTGAAACTGCTTGGGAGCAGGTCGCTGAGAAGACCCACCTCCCCCACCAAAACTCCGCTTCTGGCCACCACCAGAACTACCAGTAAGGACAGGGCCACTAGCAGCCTGCCTCTGAGAAGAAAGATCTCTCTCCAGCTCCATTCCCCTGGCCTGCTCGACCACAGAGCTGAAATCACGCAAGCCAGTCGCCCCCATAACGTGGCGATACTCCGGAATGAGGCCCCTGCGGAACCTCTTGGCCTTCTCCCGATCATCATTGGCCACCGCTAGTACAAAGCGTACCACATTGTTGAATCTAGCCTCGTACTCTGACACCGACATCTTTCCTTGAACAAATGTCAGCAGTGACTGCTCCGTCCTCTCAACAAAGGAATCCGGATAGAATTTTGTCCTGAACTGCTCCACGAATACCTCCCAAGTGACTGGTCCCTACACTGGGGTTCTAGCCGATAGAACCCCCTCCCACCAAATATCAGCTTGGCCCTTCAGTTGAAAGGCCACGAACCGCGCCTTCTGCGCTGAAGTCATCTCTAAGGCACCGAATTGCCTCTCCATGTATCGCAACCAATCTGCAGCCTGAACTGGAGTACCTGCTTCGTCGAAGGTGTCCAGACGAAGTAACATCTACTCGCGGAGACTCATCCTAGCCTCGGGTGGAATTTCTCTGAAGAGTTTCATAACTAGTGCAACAGCAGCAGAAGAGCTGCTTGCACTTGTCGACGGTTCCCGGTTCTCCTCCAAGATTCTCGAATGATAACAAAGCAGACGCGCTCGAGTCTGCCATGGTCGGTTGAGCGGCCGAGGCAACCTCTCGTGGCGGCACCAAAAGACTCTTCGATTTAAGATGAAGACACAAATTGGTTCACGCCCACGACCACGCCATTGTTGGAAATATGCCCTAGAGGCAATCATAGAGATGATTATATTTCATTATGTTCATGACATTGGATAATGTGTTATCTTGTTCCTAGAATAATATTGTTAATATTTATTATCAAGTATGTGACTTGGTTGTGAAACTCTATATTTCTGCGATAATTATTCTTATACGATCCCTGGTCGTAAACATATGAGGACACATATGAATAGACTAGCATATGTATTGGTTGATGGCTATGTTTCACGAGTCATAGATATGGAGATATCAAACCAATAATATGGACACATGTTAGAGAACATGATGTTGGATAAGACCCACCTTGAGGCACTATTGAGATTGTTATGAATCTATGTGTCATTAGTTGGTCTCAAGCAATGATGATGTATAATCCTTAGACACGAGATCAAGATGGTTTCCTACATGTGTAAGAGCACTCTTAGGGGTTGCCAAACGCTACACCGTGAATCGGGTAGTTATAAAGGTAGCTTTGGGTATGCTCAAACATGGAGAGGAATGTGACCGGTCGGATATGGGATTTGCCCATCCTAACATAACAGAGAGATGTCTCTCGCCCTCGTTGTGATCGGATAAAGAAAGTGCATGGCCATGCCACTAGTAGTCGAAGTGTTCACCACGTAAAGTTATCGACACTCGATCGAGAAAGTATTGAATCCCATGGATGACACAACATCTCACCGGAGTTCACCGGACATCGTGAGGCAAAGGAGAATACACGAGTAGGTCGCTTAGTTCAATAGATTCTGATTTGGTCGTATCTGAGATCTGATACAAGCTGGTCGAGATCGGTCGAACGTAGTCACAGAGTGGTCGTAACACGTCGTAAGCAATTACGAGCTGGTCGTGAGCAAATCTGAATCGGTCGATAAAATAGGACCTAGTCGTAAGTGATGAGGACCTAGTCGAGATCATATTGCATTAAGGTTCGCTTCGATATAATTTGTGTGTATTCGAATCGATATGTTACGCTAGGAGTCGACTTCGTGATCGGAAACGGTTTCCGAATCACAACCGAGCTACACATGAACCTACAAGGTCACACACTTAACGGGTTGGAACAAACCAGTACGAATACGATTCGTAAACATGTTTGGATAGGATCCATCACGAGCACTATATAAGGAGGTGCATGAGGCTGTTGGGAGCGTGCGAAAAACACCACCGAAACCCTAGCCGCCATCTCCTTGAGAGCTCCACCGTACGACTTGGTGCTAGCACATCGACGTTCGGTTGTTCCTTCCCTGGACGTGTGGATACCGTAGAGGCGCTACTACGATTGTTGCGCTTGAGGACGATCCGCGATCTTGACAAGGAACTGCAGACGCGTTCTTTGGAGGAGACGATCGACTACGACCACTACATCGACTTCTTTGGGCGTTGGGCGATCGACTACGACCACTACATCGACGCTCTTCGTTGGACCAGTCGCTCCAACCCTTCTTCCGCTGCTCAAGGCGTCGGTGGTAACGATCTATGATCATCTACTTGCATGGCTTCCTGGTTTGCGTGGTAGAAATTTCTGTTTGTAGCTATCGTAGCCTACCCCGTGACCCAACAGCCACGGCCCCGGCCCGGTGGACGACCACGTCCACGGGCTGCTCCACGACCATTGCCACTACCTCTCGCCATCTAAGAACACCAAAACATAAAAACTAAACATTTAGCTTAACAGTAATAGAAGCACAGAAACAATTCAACAATTACTCAACGGATAAATCATAACAATAGAAATGCGGAAGCCACGAATTACCCATCCCACCTACTGTGCACAGTGTGTCATTTTAATAAATTAATTACCATAGACCTAAAGCCTGCTCTGATACCAACTGTAACACTCCAGTCTGACAAGGACCTGAAGCGCTACTACACTAACATGATAACACAACTAAAACAGAAGGTAAAATTCTAAATTTCGGCAAAACCTCCCCTGTATAGTTAGCTATACCGGAGGTTCCAACAATCATAAATATCAAGACAATAGTGAAATCAACAAATATCAGAACCATCATAGAAGTATAATCTGATCTCAAGCAATTATATCAAAAGGATGAACTAAGTTCACGCACAGTACTTAACCAATCTTAACGGGGGAGGGTTATCAGCCACAGCCAACATTTATTATTACAGTTCATCAATAATGAATGATTAAATCGAACTAAAAGGAAATCCTGGACTTGATTAAGGTGAAGTGAAAGGGTAGTGTGTGTCTATTCCCTCCCAATGGAGCCAACCTCAAAGATCACCTAAAAAAACAACAAACAACGCAAGAGTGAGTCCGAGACTCAGCAAGTACAGTAAATAAATAATACATATAACAACCATGATCATGTGAACATCATTGAAGTGTATGAAATAAGCACAGAACGAACACTTGAGTGAATGGAATGAATGATTTGGATGAAATGAAGGGACTACACATATGCATATACTGATATCGGTGACACACCGTCGGTGTTCACCTAAGCCCGCTTTTAACAAAATGCGGATCCAAGCCCGTCTGAAGAATGTTTCATACGGGTGTCCCAAACTGCCCACATTGGAATGGTGGGTCTTATGTGCCCATACTGGAATTGATGGGTCTTATATATTGATCCACTCCCGTGGATTGAAACATGTACTGTGGATGCATGGTATGACATATGAACATTGAAAAGACATGCTCTCTAATCATGGAGGTAATACATATAGATTGAATACGAACATTTAAATATTAACATGGTTCTTAGAAATACAAAAAATCAACAACAGGCATTCAACATTTCATGATTATAGGAACATTGAGGTAATTGCCTTCCGCGATGCGACGCGTTAGTAGGCAGTGACGGTGCTCCTAAACCTGAAGCCTCTCCGCCTACACAACATATACTCGAAATAAGAACAACACATAACAGGACGCTTCCATTAACGTTCTACAACGCATTCCCAAACATCCAAGAGTCAACTAATATATTTAGTCCAAAACGGACAACACCAACGCATACGTGAATCTGGACAGCGGCACGGAAACGACCATAACTATTAACCTGGGACTCGGAACAAGGTGAGCCCAGTTCCTAAAGAAACTTAATAAGCATATCTACGAAAACCTAATTGGGGAGATACCCCAAATCGGCCAAAGAAAAATACTAACAAGCCGCTGAACATGAAGGACAGATTCTGTTCCGACGAAACGCACGGCAGTAAAGAAAATTACGCAACTATGGATCTACAACTCCGATTAAGGCGTTCTTTAACATTCTAGAAACGTTATGAAATTTTCTAAAATATTCTAGTTGGGTGGAAACTCTGAATTAGCCCCTAACATAAACATATAACACAAGGCAAATCCACATACTAATCTCGTCAGAAATCTGAACAGCAAGAATGAAATGAACATAACTTTTGATCTGTATGTCGGACTTTGGTGATCTTGGTGGCTATGGAAATCTAAGACAATAAAATACAATTCTCATAATAGGGAGGATTCCTGATTCGGATCTTAACAATGTTCAAATTGCCACGCAAAGTGACTGCTGGAAATTAAATGATGTTCTGGACAGTGGTACATAAATGACCGTATCTTTCAAACCATAACTCGGATTTAGGTGAACTTAGAGGCTATGGAAACTTGACTAAATAATCTACAACTCTCTAAGAGGTGGGCATCTCGAATTCTGCCTCTAAGAACTCGAAATTAACCACGGAATCTGCTGGACAGAATGGAACTACAGCAGAAGTAATTCGACCCAAACAATTCTGATCCAACTCGCATTTACCAACAAATCAACAGCTAAGAATGACAACCATTACCCTAGAAGAACCCAGGAAGATGATGAACAAACTCCCAAAGAACCTCCCCTTCCCCCCTTCTTCCTTTCTTCTCTTGGGCGGCCACCAATGGACAGCTCCAACAGGGGGACTTGGCTGGAGGTGAGGGCAGGGAGGCCTGGCTTGGGGAAGACCTTGGAGGCGGCACCAGCAGGAAGAGGCACCAGGGAGGGAGAGATGGGGTGCAGGACTTGGAGATGAGGTGCAGGGTGGCAGCTAGGAGGTTGGTCGCAGGACTGATTTGGGATGATGCGCAGGATTTGGGAGGAGCTAGGGCAAAAGTCTTTTCCCCCTTTTTGATCTCATGGCTGCCCTCTCATGGGTCTTTCGGCCAGCCTCTTGGGCTTGTTGGCCAAGGGCCCAAGCCCAGGACAGGAAAGAAAACTGAATAATCCCCCCTTAACTCTGATTTAACTAGGTGATCAAACCTCTGCCTCACAACCAAAATCGGGGTATTACACTATAATTACCACCTATGCTGACAAAGAGAAAACGTCATTCAAACAATTCTCAAAAATGCAGGCAAACAGAACGGCAATAGAAACATACCAAAAAGTTTTTAAAATCCTGTATTTTTGCATTTGGGCATTTTTGGGATGTTACAAACCCTATCCCCCTTAAAAGAATCTCAACCCCGAGATTTCGGTAGAACGGAAAGAAAGAACATAAAACAAGGAGGCAGAGAGACGTAGCGAAGGAGGCTGTCACGCTCTTTTTTGCTTTGTCAGCTCCTGGTGTGGCTTCTTAGCGTTGTTGTTTTCTGTTTTCCTCATGACAACCAAAATTGTCATGTTGATGGATTGACAGTAGTTGTCCATATCCGAAGGAATAGCTAGCCTTGGACATGCCGATAACTATATTATGATCATTATGTCCTATTTTCCTACTAGAATCCAATTATTTTCTTTTAGCCCACTAATTGCCCAAATTTAAACTCTAGGCTTATCTTATAATCGATGTTACCACCAAATTATAATTGTAGGTAATCATAACGATTCAATCATTTCTGTATTTAGCAACCCCCCCCCCTAGAAATGTCTACCGATATTTGTCGTTTTATTTAATTGCCAATAACCCAATCGTTACTATCCTTCAAGATTATATTGGCACCATAATACGTGGATTCACCACTCTTTAACACTAATCATAATATCCAAGTCTATCATTATCCACTAAGAGTACCTTGGTACCATATAACTATGATCTACCATTCTCCGCCCTTTGATCATAACATCTAGATTAATTCATATATAGATTTTACATAAGTACTAGTGATCCAACTTCGAATACTTATAGTTACTTCTATAGATCCACTACCTTTCAATTGATCCTAATTGCCCATAACCGCATTTGATGACATCAATTATCATATGATTTATTACTATCTAGTCTACTAATGCTAAACCAATACTTGCTAGTACAAATCAAATTTTCCTCTGGTACCACTTTTGATTACATTGATTCTTCTGATATCTAATCTCTAGAAATTGCTAACAATCCTTTTATTAATCACATTATGTGCATAAATTTAATTATTCCTATTATTTTAATCCAAATGTGGTCCTACGGTGATGTCTTCCAAACAATGATACTTGTGATTTCTATTATTCCACCGATAAGCCACACATTTGATTTATTCTAAATATCATATAATATCCCTGATACATTAACTATTTATCGTGCAAGTCCTCTACGGCATTGTCTAGACCCAAGGATATAGCATGATCAATCCATTGTCTGGGACGTCTTACGTGCCTTCCATCATAAGGGTCTGTTTTTCTTGGTCAAGGATTGCTTCATCTTGACGTTGCATGCTAGTTATGTTGGTCTTGACGTCTGGTGGTGCTTCTAGCAAGAGAGTAGCATGATGTAGAAAGAAGATCGCGGGGATAAGGTAACTAAACCCATTTTTCTCCTTTAAATTTTTAAAATTTTAACTTACAAAAATAGGGGAGACTCTGTAACACCCCAGTCCAACATGAGCCTGGAATGTTACTAAAACAACCTATTAGCAAATTAAAAGTCTAAGTCATTACCCTAAATTTCGGCAGAGTCTCTTCTGAATAATTAACCATACAAGGGATTCTAACATTTAACAATAACATAAATAATTATATCAAGTATCCAACTTAAATCATAACCATAAAAACTTCCATGAAACACTAGTCGACTCTATTACAAAGTAACAGATGCATAAAGTCATAACCATAAATATCATCTTATAGCAGTTTGGTCAATTATTAAATCATATTTCAAAATCTAGCATTCATGGAGTTGTTCGTGGTAGGGGCGAGACGTGGCGGGCGCAGGCATATGGCGACATTAGCAAGGAGGCGATCGGCCATGCATGCGCTAGCCATGGGGCGGCGATGGGCTGGGCAGGCGTGTGCCCTGGAGGAGGAAAGAGAGAACGGGGGAGAGAGAAGGAAAGGCTAGGCGGTTCGGTTGCACCGACCAGGGCAAAACTGGCTTAGCCCAAGGAATAGTAATGTAAGTGAGGAAGAAATGAGGCATTGGGGGAAAAGAACAAACTTTGATGGATCGATTTCTGAAGCAAGATGTCACTTGGACTTTTATTCTAAATAAGCTTTTCAGAAGATTCACTAGCATATGGTACATTAGTTAGATTTACTTTTATAGCATTGTCTTTTTAGGGTTTTGAATAAGTCTTCGACTTTAGGATTTATATTTCTTTTAATATTTCAGAGGTAATACTTTGTCACGATGTTTTACTTGTACCCGATTCTTTTGCTTTTACAATTTAGGTTTTGCTAGGGTTTCTGTAATTAGAGTTTGCGGCATTTAGGGTTTTCTATAATTACCACCTATGCTGACAAAGAGAAAACGTCATTCAAACAATTCTAAAAAATGCAGGCAAATAGAATGGCAACGGAAACATACCAAAAAGTTTTAAAAATACCGTATTTTGGCATTTGGACATTTTTGGGATGTTACACTCTGCTTTAGCAATAGCAGCTCTAACCATTTCTTGAGCCTACATGGCTGATATCACATCCTTAGCACCCACCGCCTGAGAGCCCAGAGTAATACCACAAGAAGAGGCTACTTCTTCTAAATAATAAATAGGAGCATCATTAAGAATGGTAAAAGAATTATTTACAATCTTACCCTGGGTGTCCAGATTTTGAATAGATTTCAATAAAGAAGCCTTCTCCTACATTAGGATGCCTTGATCTTGAATTCTTGAACTTTTTCTTATTGCCACCAGAGGTTCTTTAAATTTATTCTTGCCTCCTCTTTTCTTGTAGATAATCCACTCATCAGCGAAACCCTCTACCTCAGTAAGAATGAGAGAATCTTCCCCTCTGACTGCACCACAGTTATGTGCCATAACTTCCTATCTTAATTCATCTCCACTCCCTCTGTCAACCATATTCTCTAAAAGAAAACCCCTATTAACCAACTCCATCTGACTTTGACTGTCCAAATTTTCTTGAACTTGGGTATCTTCTTGGAGATCTGCCTTGTGACCCCCATAGAATCCTGCTTTTTGTTAGGATACTTAAGACATGGCCATAAAGCAGTAGCCAACAAGGTAGTCCCCTCTGTAGTATGAACCACTATAGCATCTGAAGGAATCTGAGCCTTGTCCCGATCAAGTCCTGGAAGCACCCCAACTGATACAGGGGAGGCCCGATCTTCTCGGCGAAGAACCATGGATAGTTGATGCGAAATAGACGATGTTGGTAGCTGAACACTCGCACCAATGCATGAACCCTCAACTCTTCGGAATACGCCCAAAACACACCAGATAATTGTTCGTCGCGAGACCACAAACGATGAACGCTAAGTCCCCAATTCCCAATGGAACGACGGCTTGACCTTGAATTACCGAACGAATCAATGGATCGCCTAGTCCTCTCTCAAAGTCCACACATGAACTCTGGTTTAGAAAGAACAAGCAATAGCTATGTTTTAATTCTTATGCATAAACTGGTTTGAGATTACAATGGGGTTCTAACCCTAAATATATAGTCTCGGCCTAGGACTATTCGAAGTTACTATTCATGGTGGTACTATTCACGCCACGCACTGTTCACGACTTGGACTCAAACTCACACAAAAGGAAAACCTAAATTTAAACCATCACAATTTTTTGACCATAACGGCGCGACCATAGGTCTTCTAAAGCTGGGGCCAAATCCCTTGCGTGGTCTTGGAATAAGCTTTCCAACAAGTACAAGAACACCCCAATCGGACTCTATATGTAAAAGTTATGACCTTTTTTATTATGGGCCTGTTAGGCTATCCCGAAACGAATCCGAATTGAATTCTGAGTTGATTCCGAGTTTGATTTCGGTTGGGCTTGTGGGAGATCTGAATTGGGCTTGGAAATCTTATCCAAAACTTGAGCTTTAAGTTCTTGGGCTTCTTTCCCTTTTCCTCTTCCACCGCACGGGCTTCTTTCATCCTTGATCAGCCACATGGGCTGCTTGGCTTTGTCCTTTCCATCCGCTTTGACCTTCTTGTTTTTCATGGCTAGGCAGCAAATATGGTTATCCTCCTCCTTGTGCTCCTCCATTGCTTTGGCTCCGGCCTCCCTCTCCTCCCTCTAGGTTCCAAAGGCTTGAAGTTTGTCAAACCTGAGAATGCACAAAGTATTGGTTTTACGTAGTATCCAATTCTCATGGACAACACAAGGAAACTCATTAAGAAACAAATGCACCTGGTGTTTGAGAAGTTTAATTCTTGCTTCATGAACAGCCTCATAATTAGTAGGGATGTCTTCATCACCAACCATCTGACCAGGAGTATCAGGCCCACTTCCCCTCTTGTTATCATCCCCCTTAACAACCTCATGACTAGGAGACCCTACTGTTTCCATATTTTCAGGGAAACTAAAAGCTAGAGGCATGACAGACATAACTTGACTCTTGGAATTAAACAACAACATGTTAGTACACACTTCTCATCCTCAGATTCTATCCCTTTCCGCTATTTGCTTTTATTTTTGTTACACCCCCACTTTTTTTATCAGAAGATTAATGAGTATCCCCACCAAACTTCTCAGCCAACTTTTCCCATTCATTTTTGTGGTTACTCCCATTAGATTTTTCTTCCTCATCCTCATCGTCATCATCCTTTTTATGAACATGGTATTTGTGTAAATGATCACAAACTGGCCCTCCCTTCTTCCCTACTACACCCCCTTCTGCTAATTTAATTTCATACCCCACTAAGTTAATAAAAATCTCCACATAACAATTAATGTTAGAAGGATTCATGCTAAGAACGTTAACCCTAACCGGGTTAACCCTCATCAAGCTGATCTCATCCAATTCTAATGGTTCACCCACTGTACTAGCTATTTCTTTCACAATTTGTTCTGTCTTTGCTGGAAGAGGAATACCAGAAATCTTGACCCATGATGTTGCAATGACAGAAGATGCTTCAGGATCCAGAGTTGATTTATCTATCTTAGCTTTAATGGAATGAAGAGCCAATTCGACACCCCTCGCTTTAGACCAAGTATCCAGCATTTCCTTAAAGGGGAAAACCACAGCATATTCAGACTCTGATAGTTTCCTAACTTTCCAATCCCAGTTAGCTTGAATTAAATGTTTCATTTCAGCTTCAATCTTGTGCACAGAGGCCATCCCCTCCTTAATACTCAACACCCCTGTAGCAGCTTGCTGCTCTAACAACTGCAATCCAGAAACTTGGAGACTGTAAAACCCATGACCAGGAATCCCATGTAATATCCCGTTTAAACATAAAACAAATAAGTGATTAGTATGGAAATTAAATAGAATTAGAAATGAAAAATTTAGAATTTGGGAGGAGTATTAGAACTCAAGCCTTCGGCCCATAGCTCTTTGGCCCAAGTGGGGAACCGGCTTAAGATGGTGGGGGGAAGCAAACCCTAGACACCTGTACTATAGTGCCACCCCTGTACTGTAGCACTACCACTGCTACTATAGCATGCCCGCCCCTCTGACTTTTGGAGCTAGTGCCCTCCATCTTGCTGTTGGACATGAGGAAAGGGAAAGGAGGAAAGAAGAAAAGGAGGAAGAAAAAAGAGAAATCTCACAGGGAAAATCATGGTTTGGCTTCATGTCTCTATGGGTAATGATCTGGAACCTTTAGAAGTGCCCGTGGTTAATCACTTTTCATTTTGTAGATCATTTTGTCTTTGGGAAGGTAGAGGAACCTACTGTCCAGATTCGTCCAGAGTAGGGTAGAGCGTTGCGAGGGTGATTTAGGATAGTTAGACTCAGAATTAAAATTCGGTCTAGTTATATAAAAGATAGGAAATTTCGTTAGCTTTCTGAGTACATGATCGTGAATTTTGGTTGGGTATAATGTAAGTTATTATTTTTGTAAGTTATCTGTCTGATCAGTTCATTGGGTTCTGGCAGCGTGCATAAACCTATAGATTAAAAATAGAAGATGGATTATTTTGGATTTTCAATCTCCATAAGAAAATTAGATAACGTCTTAAGGATTCAAGAGAGTATAAAATCATGATTTTTGGAGTTGTAGATCATAGGTTATGATTTTAGAAAGCTAGCTGTTCTGTCTTGGATAGAACTGAATTCAGGGTTGTTTTGGGTTACGATTAGGAGCGGTGTTAATTATTTATTTTGTAATGTTGTACTACTTTTGGATTGTTTTTTAGTGTGTTTTATGAATGCTCAGGTGGTGGTGTGAATCAGGGGGCAAGGCCCTCTACTCGTCATCCTTCGTCACACGGTTGAGGTAAGTGCAAGTAGTCAGTAACGGATGCGGAAAAATATTCAAGACTTGTTAATGTCTTACGCATATGAATTTTTATTCATGTTTTGCTGTTGGATATGCTATGAGCTTATGTTGACTAAGTAAAGAGATAAAGATTAAGGGTTGACAACAATCATTTGCATCATTTCATTGATCCTTGAGATGTGATCTACATGGTAGTGAAGTGATGATATTTTTTGAGGTCCCCGTCATGTTTTAGACGGGCATGAGGTCCCCACACTTGTGGAGTGTGGGCTTGAGGTCCCTGTGTTAGAAGGCACAGGCTTGGGTATGCATCGACGGATGCATACTCCATATTATCGTTAATTGCAAAGAGAAGAGAAGTGCATTTATGGCATTTGCATCGCATGAAAGTATAAGATGAAAATTTATGAATCCAATGTGGATGCTGTATGTGAGAAACTTTTATGTGCAAAATCTATTCATAAGGTTTGTTAATCGTATTGGTTGTACTTTGCTGAGTCGAGGACTCACACTTGGTGTTTATGTTTTTTTAGGTACTTCCTGAGAAGGCGTCTTGCATGGGAATGAGATAGAGATTTTGGTGCACTTCACTTTGCTATTCACCATGACAATAAATTGGCACTTTCAGTTTAATTGGAGAAACCTTATTAGTGACTTTTATTTTATGGTTGTGTTCATCCTTTGTGGTGAAATGGTTTCTTGTGTAATAGAGATAGTCAGTTCTTTCTTGTGGACTTCTATTATTATGTTTTAAATTTCCACTACATGGTTATCATGCTCATACATGTTAGTTTGCTTTGAATTCCTTCAATGGTCATTGTTTCAAGTGAAACTCTTATCAAAATTTAGATAAAAATGTATAGTTTTGTGAGAAACATTTACTTCATTATGATGGAATAACTTTTTGGACTTGATGGATATTGTTTAATCCTAGATGCTTGATTAGGTCTTGTTTATTCATTCCATAGAGTTTTTTCGTTAGGTTATGCGCAAATTGTGGATTTTTATCTTGCTATGCTTCTAGTTTAATTATTTAGGTTCGTCCAATCTTTAATCATAAATTATTGTGACTCGTGGACGTTTTTTTTTAATGATTTGCTTGTTGTAATTTTATTGTAAGTTGATGTAAATTAAATTGTACAAATAGTTTAGTGGCATTCCAAGCTCAGTGTTGGGCTGGGGTGTTACATCCCAAACCCAAACAACTTCAACTCCTGACTTTTCTTGTCTGCAGGACATCCAGAGGTCATGTGTCCAATTTTTTTGCATTTGTAACACACCGGAAGATTAGAGCATCTGGCTTGATGAAGTCCAGAGTGTAAGCAATGAAAGCAAGTTCCACGATCCTCGGATCAGAGCACCCCCAGTATTTGGACCAATATCACCCCATCCCTTTTTCAGTTCTTCCCCTTTAACAAAACCCACCGAAGGATCCCAGTTAGCCGCATATCTAGTTCGATCAACTCTAGTTTCACCTCCTCTACCTCCAAAGCCACCCCTAAAATCAGCTCTCGGTAGATCCTCCGGGCGCAAACCCCCTTCTCTACCTAGAATCTCTTTACGAGGATCATCCTACCACCCCTTGCCTAGAGTAAAATTTTCTCTGCTTGATCCCCCAAAAGAGCGAGACTCAAATCGAGCTCGATTCGTATCCTGGAAACCAAGTTGCTTACCTTATTTCTAGAAACCCCCTTGATGATTCTCTTGAATCCTCCTCTTCTACTCTTGATCTCTATGAAGTTTATCCCTCAGTTCGTCTTCCATCATCAGATCATCTTCATCCATCCACTCATCGAGAGCACGCCGCTTCCCCCCACCCAATTACGACTGGCTCCCCCAAAGCGGCGGGGAAACCTTCCCCTTCCCCGATCCACCGCCTCAGCCCTCACAACTTCGACAAAGGAATGATTTAGCAGTGAAGTATCCCGAATCCGCTTGACCACCTAAGCTCGCGACCCAAGGCGACGAACCTCACAACTGCTAGCGGGGAACCCTAGCTCACCTAGACACGCACGCTTGGGAATCCAATGCCACGAAGTGCTAGGGATTCGACATTAGGAATGAGCATATAGGTCAGAGAGAGATGTACCAAAACGATGGGTCAATCCAACACTGCGCCGCCTGTGACACTCGTCGGCCTGCTCCAACGACCCAAGGAGCTCCACTCCAACCGCCCTTCTCGAAAAGCCCCCTTTGGACAGGAGATTTCTCGTCTCCCGTCCTGACACGCCCTCATCCCTGACCGGTGGACAGAGGAGCGAGCTTCCAGCAGAGCGAACTCTAGAAGATTCTGCCACCGACACATCCGCCATCCTCCTCCTCATTGTCTCCATAAGATGAGCATGCTCGAAGCCTCAAACTGTATGCTGCAATTGAGATTATTATTGCTTAATGAACTATTATGTCATTCACTTGCATAAGGGCCAGGGCGATGAGTACTACCATGATTATTGCTAGTCCGGCGTGCCACATGTTAAGATCCTACAGAGGTAGGGACCCCACCCTAACGAAGGTGAGGGAGAAAAGTGTGCCACCGACAGGTGAACACTAATACCTGTATCAGCTGAAAGAGATGCATCATGGTATTTGCATTCATGAGAACAATCTTGATGAGATTTGAGAATGAGAAGTATGTGATTTATGATAATGCATTAAATGTTTAATGAACTTGTGTATTTACCGTTGTATCATGTACTTGCTGAGTCATGGACTTACCCTTGCTTTATTGTTTGCTTTAGGTGGTCGGTGACGACATCTCGCATGGGAATGGATAGCGCACATGAAACAATTGCATTCACTTCAAATACTTTATTCACTTGGCCATGTGAACTTTCATTACAGTGTGATGATTTATTCTTTAGGGTTTGATAGACATTGAATAATTCTAGATGATTGGTTGGAACCTGTTTATTCATTCAATAGACTCTTTATGGTTGGCTTTGCTTAATTCTTGGATTATTATTCTGTGTTGCTATCTAGATATTAAACACATATACTTGTTGTGTCATTATTCATGTTTATTGTGATCTGTGGTCGGGTTTTATTATTGAACTGTTTGCTGTAATTTATTGTAAAGTATTGTTAAAGTCAATAGTTAGCGTAGTTTAGTGGCATTCCGGACTCAGCGTTAGGCCGAGGTGTTACATGTAGCCTCAAGGGTGGTGTAGCAGCATGAACATATTAGATGAGAGATACAAATATTTACCAACTCCATTGCTTTTTAATGTTTTACATTAGAATTGATAGAGAAATTATCCAAAAGGAGAAGTTTGGGGACGAAGGAATTTTTTTGGGTGTAAATGCTAGAAAATATGTTGTAGGTGTCGTATATTTGAGGTCGTGCTGCTGATCTTCAAGCAATATCCAAGTACTCAAACAAAGTAGACAAAAGATGTAATCTTAGTAGCCTCTCTATCATCTACCTTCCTACCTCTTGAGTTGGTAGGATAGTGCATACATGCATATGTTACTTGAAAAATCTTCCGTAGATAATTAGACCATCTGCCCATGTGGCTTGTGATAAGATTATATGTGACTTATTGATTGGATGCAAATTATGTATGCAACTTTCAGACATAGGGATAATTACCTTATGCTTATTTGTTTCCCATGTTTAGAACCTATGATATGTTTATTTGAAATCTTTTGCAAACTATGAGCTGTGTGTACTAATAGTCTATCTCTGCCCCTATATTTATAGGGCTAACGAGTTTTCCTTGAAAGCTAATTTAGCAATTTGAGACTAAAAGGTGCTAACATGGGCCTATAGCCTTGTTTAGAGAAGTGTCCACATAAAGTATTTATTCCACAACAGTGGAGATGTTTTTCAAACTCAAAATGACAACTCGGGTCTAGGGTTTTTTTTTTCTGTTTTACTATTTTCCCACCAGGAACTGCTAGCAAGATACCAAACCAAGCAAATTTGCTATTGCAAGATATGAACTATGCATCCCCGGAGACAAGACTGAAGAAAGGGCAAGACAACAAAGTTCCAAATTCGAAATATGGGATACTTAGAAAGAACTAGAGTCAATTTTAGCTAAGAAAAATATGTACCCAAATCCGAGCCAACTCAAACTTGGGTGATGGGGTTTTACACCCACACCTCCGAAAAAGTAAGCTCCAAATTCTAGAACATACATTCTGAATTTCTGATTGTTTAAACATGACACATTCTGATGTAACAAATTAGCAGAGCAAATTCCTTTTTTATCCTTTATCTATGATGAAGAGTATCAATGACAATTGAACAATGATAGCGTCACCGTTGCAGGTTACATCTTGTATCAAAAAATCAAAAAGTGTAAAATTAGACACACCCCTTATCTACCTGTTAGAGGCAAACTAAAAAGGGTAAAATAGCTGATCTCATCTTCTATATGTACATTAACATGCAGCAGCAGATGCAGCTACGGCCTATGGGAGGCGAGAGACGGTTGAACTGACTCTGGTAATGCAGGCATGCGGAGTGGTACGTGATTGTCATTCTTCGACAATGTGACCAACGCACTCCAGCTTCGTTGCTAAAAAAATTGCTGGCCGCTGCAGTCGTTATACACTTATCAGCTTTGCCACTTCTACAGCTGGACGCCCGCATCCTTCAGAGCAGCAGTCACGGTAGCAGAGGCTTCCTCGAGGGTTCTTGCCTTGTTCACAGTGTTGAATGCCTCTATGACGTCACCTTCCTCCCATTCGTCAAAGTCATCTACCCCAATACCACACTCTAGCCCAGCGCCAACCTAGTGAAAAAGAAAATTAAGTTCACATTGTGAGCACTAGTTTTAGTTTAAGCATCAACATAGGATGCATGTGAAAATATCGAAGTAGTACTGAAACTATAAATCCTTTTTTACTGTTCAGAAAACTCATTTGGATATCATGGGAAAATGTCTGTCTTCTATTTGGAATGGTTGATGGGTGGCTATTTTACATACCTCCTTTACAATTTCTTTCACCCGTCTCAAGGAATCGAGTGTACCCACATAAGTTACTTTCCCTTTACGAAGAACCCGAACATTGCAATCTTGCACAACTTTCCCTGTAGTAATCATGCAACCTGCCACCTTTCCACTTCCACTACTGAAAACAGCTCGAACTTTGGCTGAACCAAGTGGCACTTCCTCCTGAAAAAGAAAGATGTATTGAGGACGAACATCCTAGTTTAGTTACTTAAAATGAGAAATATTTACTAACACACCAAAGTTCCCAGCTATCATGCTAATGGAGTAAGTAAAGTACTCCTTTCAAATAAGGATTTCCCAACATTGAAAAACATGTTAACGTATCAATAAGGGTGACAGCCTAATAACTTTTTAGAAGTTTAAAAATTACTGTCTGTTTACCTCAGCAGGTTCAAGAAGACCTTCCATGGCATTCCGCAAATCATCAATCAAATCGTAGATCACCTTGTACAGCCGAATTTCCACACTCTTCTTCTTAGCATAGTTTTTAACTGACCCTGGAGCTTTGACATTAAAACCAAATATAATTCCTTCAGAAGCAACAGCCAGATCAACATCGCTGACACTCACGTCTCCTGGAGCTTGAAGTAGGAACCTCAAGGAGACATTTTCTTGAGGCAGTGCTTGGACGGCTTGCCTAATGGCCTCAATCGAACCCTATTTTGATCAACTTTTTGTTTATTTAGAAAAGAAAGAATGAACAATAATAACAATCAACTCACGTAGTTTGCAAGTAAAGTGGCTACCTGAAAATCAACTTTAAGGATGACATTTAGCTCATGGGTATCAATTCCTGTTTGCTTTCCAGACGAAACAGATGCTGCAATGGATGAGAGAGTGACTTTCCCTTCCCCAGCTTTCGCAGATATTCTTTCAATTCGCAGTGCTTCAGCACACACATTTGCCCTTTCACGTGCAACATCAAGGCTGTCTACAGACTCAAATTCATCACCAGCTAAGGGTACATTGTTCAGGCCAATAACCTGTCAAAACGTTTTTAGAAAGAAAAAAAATTCAGTATACTTCTAACAAAGTAAATATTTCAAAACTGTTTAATACCCTTGATTGTCACATCCTTGTGATAATGAGCGTATCGGATACGTATGAGAGGTAGGCGGCTTAGGCCCTGGCTTGCGCCCAGGAGCCATGGCTGCGGCTAGAGGAGGGCATGGAAGGCAGAGGATGCGCAAGACAGGGAATAGACGAAGGTAGATTGGGAATTAGAGATAATGCTTCGCCTGCTAAACTCTTACAACCAGATTACATTATATAGTGCTTAATAAAATAAACTAACTAGGACTCAAACTCTAAATATAGAAACTAACTCTGATTCGTACTGATTCCGAACTAGACTCCTATCTCTTAATTCCGAACTGGACTTCTATTGACATGTCCTTTCAGAAATTCCTTCTCCCTGCTCCCTGGTGCATACAGCTGGTTGGTGCGTCTGCTGCACCAGTCGGACCGATTGCACACCGGTTGGACCGGCTGCGATTGTTGCACCGGTTGGACCGATGCACGGGGGAGCCTTTGGTACTGAATTCCCCATATGTCATCTCTCTCTCCCTTGGCAAACAGCACGTTCTCGAGCTGAAAATTAGGGTACACAGTTCCGCACATCTTTATTCAGCCCCTCGCAGAAACGTGTCATAGTAGCTTCCACCGACTCACGTACACTTGTACGGATCATGAATACTTGCAGATCTTGATAGTACTCGCTCACCATCTTAACACTTTGAGTAAGCCGCCGTAGCTTTGTATGCAGCGTCCTTGTATAGTATGCCGGCATGAATCGTTTCCGCATAGCTTGCTTCATTGCTTCCCAAGACGTCTTTGTATAGTATGTCAGCACAAATCGTCCCAGCATAGCTTGCTTCATTGCTTCCCAAGTGTGAGGACGCTTCCCTACACAATTCAATTAATCCCACTAAATAATAGTATATTCGGTGAACTCAATTGAAGCAATACGAACCTTCTTCTCTTCAAAATAGCGGTGGTTGTCAAAGATTTGATTGACACGAATCTCCCACTCCAAATAAATCTTTGGATTAGATCTGCCCTTGAACTCTAGCATGGTGATCTTGATTCTCCCAATACCGTTGTCTTCACATTCTTCACCTCCACCATGACGTCCTCCATATCCAGCACCTCGACGACCAAAGTAATCACATCCGGGATGCCGTTGATGTCTTCCACGGTCATCTGAAATAGCCTCCGAATCAGCAGCGTAGAAGCCATCTCCATCACGGCGTACAACACATTGTGCACGTCCATGTTCTGGTTAGGGCAGCACTGGTACATTAGCTCCTCGTGAAGGTGGTAGCCTCTCCTCCAAGCGATGGATTGTACGGTTTAGATTGTCAAAACCTTCCATCATACGCCATTCGTTCGCATTGAGACGATCGTTCAGTGTGTCCTGCACACCTTGGATTTGAGCTTCAAGTTGATGGCGTAACACCTTCTCGCAACGAAGAAAATAGCCGATAGTAGCTTCAAATTGAGCACGTACATCCAGTAATAGTGTATCACCGTACATTGGCTCCTCGTTTGATCCATCATTCGATACACGCTTGCTAGTTCTCGACATGATGATCAACCTGAAAGTACCAAGAAAAAAAATCGTGTACCATGATCAACCACGCTTTGATACCAAGATGATATGGATCAACGTGTGGTTGATGCGTAATGTGGCACAATCTTTCACGGTACTTGAATTTCAATATTGATCGAAGCAAAACCCTAGCTTTCCTACTTGGTTCGGCAAAAGGGAAGAACAAGTGTATTTCCAAAGTAAGTAATGATACTTGGTTGATGTTGAATCAATCCGACGAGAAACAAAATCAAACCCAAATAACAACACCAAATTATGAGTAATTGAGAATGTCATGAATTGGTGAGATGGTCCACAAGGAATTATGGATCTTGAAAGAAAAGTCGCCGTTCAATATTCACGCAATTACAAAACCCTAGATAGGAATTTTCGAAACACATGTACTCATTATGCGCCACATAAACATGTGACTTTTTTGTATTTTCTTCAACTCAAACTTGCTTAAAATGGGGGTCTACCCCTGAATATATAGGATCAGTGAACAGCACGCGCACGTGAACAATAATTTGAGTCGATGAACAGCACCTCGTGAACAATAATCTGGTCGGTGAACGATACGTGTGCGTGAACAGTACCCAAAATAAATTCCTATCGCAAACTCCTACTTTAATTAGAAATTTAAACTACTTGAATTGCTGAAAATAAATTAAACTATCCAATTATAAGCAATTTCAGAATTAATTTCTTTTAAAGAAATATCCGAATTGGAATTGCTCCAATCCAAATCCATTTCGGATTCTTAAGCTGAAAATGCATTGATTTCGGATTTGAGTTTGAATTTGGCTCTTTTGTATTGTCTTGGCTGAATTTTCTTGCAAACTTTCCTCCATGCAAAGTCCTCGGTCCTTGTGTCTTCCCATGTGTCGCATGCTTTTCATGTCCATACGCTTGTCTAGGGTTTTCTCCTCCTCGACTAGCTTCTCTTGGACTTGGCATCCCTCATGCACCGCATGCTTTTCACCATGACTAGTGCTTGGCTCATGCACCACAAGCTTCCCATGCATGCTCATGCCCCCCCTTCGACCTACCTCCCTTTCCTCCCTCTTGGCCAAACCTAGTTCTTGTTTCTTTTCCCTTTGATGCAAAATAGGCCCAACTTAAAGTTCAGCACAAACTTGCAACTTAAGGATATTTTCCACCATAGTAGATGCACCTAGGGCCTCATCAGTACTGCTGTTTGAAAGAAGAAACATCGTCCCACGTAGCCTCTGACGCCGAACAATCCTTCCATTGAATGAGCACTTGCGATACACCTCGACAAAGACGTGCACGAATGGCAGTGGCAGGACTGGGCACAGCGCGACCATAATGCATGTCTGGTAATGGTGGCATGGTATCAGGTGGTGGTCCTTGGTATTTCTTGAGAAGGCTCACATGAAATACATTATAAATACGCGCTCTCTCTGGAAGCTCCAGTCGATAAGCAACTGAATCAATCTTAGAAAGAATTTTGTAAGGGCCATAATACTTCGGAGCAAGTTTCCCTTTGGTTTTACTTCCCAAAAATGCAACCGGTTTGTGGTGAAGATGCAACCATGCCCATTCGCCAATCTCAAAAGAGAGATCGTGATGCTTATCATCATAGAAGTGTTTGTAGTGATGTTGCGCCTGAAGAAGTCTTGCACGTACGTTGGCCGAAAATTGATCCCGGTCCTGAAGAGAGCTTGCGACGGCTACGTTATGAATTTCACCGGTATCATGTCCTAATCAACGGAGGGTCCCAACCATAAACCACACAAAAAGGGGTATCTTGATTCTTGAAGAGCAGTGTGATAGGACATGTTATAACAATATTCAGCCCAAGGAAGCCGTTGAATCCACTGTCGTGGCCGATCACCTTCATGCAACACAAATACGTAGTGATGACCTTATTGACTGCCTCCGATTGTCCGTAGAACTGCGGGTGAAAAGTGGAGCTCATGAATTGTTGAATGCCTGAGACGCGAAAAAGTTCCTTCCAAACGATGATGTGAAGACAGGATCACGATCGGAAACAATGGATGTCGGAAACCCATGTAGACGAACAATCTCGGAAAAGAAAGTGCGAGCAATAGATTCTGTCGTATATGGGTGAGACACCGGAATAAAGTGGGCATATTTGGAGAACCTGTCGACCACTATAAGAATGATATATTTGCCACCCACTCGCGGCAATCCTTCAATGAAATCCATAGCAATATCTGACCAAACTAATGAGGGAACTTGTAAAGGATGTAAAAGACCGTCCGGATGCAAATTCTCAGTCTTATTACGTTGGCATGGGCTAGAAGCACGAATATAATCTTGAACCATTGTGTGAGCGCCTGGCGTATGGAAGTCCCGATGAAAACGATGCAATGTTTTCTCTACGCCTTTGTGAGTACTATCATGAGCGATGCCAAGAACCTCCTGTAGAAATGGTGACATAGGTGGCACATAAGCCTTGCTATTGTGTCACCAATCCATCTGTGATTGCCCATGGACGTGTTTGTTCACCACTCATGATTTGATCTCACAAGGCCACTAGTGCCGGATCAGTATTAGCAGCGCTGTGAATGGCGTCGAACAAGCTGAAGTGAGGACCCGTCAAGTTGCATAGTTGTGCAGACTCGGCCTCGCGACGAGAAAGGGGCATCCGCGACAGTATTGAGGCGACCCGACTTATATTCCACTGAAAAATCAAACCCAAAACCCAGATGACTTGCTTACTATCACCAGTACGGACTCCCGTGAGAGCATCCAATGAAATTTTAGGCACCTCTTCCGTTGGCTCGCTTGCCTCATCATTAATCATGTTATCCCAACCAAGCCAAAATAGTTGTTTGCATTGATGGTTTCTGGAAAAAATTTCATCGCAATTGTAGCAGTCCATGACGCCGACGTTCTTCCTTCTCCATTGCCGTCAGAAAACGGAACGTACGGTTGCCCATTGGCCCGCTGATTGGTGGAGTCGTACTAGTAGTTCATGAAGATGATACACATGTTTGTATTCCAACTGCTAGACGCATCGACGCTTGTCTCGCAATCGGTCGTGTAGGGGCGGTGGGAGTTGTGAGCTGTAGGCGCTGCTCATAAGTGCACGCAAGACTCATTGCCACCTCAAGGCTTTGCGGTGCTTGGAGCTCCACGTCCGTTCGCGGCCGGTTCCTCGTGAGGCCTCTGACAAGAAGAGTCAATTTGCCGACGCCGCATGGGATCAAGACGACATAGCAAGGACAAGAAGCGCTCCTGATATTCTTCGACACTGTTGGTGCACTTGCATAAGGCTAACTCGCCTAAGGCATTGCTCCGGAGTGGAGGTCTGTAGCGGATGTTGATGAGCTCGCAAAAATATCGCCAAGACGGAGTTCCGATATCGTGCTCCAATCTATGGTACCAAGTCTGAGCCGAACCAAGCATGTGATACGAGGCTAACTAGACTTTATCTTCCCCTGGCGTCCGCTGTCCGCGAAAAAATTGCTCACCCCTATTGAGCCATGGTAGTGGATCCCTCTTCCAGTCGAACTTGGGAAACTCTAAGTTGTGAAAACGTGGTGCTCCGACATGTTCTCCTTTTGTGACTGCTACTAGAAAAGCGGGTGGTATCGATGCCAGTAGGTGCATCATTGGCCTATTCAAATGTAACGACAGAACTGGTGTTGCGGCTTTTGTTGTGTTCGGTATTGCTGAGACACCAGGAAGCGGCGCCGTCGAAACGCTGGCGGTTGGTACTAGTAGCGTCGATGTGGCCAGCGGTGAAGCCTTCAGAGGCTACGGCAATAAGCCATCTCCAAGCACGCCTTGCTCCAATTGCCTGACTGTAAGGTGTAGGTGGCGCTGATGGTTGTCCATGTCGTCGGCCTGAGTCTGCAATCTGGTGAAGCTTGATTGTGACCCGGCAAAATTTGTCGTCGAGGTAGCGAGTTGTGACATGATTTGGTCAAGCTTTTGCAGCACATCAGAAGCCTCGCCTTTGTTGCTCATCGTGGAAGGCGTGGTGTTTGGCTCTGATACCAAATTGTCACGTCCTTGTGATAATGAGTGTATCGGATACGTATGAGAGGTAGGCGACTTAGGCCTTGGCTTGCACCTAGAGCTATGGTTGCGACTAGAGGAAGGCGCGGAAGGCAGAGGATGCACAAGACAGGGAATAGACAAAGGTAGATTAGGAATTAGAGATAATTCTTTGCTTGCTAAACTCTTACAACCAGATTACATTATATAGTGTTTAATAAAATGAACTAACTAGGACTCTAAACTCTTAAATATAGAAACTAACTCGATTAAATCGATTCTAACTAGACTCCTATCTCTTAATTCCGAACTGGACTTCTATTGCTATGTCCTTTTCGAAATTCCTTCTCCTACTCCTCAGTGGATACAAATGGTTGGTCAAGTTTGCCAGACTTGGACCTAGATTACACACGGTTGGACCGGTTGCCCACCGGTTGGACCCGCTGTGAGTCTGTGACTGCTACACCGGTTGGACCGATGCATGGGGACACCTTTGGTACTGAACTCCCCACATGACATTGATACTATTAAAGCAAAAGGCAACAAGCTATAGAAGGAATATTGCCTTTTTGGAACACACGGCTACTCTGATAGTATAGGAATACATTGATCCCTGGCAGTAAAAGTGATGAGGCTCTAGGTGCATCTACTACAGTAGTCAATATCCCTAAATTACAAGTTTGTGCTAAACATCAAGTTAAGCCTATTATACAACAATGGAGAAAGAAACAAGAATTAGGTACGGCCAAGAATAAGGAGTGGGAGGTGAGCCGAAGGGGGAGCTTGAGCAGACATGGGAAGACATAAGGACTAAAGGCTTTGCATGTTGAAAAGTTTATAAGAGAATTCGGCCAACAAAAGACAGATGAGTCAAATTCAAACTCAATTCCGAAATCAATACATTTTCAGCCTAAGAATCTGAAATAGGTTTTGATTGGAGCAATTCCAATTCGGATCTTTCTTTAAAAAAAAGATTAATTTTGAAATTACTTGTAATATGATAGTTTAATTTATTTTCAGCAATTAGAGTAGTTTAAATTTCGAATTAAAGTAGGAGTTTGCAATAGGATTGATTTTTGGATACTGTTCATGGTACTATTCCGACTTAGATGACGGTTCCCGGGACGAATTACTGTTCACCGTGCACTGTTCACCAAGCCTTCCCCCCCTCCCCCCGGAATTGTAAGCAAGTTAAGAGTTAAAGAAAATACAGCAAAGTCATATGTTTGTGTGGCGCAAAATAAATACATGCGTTTCGGAAATTCCCATCTAGGATTTTGTGATTGCATGAATATTGGAGGGTGGCTTTTCTTCCAAGATCCGTGATTCCTTGTAGATAATCTCACCAATTCATAGCATCCTCAATTGCTCACGGTTTGGTGTTGTTCTTCGGATTAATTCAACATCAACTAAGTATTACTTGCTGTGGAGATACACTTGTTTTGCTGAACCAAGAAGGAGGAAAGCTTGGGTTTTGCTTCGATCAAGATTAAAATACAAGTACCGTGAAAGATTGTGCCACATTATACATCAACTACATGTTGATCCGTATCATCTTGGTATCAGAGCATAGTTGATCACGGTACGTGGAATTTTTTTCTTGGTACTTTGAGGGTGATCATCATGTCAAGAACTAGCCAGCGAGGTTCTAATGGTGGATCGGACAAGGAGTCTATGTACGGTGATACACTATTACTCGACGTACGTGCTCAATTTGATGCTACTACCGGCGATTTTCTTTACCGTGAGAAGGTGTTACGCCATTAACTTGAAGCTCAAATCCAAGGGGTGCAAGACACGCTGAACAATCGTCTCAACGCGAACGAACGGCGCATGATGGAAGGTTTCGACAATCTAAACCTTGTTATCCGTACTTGGGGGACGCTACCACCGCCACGAGGAGCTACTGTACCGGTGCTGCCCCAATCACAACATGGACGTGCACAACGTGTTGTACGCCAAGATAGAGATGACTTCTACGCTGCTGATTCGGAGGAGGCTATTCCTAATGATCGTGGAAGGCATCAACGATGTCCACGACGTGATTACTTTGATCGTCGAGGTGCTGGGCATGGTGGACGTTATAATGGAGGTGATGAACGTGAAGACGATGGTATCGGGAGAATCAAGATCACCATACCGAAGTTCAAGGGCAGATCTGATCCGGAGGCTTATTTGGAGTGGGAGATGCGTGTCAATCAAATTTTTGACAACCATCACTACTCCGAAGAGAAGAAGGTTCGTGTTACCTCGATTGAGTTTACTGAATACACTATTATTTGGTGGGATCAATTGAATTGTGCATGTGAACGTCCTAAAACTTGGGCAGTAATGAAACAAGCTATGTGAGAACGATTCGTGCCGACATACTATACAAGGACGCTGCATACAAAGCTACGACGACTTACTCAAGGTGTTAAGACGGTGAGCGAGTACTATCAAGAGATGCAAATGCTCATGATCCGTACAAGTGTGCGTGAGTCAGCGAAGGCAGCCATGACACGTTTCTTCGAGGGGCTGAATGAAGATGTGTGGAACCGTGTTGATTTAATGCAATACAACACCATATAAGAATTACTTCATCAAGCAGAGTGTGCTGAACAATAGGTGAAGGGCACTCAAGCAAGGGGTGGCCGAACCACTCATAGCACTTGGAGGCGTGCAACTTCGCATGACAGAGATACAGAATCAATTCCCAAACCAGTTGCATCTACTACACCGGTTCGGAATACATTGAAGGAAGCTTCCAAGTCTATAAGTGCTGCGGGCAAAGAAACCTCACATACTGATTCTAGTGCATTCTCTACGGCTAGAACTAGTAACATTGAATGCTTCAAGTGCAAGAGCCGAGGTCATACGAAGAAGGATTGTCCAAACATGAAGACGGTATTACTTACACATGATGGCTATGCAACGGAGTGCGACAGGCGATGAATCTGAAAAGCTATAGCCAATAATTTGTTATCCAGAACAAGGTATTAGCTTGATGGCTCAAACGGTGCAGCATGATAACACTGTTATTCTACGGAAGGAATAGCGACATCATATCTTTCAAACCGATTGCAAGATCAAAGAAAAGGTATGTAAGCTGATTATTGATAATGTGAGTTCGACCAACATGATTGGCAAGAATGTGGTGGAATTACTCTCATTGTCCATATGGCGGCATCCTAAACCGTATTACATCCAATAGCTCAACAACGTCGGCAAAGTCAAGATCACACACAAGGTGAGAGTGCCACTTACTATTGATGGCTATGTTGATAAGGTGGAGTGTGATGTGGTACCTATGCATGCTGGTCATATTCTATTAGAACGTCCATGGCAATTTGATCTGAATGCTACACATCAAGGACGGTCCAACCGATATACTTTCATGCACAAGGGAGAATTCAATGCTTTGCTGTCAAAGACCGATGAAGAAATCAAGAGTGATTTGGTTGTGGTTAGTAAGAAGAAGGCCATAAATAATACACTAAAACCGAGGACGGTTTTGCTTCAAGAAGGGGAGGATGATGATGCCGTAGGTGCATCTACTACGATAGTCAATATCCCTATGTTACAAGTTTGTGCTAAACCTCAAGTTGAGCCTATTATGCAACAATGAAGAAAGAAACAAGAATTAGGTACAGCCAAGAATAAGGAGTGGGAGGTGAGTCAAAGGGGGAGCTTGAGCGGACATGGGAAGACACAAGGACCAAAGGCGTTGCATGTTGGAAAGTTTACAAGAGAATTCGACCAAGAAAAGACAAATGAGCCAAATTCAAACTCAATTCCAAAATCAATATATTTTCAGCCTATGAATCCGAAATGGGTTTGGATTGGAGCAATTCCAATACGGATCTTTCTTTTTAAAAAAAGATTAATTTTGAAATTATTTGTAATAGGATAGTTAAATTTATTTTCAGCAATTAGAGTAGTTTAAATTTCGAATTAACGTACGAGTTTGCAATAGGATTGATTTTCGGATTACTGTTCATGGGGTACTATTCCGACTTGGATTACTGTTCACCGAGTATATATAAGTTAGGGGATAGGCCCCCAATTGTAAGTAAGTTAGAGTTGAAGAAAATAAAAAAAAAATCACATGTTTGTGTGGCGCAAAATGAATACATGCGTTTTGGAAATTCCCATCAAGGGTAACTTTTCTTCCAAGATCCGTGATTCCTTGTGGATTATCTCACCAATTCGTAGCATCCTCAATTGCTCACGGTTTGGTGTTGTTCTTCGGGTTTGATTTTGTTTCTCTTCGGATTGATTCAACATCAACCAAGTATTACTTGCTTTGGAGATACACTTGTTCTGCTGAACTAAGAAGGAAGAAAGTTTGGGTTTTGCTTCGATCAAGATTGAAATACAAGTACCGTGAAAGATTAGGCCACATTACGCACCAGCTACACGTTGATCCGTATCAAAAAGTTAAGTAAATCAGGCTTAAAAAACCGTTTTATGACCCCAAAAAAATTTGTACCACGGTGGTTAGCGAAAACCAGATGGTTTTTCTTGTTTTTTCCCCCTCAAATTTGAACTTTAGTTGTTCAAGATCTGATGTCTGTATCATGTATACGAATTAATAATACATCTAATCCAGTAAAAATGGAGATTCAACGGGATTTACGCCCTAAGCTGGTTTGGGTTTGCTGGCTGGTTCTCACGAGATTCGAAACCCTGAGTTCCACAGCTTTCAACCAATGTCATCATATTGCAATATTCATCACTTGAAGGGAAACCAACAGTTCTCAGGTACAGAAACATTTATTATTCCAGATTATTTCTTCAGGAGTCAACATTTGGTCAGATGAGAAACCATCTCATGGACATTGTTTTTTGTCCAACCACATTTTTTCTTCAGAAATCAGATTTTAGAAACAAACTGTAGAAGCAAGATGGGTTTACTCGGGCAAGCCAGCACTACTTCACCGTCCCAAATTGTAAGTTCCTTTCTGTGTCTAGCTGTTTCGAAATTTTTTGAACAAGGGATCTACCTACTATTATTTCAAATATAGTTGCTTGTTTCTCGTATTCAAATGTCATGATCATGGCTCTGTAAAAGTACTGCACAACATCCAACCCTCCTTGATAGTTTATTTAGGCTATGAGTTTACTTCTATATTTAGCAGGTTTATTTCCTTGTTAGTTGGGTTTGAATCCTTTTAGATATATTCAGCATACTAACAAAAGTTTTTGTTGAGATCCTTAGATCATAGGGGTAAACACCGCCGAGAGGATAGCAAGACGGCGTCGGCTTACTTTAGGAGAGAGATGACTAAAGACTGGGAGGAGACAAAGAGGACTGGGACTTAGATTAGTTTATTGTTCTTGCTTGATTCCTAAGAGATACAATGGACCTCCTTATATCGAGGTGGTAGGTCCTAAAAGATTGAAACAAACCCAAAGGATAGCAACTAACCAAAAGAAAATAACAAACATGGAAGCTAGCCATCCTAATATGTAATATTCCGTTTAATTATCAGGTATTAGAAAATAGCAATTTGGAATTTAAGTAATAGAGCTCCAGAAATTAGGACACTTTCTTCCCATGCTAAAAGGCACTAGGATCTTTATATTTGAAGATTTACATCGTGTTAGAATAGGACTCTTTCGTATTCCTTATCTGTATATGGTATACCCCCTTGTACTCTCTCTATATATTGCCCATTGGGCCCTCTTGAATATATGCACAATATTCATAACATGATATCAGAGCTAGGGTACTAACCTACCTCTCCTTCCGCTGCCATCCCGACGCGCACCCCATCCGACGCCGCTCGTAGCCCGATCGCCTGAGCCCGAGCCAGGTCACCACCGGAGTTCTCGGCTATCCAACGCCGAGCGCCGCCTCGAAGTCACAGATCATCTGCCGCCGACGCCGGACACCCGAGCCCGAAGCCGCCGCCAAGACTGCACCGGACGCCGAGCCGCACCGCCTCCACGTCTTCTTGTCTTCGTGCTGGTCTCATCCGCTGAGGACTCGGACGTCGAGCCGCAGCCACCACTCCGGACGTAGAGCTGCCACCGCCTCGACTTCTTCTTGTCTTCACGCTGGTCTCATCTACCGAGGCTAAGGACGAAGCTCGTCGCCGCCGCCGCCTCCACCAGCAAGGGGGGAAACCTAGTGCCCTCTCGCGTGTGCCCTTCGCGTTTCTTCAGTGACCTTAGCAGGCTGTTTTATTACGTGAGCCAGCCAGCCCAAAAAAAAACAGTGCGTCAATCTAACCGCCGCGCCGTCCAGTGCCGCCTGTTAGACTTCGTTGTCTTGATCGCCGCGCGGTCTAGCGCCGCCTACCAATGGTTTCTGTTCCATCAGCTACGATCTCATTCTCGATAACAAAGCTTAATGGGACAAACCACAGGTTGTGGTCTTCACTCATGGAGATCACGTTTGATGGTCTCCGTCTTTAGGGACATGTTACTGATGCCCGACCTTGTCCGCCGTCGCCGGTTCAGCCTTCTCCCAGACAGCCTACTTCTGCACCTCTTGCAGAAGATGAGACCGCCAAGAAGGAAGTAGAAGCCGCTATTACTGCTGCTGACGCTTTTGAGCGCTAGTGCGTTGATGAGGCCCGTGTTCGAGCCATCCTGGTAGTCAACGTCGACGACTCCATCTAGCCAGACATTGTTGGTCTGCGTGCCACTCGTCAGATTTGGGAGTACTTGCGCGAGCGATACCAACAGAGCAGCGATGCTCAGTTCTTTTCGCTTCAGCATGAGTTAGAGACGCTTCGCCAAGAGGACTCCTCCATCGACGACTTCTTCCGAGCCCTGGCCAGTCTTTGGTGCTAGCTGGATGAGCTGGCTTCTCCACTCTGCCAGGAGTGTTATAAAGTGCAGAGGGCGGATCGTGATCGCCTTCGCCTTTATGACTTCGTCTGCCGTCTTCGCCCAGAGTTTGAGCCTGTTAGGGCTCAACTGCTGAGCCGCTCACCACGACCGACAGTCATCGAAGCTCTTTCCACGCTTCGTGTTGAGGAGCCTCGCCGCGGATTAGCAGCACAGTTTGTTCCGGCTATGCTTGCTACCCCTTCTTCTTCGACTACACCGACGGTTTCTACTTCGCCTACCGTCCCTCCTCAGGTGTCTATTTCTACTCCTATTTTTGTACCAACTGGGGTTCAGTGCAACTATTGCAAGAACTTCGAGCACGACTATCAACGTGGTGCGATGCGAAAAAAGCAGAACAAGACGCGTGGGGCTGCACGATCCAAGGGGGGTTAGGGAGGCCCTTCCTCAACGGTTGGACAGACCAGCACGTCAGGACCTTCTTAGCGAGGTGACTCTGTTCAATAGTTCTGCTAGGCTCTACTTCAGCAGCTCTATCAAAGCTCAGCAGGTTCTGTCGGTCTAGCTCAGACGTCTCCTCCAGGTACTTCTTGGGTTCTGGATTTTGGTGTCTCTTTCCACATGACACCGGACTCCACATCTCTCACTTCAGTAGGACCTCCTGTTTTTCCTATCTCTGTTTAGACAGCTGACAGTAATCCTCTGTCTGTCAGCTGTCAGGACACTCTTTTATCCACTTACTTTTCTGTTCCAGCTGTTTCCCATGTTTCCAAGCTTACTATGCAGCTTCTCTCGGTGGGTTACTCACCGATCTTAGCTGTAGAGTTGGCTTGACTCTCACACCTATTTCATCTAGGATCGACAGACAAGGACGGTACTTGGGACTGGCTGGCGCAGTAGGGATCGTCAGGGTCTCTACATCCTTGATCGCCTCCACCTTCCGTCCACTTCAGTTGCTCTTACCACATCTACGTCTACCTCCACCGCCACTGCTGCCACCACCTCTGGAGTTTTTGTGCAGTGGCATCACCATTTAGTTCACTTATGTGGGTCCTATCTATCTTCATTAGTTCGTCAGGGTGTTCTTGGACGTGTTACTGTTGACACGTCCATGTTTTGTCAAGGTTGTAAGCTGGGCAAGCAGCTACAACTTACTTATCATGCTAGTGAATCTTTATCTTCTCGTTCTTTTGACTTAGTTCAATCAGATGTATGGGGACCTACGCCTATTATCTCTAAATGTGGGCATAAGTTTTATGTGATCTTTATTGATGATTATTCCCATTTTACATGGCTTTTCCCTATGTCTAATCGTAGTCAGTTTCTTGTGATCTATCGTAGCTTTGCCACGATAGTTCATACTCAGTTTAATTCTTCCATCCGTACTTTTCATTTGTGATTCTGCCGGGCGAATCTTTACGACACTTTTAGACAGTTTCTTTACGAAAGCCTTTGTTTACCGATCTTCTTGTCCCGGTGCCCATGCTCGAGAATGGGGTTCTTGGCGCAAACATCGTCATCCGATTGAGACTACCCGCGCTCTTCTCCTTGCCTCTCACGCTCCACCACGCTTATGGGTCGAGGCTATTTCTCTACCGCTTATCTCATCAATATGCAGCCTTCCACTGCTCTTAAGGATGTCAGTCCTATAGAGCGTCTCTACCCTCGAGCCCCCCAGTACACGCACCTTCGTGTTTTTAGTCAGCACTGTTTTTGTTACTTTGTAGCCTCGTGGCGCAAGACTAAACCGCCAACTCGATCGATTGAGTGTGTGTTTCTTGGTTATAGTTCTAAGCATAAGAGTTATCGATGCTATGATCCTTCAGCTCGACGGATGAGGATCTCACGAGACATTGTCTTTGACGAATCTCGACCTTTCTTTTATAGAGATTCGGCTCCTTGTCCTGTTTCCACCGTTGAGACAATTTCATGGTTGTCTCTTCCTTACTCTTCACCCTTCTCTACTATCGCAGTCTTGTCCTAGTCTGTCTCCAGTGATTCCTTCTGTACCTTTGGTTCCGCCTCCTGTAGCATCGCCTCTTGTTCCTGCAGCACCACCGTCTCGTTTTTATGGTATTCACTACTCTAGTCATCCTTGTCCTCCACCAATCTCCTCTCCTGGTATCTTGCCGACACATACATGTAATCCTCCTGATGATGCTCCTCGTTACGCCCTTCGTGACCGGATATCCCTTCGCCCTCCTGATCGTCTTGGATTTGCTCCGATAGCTCATGCCCTCTCTATCACTGAGCCTAGTTCTTATCGTAAGGCTGCTCCTCACTTTGAGTGGCAGCTAGCTATGGTAGAGGAGCTTGATGCTCTTTGACGTACGGAGACTTGAGATATTGTACCGACACCTATGCATGCTCGTCCAATCACATGCAAGTGGGTGTACAAGATTAAGACCCGGTCTGATGGTACTATCGAGCGCTACAAGGCTCGCCTTGTGGGTCGCAATTTTCAGCATGAGTACGGTCGTGACTATGATGAGACTTTTACCCCTGTTACCCATATGACCACTGTTCGCACTCTTGTTGCGGTTGCTTCTGTTCGCCGGTGGTCTATCTCTCAGCTGGATGTTAAGAATGTCTTTCTTAATGGTGTTTTGCATGAGGAGGTCTACATGCAGCCACCACTTGAGTATTATGTTCCCGATGGACACGTCTGTCGTCTTCACCATGCTCTTTATAGCCTCAAATAGGCTCCTCGTGCCTGGTTTGCGCGTTTTACCTCAGTGATTACTGCTGTCGGTTTCACTGTCAGTTCCCACGATCCTGCTCTCTTTGTCCATGTCATATCTCGGGATAGGACACTGCTTCTTCTGTATGTTGATGATATACTCATCACTGGTAATGATTCCTCATTCATCACGTATGTGAAGACGCATCTCAGTGAGCAGTTTTTGATGACTGATCTTAGTTCTCTTACGTACTTCCTTAAGATTGATGTCTCTTTCATGCCTGAGGACTACTATCTCTCCTAGCAGAAGTATGTTCAGGATCTTCTTGACCGGTCTGGTCTGACTGACACTCGCATTGCTGAGACTCCTATGGAGCTATCCCTCCAGCTTTGTGCCACTGATGGTGATCTTCTTGAGGATCCTACTCGATATCGTCATCTTGTTGGGAGTTTGGTGTACCTTGTGAGCACTCGTCCTGATATTGCTTATGTTATTCATATCTTGAGTCAGTTCATGGCTCGTCCTATCCATCTTCACTACAGTCACCTTCTTCATGTTCTTCGCTACTTGCGTAGGACTATCTCTCGTCGCTTGTTTTTCCCAAGCTCTACCTCACTACAGCCTGGGCTAGTGATCATTCTGATCGTCGTTCTATTTCTGCTTACTGAGTTTTTCTTGGCTCCTCCCTGATTACCTAGAAGACTAAGAAGCAGACTGTAGTTTTCCGTTCGAGTGCAAAGGCTAAGTTGAGAGCTATAGCAGCAGTGACATCAAAGGTTACTTGGTTGAGGTGGCTATTTGCAGATTTTGGAGTGTCTGTGATAGGACCTACGACTCATTTGTCTGGCAGTACAGGTGCTATCAGTATTGCCCAGGACCTAGTGAAGCATGAGCTCACCAAGCACATTGGTGTGGATGCTTTATACACTCGCTCACAGGTACAGAAGGGAGTACTTGCTTTACAGTTTATACCCTTACAGTTACAGGTTGCTGATTTTTTCACGAAACCACAGATTAGAGTACAACATTTGTATTTTCTCTCCAAACTCAGTATGTGATCCACCATGAGTTTGAAGGGGGTGTTAGAATATGACTCTTTTGTATTCCTTATCTGTATATGGTATACCCCCTTGTACTCCTTATATATATTGTCCATTGCGCACTCTTGAATATATGCACAATATTCATAACACATCGTACGGGACAAAACGAATCAAGAAGTAGCTTATGCCTTAATTGACGTAAATATTTTGATCCAAAACAAAAGGTAAATATTTAGCCCTCCATGAAATATACTAAATTTCAGAAGAGCTGACGTAGATTTTGCAGCAAACCAAACCAAATACAATTTCAGTAAAATTGTTTGAAACAAACAAGACAGAATTAGGAAATATAGGAAGGAACTACCGGAAAAAGAGTGGAAATATAGGAAAGGAAAAACCTGCACGGCGTTGGATGGTCCTGCTTTGTCTACAAGCCTTCCACAATCATCATACATTGCGCGGATCTGTTATAATACTAGTGCTATGTTATATACCAATTGATCCACAATTATATGTGCTAACTTGTGTTTTCTAATGCAAGGTATTCTAAATGAAATCATGTGCAACAAGTAGAAACTGAGAAAACCAACCTTTCCAAAAGCTTCACCACATACAAGAATGTCACCCTTGTTCAGTGTTCCATTCTGTACAACTAGGGTGGCCAGAGGTCCTTTAGCCTTGTCAACCCATGCTTCAATAACCGTGCCCTTTGCATTTCTATGAGGATTGGCCTTTAACTCTTGCAACTTCAAATTCCCAACAAAAGCAGGTCAAAAAGGAATTCAATATATTAGCGAAAAAGAAAATGCCAACAAAAATATACCTCGGCAACAAGCATGACAGTCTCCAATAGTTCGTCAACATTATCTCCATTAAGAGCACTTATCTGATGACGGACATTACAACTAAATCAGCTCGAAAAGGTAATAAGATGCTATAGCAAGGAACTTCTATTTCCAGACTCTGACAATCAACAACCTGAATCATCGGAATATCACCACCCCACATCTCTGGCATAAGTCCAATTTGGGAAAGCTCTTGCATGACTCGTTCTGGATTGGTTCCAACCTTGTCTATCTGCTTGAATATGAGATGACAGGTGACTGAAATATGAGAAGGGAGAAAAACAATTTCACTATTGTAACCAAGAAATAAAATGACTAGAAAATAGACCTTGTTTATGGCTATCACAATGGGCACTCCGGCTGCCTTTGCATGCGCAATTGCCTCATTTGTTTGTCGCCGAACACCATCATCCACAGCCACAACAATGATACAGATATCAGTTACCCTAGCTCCTCGAGCTCTCATTGCACAAAATGCCTGTTATGTTAAAGAATTAGTAATGGAAATGTCACACCCTCACATGCAACCAGACAGAGGGAAATGTATACTAAAGAAAATCTATTTTGCTATACCTCATGCCCTGGAGTATCAAGAAAAACACAAGCTTGAGGTTTTCCATCTACTGGCACAAGAACCTGATAAGCACCAATTCCTTGTGTTATTCCACCAGCTTCTGATGCCACCACCTGTAAGTAACTTTGGTTATATCTACAGTTTCTACAAAAATAGGTGCTTCTGTGTTTTAGTGCCAACAAATATTTATCTAAAATCCCCATATCACTGACAGAAGGAACGTATCAAGGAGAAGCTATTATGAATTTACCTTACTCTTGCGTATATAATCCAACAGAGTTGTCTGCAAACAATTGTAGCAGTGTCATGTAAAAAATGCTTTAGAATAGGTGAGAATCTGAAAAATTAAATGTTACACTTAGTACCTTCCCATGATCGACATGGCCCATGATAGTCACAATGGGAGGCCTTACTTCCAACTTATCCAAATCTTCCTCATCAAGGAACTCATTCTTCTTTGCCATCTCTTCCACTTTCACTGGGCCACTTTCCAGTACTTCAACATCATATTCCATGCAAACCATCTTAACCAAATCTTTATCAAGTGTCTGAACATTGTCAAGCATAACTCCTCTCACGGATAAAAAGCGCAAAATTTCTGATTCACCAACTGCCAATTGATATGCCAATTCCTCAATTGGCATACCTTCTTCACCAACTTCAAGGATCTCGACTCTAACTGGCTCTTCAGCTTGTGAAGCCTCAAGCCTTGCGGCCCTACGTTTTGCCTTGCTCCATCTCCTTCCCTTGCGCACTGGAACACCTGAAATTGGCACATCTGCAGCATCCTCGTCAACTAATCCATCATCATTTGGCATACGTCGGCGGGGACCAGCTGGTGTGCTTAGTTTTTTGCGACGGTCGTCCTTGACTTTCGCTGATGGGCCTCGTACTGGCTTTACAGGGTCTACCAGTGCTTCAGCCACAACTGGATCAACTATTGTCTTCTTGGAAGCAAATTTGTCGATCAGGATGGGTCCTTTTTTATCCTTTGATGTATCAGCCTTGACTGGCCGACGAGGTGGTGGTGCTACAGAAGGTTTTGTTAGTAGCTGAGGTACTGGTTTTGATGGAGACGACACTGAAGGTGTAGCTGCAGATATGGACTGATTCCTACTTTCAGTATGTGGACGATCTCTAATAACCTTATGTACAGTTGGCACAGGGTTCCCCTTTCGCCATACACTCTTCAGTGTTTTTGTCCTTCTTGAATTCACACCCTCCTCCACTTCCATTGCTGCTGGACTATTAGGCTTTGACACATCAATCTGCCTCAAACCACCGTTCCCACCATCTCCAGAGCTTGAGGCCTTGAGATTCTCTGCCCTCTCCAACACCTCATCCAATGACTCTCTGACCTTCTCTCTGTCTTCCAATGTTGCGCCCGCTGGCTTCACACCAGGTGGTGATGCCGTACTCATGCTCTCCGGTGGCCCATTCGGTCGGACAGGCTTCTGCAGCGGCTTCAACAGAAGATCATTGTCGTCATCAGCTTTCACAATCAAATTAGTTATGACCATACATCTACACAGCCTCCCAGGCGCATACTGCCACCACCGGATACCATCCAACCCTGTAAAACTGATCCTTGAAACTAAGTGTGCTCTCCTCGCTGCCGCTGCTGGCAGTGGGCCAGGCCTTCCGTTGCTCCCCAGGTTGGTAACGGAAGCAGGAGACGCCATGGCAATACTCTTATCAATACTCCCTTGCACTCATAAAGCTGAGAACACACGGTTTTGAAACGATAATCGAACTCAGCGATCCAAACAAGCAAAACAATAATTTATAAAAAAATAATAACATCTTCACATAAATATATTTCGTAAAATATCTAAAACTCTAGTAAAAAAATTGAATCAATTTAACTTTGAGGAATGAAAAAACATCAAGAAATTAAGCTAAATTCTAATAATGGACACAATTATACGAATTGGATGGAACATCAACAAACATTGGGATTGATTTCTCACAGCACATACCAAATTAGGGAAAGTGAAATCAAGCTTAGCTTACAAACAAAAGAAATCAATGGAAGTCCGCCTGGATTTCCACTGCACTCTAGCAGGGTGGGGGGGGGCGCAGCAACGGGCGGTCACAGCGGCGGAGGTGAGAGACGACACGGCAGGGCTGCGACGAATTGCCGGCGGCAACGAGGTTGGCGCGAGCAAGGACGGCGGCCGCGCGTCGGTCGCCCGGGGGGGGGGGGGTGGGGTACCTGGGTAGGGTCGCGACGAGGGAATGAGGAGGACGCAGCGAGGGGGAGGTGGCGGCGTGCCCGAGGGAGCGACTAGGATGGCCAACGGAAGCCGGCGCGGCGGGAAGGCGATACGGGACTGCGGTGGAACGAGAATGGATAGCGACGGTCAGCTGAGCGGAGGCCGCGCGAGCAGGAGTGATAAGGATCGGACGGTGGCAATTAAGCGGCAGATTCTTAGAAAAAACACGAGAAAAGATAAGAATAATAGTTGGCTCAAATGGCTCGCAGAGCCACTCAAACGTCGTTGCCATGGGGTCTTCTGGCCTACTCTGGAACAACTGGCCAGTTGTGATTCACAATAAACCGAAATAGGAGAGAATTGGATGAAATCGGGGCATTTATAAGTTAAATTAGTGGTTAAAGTCCATTAAGGCCTATGAGAACTAGACTCATATTGCTTAATGATTCATGAGAGGGGAAATCCTCCGCTTATATAGGGGCATAGGGTTTTTATTGTACACACACTGTAAATCTCGTATCCACACATCAATAAAGAAAGAGGGGTTATCGGGACTACTTCTTGTCATCTACTTTTCGTGTGATTATTTGTCAGCAATGCGACTATAAATCTAACACGTTATCAGCACGATAACGCTCTAGTGTATAGACCATCTGGTACTTTGTCTACTAAAAATATATTTAGAATATTTTGCGGTGTTTATCTGGTCGTCCCCGTTTCTCTCTCCTTGGCCACGCCAACGACGACGCCGTATCGCTTGCCAGCGACAAGCCACCGAAGTGCCTGCCATAGCTGACGGGTTCCACCGGCGGTCTTTGCCGCCAACGGTGGGCACAGGTCGTGCCTACTGCGCCACCCTAAACCCCGTGCACACCGCTGCCCATGGATGTACGCTGACCTTGTCTGCCGCGCCTACTACGCCGCTACCACCGTCTACGCCCGCAACCTTGCGAGCCGTGTCGACCACACAACCGTCGTCGTCGATGACCCTGATCGCCAACAGCGTGCCACCCCCATCGCCTATGCCAATCCAATCTACGTCGGTCACGCCCACCACCCTGACGCCACCGATACCATCCGCACCGGCCATGCCCACCACCCTGTCGTTGCCAACATCGGCATCGCCAGCCATGTTGTTCCAGAAGCCCACCGCCATGGAGCTCGTCGACGCCACATCCATCGCGCCACCTCAGGAGCTCGGCTCCACCACCACAGCCTAGCCTCGACTTCCTCATCGCCATGCTGACCAGGCCTCCTTAAGACGTCGCGTCGGCACTACCGCTTATCGCGCCCACCGTACCACTTCGACTTGTCGTCCATGAGGATGAAGCCTTGTCTTGCTTCACAACCACCAAAGCCATAGGGTTAGGGCAAACCCTAAGGCTCAGTCGTGTTTAATCCGGACCAAGTGGGCCTCACCAGTCCGTTAAGGCCCAATAATGGCCTAGTCGGCTGTTAGGAATTTTGCAATTAAGCCCATAGGGTTTTGCGAAATTAGAGAGGGTCCTCGTTTGTATAATTTGGGTCGTTGGCAGAAAATAATACAGATTAGACCTTAAAATTTATGGATTTTTGTTCTAAGGATATCCACACATGAAAATCTTGCAAATTAAACCCTAGAAGATTTATGGTTTTATTATTTAGTCTTTAAGGCTTTATTTAATTTGTAGAAATTGTTTTTCTATTACGAAAATTGTTTATATGCTTTGAAAATTACCTGAAAATTACTGGAAATTCATAGACTCACAATTACTATTTGAGGAAATTGTCTATATGTTGTACTCACATGTTTTGACTCATGTGGCCAATTTCTGAGCCAACTAATTGTTGCTCTACATAACATAGGCAACATGACTGGTGTAAGGACCGTACCAAAGGGCAAGTTCCTAGAGTTGAGTCATGATTGCTTCAACTACCTCTACTAGGAGTTGGAAGTTAAAGATCACCTCACTGCTAGGGACACGCATACCATCCTGAATAAAGATGGGTATGCTTCTGCTGCAAACAAGGCATCGGTCCTGATCTATATCAAGAACCATATATGTGTTGAATTGGTCTTGGAACTCATATACATTAGAGATCCTTGTGATTTTTGGGAAGCCTTGAAGGAACGCTTTGACACTTTGCAAATAAGGTGTCTTTGCCATGAATCTTTCAACACATGGATAGTATTGGATATGCAGACTTATAATTCTATATCCGCATTCAGCCTTGACCTCGTAAGCATTGCCAATGTTCTAAGGATGCTTGGGACAGACATAACTGAAGAAGATATGATTGAGCATGCTATCTCAGCCCTTGCAGCAACAATGATTGTTGTTATGATGGTTCTGAGAGAAAGAAAGGTCGAGAAGTATGGCGTCTTGCTAGGTTCTCTGCTAGACATGGAAAGACCTAGTTGTTTACAACTAAGTGCACCAATGGGGAGGTTCCTCCCCCACAGCATAACAGGGTGGATAGACAGGTGCAACTTCAAGAGAAGAGGCCGAAGAGGAGGTAACAGAGTTAGGAGGAATCGAAAGAGATCCCCTAACTACACCCCTGCAAGTTAGAACAACAAAATTTTGCCTAAATAGGTAGGGACTTGGCGCATGTGCCTCTCCCAAGTTATCCCCTTATGCACTAAGAGTCCATTCATGTAATTAGGATGGTGTTAAGATATAAAACACCAAGTTTTGCCAATCCTAAGAGTCAACAATTTGGAATTAAATATTGCAATCTTTAAGTTCGAGTCATAATAAAGTTTTTCTAGTTAATGTGCATGATCTGTTTTGCATTTACTTTATGCATTGTCTTTAATTCATGCAAATTCTATCTCCGGCTTATAGAATAGTACACTCAATGGAAAGGGAGCAAAAAATCTATCTTCTCGACAATTGTACCAGGAACACTATCCTTAGGGATATTAAGTACTTCCAGACTTTGAGCAAACGTGATAACCATAGCTGGCAATTGTGGTAATATTGCCAGTTCTAGAAGAGCTACAGTTGTGTTATCGATAGGAACCCGAATGATCATCGAGGATGCATTATTGTTCCCAGAATCAAAACATTATCTCTTAAGTTTCAAGGATATCTGTAATAATGATTTCCCTTTGGAAACAGATGAAGAGAATGGTTTTGAATACCATCTCCTCACTAAGAGAGTGGGATATCTATCAAAAGAAAACTATAGAGAAGCTTCTGAGTTTTTCATCTGGATTGTACTACATGTTCATCAAACATGATGAACAATGCATTACGATTAATACACAACTCTAGGGATCTAGACTTGTGAAAGACATGACACAAAGGTCTAGGTCATCCTGGATAAAATATGATGCGCCGGATCATCAAACATGTCGGTGTTTTAGAACCGATCTTACGTAAAGATCGTTTGATTCGGGGGGTCTCCTAGAATAGAATCACGCAGAGAGATTGACACAGGTATTTTTATACAGGTTCAGACCTTCTCTAGAGAGAATAATAACCCTACTCCTGTGTGTGTATGGTATTGAGTGTATTCTGAACAATCAGGAGAAAAACAAAGACTATTACAGATGATAGTTCTTGTCTTCCTGATAGCCCTCGATAGCGTGTGTGTACGCCTCTGTTGCCCCCTTCTCTCTCTGATCGTTGCCTTTATATAGTCGTGAAGGAATAGCCGTTTTCCTCGCCAAGAGACGCCTCATTAAATCCAAAGAATTCAAGACGCTTGTAGTAATCATCGGTGGTAACTCCTTCACGCCACCGTAGTTACTAGTCGAGATAATGGGGTATTATGTGTTATTATTTCGCATAATAACAGCGCAATAAGATATTGATCGTTTAGATTCCTTAATCAATTGGACCCACTTGCCTATAGGTTTTATTGATCATAAGGTGGTCGTAGCTGACCTAGTCGTAGAAGAACTTACGACCATAAGATAGTCGTAGCAAGACTTATGACTATGAGGTAATCATAGAATATCTTACGACTGGGTAGTGATCGTAGAAGAACTTACGACCATAAGGTAGTCGTAGCAAGACTTACGACTATGGGGGTAGTCGTAGAAGAACTTACGACCACCTAGTAGGCTTCTCCCTTATAAAATTAAGGGGTATAGCCAGGGACCATATGACGTCATATTTACTTATAATAAGAATTATAGATAAAAGATAAAATGAGGATTATTAGATCCTCGTCATCTAGCCCCCAGCTTCAAGTGAAAGCAACTTACTTGGTAAAGGAGTTATAGATGGTCTTACGGCCACGAGAGGGTCGTAGAAAGATGGTTGAAGGAAAAACTCTTCGACATTTGTGTACTACTTTGACTAGAAATATGCTTGGTTAAGAAGGTTGCTTATGACTATCAAATAGTCGTAGAACACTCCTACGATCACGAGGTGGTCGTAGTATGGTGATCGGAAGAAAAACCTTTCCGATTAACATTTTCTTTGGTCAAAAAGATCTGACCAAGGAAGTAATTTCGCTTGAGGTGTAAAAACGAGCCTAATTTTCTTGAACGGACAAATTAGGGAATTGCAACGACTCCCATTAGTCTGTCTGTTGAGCAGCGGTTCGGCGGTGGCAACCTTTGGAATGCCACGCCTTCAGCCCAAGGTACACGGTTATAAATACTTACCGGGGGTAAGACTTAGATTTATACTTTTCCCCAAATCGCTCCCGCTGTTCATCGAGTTCTTGTCTTCTCCGCCACCAACTCAATCGAAAATCTCCCCTTTCTGAGAGAAATGGCTGGGAGAGTTTCTGAGTGGGCCGAGTCGGAGATGGATGCGGTGAAGATTCAAGCCCTGGTCGACGCCGGGAAGATTCCAGAGAAGATCCTCGTGAAGTGGTTCGCGGCGTCTGAGCAGCATTGGCCGTCGGGAGAGGCTAAGCAAATCCTCATCTTCTAGGCATATTGTGAGCGTGGCCTTCGATTGCCCGCTCACCCCTTTCTCACACTTATACTCGAGCATTTTGGGGTGGAATTGGTGAATCTCGGTCCCAATTCCATCACAATGCTAAGTGTATTTGTGTATCTATGTGAAACATACACGAATTCAATGACCTTGAGCTCTTTCAATATTTCTATGGAATGGCTCGACAAACTGGAATAGCTGGAAGTTGTGGTCTGAAGCTCCATGATGGGAAGTCGAAGGAGTATATTCAGATGTTTACTAAATCTTCGTGGCCGGGATGGAGGAAGAAGTGGTTTTACTGGAAAGTCACCTCAGAAGACAGCCTTACTTTCGAGGGGAAGGCTGCCGAAAAGAAATCTTCGTGGGATTCGACTCCCCAGGACATCAACCGAATTGCCCCCTATATTCAAGCCATAAAGGACTTGAGAGAAGAGGGGTTAACCGGATGGCATGTGGTGAAGGATTTCATCACACGTCGAATTAGCCCTTTGAAGAAACGAGTACCTCCTATATAGAGGTACACGAGGCCAAAAGACCCGACCAGGGACTACGAGGAGGGTAAGTAGTTTTACGACTTAACTCTCAGTTTGGTCTTCTTCAAAATTGTCTAATAAATATCTTTATCTGTTTTACACAGATCTTTCACAGGCAGAGATTGACGTTCGAGTCAAACTCGTTTGTGAGAAGTCTCCGCCACTCAGAGTGGCAGTTCCTTAAATCCTTGCGGTTTTTCCGCAGAGGAAAAGATGGAGCGCCTAAAGGTAATCAAAAGTTGATTTTATCCTTAGGACTTCATAGTCGTAGAAAGAACTTACGACTAGGTAGTGATCGTAGAAAATCTTGCAATCAAGGAGATGTCGTAGAAAAGCTTACGACTGGATACTGGTCGTAGAAAATCTTATGACTGGTCAGTAATTCTTCTTTTTCTGTTTTTCTTTACAGAAAGTAGGTATGGAAAACCGTCAGGACGACGAAGAGGTCGAACTGATAACCATCGGCGCAGGGATGATAATGGACAAGGGCTCATCTCCTCCTACTAAAAAGCATCGACTCACAAAAGTTGCCGACAAGGGAGGACCAAGCTCAAGTCCCTTTATTTCGACCAGGTCCTCGGCAAAGTCTGCGACATCCACGGTTGCAATAGAAGCTGAGGTTGAAACAACTGAAGCTGAGGAGGCTGAAGAACCTCTTAGGCGCAAGGTCCGCAAGGCCAAGGACACGGCTGCAACAGAAGCCGAGGTTAAAGCAGCAGCAGCTGAGGAAGCTGAGGAGGTCGAAGAACCTCTTAGGCGTAAAGCCCGCAAGGCCAAGGTACCTTTTTATTATGACAAGAAAACTTTCACAGTTTCTGCTACTCCTAGTTTTGTCAAGCAACTAGAAAAGGAGAATTGGAAGGACTTTATATCTTTTGTGAAGGACAGTGCTGATCTAGCCGAGCCTACAATTGCGGCAGCGCTGCTCTTGGAGTGGTCGAGACTGATCTTGGCCCTCCGGAAAGTTAGGAGACTAGAGAGATGGTTCCTGTTCAAGATCCACGACCAGACGTGGGCGTGGCTGAGCCTATTCTCCAACTTGAACTCCGACCAGACGTGGTCGTAGAAAAGAAGTCGAAGAAATCTTCCGTCGGGAAGATAACTCCTAAGTTCCTGGTCAGGTCCAGGATGCAAAGGTATGTGAAATGAACTAAAGTGTAAGAACAGCATTTACCTTCTTTGCTTTTCACAACCTGACTTGCTCTCTTTTTGTTGATTTTAGCCTGACTCCTTCAGCCCCCGAAGACGCTTCTATCGAGAAGCTCGTTGTCGCCTCTCTAGTGGTTGGAGAGATGACAGCGAAAGTGGTCGAAGGATCGTCCACAGCCCAGGTTGTGGAGGAAGTCGTGGCTCCTGAAGTGGTTATCACAACCACTGAGGTAGTAGCTACGACTACTGAAGTAGTAGCTACGACCACTGAGGTGATCGTGGAAACAGCAGAGGTAGCCGTAGAAGCCTCTGCCCAAGGTGGCGATGTGTTTGACCACCGTGCTAGAAAGGAAGTCATTGAAGACGTTCCTCCTGGTACCCAAAGAGAAAATGCAGTTACAGAATCAGAAGACGAGGAATATTTCAACTTCTGTGCTGATTTCTTTGGGCCTGCTTCCATCATAGGGTCTTCAGCTTTTAGATCTCGCGATCGAGTCCCTCATCCCAAAGATATTCCCAACAGAGGGGAAACTTTTGACAATGAGCGTCTTGACAAAGTTTGGTGGGATCAAGTCGCGAAGATTGACAAGCTGAAGAGTTCATCGTTGGTTTACTCGATGTTTGCTCGGTCGACCATGAATGTAAGTATTTAAGGATGCTTATATATATATGTATATATATATATATATATATGTATGTATATATATATATATGGTCTTCCCTTGCTTCTCACTGTCTTTCTTTTGCAGAAAGCTCTGGAACAAATTGCCACTGTTGGTGAATATCACCAACAACTCATAGAGCTACGACAGGAAAAAGCGGAACTCTGCGAACAGCAGAGGTGGTAAGTCCTTTGTTATTCGTAGTCGTTTTTAGAGTTTGACTACTTATACAGTGCTTATGAGACTTGTCGTGGAAAAACTCACGACTAGGCGCTAGTCGTAGAAAGACTTACGACTAGTTAAATAGTGTTCATGTCTACTTTTAACCTTTACAGGTTAAATAGCGACGAAAAGACCCTGGCCGACTCGCTCGATTATGAAAAAGAGGAGTCGAGAAAACTAGGGGAAAAGGTTGGAGACCTCTTGAAGAAGCTTCAAGAGGCTAACTCAAGAATCAGAAGATGCAGAAAAGCTAAGCGATAAGTCTTGAACTTAAGACTGCTTATGTTGTTGATCTTTACCTAACTCTTGCTTCTTTTCAGAAAAAGAAGATGACATGAGACAGCTTCAGCTTGAAGTCAAAGAAAAAACTGTGGTTATTCACGAGATTTCTCGTATAGCCAAAGATAAGGATCAAGAAATTGAGAGGCTGAGATCTCGCCGAGCAGGTAAGCAATTCTTTACCTGCAGTCCTTTATGAGTTCCCTTCCTTTTCTAATTCCCATTTCTTTTTTAGAAATTGAGCTTGAACTGGGAAGGCTCGAAACTGAAGTTAGGGATAAAGGTATGATCCTTGACGAAACTGTCCGCATTGCTAAGATAAATGCAGAGGACATCAAGTTATGGGAGAAGCGGCATGCTGAGACCATTGCTTCCCATAATGCAGAAATCGAGAAGTTAGATTCTCGACTAGCAGGTAAGGAACTCTTTTACCTGTGATTATTTTTGTTTTCTCCTCTAGAAGTTTATTTTTGCTTGACCAGTCTTATTCTTTTCAAAGCAAGTGGTCGAAAACAAACAACTCCGCGAGGCTTCGACTCGTAATCAACAAGAGATGAAGTCGGTGAGGATTAATCTTCAAGACAACATCATGCTCCTAAACAATATACTTGGTGAGCTATGTAGTGAGGGAAAAACTCCTCAAGATGATACAGTAGCTGCTCACACAAGTACTATTGGGGAACAAGTCGGGACTTTGCAAGAATTGGTGACCACTCTGAAGGCCAACCAAGCTGAGTCAATCAAGGAGGCGGTCGAAAGTGCAATAAGTTATGCATTGGCAAAACTTAAAGCTCATGACCCCAGCCTTAATGTGCAGCTAATCGAAGTTGACTTCGACTGCCCTGAGGCAGAAGCAAATCGTCTTATTGAAGAAATGCAACCAGTTGGCAGAAAGGTCTCGGAGGAAATGCGACTGGGCTCTCCCTCTTTAGAGTAGTTTGTAAAAAAAAACCTGTGAAAAACGAGCTTTTGTTGATGTATTATATAATCTATCTTGTTTCCTGCAAACCATCTTGTCGAGTAGTTAGTAACTCAAAAGATAATTAACGAAAGAAAGACTAAGAATTGAAGTTAAATTAATAACTTTATCCTGGCCCCCGACTATTTGCTTAGTTTGTTTAGACAAACTAAGTAAATAGTGTTAAAAAGGGTTTCTGAAAACAGAGAGGTTTGGTTAACTTGCAGTTTTTGGTCATGATTGTCATGCACTGGTCGAAAAATGAGAACGAGTCGACACTAGGAAGTTCCTTTTAATGGGTAGGACCACGTGCAGAGAGGAAAGTCTTCGACTAGGTGATGTTACCATCTCCGACTAGATTAATTAAATCGAGAACAGCAACTTGAGTTAAGCAAACATCCAGAGGACTTCAAAAGAATTCGTTCGCCCTTCTTTGGAGGACTCGATAAGTCTATCCTGATAGCAAAAGTAGGAAACTGAATAATGCTAGGAAGTTCCTTCTAGTGGGCAGGACCACGTGTAGAGAGGAGAGACTTCGACTAAATGTGTTTCTTCCTCCGACTTAGTTGAGACGAATCGAATACACCAAATGCAGTTGAATAAATCTAAAAAAGTGCACTCTGCTTAGAATACTTTTCAAAAGAACTGAAGAAATAATCTAAGGTGAAAAAAGTTGGCTTTTAAAAATATTTTGACCAGAAAAGAACCCGAGCTCTTTGTATTGATGGCAAAAGTGAGTAACGAGTCGACACTATGAATTTCCTTCTAGTGGGCAAGACCACGTGCAGAGAGGAGAGACTTCGACTAGGTGATGTTACCTTCCTTTTGACCAGTGTAAAGAAAACTGGGTGTTTGGAATGTAGTCGAAAGATTATGAAAGCACTACTCAAAAGTAAGACAATAGAGGTAGAAAGAACCTGAGTATTTATTGTCTGAATGGTTAGTTACATATAAAACTTGCGTAATCGGTCGATGTTCCAAGAATTCGAGAGAACTCCGCCGTCTTCCATTGCCAATCGTCTTGACCTCGCCGAGTAACCCGACCACTTGTGTAGGACCTTCCCACTTGGGAGAAAGTTTGTTCGATTAGACTTGGATTGGCGAGCCTCAATACCAAGTCACCTGGCCAGATCGCGAGGTTGGACCTTCGATCGTAGTATCTCAAGCAGGCTTGTTGGTAGACTGCTAAACGGATTAAGGCCTGGTTTCTCCTTTCTTCGAGTAGATTAATGTCATCCGCTCAAAGTTGTTCCTGGTTGGAGTCTTTGAAAGTTTCGACTCGTGTTGACCGTATCTTTAGTTCTGGAGGAAGCATGACTTCAGCTCCGAAAACCAGAAAAAATGGTGTTTCACCTGTAGCCCGACTGGTAGTCGTACGAATTGCCCATAATACAGAGGGTAATTCTTGTACCCAAGCCCCCGAGTGCTTGATGAGCTGGTCGAAGACTTGGGTCTTAATTCCTCTCATTATTTGGCCGTTTGCACGTTCGACTACCACAGAAGCATAACACAACTTGGTATCCAACTCGTCGCAAAATTCCTGAAATTTTGCGCTCGAAAATTGCTTGCCATTATCTGTAATTATTCGACTCGGTACTCACGCATCTCATCATGAACCGTTTTGCCGCTTCCGTTGTTATCCCAGTCACAGGTTCGGCTTCAATCCATTTTGTGAACGTATCAATAGCCACAAAAAGAAACTCGAAACCTCCTAGAGCTTTGGGGAACGGTCCTAGGATATCGAGACCCCAGATCGCAAAAGGCCAAGATAGAGGTATCGTTTGTAATGCCTGAGCTGGTTGGTGTATTTGCTCGCTATGAAATTGGCATTGGGCGACTTTTAACCAACTCTTTAGCATCATACAGTATCATTGGCGGTAGAAAACCTTGTCAAAAGGCCTTACCTACCAGCGTTCTATAGGAAGCATGATTTCCACAGATGCCACCGTGTATGTCGTGAAGGAGTGTTAATCCTTCGCTCTGCGGAATGCATCGCATGAGCACCTCTTGAGTACCTCGTTTATAAAGGACTCCTTCAACCAAAGTATACATTTTGGCTTTTCAGGATAAGCGATCTGCCTCGAGATCATCTTCAGGTATGGAACCCTTCTGAAGATATTCATAGATGGGAGCCATCCAGGTATCCTCGTATTCTAGAGAGGTTGTCTCAATAGGAGGTGTTTCTGGTTCTTCGACCAGAGACGGCTTCTGGAGTTGTTCCAAGAAGACTCCTTTTGGTACTACAGATTGGGAAGAAGTTATTCGAGCAAGCTGGTCTGCGAGAAAATTATCCTTTCGAGGGATGAATTGTGCCTTGAAACCTAAAAAAATGCTTTTCTAGCTTACGCACTTCGATAAATACCGAGACATTGTCGGGTTAGAGCACTAGTACTCTTTCCCGACTTGATTCATGACTAGTTGAGAGTCTCCTCTCACGAGCAGTCGGCGAATCGAGAGCGCTTTATTTGCTCGTATGCCGCCTAGCAAACCTTCAGATTCGCCACGTTGTTAGTAGCCCAAAGTTTAATTGTATGGCATACTTTAAGGTCTCTCCAGAGGAGATACCAGACCACCCGACCCTTGAGCCACTTAAAGTAAGTGACCCGTCAGTACATCGCCCCATCGGTCGTGGGAATCAGATCGAGGATCCTGAATGAGTTCAGATTTGTCCATTCGACAACAAAGTCTACCAAGATCTGGGATTTAACGGCCGTTCGGGACACGAAATGGATGTCGAACTCCCCAAGTTCGACTAACCATTTTGCCATGCGTCCTGCTGTTTCCCTATTCTGGAGGATCGCTCCCAAGGGAAACTCAGACGGTACAACTATTTTGTGCGCCTGAAAATAATGCTGCAATTTCCTCGAAGAGATGAGGAGGGCATACAGAAGCTTTTGGACCTGAGGGTAACGCTCCTTAGGCCCGTGTAAAACTTCACTTACGTAGTAAACCTGGTTATGCGTTTTCACGCTTCTCGACTAGTCTCGCGCTTCTCGCTGTGGCGTGGCGCCAGGTAAATTAAGAGCGTTTCTTTTGGCCTCGAGAGACCGAAATAGAGCACTCGTAAGGTACCTCTTGACATCCTCAAAGGCAGCGTTTGCCTCTTTCGACCACTCAAAACCTTCGTGTTTCCTTAGAAGTTTAAAGAAAGGTAGTCTCTTTTCTCCTAGTCGTGCGATGAAACGACTTAAAGCCGCCATGCACCCCGTGAGTTTCTGGACTTCTTTCCTTGTGGTTGAAGGGCGCATTTGGAGAATGGCCTTTATCTTTTCGGGATTTGCTTCGATTCCTCGTATAGTGTAACATCCCAACTGTGTAAACAGGTGTGTGTTTCAAATGTAAGAAAATATGTAGAAATTAAAACTTTTTCTCACATCTTGAAACTCTTGAACTCCTCTATAATTCTTATCCAAAGTGGTGGAGTTCAAAAACCTAAACCTCCTTGGACTAAAGTCCAACTCATTTTCCACTTGTCACAAATCTTGTGCCAAACCTTTGGAAATATTTTTTTCTTGGTCCTAGAGTTGCTGTGGGACCCCTCTGAAAAATATCATAAGTTTTAAAACTTGTTTGATAATTTTTGGAGGTAAAACAAACCCTTGAACAGATTTAATGAATTTCCTGAGAAAAATTCATTGCATAAAAACCTCTGGAAATTTTATGTAAGGTTAATCCTAATGTCAGCAAGCTCCAGTTAAAATTTCATAAATTTTGGAGTTGTTTTGCTATCTCAAATAATTCTGCAAAGTCACAGCTGTTGAAATTGAATTCAAAACATTGCACTGTTCCTTGGGCTGAGCCACTTTCCATTTTGGGTTGAACCCAACCCACTCCTCTGGCTCAGCAGACCTCCCTTTTCACCCACTTGAGGTCGTAGCCGTTGGATTCAGATCCAACCGCCACGACCTCCTCCACCTCCACCGCAGCTAGGTCCTCCCACCTCATCCAGGTCATAGCCGTTGGATCAAATCCAACAGCCATGACCTCCCTTCACTATCAAACGCCCAAGTCCTCCACCCCATCGAGGTCTTGTGCCGTTGGATCAAAGATCCATGGCCATGACCTCCTCTCGCTGTTAAACCACTCAGACCTCCCACCTAATTGAGGTCGAGGCCAGCTGGATCGAGATCCAACGACCCATGACCTCCCTCAATATCAAGCGCACTGCACCTCCCCATCTTGTGTTGTGCGCCATTGATTTAAAATCTACGGTCCACGACCTCCCTTTGCTTCGTGCGCATCGGACCTCCCACCCACGTGAGGTCATAGCCGTTAGATGTAAATCTCACGGCCATGACCTCCCTTGTCCTCTCCTTGCCATTGGATCTCGTTTCAACGCAACAAGATCGTGGGCCGTTCGACCATCCTTTTAAGCCGTTAGATTTAGATCGCGCGGTCTCGTTGAGTGGGCGTTCGACCACTCCTCGTGAGCCTTTAGATCTAAATCTAAAGGCCATGACCTCCTTTGCGCTTCGCGCAAGGCTCAGGACCTCCCCTCACTTGATCAGCACCATTGGATTAAAATCCAAAGGTCCTGACCTTCTCTGCACTTTGCGCAACGCCTAGGACCTCCCCATCTGTTGTGCGCCCTTGGATTTCAATCCAAAGGCCACGACCTCCATGTCCTTGGCTGTATCGTGCGCGGTTAAGTCCTCCCATCAGGTCCGCACCATTGGATTTAGATCCTACGCCTTGGACCTCCTGCCCCCTTTTCCTTTGCGCATCCGCACAATGATCATCGGAGGGTCACGACCTCCCCAGCCCTGATCCAAGGGCTGTGACCTCCTCCCTTTCACTTAACCTTATCGTTTCAAAATCACATCCGAGGGCCAGGACCTCCCTATCCTTCTCATCCAACGGTGGAGAGCCTACCCTGTTCTTCTCCCAGCTCTAGCGCACGCATGAGCCATGGCAGTGGAGAAGGTCAGCGCCTTGTCTTGTCCAACGGCTCTGTGCTTGTGCGCATTAAATGCGTGTCAGTCTTTCCGCCCCCTAGGCCATGCCCTAGGTCTGGCTCTGACCTACCTACCCTGTCCCCTCCATCTTGTCCAAGCCATGGACCACGCCATGGGCTAAGCTCACCATGAGCTGGCTCATGACCTCCATGTCCCTGGCTATATGACCTCCTTGGTATCTCCCCTTGGCTTCCTTTGCACACCATTGAGCTTTGCCTTGCCACTGTGCTTGACTGAGCTTTCCCTCCACAGACCTCCCCTCAAATCGCCATTGGAGACCTTGGAGCTCCCCTGTGGTAGTGCTCCTGTGGCTCTCCTCTCCTTCTCTGTGCTTCAATTTGTGCCATTCACCTCTGTGACAAAACGCCTAACTCATTGGTTGGGACAATTGCAGAGGTGGTCTAATTGGAGCTGGAGCTTGGAGGACTTCACCTTGGTCGTGGAGCTCATTGTCTTCCCCAGCGCCGGTCCTCCCTTTCCACGACCTCCTCAGCACCCTCTGGACCTCTAGGTAATCCTCCTGGTAGTCCTTAGAGCTTGGCACACGCTTGTATGAATGCTGCGGAGCTCAATATAGCTGTTGTCATGTTGGCCGTAGAGGTCAAATCGTGTTCTTCCACTCTCGCTAAATCGGCGTTCAAGGCCGCCGCCGCCGTTGAGAGGAGGTCCATCGTGTGTGCAACACTATTGCGCACTCAATGGTACCCTTGGTTGTCGCCGACGAGGTCTGCATCGCCGGCATTGACCATGTCTTTTCGGTGAAGTTCTTGTCGGAACGTGTCAGCCCGCGCGTGCCGTTAAGACATAGATTTGGGGTAGTAAATGCTCCATCATTGGGAGCATTTACTGCTGTCTTAACGCGCCCTGGACATCCTCGTTGTTCCGCACCTTAACTCCTTGCCTTGACCTTGGCGCGTCTTGCCAGGGTTTCGATTCTCTGGATCTGCTTCAAGACCTCCCTCTGGTGAGATCTTGAACGTCCAGGACCTCCTCCGTTGAATCTTAGCCGTCCAGACCTCCCCTGGAGGTCTGAGCCGTTAAGACCTCCGCGTAGGACCTCCTCGAGGTCATCTCAGCCGTTGAGGACCTCCCTCACTAAATCTGGGCCATCCCGGTCCTCCCTCTTTCGTTGTGGTCCGTTGGATGCAGCATCAACGGCCACGACCTCCCCTCTCGCTCGCGCGTGCGTGTTGCTGGGAGGACATGGACCGTTGGATCTAAGGTCAATGGCCCATGTCCTCTGGACCTTCGTGAGCGCGCGTGCGCGTTATCACCTAGGAGGTCTTGAGCCGTCAGATCCAGGATCTGTGGCTCATGTCCTCCCCTGTCTTTTTGGGTTTTTAGTTTTCCCGAAGAGGACTTATTTGTGAACTGAAAAAGGTAATAACTTCAAAAATGCATATATATTTCATTTTAAATCCAAGTGAAGTGATTCAAATTTTGTTAGCTCTGATTTGAGCTGAGCTCTAATCTAAAAATGGTTGTGAGCTCAGTTCGGTTCCAGAAAAGTGCATTGCAAATAGGTTTCAAAACTAACTTTAAATGTTACATTAAAAATTCAAGTTAACTTGTAAAATGCATAAGTAATTCTCTAGAGCTCCTTTTTGAGTGAATCCAACTTTGTTGGCTTCCTCTGTTAGTAAACTAAATGTTAGAATAGGATTTAGGCATGTCACTATTTTTAAAACCTTTGTGGGTGCATTTTAGATGTGCTCACTTTCATATCTTTGAAAAATTATAGAAAATGCATAATAACTCCAAATGAGGTGAAATCAATTGTGTTATTCATCTCATGAGGTGCTTGTTTTACAGTAAAAATTTCAGTAGCACCACCTCTCAAGAAAATGTTGCCAAATAATTAAATTAGTGAGTAGTGGCAGTTTTGATTTTTAGGGCTGAGCAGATTCGTTTTGCTCATATCTTTTGCATTGAGAATCCAAATCAATTGGTTCTTGTTGCTAAATTCCCTAAAAATCATCCTCTTGCTTCTGTAGAAATTTTAGAGCATTTGGAATTTGTTGCTGTGCTGTATTTTTGGTTTTCGTCGTTCTTATCGTTTCTTTTCGCCTTTTCGATTAGGTGTCGACGAGTGTGTTGATCCCGTGAGTGATCCTCAGCAACATCTTGAGTAAAACCAGCAAGGCAAGCAGTTTGATCATATCCCATTACTGTCCCATTACTTTAAAGTCTAATACTTTGTTTCACTTATATGTATGCATTGCTACTTTGTGTTAAATTATCGATTAGTTGAGCCTATAGATGCATATCATGTAGGTAAAATGTTCATTCTCTACTACTAAGCCTAGGATTATCTTGCTGTGATTTAGAGTTCGATGGATGGACTCTTATCACTTAGTAGTTTCCGTTGATAATGCTTAGAAATGCTTAGAGTATGGTAGAAATGGGCGATTGTCGACATTATGTCGATGACCTTGATCACACTAAAATTATTATTCCATTATGTCCATCTTGTGCTTTGTTACTTTGTAAACAAATGAAATAAAAATGAAAACAAAGCTGTTATTGACTTGGGCACAATGGATGTTGGTGTGATTGTTGGGTGTGAATGGAATGGTGCCTAGATCCCCAAGGACCGAGTTACTTGTGTCACTAAGCCAAGAGCTTATGTGTGCTAACCATACGAGGGTATTGGGAACCCCTCTTGGCTAAGTACTTTGGGAGGTGTTAATTGGGGTCGCAGTGAGTAAAAGCTGTTTTATAAGGGAAAGAGCACCCTTGATTGCTTGGTGGGCAGTGTCTCCTACCTTCCCAAGTTGTCGCGACTCTTAATTAGCATCATTCATTGGAAATGCCTCAGAGGACTTAGCCATGCCGCATACCAAAGGAAGTGTGCTAAATAGCTTGGCGAAAAGGCGATCGACGTGGGTACATTGGTACACCCTCGCAGGGTTAAAACTATTCGAATAGCCTCGTCCTAGGTTATGGACATGCTTGGTAAGGTCGTGCAAGAACTAGACTACAACATTTAATTAAAAACTTGATTGGTTGGTATGAATGGATGTTCATACTATTGTGGTGGCTATTGGGTTAGTCACTTCCAGGATTGTTGTTGTCATCTATCTATTGTTATTATGTTACTTGTCTCGTTGTTACTTGCAAATAAAAAAAATGAGTTGCAAAATTGCTTTGGAATCTATTTAAATATTGCAAATGAAAACTTGCTTTATGCTAAAATAAGTCCAAAGCCTCATCCACTTAAATAAAGCTTGCATGTAGTTAACTATAGTTCTGTTATACTACACGTCAGTCTTACGAGTACATTTTTGTACTCATTTGCTTTGCTTAATAACTTTGTTGCAGAGGAGGTAGGGCCCAAAGGGCTTTACTTTTGTGAGATGTGCTGCGGTTGGGAATCGAGCTAGGCGTCTTGGTTGGTTGCCTTGTGGGCTGAAGGCAAACCTTGTGGCTCTCTTTTGTTTCTGGCCATCTTATGGCACGTTGCTTCCGTTGTGTTACTTTTATTAGTGTATTTGGCCGGTCGGCCCCTTTTGTAATAACTCTATATGTTGTATGTCTTTTATTTTAGTCGTGCTTTGGTTCTATGTCTCGAATGGAATTGATGCATGATTTTGTAAAGGGGTGTGTATACTGCATTCTGGGAAGTATACATATCTCGAAGACACGGATTATTATGTTTGTGATGCTAGGGTCAATGGATGACTAAGTATTACAAGCCTAATAAACCGGGGTCCTCACATATAGATACTAGGAATCCAAGCAATTTTCCTGAAGAGATTCCGAACACACACTTCTCAGGATTGAGTTTTAAGCGATGTTTTCTGAGGTTGTCGAATGTTTCTTGTAGGTCGCTGATATGATTAAGTCTCTTCATGCTTTTAACGACTAGATCATCAACATAGGCCTCTAGATTTCGCCTAGTTGAGATGAAAAAATCGATTGCATCAAGCGTTGAAAAGAAGCGCCGCATTTTTAGACCAAATGGCATTTTGACATAGCAAAATATACCAAATGGTGTAATAAATACGGTCTTTTCTTCATCGTCTAGACACATGTTGATCTGGTGGTATCCAGAATATGCATCTAAAAAACTTAACATTTCACAACCTGTAGTAGAATCAACCAACTGATCAATATGAGGTAAAGGAAAATCGTCTTTTGGACAAGCTTTATTAAGATCAGTAAAGTCTACGCACATACGCCATTTGCCGTTTGACTTTCTAACCATTACAGGATTAGCCAACCATTCTGGGTGGTTGACCTCTCTTATAAAGTCTGCTTTAAGTAGCTTATCCAATTCTGATTTGATAGCATCTCGTCGATCAGGGGCAAATCTCCGTAATTTTTGTTTTACGGGTACTTTGTCAGGCCGTAAAGCTAGCCTGTGCTTGATCACCTCCCTGGGGACTCTGGGCATGTCGGGTGCTTGCCACGCGAAGACATCTGCGTTAGCTCGGAGGAAGGTGATGAGGGCGTCTTCCTACTTGGGGTCGGAAGTATCCCCGATGCGAACAGTCTTCGAGGGCTCCTCTGCGTCCAGAGGAACCTCTTTAACCTTGTCGTTCGGCTTTGATGCAGCTTTAGGCTTCAACTTGTTGGTCGAAGGCTGACTTTCTTCTCGAGTTGGTATTTGTCCAACCATCTCGAGGGATCGACGGTCGCAGGTGTGCGCCATCTTCTTGTCACAATGAATTGTGATTACTCCTTTGGGACCTGGCATCTTAATACATTGATATCCGTAATGAGTAGCCATTAGGAATTTTGCCAAAGTTGGTCGTCAGAGTATGGCGTTATATGCCGTATCGAAATCGACCACATCAAAGGAGGTTTTTTCTGTCCTGAAATTACTTGGTGAACCAAATGTTAAAGGAAGAGAGACTTGGCCAATTGGTTTGGCTAAAATCCCGGTACGATCCCATGGAAAGAGTATCGTACCGGTCTTACCTTAGTCCTGGGTACTTGCATCTCATCCAAGGCACTCGTAAATAAAATGTTTAACGAGCTGCCACCATCAACCAAAACTCGATTGATCCGACAATTGTTGATGGTGGGTTCAACCACGATCGGATACCGACTGTCGAAGTCGAAGGAATCGGCGATCACCCTTCTCAAAGGAGATGGTGACTTCCACCACTTGATAATTTATTGACGAGAGGAGGATCTATGGAGTTTACCTCACGTTCGTGACTTTAAGCTATCGCTTTGATTCATATGCCGATGATCCCCCGTAGATGTGCTCGACGGTGTGTTGCGGATCCTGGAACGACATCTCCTCCTCGTCATATGAGGACTTATGACCTTGTCCTACCTGCTCGAGAGTGGGAAGTGGTCCTTTGCCGTTGTAGTAGTCTTCAAGCTTTCGTTGAAAGACCCGCGATTACAAAGGTCATGTCCTTCCTTTTTATGGAAAGGACACCACCTAGGCTTATCATTTTTCCGATCGGGGCGTTTACCTTTGCCTCGGTCGGAGTGCGGCTTGGAGGTGCGTGGCTCTTTATCATTTATAGCCAAAACCTCCTTGGAACCGCTGGCTTGGAATTTTTGACCCTTCGCCTTGTTCTTGGACTTTTTTGCTTTCTTATCTTTCTTCTTACCAATGTCGCCTGGCTCTCGAGAGGTATTGTCTTCTCGATCGATTGTGTTGTTCCACTCGACCGCCTCAGAGGCAGTCGTATACCGATCAGCCATCTCAAAGAGTTCGGTGACAGTGGTAGGCGGATTTAAAACAATATCTTCTGTTATCCTTCTACTACGGACTCCTTGCTTGAAATCCCTAATGACAGATGAGTCAGAAACTTCCGGAATTGAATTACGAACCTGACTAAAGTGCTTGATGAATTGACGCAAGGTCTCGTTGTCGTTTTGTCTCATCTGGTGCAAGTCATCTTCCTTCCCAGGGCGATTGTAAGTGCCTTGGAAGTTCGCTAGTAGAAGGTCGCAGAGGTGTTGCCAAGAATAGATCGACTCGAGTGGTTGGTTTAGTAACCACGATCGAGCAGACCCTTCGAGCACAGTTGGAAGGTAATTTGCCATCACATGTTCTCCTCCTCCTGTTGCTCGGACAGCTGTTGTATAGATTTGAAGGAATTCGATGGGATTTTGGGATCCATCGAACTTTTCCATGTTCACTGGTCGAAAACGAGGTGGCCAGCGAACAGCTCGAAGATCGGGCGAAAATGCCCGATATCCAGTAATAACTTCTTGGCGCCTTCTTTGCAGGAAAGAATGGTTGATATCATCAGGTGGTCGTACTCGACGATACCCAGTAACAGGTTGACCTGACCTGTAATAGGTCTCGGTCCTACGAGGGGAATACTCCTCGTAGTTCATCTGCTGCTACAAGTTTCCATGCCGGAATGGTGAGCGATCACCTCTCCGAGGGGTTTGTTGGTCATCAGTCGTTCGAAAGACATTTCTCCGAGTAGGAGATCGATGCGACTTACTGTTGCGTCGATTTCTCTGTGGTGATATGTTTGATCGACTGATAGCTGAAGAAGTCGTATTGCTACGACTTCCTGAATGATGTCGGCGAGGTGCTTCCAGTCTTGCCATCGTGGACCGAAGCCTTTGTGCGATCTCCTCGACGAAGAGATCGTATCCTGGCGCTCGGGCGAGTTCTCGAGTTGGATTCTTGAGCAAGTCATTGATGTGCTGGAGTTCTTGAGCTTCCTCTGATTGATATTGGATGCGCCCAGGCAAATTCTTCTGGGCTGCAATCTTCTTTCGTCGAATAGCCTCAAGATCTTCCATGTCAGACTCTTGAGACTGCCTCAATGGAGTGCGAGTATGTCAAGGATTTCCCTCGCGTTCATGAAGGTGTTGTTCCTGTCCGCCATCGGTGGTGCCCTTGCCATTGTCACGAGGAGGCGCAGTGCGTGATCTTCGGGGAGTGTCCCTAGCTCGGTCTCTAGAAGAGTGACCTTGATCTGAGGGAAGGACGAAGACCTCCCGCTGATGATTCTCACTTGCGCTCGAGGCCTCCCTGCTTGAGGAGTAGTCGAGAGACACCATCTGGTGACTTGGAGCAATCCCCTCCAGGTAGGGGAACTCTGGGTTATAACCGTCTCCATCCGTAGTGTGATCTGCGGAGAGATGGTCGAATTTGCAGGAAAAGCATGCTTGATCCCACTCTCTCTGGCGTCATCCGGAGAGAGAGGATCACCAGATGCTGGTGAAGTCCTGGAATTGTGGCTTCCAGAACTTGTCTCACCAAGTTGGACCGCCTTAGGGAGACTCGGACACTTGGAGGAAAAACTCTCGTCGTGTTGTGAGTCCGCCTGGGTGTAGTCCTGGTCGGATTGACCCTTGTCCTTTGAGAGGGTGGATTCCTCCTTGGGCGTCTTGTTGTGGGGATAGGATCCTCCTCAACTCCATCACGCATTGCCTCCTGGATCTGCGGGAAGATCCCGGAGGCAAGAATACCATCGGATGAGTCAATACTCACCAGTAATCGAAACCGATCCATGTCGACGTCTCACAGACTGCCAAGTCAAACCAGTTCTCCTCGCTCCATTCTCCTGCCATGAGTGCATGAGATTTGGGAAAAAGAGAGTATGTTGACAAGAGATTACCGAAAGATCCCCACGGACGGCGCCAACTGTCGGTGTTTTAGAACCGATCTTACGTAAAGATTGTTTGATTCGGGGGGTCTCCTAGAATAGAATCACGCAGAGAGATTGACACAGGTATTTTTATACAGGTTCAGGCCTTCTCTAGAGAGAATAATAACCCTACTCCTGTGTGTGTATGGTATTGAGTGTATTCTGAACAATCAGGAGAAAAACAAAGACTATTACAGATGATAGTTCTTGTCTTCCTGATAGCCCTCGATAGCGTGTGTGTACGCCTCTATTGCCCCCTTCTCTCTCTGATCGTTGCCTTTATATAGTCGTGAAGGAATAGCCGTTTTCCCCTACTGAAGAGACGCCTCATCAAATCCAATGAATTCAAGACGCTTGCAATAATCATCGGCCGGTAAACTCCTTCATGCCTTTGGCGCGCTACTAGTCGAGATAATGGGGTATTATGTGTTATTATTTCGCATAATAACAGCGCATATTGACTGTTTAGATTCCTTAATCAATTGGACCCACTTGCCTGTAGGTTTTATTGATCATAAGGTGATCGTAGTTGACCTGGTCGTAGAAGAACTTACGACCATAAGATAGTCGTAGCAAGACTTACGACTATGAGGTAATCGTAGAATATCTTACGACTGGGTAGTGATCGTAGAAGAACTTACGACCATAAGGTAGTCGTAGCAAGACTTACGACTATAGGGGTGGTCGTAGAAGAACTTACGACCACCTAGTAGGCTTCTCCCTTATAAAATTAAGGGGTATACCCAGGGACCATATGACGTCATATTTACTTATAATAAGAATTATAGATAAAAGATAAAATGGGGATTATTAGATCCTCGTCAAAACATTATGCTGGTCATCACTTAAAGTTAAGTGGCATCTTTAAAACACATAAGTTTGTGTGTGAAGCCTGTGCTCAAGGCAAGTTGATTACGAGACTCTCGTATCACAAGATCAAGGATGAAATACTTGATTTCCATGAAAATATTTAGGGGAACATTTGTGAACCTATTGAGCCATGTCGGGGCCTTTCAGGTACTTTATGGTACTAATAGATGCATCGACACGGTGAACGCATGTGTGCCTATTATCCACTAGAAATCATGCATTCACCAAACTGATTTCGAAGATTATTGCGCTAAGAGACAAATTTCTGGATCAGAGGATCCAATCCATATGCATGGATAATGTTGGTGAGTTTACCTCCAGAGAATTTAATGATTATTGTATGACTTTAGGCATAAATGTGGAACACTCTATCTAGAATCATTGATTAAGAGGATCAGGCTAACTACTAAACCCTTATTAAAGATGTGCGAACTCCCCACTATGTGTTGGGGACATGCTACATTACATGCCGCAACATTAATACAACTCCAACCATCTGTTAACCATGAGTTGTAATACCTCGGCCTGCTCGTAGTGCGACCCATGAGGCCCATGTGAAGTTGTGTGGTGGGATTAGTCCCACATTGCGTATCTAAAGTGAGTTGTAGTAGCACACAATGCTTGTTGGGTCCAAACGTAGCACCACCAGTTTAAACCTTTTACATGAAGCGAGAACAAAAAGTGTAAGTGGGGTGCTATATGTGCGCGGGTTCTCATGACTGAAATCAAGGTGGACATCAAGTCAAATCCGAAATCCAAGTCAGTCCGAAATCAGCCCACTTTTGGATTCCGAATTTTAGCCCAAACTGAGTTCCGAATTGACAGTGGAATTGATTCTGAATTTGATTGGGCTTCATGTCCGAAAAATAGGCTTGCATGCCTTATATTTGAGTCATATATCTTCTATATTTGGCCATGTGTCTTTATTTCTTTCAGAGTTAGAGTTTAACGCATCTAGAAGTCAATTTCGGCCTCTGTGACTGAATCTGATTGGGCCTTTAATTTTGGCCGAACCAAGGGGGAGGGGGACCCCTATATATACTTGTGCCACACCCCCATAAACCCTAGATCATGTTTAATATATTATTTCTGAATAGCATATGCTTGTTTTCTCCTGTTGTGCGCATGGCCAAAACAGAGGGCAAATTGGGTGTTCAGAATAAGAGGTCGTTCTTAATTTTCCACTGGGAATTGAGGATTCGATGATATTCACTTCGTGGCCAGCGAGGATCCAATCAAGTGTGTGTTTGGGCGAATTTTCCATAGAGTTGCAACCCCGTGCATTGGTGCGGGGGATCAACTAGCGGTTCGTCATGATACACAAGTTATCGAGAGGTTATACATTGAGAAGATCAGGCACCCCGTATCATCTTGGTATCAGAGCTCCGTTTACTCGGTAGGATTATTTACTCTTATCTTTAGATTATTTTTCTTGTTGTTCTTTATTCCTATAGTCCAATAAATCGAAAACATACAACACTAAAAATACGAGCCTTTAGTTTTAATTTGTTATTTCATGTGAGTTTATTTAGGTTTTAGTACATTAGAATTTTTGTTTATGTGCTAATCAGTGTGTTCCTTTGCGTAGCTTTTTCTTTGAGTCCACATAAACCCTAGCCGAGCAATACTTGTGTCGTTATATCATTGTTGAGTTCGTTTCGGTTTTGGCAAACCCTAGCATCACTTTCTCTTTTTACCGTGCGCCGTTATTGTTTGAGTTCGTCTCAGTTTGGGCAAACCCTAGCCGCACCTTCTCTTTTTGCCGTGCGCCATCCTTACTGCGTTGGGGGCTGGCCGAATCAATCTACTCGAGTTAGTGGAGTTGATTTCGAACTCTTTGGTTGCTGTCCAAAATTGAACTACACGTTTCCTTTCCAATTTCCATTGGTGGGAGTAGAGCCCGAATCAAACTCCAACAATTTGGCGTGTGCTACAAATCGTGTTCTTGCTTGATGCTCTTTGCACCCAAGCCGAAAGTATTCTTCACTTATATCATTTTATCTTGTGAGACTACCTTTTGATATTGTAATAGGGTTGTTCTTAGACTTATTTACACCTTGCTGAAATTTTGAGACTTGCGTAATCAAGACGGGAGCAAAACCCTAGTTCTGGCCGTTGAGTAAAAAAGAAGAAAAGACAATCGTTTCTTGCTAGAAAAGTCATGACTTGAAAAGTATATAAAAATAGAGATAAAAAACGGCAAATTTTGAGAATGAGAAAGAGAAAGAGAAAAGAAACAAATCCTTTACCCTTTGCTACAGTAAACTGTAGCAATCCGTGTTATTTTGGTGAGAGAACCCTAGTCCATAATTTCAGATTGTGTAGTTAATCTCTTTGAGCGATCTTATGCCCTTACATATACTTTTGCTTTTGGCTAGCATCTCTCCTAATACTTAGAGCAAAACGAACTAGTTCAATTTCAAATTCAGATTGCATCTCACTAGTTCATTCCTTATTTGCATTAAGTTACATTTATCTTTGCGTGTGCGTTCATACACTTCGCTTAAACCTTTTGGATCACGACCTAGGCAAAGTATTCTAGCTTGGATTATTACTTAGCTTAACATCCTAGAATTGCAGAATTGAGTAGGTATACACTTACCCTACTAAGCTCCAATATACTCCTGTACTGTGTAACGTTTCGCTCTTGAAATTTGCTCACTCATCAGCTTGTTTTTCCTACTGTCCTGAAGTGTAAGTATTGTTGATCTTAATTTCTTTCGGAACGGTAAAAAAAAACTTCACTTTGTTCAGAACTGTGAGTTTGATGCATTGCGCACTGAGTTGCAACGGGAGGTCCAAAGAACCTGGATGATGTGGCTGAAAATATTGGTGAGGACATGCAGAGTGGGGAGTTGTGAGCTGCTAATGAGATCAATACCTTACGCCAAGGCATTGCTAAACTTAAGGAGATGCTTGGGGACAACTGAGGAGATGTTAGAAGTGTGGATACCCCGAGAAGTCGATGAGGTCGATGCCGAAGTTATTTGCGTCTTTGAGAAAGGGCATCGTGACCATGCAGTTGCTAATGCAAGGCGTCCTCCTAGCCCTAAACGTGGCTGTCGGTGTGCCTGGGGTTTTGGCTGAGGTGGTGCTGCGGCATATGATGCTGATTGGGACGACGACTTTCACTTGCACCACAATGATAATTATCGTCGCTGCCAGCATGAGGATGATGATTTGGGAATGGTCAAGTTAAGCATTCCCAAATTTCAAGGAGGAACTAATCCTGAAGAGTACCTCACATGAGAGTTAAAGGTGGATATATTATTCCATTTGCAGCGCTGTTCCGAAGACAGAAAATTGAAGCTTGCTACAGTGGAATTTGATGGGTATGCTTTGGTGTGGTAGGACCAAGTGGAGGGTCAATGAGCCGAACAGGGAGAACCACCCGTGGCCACTTGGGCTGCTATGAAGACAGAGATGCGTGCTCATTTTATGCCAAAGCATTATACATGCTCTCTTTTCAACAAGCTCCAGAATCTAAAACAACGAGCTAAATCTATAGAGGAGTACTATAAAGAGATGGAGTAAGCTATGATTCATGCCAAAGTGCACAAAATTGAAGAGCAAACCATAGCACGATATCTTGCTGGACTAAATCACAATATAAAGCGTATTATCAATTTCCAACCATATAACAACATTTGTGAGCTAGTGCACCAAGCAACGAAAAGACTGAATAACAATTGGAGGAAGATGCACGGTTTTCTGCTCATGATACTTCGGGCCGTGGCAAATTTGTGCCTAAGCCTTTTCTGAGCAAGTGCGCACCTCCAGTTAGTGGTTCAACTTTCTAGAGTGCACCAAGTAGCAAGAAGGAGGAGCCTACATCCATTGCAAGGAGAATTGCACAACCAGCTGCAAGTGGCACTTCTTCGGTGGGCTCTATAGTAAGAACTCACGATATACAATGCTTCAAGTGCTTGGGATGTGGCCATATGCAAAAGGATTGTGCAAATAACAAGACCATGTTGTACACTGAAGCAGGAGAGTATGCATCAGCCAGTGAAGATGGAGACGATCCGTTTGCTGATTTTGATCGCTTTGCTGATATGGAAAAGGAGGATGGAGATGGGCAAATAGTGTGCAGTGCCGTCAATCTGCCTACGATGATTTGCACGCAAAAGGTGTTAAGTGTGTTGCCCAAACCATCTATGGAACAGCGATGTAACCTGTTTCACACCCGAGCACAAGTGGGAAAGGGGAAAGCATGCAAAGTGATAATCGACGGTGGTAGTTGTCACAATTTGGCGAGCAAAGAATTCTGCACCAAGCTGGGGTTGAAGTTTATTCTGTATCCTCATCCTTACCATGTTCAGTGGTTAAGTGAGAATGGAGAGGTGAAGGTGATCTACATGGTGTGTATACACTTTCAGATTGGCACTTACCGTGATACCATTGACTGTGATGTTGTCCCTATGACTATTTGCTATCCACTGCTAGGTAGACCATGGCAATATGACTGTGTTGCCATACATGATGGGTGCAATAATTACTACAAATTCAAGTGGAGCAACAAGGGTGTGTTGTTAAAACCACTTACTCCTACTGAAATTGTAAATGATTCTGTGCAAAAGGTGGAGGTAAAAGTGGAGAGAGAGTGAAAGAGGGAAGAATAGAGTGATTCCACCTTTGGTGAGTGAGCACCACAAGCCAAATCTGAGTGGTAAAAAGAAAAGTAAGGGAGAGAACAAGTTAGTGATGATAGCGTCCAAATCAGAAATTAGAGAGCTGAGTGAGAATCCCACTCTGATGCACTTTGCACTTGTGTACAAGGATGCATTTCTTGCTACTAATGACTTAACTTCCCTTCCTAGTGGTGTTGCTCATGTTTTGCTGGAATTCAGTGACGTGTTTCCGAAGGAGGTACCCGCTGGGCTGCCACCAATCCGCGGGATCGAACATATTAAGTGTGATGCTAGTGGACTTGGTATTGGCGGTGTTTTAATGTAAGATGGTCGACTGGTAGCTTATTTAAGTGAGAAACTGAATGGTGCTCAATTGAATTATCTAGTCTATGACAAAGAACTTTATGCGTTAGTACGTGCTTTATAAACTTGGCAACACTATTTATAGCCTAAAGAGTTTATTATTCATTCTGATCATGAGGCATTAAAGTATTTAAGGGTTAAGCAAACCTGAACCATAGACATGCCAAATGGGTAGAGTTCATTGAATCTTTTCCATACATTGTGAAATATAAAAAGGGGAAGGACAACGTGGTTGCTGATGCTTTACCTAGGAAAAGCATGTTGTTGACTCAAGTAGGCGTCCAAGTTCTTGGATTAGAAAGTTTGCGTGATTTGTATGTAGCTTATCATGATTTTTCGATTCCTTACTCCAAATGCAAAGATGGGAAAGGTTGGGATAAGTTTTATATACATGATGGGTTCCTTTTTAGTGCTAATAAATTGTGTGTTCCAGAATCGTCCATTCGTTTCACATTAAGGTGGTTTGATGGGCCATTTTAGGCATGAAAAGACTCTACTGATGTTGAGCGATCACTTCTATTGGCCTAAGATGAGGCGAGATGTGGACAAGTTTATACAATGTTGTTTTACTTGTCACAAGGCTAAATCTAAGTTGAATCCACACAGTTTGTACACTCCCTTGGGAAGATATTACCATGGATTTTGTTTTGGGGCCGTCAAGAACTAAGAGTGGGAGGGATTCTATATTTGTGGTTGTTGATTGTTTTTCTAAGATGGCACACTTCATTCCGTGCCACAAGAACGATGATGCGTCGCATATTGCTGATTTGTTTTTAGGGAGATCGTGCGACTTCATGGTGTTCCAAGGACCATTGTCTCAGGTCATGATGTGAAGTTTGTAAGCTACTTCTGGAAGACATTGTGGGGGGCAAATTAGGGACGAAGTTGTTATTCAGCATAACTTGTCATCTCCAAACTGATGGCCAAATAGAGGTGGTCAACTGAACACTCTCCATGCTGCTACGGGCCATAATAAAGAAGAACCTGCGTGAGTGGGAGGATTATTTGCCAGACGTGGAATTCGCTTATAACTGGGCTATGCACTCCGCTACGCAGCTGTGTCCGTTTGAGGTGGTATATGGCTTTATGCTAATTACGCCGCTGGATTTGTTGCTGCTGCCACCTTCAGATCATGCTAATATGGAAGCTTCCAAACGAGCTGATTTTGTGAAGCAATTGCATTTGAAGATGAAGGCTGAAATTGAGAAGACAAAGTATTATGCTGAGAAGGCGAACAAGAGAAGAAAGAAGGTGTTGTTTCAATCGGGCGATTTAGTGTCGGTACACTATCGCAAGGATTGCTTTCCAAAACGCCGCAAGTCAAAGCTGTTGCCAAGAGGAGGTGGACCTTTTAAGGTGCCTGTGAAGATTAACGACAATGCATACAAGATCGAGCTGCCGGGAGACGACTATGGCGTGAGCTCTACGTTCAATGTCGCTGATTTATCACCTTTCTTTTGTGATGACAATCCAGCGTCGAGGACGATGCCTTTTCAAGAGGGGGAGGATGATTAGGGCATCCCAAGCTCTTTACCATCTTCTTCTGCTACTATGGATCAAGCTACAAGTGTTGAAGCTCTAAATCTACCATCTAGACCTATTCCAAGAGCACATGCCAAATTATTAAAAGAACAGGTGAATTTGTTTTCAGCTGAATCACATAATTTTATTGATGAGAATTTTATACTACCTAAAAGTCGCATGTTGCTTGTACTCAGGATTAAAGATGAAGATGTTGACACAGCTAAGTGTTTGCTGCTACACAACTTGGCGCAATCTTAGAAGGAGGCGAGGGAGGAAGAGGCGCTGCCAAGTACACGGAGAGAGGCACATGAAAATATGAAGGCAACACTTGGGCATGAAGAGATGCACACGCAAGCATGTGTGGGACTTGGAATCATGAAGTCTACATCTCATAACCGAAATCCAGGTGGACATCAAGTCAAATCTGAAATCCATGTCAGTCCGAAATCAGCCCACTTTTGGATTTCGAATTTCAGCCCAAACTGAGTTCCGAATTGAAAGTGGAATTGATTCTGAATTTGATTGGGCTTTATGTCCGAAAAATAGGCTTGCATGCCTTATATTTGGGCCATATATCTTCTATATTCAGCCATGTATCTTTATTGCTTTCAGAGTTAGAGTTTAACACGTTTAGAAGTCAATTTCAGCCTCTGTGATCGAATCTGATTGGGTTTTTAATTTTGGCTGAACCAAGGGGAGGGGGGCCACTATATATACTTGTATCACGCCCCCATAAACCCTAGTCCATGTTTAATATATTATTTTTGAACAACATATGCTTGTTTTCTCCTGTTGTGCGCATAGCCAAAACAGAGGGGAAATTAGGTTTCATAACAAAGGGTCATTCTTGCTTTTCCACTGGAAATTGAGGGTTCGACAATCTTCGCTTCGTGGTCAACGAGGATCCAATCAAGTGTGTGTTTATGCGAATTTTCCATAGAGCTGTAAGTTCGTGCATTGGTGCAGGGGATTAGCTAGCAGTTCGTCAGGATACACAAGTTATCGAGAGGTTCTACGTTGAGAAGTTCGGGCACCCCGTATCAGCGTGTGTGGGCCCGGAGTGGACACATGGCATATGTGTCAGCAATGGACGCACGAACGTGTACTGAGGGGTGGTTCTGGGCATTTGTTGTTGCCGCCGAGGGCATCAGCCCTTATGGAGGGGTGAATGTAATATCCCCGCCTGCTCGTAGTGCAGCCCATGTGTCGAACCCGGGAGTAAAGGATCCGGATTCTCTGTGTTTCCACGAACAACTAGTGTACACAGTCAAACAAAAGATGATAGCACAACCATAATTCAAAATTTATTCATAATAATTCAAGTTTATTACAAAAGGGCTAGAAGCAAAAATAAAAGTACAACGGAAAGTATAAATAATAAAGTAGGCCACATGATACGCCACAGACAATCGTCTGGGGGGCAACCTAGTCCTCCAAGTCCTCATCATCGTTGTAGTACTCCTCTCGTCAACAATTTATTAAGCAAGGGTGAGTACAAAAATGTACTGCACAAGTTACACCCAATAACAGAATATAATGTATGCAGTTATGTCAAAGGAATGCTTATATGGTTGAGTTTTTGCATAAAGCTACATTTCCAATTTTAAATACATTTACTAAGTTCCAAAGTAGTTCAACCTATATCTGAAATCAAATTTAATTTTTATTGATCAATTCTTGAGTGTAGGATAAACCTCCATACACAAATGGTGAAGGACTAACCCCCTTACACCAGGCTTTCTGCTCAAATTTGTCAATTGGATAAACTATCGAAAATCATCCGAGTTTAAAATTAATTTTAAAACAAAACCAAGTCTAATCCACAGAAGGCTTTGCTAAGCATGTCCATAACTATGGACACAACTATTCAAATAGATTTACACTCTACGGAGTTTGTACAACTTGACCCACAAGAGATAGTTTGTTTAACACGTCGACCAGGACACTCTTCTGTAGGCGTGCGACTAAGCAACTATCACAAGGCCTTTACCCTACACTATTTCAACGTAGTCGTGCCTGCTAAGGTTTCACTACTGTAGGTTTCACGCCAAACGATAACCCCCCTCTTGCACCATGTGGGTACTAAAAGTAGGTTTTCACGACACCCACACCTTTGAATGGCACAACTACAGTAAAATAGTATAGTTTAATTAGCCAAGTCTGTCCCATATTAGACTTGTGGTAGTACGATTATAGATTAACAATCTACAACACATAGACTGGTCCTTAATTGACTGGACGACTTCCAAAACAACCCTTGGGCCTCAATCATTCACTGAATTGAGCCCGTACATAAACCTGCACCCACCAACTATCCAGTTCGCCCCAAGTCCAAACCATTTTTATTTTATTTTACTTGACAAATCATTTTCTAAAGTTCGTATGGTAAAAACAATACCATAGTCTCATTTTTAAATCATAGTTGAACATTTTGGCTAAATTCCCCAAATTGAATACTTTTGGTCTATGCCCGACTAAGCATAAAGCTTTCCAACATATTCTAGGTCATACTATTGTATCAACTAGATTTTCAGCTAAGGTGACAAGGTATGGCTAACTCAATGTCAAAATTGGCTATACAAAGGTAAAGAGATTAACTAGGAATTTAAATTAACTCGAATATAAATAAGAATGCAATAATAATTTAAAATAGAATTTAAATAATTTAAAATACTGGGATCAAACATGATCAAAGAATGTAACTTTCCTTGCTCAAACGTGTGCGGATTTGACTCGTCAAATAACTCAGGAGAACCAAATTTAAATAAATACAAATAAAATTCAAATGAACTCCAAATTAAATAATTTTAGTATAGATATCTATATTATGATTTTAGATGAATTTAGAAATTTTAATCACTAAAATCGGAGATAGAACGAAGGAGAACTAGTCCTCGGAAGATTAAATCCTAAAGAAATATACTAAATTCAATTGTATGGAATGAAGGAATTATTTTACTAAAGGAAATTCTAATTATGACGCAAGCATGACGTCAGCATCTGAATTTATTTTTTTTGGCCGAATTAATTTTCGACGGGAAATCCTATTCTATCGCTGACAAGTTAGCCCTCGGTCCATAGACTGGGTCCACGAGAGTGCACAGGTCTACCATGGACCAGGTGCGCATAACAGTGGCACGGGCCATGCATGCGCTGGCGCAAGTGTAATACTCCGATTTATTTTAAGGAAGAAAGTGAAAATGGGAAATTTAGATTATTAAAAAGGGGTTTTTCCGCGATTGTCCGCCAACCTGGGCCTCGGGCTTTGGCCCAGGAGGCCCAAGTGGAGCCGGCCAAGAGGGGGGGCGCCCTTTACCCCCTAAACCCTAGTCGCCCCTTCTCTTTCCCTCTTTCCCTTCCTTGGCCACCACCTTCTTGCTCCTTCTCCACCTGGCCGCCAGCCTTCTCCCTTGGTTCCTGACGCCTCCACCTCCTTCCCATCCAAGGATTCTTGCTGTTTCACCTCCCCACGCTGCCTTCTCCCAGAGCCGCCACTTCCCTGCCGTTTTGGTGGCCGGCCATTGGAAGAAGAAGGAGGGGAAGGAAGAGAGGAGAGGGAGAGGAGCACCTTGCGGTGATTTCAGCGAACTCACACACGTCTTCTAGGGTAATTAATTCACCTCCTCGCTGTTTAAGTTCAATTAGATCTTTGGTAGTTGTTGTTTATCGAATCGTCGCTACTGCTATGATTGGAATCAGTATCTGTACCCTGTTTGTTCATCAGTTTTCATCTAGCTCAAGGCAGAATTCAAAGTTAGGGTCTCCTAGAGAATTGTGGGCATTATCTTCAGGTTTCTATAGGTTCTAAGATGACCTAATTCGGAGTTGTAGTTTGGGACATACGTTAGTTTCTTTACTGCTGTCTAGAAATCCTGACGAAATGCAGCAGTCGTTTTGTTTATTAAATAAGGTTTTGTTAATGGCTGATTCAGGGAGGTCTCCCAACATGACTTTCGTTGAAAATTTCCTTAGCTTTCCAGATTGTTAAAGATCATGAATTTTAGTTTAGCCATTTGAAAGATATAGATTTTCTTGTACTGTTGTTCATTCTGTTTGTCAGATTTTGACTTTAGGTTTTCAACTGCATGTTAGATTCAGATAACGGCAGAATTAGAGGATCTCGCCAACTAAGTTATTGTAGATAATTTTGTTATCTTTGAATCTGAGAATGATAATTTTGTTATCTTTCTAGAGAATCTGATAATGCATGTTTATGACTTACAGAGCGAAAGTTATGTAATTTATAAGGCCATTGTCCAATTGTAGTTTCCTGCTAGTTTGTCGTCTGAATTGAGTAGATCAAATAATTAAACCTTGGGTTTTGGGTAGGCGTTTGAGAGCGTTGTGATTAGCGTCTTGTTATCATGTCGACCTTATTTTGAGTAGCTTAATTGTTGTAGGAGGAGTGGCTTCGGGGTTAGTGGCACCTTCCTTGACTCCTAACGTGTCGCAACGCGAAAGGCAAATACAATTTGAATTGTCTTGAATGTTTATTTTGTTCAAAGTGATTAATGCTTATGCAATGGCTAAATTCTATGAATTGTGAATAATTCTAGTATTACTTGTTTCCTATCATGGTTGTTATCCCATGCTTCGTTGAGGGTATGTTTTTTATTACAATGTCTTCATTCATTCATTCATGATTCACCCACGGGAGTGGGTAGTGAAGTCCCATCATTCCAATATGGGCAAATAAGATCCATCATTCTAATATGGGCAAATTGGATCTCTGTTTGAAATATTCTTCATACGGGGCTTGGATGCCCGCATTTTGGATAATGCGGGTCTAAGTGAACACCGACGGGTGTTCATTGGCTATACCGGTATAAGCAGAAGAGAAGAGCATACATTTTCATACTTGCATAAAATTCCTGTCATTCTACTTATGTATTCGAATATTGTGAATGACATGTATTTGATCCTGTACTTTCCGTATAGTTGTATTTGCTGAGTCGTAGACTCACTCTTGCTAGTTTGTTTGTTTTAGGTAAACTCTGAAGATGGCATGCTTTGGGAGGAAGTAGTCACATGGATAAACTCACTCATTTCACATATTAGTTAATAAACATGCTATTATCTTTTAGTTGAGAGTTTTGGACTTGACGAGGATATAATAATCCTCATTTAATTATTTATCTGTAATTCATATTATGGATAATAATGATGTCATATGGTTCTTGAGTATACCCCTTAATATTCATAAGGGAGAAGCTGGAGGTCGTAAGTTCTTCTATGACCACTCCACAGTCGTAAGTCCTTCTACGACTACCCCATAGTCGTAAGTCCTTCTACGACTATGCCCTGATCGTAAGTTCTCATACGATCAGTCTATGGTTGTAAGCTCTTCTATGACCACCACCTTGTCATAAGCTCTTCTACGACCAGTCCCTAGTCGATGGGCCTTACGACATGTGGGCCTAGTTGACCAGGGAATCTTCCGCATCATATCTAAAGGTATGGACAGTAAACTATGATGTTATTCTCTGGAATAATGGCACGATTTAACTCCCTGTCATGGTGATAAATGCCTTGTGACGTGGGAACATTACCACTCCCAACATAATCTCCAGTAACGGCTCATTATCTGAAGCATTAAGATGTCCTTTGGACTGGAGGAACAGCAGCATGCTCCGAGTACTATATTAAAGGCAGAATCATCAGAAGGAGAAGAGAGAGGGAATCAGGAGCACAAGACGCCTCATCCGAGTCTTTCTCTTGATCTTGTAATCCAGCATACTCAATACAAACACACAGGAGTAGGGTTGTTATTCTCCCTGGAGAAGACCCGAACCTGTATAAAAATCCCCGTGTCACCTCTCTCTACGTGATTTGAGTCTTGGAGACCCCCCGAATCAAACAATCTTTACGTAAGTTCAATTCTAAAACACTGACAGTTGGCACCGTCTGTGGGGATCTTCAAGTCATCAGCTTTCCTTCACTCTTTTCCAACTCTAATCCTCTCATGGTAGGAGAGTGGAATGAGGAGAACTGGTTCGACTTGGCTGATTACGCAGATATCGACATGGATGTCAGTTTCAACTACGAGCTGAGTATTTCATCATCCGATGGTGATGTTGCCTCCGGAGATCATTCTCTAGGAGACCATACCACCGATGGAGTTGAGGACACTACTACAAAAAGGCTAATACTGGACGCCTCATCACAGACGGTTGACCAAAACCATCTGTATTAAATACAATCACAGACGGTTTTGGTTTAGCGACCGCTCGTATTATCGGGCCGCGCTAAAACCGCTCGTGAACAAGTAATATCACGAGACGGTTCGTGTTGAAAACCGTCTGTGAAGTATCACAGACGGTTCTGAAGAAGAACCGTCTGTGATGTAAAATCAGAATGTACGAAAAATTCCAAGTCACAGACGGTTTTTAATACAAACCGTCTGTGATAAGATATATATCACAGACAGTTTTTAATACAAACCGTCTGTGAGGTTTCTGATTCTTCTATCATCAGAGCTTTCAAGCAGGGAGTCCGTAGTAGAAGGATCACAGAAGATATCGCCTTAAATCCTCCTGCCACTGTCGCTGAACTCTTTGAGATGGCCGATCGATATGCTACCGCTGCTGAAGCGGTCGAGTGGAACAATACTATTAATCGAGAAGATAAAGTTCCTCAAGAGGTGGGTGAAAGTGGTAAGAAGAAAGATAAGAAGGCCAAGAAATCTAAGAACAAGGCAAAGGGCCAAAAGCTTCAAGCCAACAGTTCCAAGGAGGTCTTGGCCGTGAGCGATAAAAATCCTCAAGGCTCCAAGCCATACTCTGATCGAGGCAAAGGTAAGCACCCCGAGCGAAAGAACGACAAGCCTAGATGGTGTCCTTTCCATAAAAAGGAAGGCCATGACTTTCGCAACTGCTGAGTTTTCCAATGAAAACTCGAGGACTATTACAACGGCAAAGGACCACTTCCTACTGTCGAAGAGGTAGTGAGAGACCATGTGGAGGTCGTCCCGTATGTGAGTGATGAGTAATTGACAAAGTTTAGGATAGTCGAGTTTGGGTTGAGTGGTTCGGAGTCGAGTCGTTGCATGGCGCAATCGGGCTCTGTCGGACTTGGTCAAACTTGGTCGTATGGGATTAGGATGCATATTCTTCGTTTCGACAAGTTTGGATTTTGTCTTGGTAAGTTGATGGTATTTACGCTTTCATGTATCGAGCGGTGCTATTTGATGTGTTTCTTGTCTGTGTGACTGCAGGACATCGGGTGGAGTCGTGGCGAGACACGGTGGACCGGACTAGGTGCAGGTGGCGCTGAGGTCAGAACGGTCGGGATGTGTCAAGACGACGTGGACTCGAGGTGGTTGCTGGCGGCGGCGAGACAAGGAGCGCGAAGCTTCGGAAGGTGCGGGAGGGGCGAACGGAATTTCGCAAGGTCGACAAAGCGGAGCTCCGTTGGACTTAGCGGGCGTAACGGGGAGGAGACCCGTTAGCCAAGGCTATATAAAGGGTTTTGGGAGAGAGTTAGGGTTGCTGCTCCAGAAAAAGATAAGGCCGTGGCGGCGCCTGTAGTATTCCAATCATTCCTCTGTTTGATGGCGGCGCTCTGTCCGGCCTGAAAAATTGGAGAGCTTAGCGGCGGCCGCTTGTAGCAAGATGAGCGACATGAGAAAAGATCTGAGCAATGGCTTGCGCTTTTTGGTTTGCTCGCTTATTTGATTGGGTGCGATTTCATCCGTCGACCGCAGTTTTTCATCGGCTTCTTGTAGTTTGGTCGGCACTAGTGACTGCTTGATTGATGTAGCTGTTCCCTGTGCGTGTGGAGCTTTGTTTATTTTGCTGGTCGGCTTGCAGTGAAGTTTCCCGTTGATTTTTCTTTGCTTTGGCTGCATCCGACCAAGGGTACAGCTTTGAGTATTTTCTTATTGCTGTGGCTTCCATCTTGTTTATCTCGGCTGCTTGTAGGGTGATGGGCACACCGAAAATCAGAAGGTCCTAGCGTGCAGCGGCTGCAGTGATCGGCATGTTTTTTTTATGGCTTGGTGTGCTCCCATCAATACGTGTATTGCTAGCAGTTCTTGGTACTTGCAAGTCATTGATGCTACTGAGTCTTGATTGTCGTGGCAAAACTTTTATTACTCGTGAGTCGCCAGGGATTGATGCAGTATAATTGATCTCCTGTTGGCTGCTATTCTCTGTGTGGATCCATGCGAATCTTGATGTGCTTATTGCGGCTGCCATCTTTGTTCAGACTAAGCACTCGGTTGTATTTCCCAGCGTCTGTGACCGAATTCTCTTTTATTTGGCTGCCTACGTTTTGCTAGTAGCTACTTGTTTGTTTATTCATTCACTGTAGATTGAAAGTGACATGAATGATTTTGTAGCCTTAAGTGTTATCTCCAAAAGTTGGCTGCCATCGATTTAATGCTTTGGTGTGTTTATTGATTGGCTGACCCTCATGTTGCGAGTGAGGAGCTTGGTTTTTGTGTATGCGGCTATGACATGTTGATGTGTTTGATGTAGCTTTTATGTGAGCACCCGGATTTATTAGGCTCATAATACTTAGTCATCCAATTGACCCTAGTATTATCAACCAAATAAACCCGGTCTCGAGAGATGTATACTTCCTGAATGCAAGATACATACCTCACAACAAAAGAATGTATCAATTCCATACAACACATAGTACATAAGCAACAAACCGAAGTTAATGTTAATATGGAATAGCTATTACAAAAGAGGGCCCTTAGGCCAAATAGCAACAATTCTAAAAAGATAACAATGAAGCAAAAGTGCCATAAAGATGGCTATAACACAAAGCCAATCGGTGTGCCTTAACCCCTAGGCATCTCGACCGGACCGCCAAGCTAGTCGTCAAGAAGTCGCAACACATAGCACAAAAGTGAGGCTCTTGGAACTCACCCCTTCCTCTGCAACAATAACCACAAAAATGCCACAACCACGGGCGATGAGTACATAAAGTACTCCGCAAGACTTACGTGTAAGATAACAGCCTATAACATATGCTACATGCAAGCTTTATGTAAGTGGAGGTTGTATGTCTCATTTAGCATAAAGCAACATTTATTTGCAATAAGGTAATACATTTAAAGGCAAGTTGTCAAATCTGTTTTTAACATTCAAACATCAAGTTTGACAACGATAATAACAATAAGTAGATGACAACAACAATCTCGAAGTGACTAACCCAATAGTCACCACAACAATAGCATGAACTCCCGCTCATACCACCCATGTCAAATTTTAATTAAAGGTTGTAGTCTAATTCTTACGGAAATAACCAAGCGTGTCCATAACCTAGGGCGAGGCTATTCAATAGTTTTATCCTGCAGGTGTACCACTGCACCCACACGCCGCATCGCCTTTCCTTTACGCACACTTCGAAGGTGTGCCGCACGGCTAAGTCCTACGAGACATTTCCAAAGGATAATGCTAATTACGAGTCAAGACAACCCACGGGAGAAAGAGACATTAGACGACCTAGCCGGAAGCTAATGTTCCCTCCCACACTATACATATACGCTTTCATTTAAAACACACCAACCGAGCAGCTCATAATTAACACCTCCTAGAGTACTTAGTCAAGAGGGTTCCATATGCCCTCGCGTGGTTAGTACGCATAATTGCTTGGATCAATGGCGCAAGAATTCGGTCCTTGTTGACTCAGGCATACCACCACATCCAAAAACCACACCATCCATCCAATATGCCCAAGTCCAATCCACACATTTATTTTCAGATTTTGTATTTACAAATTAACAAAGCACAAGATGGACATAATGGAATAATAATTTTAGTGTGATCAAGGTCATCGACATAATGTCGACAACCGCCCATTTCTACCGTTATCTAAGCATTGCTAAGCATTTTAAGTCGCAATCTACTAAGTGATATGAGCTCATCCAACGAGCTCAAACCACAGCAAGTAACCTAGGCGTAAGGTAGTAAAGACATGGCATTCCTACAGATTGTGCAACTATAGGATTCACTAACCATAATTAAAACAAAGTAGCAATGCATACATAGAGTTTAAACAATATAATAGACTTGCAAATATAGGATGAATCATGGTCAAACTGCTTGCCTGGCTGTTGAGGGTCACTTTGTTATGGAGGATCGTTCTCGGGATTACCACAAATGTCTAACCCTAACGAAAAGGCGATAAAGAGTCGATAAGAATAAAGAAAAGCAACAAGACCCAACAGCAAAAGTTCTCCGAATGATTTGAAATTTTTATAGCAGCAAGGTATTGATTTAACATGAATATAGAAACAAGAATCAACTGATTTGGATCTTTAATGCAAAAGTTATGATGAAAACACTTTTGCTCAGCCTAGTAATTAGAATTAGGTTACTATTCATCGACAAAATTTCTAGACATGTAGGGAACCTGAAAATTTTACAGTAGTTCAAGCATCTCATGAGAGGAACAGCAAAATAGGGTTCATCCCATTTGGGGCTATATTGCACTTTCTATTAAGTTTTGAAACAAGAACTTGAACAAAATTATAATGCATGATTATTTCTCCTAGAAACAGTAACATGTTCAAAACTATTTTTCCTAGTAAGTTCATTATTAGAGGAATCCAACAAACTTGGATTCACTCAAAAAGAGTTTACAGGTAATTAGTTATGCATTTAACAAGTTAAAGGATTTCTAGTGAAACAATTAATGCTTATACAAAGTTAAAGTTAATTCTGGATATTTTTGTAACTATAACATGATTAAAACCATTTTTAGATTAAAGTATAGTTAATAACAGTATTAACAAAATTGATTTCAACTTAAAAGGAGTTATAATGAATTGGTTATGCATTTTACCATTTAACTGAAATTCTAATACATTTAATAAAACTGAGAAAGATTAGAATTTAATTTCAGGGTTTTCTGGAGTCATATTAATCTTCTAAACATTTTTAGATTAAATTTGAGATTATGAAGGAATTAATACGACTGGAATCATCTAAAAATGAATTACCATGAAAAAGATATGCATTTTCAAAGTTTATACCTTTTTCCAGTTCAAAAATAAAGCTCTCAGGAGAAACCAAAAACTTAAATGACGTGGCTGATTGTGGACCGTCGATCTGAGATAAACGGCTGATATGGACTGAAGTAGCTTGGAACGCGCACAGTGCATACCGACAAGCGGGACCCATCGTCGGATCGTGAGCCACTGGGTGGTTTTAACCCACGTGCATGGGTTTTGGTCCCACCCGCCGCGATGAGGGCTCGGGGTGTTTACTATGCGCGTTAAGGGTTATTTAAGAGGTGGCCCACATGTCACGGACATTAAGGACGGCTTAAGACCAATTAAATGCTAACCCATGATTAGTATTTAATGAATGTCATTATCGGTCCTAATGACCTTACGGCATGGGACGATCGCGTCCGACAAAACGCCGAGGAGATTCGCCACTTGTCGCCGCGACTCCGACCACGCGGCGCGAGCTAAGGACAGAATGGGTTCGCAATAGGCTTATGGACCCGTGGCACCACTCACACCGACGGCGACGGCGTAGAATCGCCATGAGCCGAGATGAAAGGGACGGTGCGAAAATGACCGAAAAGGAAAACAAAGAAACGAGCTCCGCATTGTCCAAGGTAGCAGGTGCCATAGCTCCTAGGGACTATTAGCAAGGTACCTTGGTCCAAAGGGAGGCAAGGAGATGGCCGGAGAAGCTCACACTGCACCTCGCGGACCCGAGGAAGACAAGGCGGGAGCTCGGCCTAAGCAAAAACATGGCGATCAGCGTCATCAAGTTAGCTCCACCAAGTGCTCAAGGAAGCTTCTCGAGCAAGGAATTGAGGAATGGAGCTACTTACCCAAGAACGGGAAGAAGGGGTGCTTTTCGGCGAGTTGAACAAAACACAAATTTGACAATTCTCAGAAATGTCGAAACGAATTAGGTTAGGGATGTGGTCAAGAGGAGGAGTGGCTCAAAATGACGCGAGAGAATTGGAAGAAAAGCCATCGAGCACGTGGTGACGGCTCGCCACGGCCAACAATGGTGGACTTGGGTGTTTTGTGGATTGAGCTCAATGGAGCACCGTGGGTGCAACTAGAGCTCAAGGGCGTGCAAAGGAAGCCAAGGAGGGAGCTTGAGGGCTTAAGTACCCGAGGAGGAGGGTGCAACGGTCTCAAGCAAAGCAACCCTCGGTCAAGGGTGCCGCCATGGCCATGGGCGCCCGAAGGATGGGGGCGGTAAGGGAAGACTTTGGGGCGCCCGCAAGCATTAAATGCAAATAGACGCTGCAAGGACCGGACAAGACTTGGCCTCGCTCCCCACGCCACAAGACGCCATGGCTCTGGCGCTGTGAGACAGAGCAACGATCATGGAAGATGACCAGAGCGAACCCAGCCCACCAACAAGGACACAAAGCGGCTCGAGCCAAACGGCGAAGCGAGCGGTCGAGCCCGACCATAAGCCACGGACCCACTCAAGCGCCGCTGATCCCGATCCAAGGGCCGAGGTCAATCCCGAGTCGATCCAAAGTGCGATCAAGGGTCGTGGCGATTAAAATCTAACGGCTCGCAAGGATTGCGCCAGCCGAGCCCACTGGTGCTGCTAGGTGGTTGGACCAAGACGAGTGGCTCGGGTCGACACGGTTCGAGCCCGAGCAACAGCAGCACTTCCCAAGGGTTTAGAATTCAGCTGAGACTTTGTGGATTTATTTGAGGTATCAAAACAACTCCAAAATTTGTGAAAATTTTACAGGAGCTTTATGACTAACATATTGACCTCCCATAAAATTTTCAGAGGTTTTAATGCCCTGCATTTTTCGCAAGAAATTACAGAAGGTGGAACCTTAGGGTTTGACCAGATTTGACTTGGTTTGACTTGCCTCTAAAATTATTCAAACAATTTCTAAAAATTGTAAGAAAATTCAGAGGGGTCACAAGGCTTCCTTAGAACTCAGGAAAAATATTTACAAGTGTTGGACAAAAGATTTTTATCCAGGAGGTTTTTGATTGGAGTTTAAATTGGGGATTTGATTTCTATTCCCATAATTCTTTTACAAGAATTACAGAAAAGGTTCAAGAACCTAAAGATAAATAAAAGTTTTAATTTACCCTCATTTTCAGAATTGGGATGTTACAAAACCTCCCTCCTTACAAAAATCTCGTCCCGAGATTTGGCTCACTCGGGAAGAAAGAGGATAGTCCGCACGCAGACGATCTTCCCTTTCCCAAGTAGCCTCATCCTCGTAATGGTTCGACCACTTGAACTTTAAGGAACTTGATGGTCTTATTCCTTGTCCTTCGCTCGAGACTCATCGAGTATGCGAACAGGTGCTCGCGATAGGTCAAATCTTCCCGAACATCGAGAGTTTCCAACGGAGCTTCCTCGGTTGGAACACGGAGGCACTTCTTCAGCTGGGACACATGGAAAACATCATGTACCCCCTCAAGTGCAGATGGCAACTCCAACTTATAGGCAACAGCTCCCTTCTTCTCGATGACGCGGTAGGGACCGACATATCGAGGAGCTAACTTGCCCTTGACGCCGAAACGCTGATGGCCCTTCAAAGGGGAGACTTTGAGGTAAACAAAGTCATTGGGCTCAAAGCTCAACTCACGACGCCGGCGATCCGCATAGCTCTTTTGCCTGGATTGAGCTGTGCGCAAACGCTCACGAATAAGCTGGACTTGGCGCTCGGCCTCATTGATCGAGTCCGGGCCAAAGAGAGGTCTCTCACCGTCTCGACCAGCTCAACGGGTTCTACACTTTCTCCCGTATAAGGCCTCGAAGGTGCCATGCCGAGACCGGCTCGAAAACTGTTGTTATAAGAAAACTTCGCTAATGGTAAGCATTTCTCCCAATGCTTCCCATAGGAAAGGACACAAGCACGAAGCATGTCTTCCAAAACTTGGTTGACCCTCTCGGCCCGACCATCGCTTGAGGGTGAAATGCCGTGCTAAAGGTAAGACGGGTTCCCATAGCCTTTTGCGTGCTATGCCGTAAATGGGAAGTGAAGATGGAGCCACGATCGAAACGATCGCGTCTTGAGACGCCATGTAAGCTCACAATCCTAGAGACATAGAGCTCGGCTAGGCGATCGGTGCGAATCTTGGTCTTTACCGAAGAAAATGAGCCACTTTAGTCAACCGATCAATGACGACCCAAATGGCATCATTTCCTTGGCGACACAGGTAGACCGGTGATAAAATCCATCCCGATCGAATCCCACTTCCACTCCGGAATAGGCAAAGGTGAAGCGATCCGCTGACGCCGATGCTCGGCCTTGACACTGACGACATACGTCGCTTTTCGAACGAACTCGCGATCTCCTCTTCATTCGGGTCCACCAAAATCTCTGGCGGAGATCTTGATACATCTTTGTGGCCCCGGATGAATGGATAAAGGTGAATCATGGGCTTCATGGAGGATCATATTCCGCAACTCCATGACCTTTGGAACCACAAGGCGTTGTCTTAACCTCACAACACCATGCTCGTCCTCGAGAAGCACTTGGCTGTCCCGTTCTTGACCTTTTCCTTGATGTGGCTCACACCATCGTCCGATCACTGAGCGGACTTGATCCGATCCACCAAGGTTGGTTGCACAACCAAGGTAGCGAGGAACCATGCTCAACTATACTTAAGTTGAGACGCCGAAATCCTCCGTAAGGGTAGGCCGACGCCCATGTGAAACAAGGCATTGCAATGCACTTTACGACTAAGCGCGCCGAACGACATTAGCCTTGCTCGGATGGTAGTGAATACCCATATCATAATCCTTGATCAACTCCAACCACCTCCTTTGCCCGAGGTTCAGTCAGGTTGGGTGAACAAATACTTGAGGCTTTTGTGATCCGAATACACTTCACAACGACACCGATTAAGTAATGTCGCCAAATCTTAAGTGCATGAATCACAGCGGCCAACTCCAAATCATGGGTAGGATAGTTAAGCTCATGAGGTCTCAATTGCCTTGATGCATAGGCCACTACCTTGCCTTCTTGCATAAGGACACAACCGAGGCCTCGACGAGAAGCATCGCAATAAATATCGAAACTTCGATGGATATCGGGAAGAACGAGGACGGGAGCGGTGGTCAAACGCTTCTTGAGAATTTGGAAGCTCTGCATGCAAGCATCGCACCACAAGAACTTCTTGTCCTTTTGAGCAACTCCGTCATCGGCCATGATCTTAGAGAAGTTCTCGATAAAGCGACGATAGTATCCCGCTAAACCAAGAAAACTCCGCACCTCGGTGACCAAGTAGGCGACTCGAGAAAGAACATCGTCGACCTTGTTAGGATCAACGGCTCGCCTCCACCGAAAGAACATGGCCTAAGAAGGCTACTTCCTTCAACCGAATGCACACTTGTCAACTTCACAGACAACAGGTGCTCACGCAGCCTTGCTCAACACAAGCTTCAGATGCTCGGCGTGTTCCTCATCGTTCTTGGAGTAGATAAGAATATCATCGATGAAGACCACGACAAACTTATCCAAATACTCCATGAATACCGAATTCATGAGGTTCATGAACAAGGCAGAGCATTGGTTAAGCGAAAGACATGACGGTGTACTCGCACAAGCCGTAGCGAGTAGAGAATGCCGTCTTGAATATCCTCGTGTCGAATACTGAACCTCGATGATATCCCACTCTCAAATCAATCTTGGAGAAAACTCGCTCCAGTTAATTGATCAAGAGATCGCCAATGCGGGCAATGGATACTTGTTCTTTACCGTCACTTCATTAAGTGGGCGGTAATCAACGACATGCGTAAAGTACCGCCCTTCTTCTTAACGAAGATAGCGGACAACCCCAAGGGGATGAGCTAGGCGGATGAAACCCTTCTCTTGCAGCTCACTTAATCGCTTCTTCAACTCCACCAACTCGCTCGGTGGCAACCGATAAGGCCTCTTTGAGATAGGGCGATGCAGGAGCCAACTCAATGACAAACTCGAGGTCTCGAACGGGTGGCATCCCTGGAAGATCTGTGGGAAAGACATCAAGGAAGTCACAAACTGTTGGGACTCCATTAATATCTAGAACGGACTTCGCTTCGAGGGCGAAGAGATGTGGACCTAGCAACTTCGGCGAGAAGGAAACGCGAACACCGAAGGGACTAGAAAGAGAGACGGACTTCTTGGCGCAATCGATTTGTCCCATATGACGAGACAACCAATCCATACCAAGAATCACGTCCAGACTCGCAGACTTGAGGAGAATAAGATTCGCTGAGAATCCCACTCCCTCAATCTCGATGGGGACATCCCTACACTCAAGCTCGGCTCTCAACTCCGATCCGGAGAGCGAATGAGTAAGCGGGACCGACAATGGAGAGAAAAGAAGCTCTCCAACAGCAAAAAAGACTTCGAAACAAAGGAATGTGATGCTCTGAATCAAACAAGACAATGAGCAGGTGAGAGTTAACGAAAGTGTACCTAGCACGACGTCGGGTGTCTCCCGAGCCTCCTCCGCGGTGATGACGTTGACGCGACCACTACCCACGCCTGGTAGCCGGGGCGATCTTCGGTCTGCGAAGATCCACCTCCTTGCCCGTCCTCCATTAGGACGAGGGGCTCCCGATCTTCTTAGGGCAATTATTTGCATAATGGCCCTTCAGCTCTGAAGAAACAAGTGACATTGGCCGCCGGATTGTGGGGGCCACTCTGACCGACAGCGACGTGGCCAGGGGCACGGCTGCGAAGGACGAGGAACAGGGGAGTGACCTCGGGCGCCGAGGATCGAGATCGAACCTCAAGATCCGTCCGGCGAGGCGGGAAGAATGGCCTCGAAGTCTTGTAGGTCTCCACTTGCGCTTACGGAATCCATAAGCTCTCGAGCCGCATGCTCAAGAACGATGGCCTTGTCGACCAAGGTCCGGAAATCGAAAAGTCGACAATGGATAGCTTGTCCTTCACTCCTCGGACAAGCCACGCTGAACTTGGCACCTTAGCCATATCGGTGGCCACATCCTCGGGAGCATAACGAGCTAGATGGTTGAACTCAGATACATACTCCATGATCGAAGCTCGCCCTTGCTTGAGCGAAGAAACTCCCCGCTTGATCTCCATCAAGCCGCCAGGATGTGAGCCCGACGGAAGGCAAGACGAACTCCTCCCAAGAGACGGTGTGGTCTCACGGGCTGCATGGCGAGATAGCTCTCCCACCATGACAAAGCTGCACCTCCACCGGTGCGAAGCAAATAGCGCCTTCTCGTGCTCACAGCATGCGCTATCTGGCTTCCGCTCCACCAGACGGCCAATCGCTCAGACGAGCGGTCCTCGATCCGAGAAAGGTAGGGGCCGAGTACGAAGAAACTCAGCAAGACCCCACGAGGCCGATGGGCATTCCACGCCCAGATCCTCAAGCTCCGGAAAGTGCAAGGTGGTGTTGCGCGATGACGCCCAAGAGAACTCTCTCACATCCGCGCGGTTGCGCTCAATCAAGAAGAACCTCGGCCATGGTCGGAGGAGGAGGAAGCTCCTCGTCCACCGATGGCGCCTTGGCCGCTACGAAAAGGCCCAGCCATCCTGTTACAAGAAACCTTGGTTAGCAACTAGACTCGAAAACAAGCTTTTTAAAGAAAGCCAAAAGGCGATCGACTAGGGGAATGGAATATCACCCTAAACGAAGGCCAAAAATAGCAAGTAAAAGACTTTAAAAGCTTCTAAAAGGGCTCCAAAACAGCAAGGAAGGTATCAAAACCAAGGCTCAACTTCTCAATACAACTAACCCGTATTGAATGAACGAGTAGTTGCTCGAGAGGATTAAAAATCAGACTGTAACGTAAGGGTTAATACTAGTAGGGAGCAATGTTAATTCTGCGAAATACGTGTTAGATACTTAGCTAACTAGTATCACATCTTACCCTTTTATTCCCCCAAGTTTTAGTTGGATTAACCTCTCATTTTCTACCCTATTTAGAACTTATGAGCTCGCTGTCCGGAAATTGGCGATCGCTGTCCAGATTTTGCATCCAAGCCTCCAAGCCAATTCTTCAACTTCGGAAACTTCAAAACCTTGTAGAGGGCAGCTAACACTTCAATTTGCCCAACTCATTAGTTCCCAAAACCCAATTAATCGATAACACTATCTTTTAACAAGGAAGAGAGGAAAACAGCTTTTAAAACTCAAATTAGAGTGAGATGAGAAGAGAAAGCTAAGATAGATGAGGAGTAAAATCTGAGAATTACTTAAGCTTTCAAACTCATTTAACACTTTGAAATTAGGTTTTCAAAATATCCTAAAGACGACCAAGCTTGCGTTACTACGGTCGGGACGGCTCGATACCAACTTTTAGAGCACCGATTTATTAGGCTCATAATACTTAGTCATCCAATTGACCCTAGTATTATCAACCAAATAAACCGGTCTCGAGAGATGTATACTTCCCGAATGCAAGATACATACCTCACAACAAAAGAATGTATCAATTCCATACAACACATAGTACATAAGCAACAAACCGAAGTTAATGTTAATATGGAATAGCTATTACAAAGAGGGCCCTTAGGCCAAATAGCAACAATTCTAAAAAGATAACAATGAAGCAAAAGTGCCATAAAGATGGCTATAACACAAAGCCAATCGGTGTGCCTTAACCCCTAGGCATCGACCGACCGCCAAGCTAGTCGTCAAGAAGTCAACACATAGCACAAAAGTGAGGCTCTTGAACTCACCCCTTCCTCTGCAACAATAACCACAAAATGCCACAACCACGGGCGATGAGTACATAAAGTACTCCATAAGACTTACGTGTAAGATAACAGCCTATAACATATGCTACATGCAAGCTTTATGTAAGTGGAGGTTGTATGTCTCATTTAGCATAAAGCAACATTTATTTGCAATAAGGTAATACATTTAAAGGCAAGTTGTCAAATCTGTTTTAACATTCAAACATCAAGTTTGACAACGATAATAACAATAAGTAGATGACAACAACAATCCCGAAGTGACTAACCCAATAGTCACCACAACAATAGCATGAACTCCCGCTCATACCACCCATGTCAAATTTTAATTAAAGGTTGTAGTCTAATTCTTACGGAAATAACCAAGCGTGTCCATAACCTAGGACGAGGCTATTCAATAGTTTTATCCTGCAGGGTGTACCACTGCACCCACACGCCGCATCGCCTTTCCTTTACGCACACTTCCGAAGGTGTGTTTGCACAGCTAAGTCCTACGAGACATTTCCAAAGGATAATGCTAATTACGAGTCAAGACAACCCACGGGAGAAAGAGACATTAGACGACCTAGCCGAAGCTAATGTTCCTCCCACACTATACATATACGTTTTCATTTAAAACACACCAACCGAGCAGCTCATAATTAACACCTCCTAGAGTACTTAGTCAAGAGGGTTCCATATGCCCTCGCGTGGTTAGTACGCATAATTGCTTGGATCAATGGCGCAAGAATTCGGTCCTTGTTGACTCGGGCATACCACCACATCCAAAAACCACACCATCCATCCAATATGCCCAAGTCCAATCCACACATTTATTTTCAGATTTTGTATTTACAAATTAACAAAGCACAAGATGGACATAATGGAATAATAATTTTAGTGTGATCAAGGTCATCGACATAATGTCGACAACCGCCCATTTCTACCGTTATCTAAGCATTGCTAAGCATTTTAAGTCGCAATCTACTAAGTGATATGAGCTCATCCAACGAGCTCAAACCACAGCAAGTAACCTAGGCGTAAGGTAGTAAAGACATGGCATTCCTACAGATTGTGCAACTATAGGATTCACTAACCATAATTAAAACAAAGTAGCAATGCATACATAGAGTTTAAACAATATAATAGACTTGCAAATATAGGATGAATCATGGTCAAACTGCTTGCCTGGCTGTTGAGGGTCACTTTGTTGCGGAGGATCGTTCTCGGGATTACCACAAATGTCGAACCCTAACGAAAAGGCGATAAAGAGTCGATAAGAATAAAGAAAAGCAACAAGACCCAACAGCAAAAGTTCTCCGAATGATTTGAAATTTTTATAGCAGCAAGGTATTGATTTAACATGAATATAGAAACAAGAATCAACTGATTTGGATCTTTAATGCAAAAGTTATGATGAAAACACTTTTGCTCAGCCTAGTAATTAGAATTAGGTTACTATTCATCGACAAAATTTCTAGACATGTAGGAACCTGAAAATTTTACAGTAGTTCAAGCATCTCATGAGAGGAACAGCAAAATAGGGTTCATCCCATTTGGGGCTATATTGCACTTTCTATTAAGTTTTGAAACAAGAACTTGAACAAAATTATAATGCATGATTATTTCTCCTAGAAACAGTAACATGTTCAAAACTATTTTTCCTAGTAAGTTCATTATTAGAGGAATCCAACAAACTTGGATTCACTCAAAAAGAGTTTACAGGTAATTAGTTATGCATTTAACAAGTTAAAGGATTTCTAGTGAAACAATTAATGCTTATACAAAGTTAAAGTTAATTCTGGATATTTTTGTAACTATAACATGATTAAAACCATTTTTAGATTAAAGTATAGTTAATAACAGTATTAACAAAATTGATTTCAACTTAAAAGGAGTTATAATGAATTTGTTATGCATTTTACCATTTAACTGAAATTCTAATACATTTAATAAAACTGAGAAAGATTAGAATTTAATTTCAGGGTTTTCTGGAGTCATATTAATCTTCTAAACATTTTTAGATTAAATTTGAGATTATGAAGGAATTAATACGACTGGAATCATCTAAAATGAATTACCATGAAAAAGATATGCATTTTCAAAGTTTATACCTTTTTCCAGCTCAAAAATAAAGCTCTCAGAGAAACCAAAACTTAAATGACGTGGTTGATTGTGGACCGTCGATCTGAGATAAACGGCTGATATGGACTGAAGTATATTGAACGCCGACAATCATACCGACAAGCGGACCCATCGTCGAGGATCGTGAGCCATCGGGTGGTTTTAACCCACGCATGTGGTTTTGGTCCCACCCGTCGCGATGGGGCTCGGGGTGTTTACTATGCGCGTTAAGGGTTATTTAAGAGGCTGGCCCACATGTCACGGACATTAAGGACGGCTTAAGACCAATTAAATGCTAACCCATGATTAGTATTTAATGAATGTCATTATCGTGTCCTAATGACCTTACGGCATGGGACGATCGCGTCCGACAAAACGCCGAGGAGATTCGCCACTTTGTCGCCGCGACTCGCCACGCATGGCATGAGCTAAGGACGAGAATGGGTTCGCAATAGGCTTATGGACCCGTGGCACCACTCACACCGACGGCGACGGCAGAATCGCCGCGAGCCGAGATGAAAGGGACGTGCGAAAATGACCGAAAAGGAAAACAAAAAACGAGCTCGATTGTCCAAGGTAGCAGGTGCCATAGCTCCTAGGGACTATTAGCAAGGTACCTTGGTCCAAAGGAGGCAAGGAGATGGCCGGAGAAGCTCGCCACGGTGCACCTCGCCGACCCGAGGAAGACAAGGCGGGGAGCTCGGCCTAAGCAAAAACATGGCGATCACGTCATCAAGTTAGCTCCACCAAGGCTCAAGGAAGCTTCTCGAGCAAGGAATTGAGGAATGGAGCTACTTACCCAAGAACGGGAAGAAGGGGTGCTTTTGGCGAAGTTGAACAAAACACAAATTTGACAATTCTCAGTAAATGTCGAAACGAATTAGGTTAGGGATGTGGTCAAGAGGAGGAGTGGCTCAAAATGACGCGAGAGAATTGGAAGAAAAGCCACCGGAGCACGGTGGTGACGGCTCGCCACGGCCAACAATGGTGGACTTGGGTGTTTTGTGGATTGAGCTCAATGGAGCACCGTGGGTGCAACTAGAGCTCAAGGGCGTGCAAAGGAAGCCAAGGAGGGAGCTTGAGGGCTTAAGTACCGAGAGGAGAGGGTGCAACTGTCTCAAGCAAAGCAACCCTCGGTCATTAAGGGTGCCGCCATGGCCATGGGCGCCAAGGGATGGGGGCGGTAAGGAAGACTTTGGGGCGCCAGCAAGCATTAAATGCAAATAGACGCTGCAAGGACCCGGACAAGACTTGGCCTCGCTTTCACGCCACAGACGCCATGGCTCTGGCGCCTGCGCGAGACAGAGCAACATCATGGGAAGATGACCAGAGCGAACCCAGCCCACCAACAAGGATACAAAGCGGCTCGAGCCAAAACGGCGAAGCGAAGCGGTCGAGCCCACCATAAGCCACGGACCCACTTCGCGCCGCGCTGATCCCGATCCAAGTGGCCGAGGTCAATCCCGAGTCGATCCAAGTACGCCGCGGGTCGGCGATTAAAATCTAACGGCTCGCAAGGATTGCGCCATGAGCCCACTGGTGCTGCTAGGTGGTTGGACCAAGACGAGTGGCTCGGGTCGACACGGGTTCGAGCCCGAGCAACAGCAGCACTTCCCAAGGGTTTAGAATTCAGCTGAGACTTTGTGGATTTATTTGAGGTATCAAAACAACTCCAAAATTTGTGAAAATTTTACAGGAGCTTTATGACTAACATATTGACCTCCCATAAAATTTTCAGAGGTTTTAATGCCCTGCATTTTTCGCAAGAAATTACAGAAGGTGGAACCTTAGGGTTTGACCAGATTTGACTTGGTTTGACTTGCCTCTAAAATTATTCAAACAATTTCTAAAAATTGTAAGAAAATTCAGAGGGGTCACAAGGCTTCCTTAGAACTCAGGAAAAATATTTACAAGTGTTGGACAAAAGATTTTTATCCAGGAGGTTTTTGATTGGAGTTTAAATTGGGGATTTGATTTCTATTCCCATAATTCTTTTACAAGAATTACAGAAAAGGTTCAAGAACCTAAAGATAAATAAAAAGTTTTAATTTACCCTCATTTTCAGAATTGGGATGTTACATTTTAGTTGATTAGGCTTTTGCTTCGGGGTTTGATCGGATCCAACACAGATCATCCGCTGTGCCTGTATACAAATCTTCATAGCTTTTATAGCTATTGGAGTGAAAGTAGTGTTGAGTTCGATTGAGGTGAAAAATAGAAAGCGCCTATTCACCCCCTCTAGTCGCCTTTCTTCCGGTCCTACAATTGGTATCGAGCGGTTAGCTCTTTTCAATAGATCTTAACCGGTCTCAAGAGCCGTGGCGATGGACAAGTATCGACTGTCGCCTGCTGATGGCATCGATTACCCCTTCGGAAGAGCCGAATGGAAACATACATCCGGCCAGGGTATGCCATCTGGCGGAAGGTCAAGGTTCGATTCATTGTTCTGCCGATGAGAACATCAATGCCGGAACATAGCTGATGTTGAGGCAAATGCAAAGGCTAGGAACATCATCATCCGTGGTTTGAGTCGAGCGAAGTTTGACCAATATCTCACTGTCGTCCGCCCACGATATCTGGGTGACCTCGACGATACCATGAGGGCACCACCCAGATCAAAACGGTTCGACAGACCAGTTCAAACGAGAATACAACAAATTTGAGATGCTTGTCGGTGAGTCCCTAGATGAGTGCTTCATGCGCTTTCACAAGATCTTGAGCAACCTCCGAGCGGTCGGTCTCACATACCCCGACTTCGGACAATGCTCGCCGATGCTCACGGCACTCGATCTGCGTGTTTGGGAGATGAAAGTGACCACCATCAAAGACACGACAGACCTCTCGACCTTGACTCTTGATGCGGCAGACTCACGCCTCAAGACTCACGAGATTGACGTTGTCTCTCGTAGGTCGAAGTCACAGTCGATGGCCTTGGTCACCGATCCCAGTTCGGCCTCTGGTTCTCTTGCTGATTCGTTGTGTGGTTTCTCCCTTGCTGCTCTCTGTGACGTAACTGATGATCAGTTAGAGCAGCTCGAGGATGAGCAGCTGGCCCTCCTAGCTCGGAAGTTTTCTCATGCTTACAAGAGGAGGAGGGACAGAAAGAGGGGAGGACCTGTGATTTGCTTCGAGTGTGGTGGCCCCAACCACATTCGGGCAAACTGCCCCAAGCTGGAGAAGGGCAAGAACGACTACGGCGGTTCGGGCAAGAACGACTACACCGACAAGAACCGCAACAAGAAGCCTCCAGCTCAGACGCCCAGCAAGAAGAAGTTCCGCAACTTCGGCAAAGCCAAGAAGCTCTTCCATCGCGTCCTCACCGCCTTCGACGACCTCGACCTCGGCGAGGTGGAGGGATGGAGCGACGATGACGGATCGGGTGACCAAGAGCCCAAGGATGGCGGCGACGACTTCTCCCAAGATGTGCTTCATGGCCCTCGAGGGCGAACTCGGCCGACAATGAGTAGATCTCGACTCCGGACGAGGTAGATCCCACCTCTGAACAGCTCAATCATGCTTTTCTTAAGCTAGGAGGTTTTCATGCTAAAGCTAAGGCTAGGTGTCTTTGAGTTAGAGAAGGAAATAGATAGACTGTCACTAGAGATTATTGCTCTTACATCCGCCTTCTAGTGATGATTGTGATACATGCTCGCTTTCTTTGGTTGATATGGAGAAGTTAAGGACCTCACATGATAGTGTGTCCTCCAAACTTGATAGTGTTAAGGTGGAGAATGTTAGTCCGCTTGTTTGAGTTAGAGTTGAGTAGGATGGTCATTACCCTACTTATTACCGATGAGACTACTTCTCCCACCTCATGTGAGGGTAAGGACATTGTTTGCTAGAGGATCTTATGCCATGCTTCTTGATCTGCCTGAGTCTTGTGAAAATTGCAATAACTTGAAGATGAACTTAAAACAGGCGGATCATAAAATTGTCAACTACAAGCTTCTTTACTTGAGCCGATTGTTTCATGCTTGAACTGCCCTAAGTTAACTGCTGAACTTGAGGCTGTCTCCAAACAGTTTCCAAGATATGATTGATCAGAAAGGAAGTTGGCTCAGTTTGCTTCTAAGGACCCTGTTAGCTCACCATGCATTAAGTGTAACAAACTAAAATCTGACTTGATTGCTTTGGATGAGAAATGTGTGAAGCTAACTAAGGACCTTCTAGAGAAGCCACATTGTGCTTGCAATATGATTGTGGAGAAGGGGGAGAAGCCTCAGGATAAGGATGAGACGCTTAGCAACGTGAACCAACTGGCTAGCGATGGGGTCGTCCCTTCAGAGTCGGTGTGTGCGTGCACAAGCCATTCTTCCCTCTCTTCGCCGTTCTTCTTTTGCTCCCTTACCTTCTGCCTCTTCTTCCCCTGCTCTTCTTGCACCTCTCTTTTCGAGAGTGTCGGTACCTTATGAACACTCTCGAGAGATTTGTAGGAGGCAAGAAGAAGCTCAATCTTATTCTAGACCAATCTAAGATCTGCAGATTTAATCGTGGTCTAGGATATGACTTCTTTGAGGACATGAGGAAGCATCCACCGCCGTGCTCGGACCCATAGCACTGTGTGTGATCGAGACCGAGCCCAGTGACCGAGAAAGTCCATTTCAAGTCACGGGCTATGTCCAGGGATTTCTGACAAGAAGGTAATTTCACATGTCGCTTCTACCTCTCGAAGGTGAAGTATCACCGCACCTTCTATCGGAAGGATGGACACACGATCGATCGATGCTTGAGCGCGCCAAGATCGCGTAGAGACCATGTTGAGTCTCTTAGGCGCATTCGTGGTCGGCCCCGGACCTTGAGTGCACCTAAGACCAACACGAGGTCTAGGCTTGTTTCTTCGATGGGTTTGTGCAAAGATCGAGGACTTGGTTTTTCCGAGTTTTACGGTTTCGTCCTCATGTTTGCTTTCGATCGTGACTTCCGCCGTCCCGAGGGTAGATCTCGTTTTCCCCATCAAGATAGCTACCATGGCGTGTTCAAGATGTTGCGTTGTGCTCAGACTCGCCTCCTTCAGAGCGATCGGACCCAAAGAATGCCGACTTGGTCTACTCTTAGACCTTCTGCTTTGAGTTACAGAGAGCGAGGGTAGATAGAGGTCGATCGTGCTTGACTACTTCATCCGCCGACGTGTTATTCAAGATTGGGTGCCAAAATCATTGTTGATTTATCCCAAGATCGAGACTTTACTCTGCTTGACTCAGTTCGCGGGTAGGGAAGGAGAAGGTTTGGCTTGTAGACTCGGTTGTTCTCGCCATATGACCGGAGACTCCGCTGGTTCTCCTCCCAGCCCGCGCTCCTGTGATGAGACGATCACCTTCGAGATGCTTCGTCTGGCGCGTCATCGCCAAAGGTACTGTCGATTAATGCTTCTTTTATTCTTAAGGATGTTGCCTTGGTTAGTAAGTCTGCGGACAATTTGCTTTCGCTTTCTCGACTTCTTGATGATGGTTTCGAGGTGAGCTTTAAGAAAACAATTGCAAAATTCTTGATTCTTCTGTAGTCCGGTTTATGGATTTCTCGTTATGGGAGGATCTTTCGTGCTGATTTTTCTGATTCTTCCGGTGATCCTCTCCTGTTTGGTTGCTTCGAGTCCCGCGATCTCTCTTTACGCATAGGAGACTTGGTCATATTGATTTGACCATTTGACCCGAGTTAGCGACCATGATCTCATTCGTGGTCCGCGAAACTCAAGATGGTCAAAGATCTTGTTTGCACTCCATGCCGCACCGCGGCAAGATGGTTGCCGCTTCTCATCCTCCCACCACATTATTATGACCGATGCAGGACAACCGCTCCACATGGACACGCTTGGACCAAATCGAGTCTTGATCAGCGAGGGGAAGTGGTATGTTCTTGTTGTGGTCGATGACTTCTCGAGGTACTCTTGGGTGTTTTTCTTAGCCTCGAAGGACGAGACATTTACACATTTCCGAGGTCTTTTTGTAGGTCATCTGCTGAGCTCCCGGGTGCCTTACGAGCGATCCGCGATGACAATGGCACGGAGTTCAAGAATTCCTACTTTGAGAGTTTCATGGTGAGACAGTGTAGAGCACCGCTTCTTTCTCCATACGTCCCTCAAAGAAAATGGCGTAGGAGAGGAAGAACCGCACCTTGGTCGAGATGGCGGGACGATGCTTGATGAGTACTCTACACCGAGGAAGTTTTGGGCTGAGGCCATTGCGACCGCGTGCCATGTTTCGAATCGAGTTTTTCTTCGGGCACTCCTACACCGCACTTCTTATGAGCTGAGATACGGGCGAAAGCCCAGCGTCTCTCATTTTCGTGTGTTTGGTTGCAAGTGCTTTATCTTGAAGTCTGGGAACCTAGACAAGTTCGAGTCACGTTCCTGTGACGGTATCTTTCTAGGCTACTCGACTTCTTCGCGGGCTTACAGGGTCTGGAACTGCGAGTCTAGTAGAATGGTAGAAACCTGTGAGGTGACTTTTGACGAGGCGGGTCAGGACTAGGCTAGATATCTCGTGTTCTTTAGAGCAATCCGAGACTATCTTTGTGGATGATGAGGACGAGGGAGACGATGGTTGTTTACCTGATCCAGCTCCTCTTCCTTCCCTTGAGATGCCTTCTTCCACGGCACCTCAAGATGATCAGCCCTTGCCTTCCGGAGCTAGTGGCTCTGTCCCTGCCTCGTCTGCACACGAGGTAGAGGCCACTTCTTCTTCTCATCCAGACCTCCCGACATATCCGGAAAAGTCATCCTTCAGGCAGATTATTGGAGACCTTTTGAGCGTGTCACACGCCTAAGTCCGCTTTTCTCAATTCTGCTCCATTCTCGCCTTTGTTGCCTCCTTTGAGCCCAAGGATGTTTGTCACGCCCTTTCGATGAGTCTTGGGTCAATGCCATGCATGAGGAATTAGAGAACTTTGAGAGAAACAAGGTCCAGTCGCTTGTTGAGCCCCCACGAGGCCACAATATCATTGGAACCAAGTGGGTGTTCAAGAACAAGCAGAGAGGATGGGGTAATCATCCCAAACAAGGCTAGATTGGTAGCTCGGGGTTTTCCTGTGTTGAGGGTCTAGACTTGAGGAGACCTTGCCCTCAGAGCTAGACTTGAAGCCATTAGAATCCCGCTTGCCTTTGCGACTTCTAAGGGTTTCAAGCTTTACCAGATGGACGTGAAGAGTGCCTTCCTCAATGGCCTTATTGAAGAGGAAGTCTCGTCCGCGACCTCGTGTTTCGAGAACCCCAAATACCCTAACCATGTCTTCAAGCTTTCCAAAAGCACAGATGGACTTAAGCAGCTCCCGAGCTTGGTATGAGAGGCTTAAGTCCTACTTGTTGAGTCATGGGTTTGAAATGGGTAAAGTTGACAAGACCTTGTTTATCCGTAGGCTTGGTAGTGACTTTACGCTCGTCCAAATCTATGTCGATGACATCATCTTTGGCAGCTCTTCTCATGCTCTGGTTTCACAGCTTCTCGGATGTCATGAGCACCGAGTTTGAGATGAGCATGATGGGTGAGTTGACATTCTTTCTTGGCTTCCAAATCAAGCGGACTCGGGGGTACTTTTCTTCATCGAGGCAAGTACACTCGTGATCTCCCCGAGACGCAACGATATGAGTGATGGCAAGCTTGTGGACGACTCCATGGCTTCTCAAACCTATCTTGACCCGAGATGAGGATGGCGAGCCGAGTTGATCAAAAGGAGTTTCGCAAAGATGATTGGCTCCTCTTGTACCTCAACGCCTCGAGACCGGATATACATTTTTCTCGTGTGTTTGTGCGCTTCGTTTTGAGCTTCTCCTCGCGTTTCTCATCGCCAGCGGTGAAGCGCATCTTCGTACTGCGAGCTACCATTGACTATGGTATCGGTACTCTTCCTCATCCTGTCTTTCCTTGAGAGCCTTCTCGGATCGACTTTCTTTGTCAGAGGATAGATAGGAAGAGCACTTCCCAACACTGCCAATTTCTTGGCACTTCTCTTGTTTCCTGGTCTTCGAGGAAGCAGTCCGGTGTTGCACATCCACCGCAGAGGCCGAGTACGTTCTCTGCAGCCAGTTCTTGGTAGCCAAGTGCTCTGGATGACTTCGACCTGCGGGACTTTGGGTTAGTTATCGACAGTGTTCCACTCTTTTGTGATAACACTTCATGATTAACATTGCCAAGAACCCAAAGTCAAACATTCCCACCAAGCACATAGATATCCGCTTCCACTTCCTTAGAGACCATGTAGAGAAGGGCGACATAGTGCTCCAGCCAGGAGAGTGACCACCAGTTAGGTGACATTTTCACCAAGCCATTGGATAGTTCGAGGTTTTCACTCTGGGGAGAGCTTGGGGTGGTTTGTCCTTATGGATTTGTAGTGAGGGGAGCTTTGGGTTTTATGCTCTACTATATTATTTATGCTCTAGCTCCTTACTATTGCATTGCATTTTGGGTGCATTTGGGATTAGTCCTCCTAGCATAGATTAGAGTGCTTCTTTTGTCTAGTTGTTTAGATTTGCTCTTATCTTGTGATTTTAGGATGTCGCTTATTAGTCGCACTTATCTCACTAGGTTGAGCTCACTCACTTCTTGTAGGTTCTAGCGAGGGTTGGGCCACCCTCGCAGACAGGCGTGTTTGCTCCTAGGTGTGTTAAGTGGGCGCTTGATAGTCCTAGAGTCATATGGGGTAGATGAGAGTCGATCTGAGCCATAGTATTCTCTATATCTTATCTATGCTTTAAGGAATTTGCTTTTATGTTTTCTTTGCCGACTTCTCGATTTATTGTTTTGGTTCAAGGGAGTTCATTTGGGAGCTTCGAGTTTAATATTGACTTAACTCAACTTGAACTAAAAGTTGCATCTAATGTTGAGGGGCTGGATCTTACGTGATTTCTAGCATTCTCGCATTGTAATATAACTACATTGAGCCTTGATTATTATCCCGCTATGACATGTTTACAATACTTTACACCTTGCCATGACTTGTGCTTATTTGCTAGATTTATCATGACTTCATATGTGTAGCCTAGTTTTTGCCATGATAAGTTAATTAAAATTGCTCAACTTAAACTAAAACTTGTCATGTTAGCACTCGAGATTAGTCTTTCTTGAGCTATCCTTTTATGATTCATGCCATGTCAAATAGGTCGGGTAGAGTGATGAATCTATATTGAGCCTTAGATTGAGTCTTTTTAGTCTCTTGATGATGCATGAGTTAGTACAACTTGTTAAGAGGCAAAAAGATCTCTTTTGTGCTTGAAAACCGATCTCACCAATTCTCTCCTATGAGACGGCTTGCCATTGCACTTGGCATGAACTTAGGGGGAGTTTTGGGTGACCTAGACTATCTTCTTAAGCTTCTCACTTGGAGTAGTCGCATAAGGCTTGAGACCTAGCACATGATAAAACAAAAATCTGGTTGGAAACCACCATTAATTTCAAAAGAAAATATGTTTTATGTGTTCAATGTGCTTAAAGCTACAAAAAGTATCAAGTACTTTAACCAATGTTTCATTCTTGAGCATAGCACTCTATTTGGTCTCAATTTAAGCTTCTTAGTTTCGCTTAGCTTATTGACATGGCCTGCATCATCCTTGGATATCTCTAGCTAGACTTTGCTCATTGATGACTTGACTTGCTCACATAATGTACCTCATTTTCAGATTGTCATCTATGTGTTCTAGCTAGCTTATACATATCTTGTCATGATCTAGATAGCCTTTTTATTGAGTTATGGCTTGGTGTATTACATTATGGTCATTCTGGATAATTCTCATGGCTCTAACTGCTTAGAATAATCAAACTTCAGCCATTTCATCCATTGACATGTCATATTCTCTCTTGAGCATTCTTGATGTGTTTATTGCCAAAAGGGGGAGAATAGAGAAGAAAAATTAAGTTGGGATCATTTTAGAGCTTTGGCGAACAATTTGCTCTTTTAGTTGTTGCTCTAGTGTTCCTTCTGTCGACATGGTCATTAGTTTCACTCTTCTTCTTTGGACCATATTGGTTTCTTCAAACTCAATCTCTTCTTTGCGTTTTTTCGGAGTTTGTCAATATACTCATCAAGGGGGAGATTGAGAGACCATGTGGAGGTCGTCCCGTATGTGAGTGATGAGTAATTGACAAAGTTTAGGATAGTCGAGTTTGGGTTGAGTGGTTCGGAGTCGAGTCGTTGCATGGCGCAATCGGGCTCTGTCGGACTTGGTCAAACTTGGTCGTATGGGATTAGGATGCATATTCTTCGTTTCGACAAGTTTGGATTTTGTCTTGGTAAGTTGATGGTATTTACGCTTTCATGTATCGAGCGGTGCTATTTGATGTGTTTCTTGTCTGTGTGACTGCAGGACATCGGGTGGAGTCGTGGCGAGACACGGTGGACCGGACTAGGTGCGTGGCGCTGAGGTCAGAACGGTCGGGATGTGTCAAGACGACGTGGACTCGAGGTGGTTATGAGGCTTGAGACAAGGAGCGCGTGAAGCTTCCGGAAGGTGCGGGAGGGCGAACGGGAATTTCGCAAAAGTCCTGGTAGTGAGGCGGGCTCCGTTGGACTTAGCGGGCGAACGGGAGGAGACCCGTTAGCCAAGGCTATATAAAGGGTTTTGGGAGAGAGTTAGGGTTCTTTGCGAGAAAAAAGATAAGGCTGCGGGCGGCGCTGTAGTATTCCAATCATTCCTCTGTTTGATGGCGGCGCTCTGTCCGGCCTGAAAAATTGGAGAGCTTAGCGGCGGCCGCTTGTAGCAAGATGAGCAGACAGAGAAAGATCTGAGCAGCGGCTTGCAGTTTTTTGGTTTGCTCTGTTTATTTGATTGGGTGCGATTTCATCTGGTTAGATCTGCAGTTTTTCTGTCGGCTTCTTGTAGTTTGGTCGGCACTAGTGACTGCTTGATTGATGTAGCTGTTCCCTGTGCATGTGGAGCTTTGTTTATTTTGCTGGTCGGCTTGCAGTGAAGTTTCCCGTTGATTTTTCTTTGCTTTGGCTGCATCCGACCAAGGGTACAGCTTTGAGTATTTTCTTATTGCTGTGGCTTCCATCTTGTTTATCTCGGCTGCTTGTAGGGTGATGGGCACACCGAAAATCAGAAGGTCCTAGCGTGCAGCGGCTGCAGTGATCGGCATGTTTTTTTTATGGCTTGGTGTGCTCCCATCAATACGTGTATTGTTAGCAGTTCTTGGTACTTGCGAGTCATTGATGCTACTGAGTCTTGATTGCTGTGGCAAAAACTTTTATTACTCGTAGCTGCTTGTGGATTGATGCAGTATAATTGATCTCCTGTTGGCTGCTATTCTCTGTGTGGATCCGTGCGAATCTTGATGTGCTTATTGCGGCTGCCATCTTTGTTCAGACTAAGCACTCGGTTGTATTTCCCAAATACCTGTGACCGAATTCTCTTTTATTTGGCTGCCTACGTTTTGCTAGTAGCTACTTGTTTGTTTATTCATTCACTGTAGATTGAAAGTGACATGAATGATTTTGTAGCCTTAAGTGTTATCTCCAAAAGTTGGCTGCCATCGATTTAATGCTTTGGTGTGTTTATTGATTGGCTGACCCTCATGTTGCGAGTGAGGAGCTTGGTTTTTGTGTATGCGGCTATGACATGTTGATGTGTTTGATGTAGCTTTTAGTTGATTAGGCTTTTGCTTCGGGGTTTGATCGGATCCAACACAGATCATCCGCTGTGCCTGTATACAAATCTTCATAGCTTTTATAGCTATTGGAGTGAAAGTAGTGTTGAGTTCGATCGAGGTGAAAAATAGAGAAAGCGTCTATTCACCCCCCCCCTCTAGTCGCCTTTCCGGTCCTACAGGTAGGGCAAGCCAGTGGTCGTACGTAGTCAGACAACAACGAGATGCCATTCCAAGATCCTAAGCACACCATCGAGCATATCTATGGGGGATCATCGGCATACGAGTGAAAATGACAGCTTAAGGCTATCGAACACGAGGTAAACTCCATTGACCCTCCTCTTGTCAATAAACTGCCGAAGTGATCGGAAGTCACCATCTCCTTCGAGAAGGGTGACTGTCGAATCCCTTCCACTCGACCAGGTCATTTTTCGATCACGGTCGAGCCCACCATCAATAACTGTTGAGTAAATCGAGTGTTGATTGATGGTGGTAGCTCGTTAAATATTTTGTTTATGAGTACCCTAGACGAGATGCAAGTACCCAGGACCAAGTAAGACCGGTATGATACTGGGGACTTCGGCCAAACCTATTGGCCAATTTTCTCTTCCTTTAACATTTGGTTCTCCAAGTAATTTCAGGACAGAGAAGATCTCTTTAGATGTGGTTGATTTCGATACGACATATAACGCCATACTCGGATGACCAACTTTGGTAAAATTCTTAATCGCTACTCATTATGGGTATCAATGTCTTAAGATGCCAGGTCCCAAAGGAGTAATCACAATTCATTGTGATAAAAAGATGGCGCACACGTGTGACCGTCGGTCCCTCGAGATGGTTGGCCAGATACTAGCTCGAGAAGAAAATAAAGGGCAACCTTCGACCAAGCAGTCGAAGCCTAAAGCTGCACCTAAGCCGAACGACCAGGTCAAGGAGGTTCCTTTGAATGCAGAGGAACCCTCAAAGACTGTTCGCATCGGGGATACTTCCAACCCCAAATAGGAAGACGCCCTCATCGCTTTCCTTTGGGCAAACGCAGATATCTTCGCGTGGCAAGCATCCGACATGCCTGGAGTCCCCAGGGAAGTGATTGAGCACAGGCTAGCTCTATAGCCTGACAAAGTACCCGTAAAACAAAAACTACAGAGATTTTCCCCTGATCGACAAGATGCTATAAGGTTAGAATTGGACAAGCTACTTAAAGCAGGCTTTATAAGAGAAGTTAACCACCCAGAGTGGTTGGCCAACCCTGTAATGGTTAGGAAGTCTAATGGCAAGTGGCGAATGTGTGTAGACTTCACAGATCTTAATAAAGCTTGTCCAAAAGATGATTTCCCTTTACCTTGTATCGATCAGTTGGTTGATTCTACTGCTGGTTGTGAAACATTAAGTTTTCTATACGCATATTCTGGCTACCATCAGATTAATATGTGTCTAGAAGATGAAGAAAAGACCGCGTTTATTACTCCATTTGGAACATTTTGTTATGTCAAAATACCATTTGGTCTAAAAAATGCCGGCGCTTTTTTTCAACGTTTGATGCAATCGACTTTTTCACCTCAATTAGGCCGAAATTTGGAAGCCTATGTTGACGATCTAGTCGTAAAAAGCATCAAGCGGCTTAATCATATTTCAGACTTGCAGGAGACATTCGACCACCTCAGAAAACACTGCCTGAAACTCAATCCTGAGAAGTGTGTGTTTGGAGTCTATTTAGGAAAATTGCTTGGATTTCTGGTCTCTATATGAGGGATCGAAGGAAATCCCAAAAATATAAAGGCCATGTGCAAATGCGCCCTCCAACCACAAAGAGAGAAGTCCAGAAATTCATAGGATGCATGGCGGCTTTAAGTCGTTTCATCGCACGACTGGGAGAAAAATGACTACTTTTCTTCAATCTTCTAAGGAAGCACGAGGGTTTTGAGTGGTCGGAAGAGGCAAATGCTGCCTTTGAGGATGTCAAGATATCTTATGAGTGCTCTTTTTTTGGTTTCTCCAAAACCAGAAGAGACGCTCTTGATTTATCTAGCTGCCACGCCACAGGCAGTGAGCGCAGTACTGGTTGTAGAGCGTGAAAACGTCCAACGACCAGTTTACTATGTAAGTGAAGTTTTGCATGGGCCTAAGAAGCGTTAACCTTAGGTCTAAAAACTTCTCTATGCCCTCCTCATGTCTTCGAGGAAACTGTGGTACTATTTTTAGGCGCACAAGATAAATGTGCCGTCTGAATTTCCCTTAGGAGTGATCCTCCAAAATAGGGTAGTAGCGGGACGCATGTCAAAATGGTCAGTAGAACTTGGGGAGTTAAACCTCCATTTCGTGTCCCGAACGACTATGAAATCCCAGATCTTGGCAGACTTTGTCGTCGAATGGACAAATCCTGATCCTGTTCAGGATCCCCAGTACAATACCCACAACAGTGGACGATGTACTTTGACGGGTCACTTGCTTTAAGTGGCTTGGGGGCTGGGGTGGTCCTGAAATCTCCTAACGGAGAGACCTTAAAGTATGCCATTCAATTAAACTTTCAGGCCATTAACAACGTGGTAGAATACGAAGGTTTGCTGGCTAGCATAAGAGGTGTGAAAGCGCTCGCGATTCGACGACTACTCATGAGAAGAGACTCTCAACTAGTCATGAATCAAGTCGGAAAAGAGTACCAGTGCTCTAATCCAACCATTTCTCGGTACTTATCGGAGGTTCGAATGCTTGAAAAGCATTCTTTTCGGTTTCGAGGTACAATTTATCCCTCGAAAGGATAATTTCCGCACAGACCAGCTTGCTCGAATAGCTTCTTCCCGATCACAAGTACCAAAAGGAGTCTTCTTAGAACAGCTCTAGAAGCCGTCTCTAGTTGAAACACCAGAGACAACTCCTATTGAGACAGCCTCTCTAGAATACGAGGATACCTGGATGAATCCCATCTATGAGTATCTTCAGACAGGATCCATACCCGACGATGATCTCGAGGCGGATCGCTTATCCCGAAAGGCCAAAATGTATACTTTGGTCGACGGAGTCCTCTATAAACGAGGCACTCAAGGGGTACTCATGCGATGCATATCGCAGAGAGAAGGACTAAACCTCCTTCACGACATACACGGGGGCATCTGTGGAACTCATGCTTTCGACAGAACACTGGTCGAAAAAGCCTTTCGACAAGGATTTTACTAGCCAATAGCTCTCTACGATGCCAAAGAGTTGTTAAGAAATGTATACAATGCCCGTTTCATAGCAGGCAAATACACCAACTGACTCAGGCATTGCAAACAATTCCTCTATCTTGGCCTTTTGCGACCTGGGGTCTTGATATCCTAGGACCGTTCCCAAAAGCTCTAGGAGGCTTCGTGTTCCTTTTTGTGGCTATTGATACATTCACAAAATGGATTGAAGCCGAACCTGTGACTGGGATAACAACGGAAGCGGCAAAATGATTTATGATGAGAAGCGTGATCACTCGGTTTGGGGTCCCAAGTAGAATAATCGCAGATAGTGATAAGCAATTTTCGAGCGCAAAATTTCAAGAATTTTGCGACGAGTTGGGTACTAAGCTATGTTACGCCTCTGTTGCCCATCCCTAAAGCAATGGGGCAGTTAAAAGAGCGGACGGCCAAATAATGCAGGGAATCAAAACTCGAGTCTTTGACCAGCTTGTCAAGCGCTCGGGGGCTTGGGTACAAAAATTACCCTCAGTATTATAGGCAGTTCGTACGACTGCTAGTCAGCCTACAGGTGAAACTCCTTTTTTTCCTAGTTTTCGGTGCCGAAGCCATGCTTCCACCAGAGCTAAAGATCAGGTCAACAAGGGTCTAAACTTTCAATGAGTCAATCCAAGAACAACTTCGAGCAGATGACATTAACCTGCTCGAAGAGAAGAGAAATCAAGCCTTAATCCGTTAAGTAGTCTACCAGCAAGCCCTGCGCAAATACTACGATCGTAAGGTCCAACCTCGTAGCCTTGCTGTAGGTGACTTGGTATTGAGGAAAATTCAATCCCAGTCTAATCGGAAGAAGCTTTCGCCCAAGTGGGAAGGTCCTTACATAGTGGTCGAAGTTATGCGACTAGGTTCGGTACGATTAGCAATGGAAGATGGCTGAATTCTCTCTAATTCTTGGAACATCGACCAGTTACACAAATTATATGTGTAAACCGACCAACCCTACAATAAAGCATCAGGTTCTTTCTATGTTTATTGTCTTACTTTAAGTAGCGCGTTGATAATTTTTCGATCATTACCTGGTCGTAAATTCTTCTAGAACCAGTATCCAAACTTTCTTTACACTGGTCGAAAGGATGGTGACATCACATAGTCGAAGCCTTTCCTTTCTGCATGTGGTCCTGCCCACTAGAAGGAACTTCCTAGTGTCGATTCGTTCCTCTATTTTGCTGCCAACATAAAGAATTTGGGTTCAATACACATGGTCTAAATATTTTCAAGCCAACTCTTAGTCTCTTAGATTATTTCTTCATTCATTTTTGAAAAATAAACTAAGCAGAGTACACTTTTCCAATTTGCTCGACTACTTTTGGTAAAATCATTTTGTTTCAACTGGTCGGAGGAAGAGGCAACACCTAGTCGAAGTCTTTCCTCTCTACACATGGTCCTACCCACTAGAAGAAACTTCCTAGCGTCGTCCTGTTTCTAACTCTTGCTACCAGAGTAAACCTACCGAGTGCACTGGAATGAGTTGAACGAATTTTTAAAGGAACTCCATACGTTTGTCTAACTTAAGTTGACAGTTCTTGATTTGATTAAACTGGTCGGAGAAGGTAACATCATCTAGTCAAAGCCTTTCCTTTCTGCACGTGGTCCTGCCCACTAGAATGAACTTCCTAGTGTCGAATCGTTCCAACACTTTCAACTAGTGTGAGACAATCGAGATCGAAAAACTACAAGTTAGATAAACCTCTTTTTTTTTTTAAGAAAACCCATTTTACACTATTTACTTGCTTTATCTAAATAAACCAAGCAAATAGTCGGGGGCTAGGATAAAGTTATTAACATGACTTCAATTCTTAGTCTTAATCTCTTTTTTCATTCATTATCTTATGAGTTACTAACTACTCAATAAGATGATTTGCGGGAAGAAGAAATGATTATATATATCAACAACAAAAAACTTGTCTTTACAGGATTCAAGTACAGACTACCCTGACGACGGAGATCCTATTTGCATCTCCTCTGTGACTTCCTCGCCGATCGACTGCATTTCCTTCATCAACCGCTCCGCTTCCGCTTTAGAGCAGTCGAAGTCGGCTTTGATGGGTTGCATATTAAGGCTGGGATCATGAGTTTTAAGTTTTGCCAAAACAAAACTTATTCCCTCTTTGACTGCCTCCTTTATCGAATCAGCTTGGTTCGTCTTCAAAATGGTCACCAACTCTTACAAAGTTCCAACTTGATCACCAATGGTACTCGAGTGAGTAATCATCGTGTCTTCACGATGAGTGATCCCCTCAGCATGAAGCTCACCGAGTACATTGTTCAGGAGGGAAATATTATCTTGAAGGTTGACCTTCATCAACTTCATCTCCTCCTGATTACGAGTTGAAGCCTCATAGAGTCATTTTATTTCGACTGCTTGCTCTGAAAAGAATAAGACCAACTAGATAAAATGACATCGAAAGGAAAATAAAACTGATCACAGGTAAAGACTTGCTTACCTGTCAATCGAGAATCTTCTTAACTTCATCATTGTGAGAGGCAGTGCTCTTTATATAGCGCTCCTCCCATGATTGGACCTCTCAGCCTTTTCTTTGGCGATGTGGGTAATCTCGTGAAGAACCAAGGTCTTTTCTTTGACCTCGGTTTCGAGCTTCCCCACTTCGACCTCTTTTTCTGAAAAGGAATAAGAGTTAGAAAAAGAAAAGAAGGTCGTAAGCGGTTTTAAGTTCAGCACTTACCGTTTATTTGTCCTTGCAACCTTGCCTCCTGAAGCTTATTCAGGAGGTCTTCATTCTTGTCGCTTAGCTTTTTCATCTCGGCTTTCTCAAAGTCGAGCGAATCAGCTAAGGACTTCTCGTCGCTCTTGAACCTACAAGGGAAAAGAGTAGATATTAGCATAAAACGGTCGTAAGTTCTTCTACGACCAGAACTAGTCGTAAGTTTTTCTACGACAACACCCTGGTCATAAGTCCCCCTACGATCAGAACCTAGTCGTAAGTTTTTTTACGACAACACCCTGGTTGTAAGTCCTTCTACAATCAGAACCTAGTCGTAAGTTTTTCTATGACAATACCTGGTCGTAAGTTTTTCTACGACTAGTACTTAATTGTAAGATCTTGTACGACAATCCCCATAAGTACTGTGTAAGTAGTCGAAACATAAAACGATTACGAATACCAATTACTTACCATCTCTCTACCTGCTCAAAGAGTACCGCCTTCACCTATCACAGCTGGACAAGTTGCCTGTTGTACTCAACAACATTGACAATTTGCTCCAAACCTTTCTGCATGAAGAAAGACAGTAAGAAGTGATAAAAGTCATGTATGTGAATACCGAACGTCAGGTACTGACATTCATAGTTGTTCGAGGAAACGAAGACAATACCCTCGTGGGGTTCTTCAGCTCGTCGATCTCTTGGACTCAGTCCCACCACACCTTTTCGAGATGCTCGTTGTCGAAAACATCCCCTCTCTCAGGATTGTCATTAGGGTGAGGAATCCTGGCACGAGATCTGAAGGCAGAAGATCCCATGACGGAAGACGGGCCGAAGAACTCAGAAGAGAAGTTGGTATATTCTTCGTCTTCTGATTCGGTAATGCCCGCTCCTCCTTGGGGACAGGGAGAAACGTCTATGATGACTTCCTTCCCAGCGTGATGGCCTAATGATCCATCACCTTGGGCCAATGCCTCCGTAGCATCATATGCCGTCTTCACCTCAGCCTCTACAACCACTCCTGTGGTCGCAATTGCTTCAACGACGACTTCTTCCACCACTCGAGCGGTGGACGACCCTTCGACCACCGCCACTGTCATTTCTCCGATTGTCGGAGAGATGGCAGTGGATTCCTCGACAGGAACATCTTTGATGGTTAGATGAGCCGGACTAAGATCATAAAAAAGGAAACACGTCAGATGGTTAAAAGCAAAAGATAAATGCTGTTCTTACACTTTTGTCTTTCTACATACCTTCGTGTGCCAGATTTGATCTTGAATTTGGAAGAAACCTTCCCTAAGGAAGATTTCTTCGACTTCTTCTCAACCATGTCTGGTCGAGACTCGAGTTGAGGAATGGGAACATCCACGACCACGTCTGGTCGTGGGTCTTGAACAAGCACCACCACTCCTTGAACCTCCTGGCTCTCTGAATGGTCGAGACCTATCTCGACACCTCAAGGGCAGCACTGCCCCTGACCATGGGCACTTCTAGTGCAGCAGTTTTCTTCGTAAAAGACATAAAACTTTTACAGTTCTCCTTTTCTAGTCGCTTGACAAAGCCACGGGAGGCAGAAACTGCAAAAGTTTTTTTTATCATAATAGAAGGGTACCTTGATCTTGGGGTCTCTGGGCTTGAGAGCATTGATGTTCTTTCGATCACCCTTGCCTTTTTTGCGGCAGCCATGTCCGTAGCAAATTTCGCAAAGGGCGCGGTCAAAGTAGCAGTGCTTGAACTTGTGCCTCCCTTGTTGGCGACTTGCATGAGCTGACGCTTTTTGGCCGGAGGGGTATCAACTTGCTCTGCTACCGCTCCAACAACCATCAGTACGACTTATTCGTCGTCTCGACGGTTTTCCATGCCTACTTTCTGCAGAAATCAAAAAGAGAGATAATAGAAAGCAGTCGTAAGTCTTTCTACAACCATCATCTTGTCGTAAGTTTTTCTACGACAACACCCTAGTCGTAAGCTTTTCTATGACCAGTACATAGTCGTAAGTTCTTCTACGACTACAAGATCCTAAAGAACAAATCAATTCTTGATTACCTTTAGGTGCTCCATCTTGTCCTATGTGGATAGGACCACCAAGATTTGAGGAGCCACCACATTCGGTGGCGGGGATTTCTCACAAATGAGCTTGACCCGAGCGTCAATCTCCTCCTCTGAGAGGTTTGTAGGGGCAAGTAAACTTTCAGTAAGCCAAGTCCGAAATTAACAGAAAGAAGGCTAAGACTGGGAGTTTACTTACCCTCCTTGTAGTCTCTGGTCGGGTCTTGCGACCCCAAATATCTCCACATGGGATGAGCCCTCTTCTTCAGAGGGCTAATACAGTGTGTGATGAAATCCTTCACCACATGCCATCCAGTAAGCCCCTCTTTCTTTAGGTCTTTGATGGCTTGAATGAAAGGGGCAATTCGACCGAGATCCTTGGAAGTCGAATCCCAAGAAGAGATTTTCTCGGCTGGCTTCCCGATGAAGGATAGGCTGCTCTCATTGGTCGTCTCCCAGTAGAACCACCTCTTCTTCCATCCCAGCCACGATGACCGGGTGAACATCTGAATGTACTCCTTCGACTTCCGTTGTGGAGCTTCGGACTACAACTACCGACGATTCTAACTAGCCTGGTCATTCTATAGAAGTACTAGAACAACTTCAAGTCGGTCGGAATCGTCAGGTAGGCCTCGCACAAATACACGAACAAGATGACAGTGTGTCACTTGTTACTAGGAAGACCTTGGCAATATGGCCACAAAGTTATTCATGATGGACATACCAATCAATACACATTCAAGTAGAAGAATCGCGATGTAATATTGAAGCCTTTATCTCCTACTCAAATTCTTAATGATTCTATGCAGAAGAAGGAAGCGAGTGTCATTCCACAAAAGGAGAGTGAGAGCCACAAGCCTAAATTGAGTGGAACGAGTAAGAGAGAGGGAGATAAAAAGCAAGTCATGATAGCCACAAAATCTGAGATGAGAGCGATGCGAGATGATCACAATTTGCTGCACTTTGTACTTTTTTACAAAGATGCATTGCTTTCTACTAACGACATAACATCTCTTCCTAGTGCCATTTATGATCTTTTGCATGCTTTTGATGATGTCTTTCCGGAGGACATACCCGCTGGACTATCTCCAATACGTGGAATTGAACATCAAATTGACTTGATCCTAGGCGCATCACTTCCAAATCGTCCACCATACCGTACCAATCCGGAGGAAACAAATGAGATTCAACAAGTACAAGCTCTTCTCGAAAAAGGGTATGTACGTGAAAGCCTTAGCCCTTGTGCTGTTCCAGTTATTCTTGTGTAATACTTCGATTTATTCTATAAAAGAAAGCGTTCAAAAGGGAAATTAGATGTAACACCCCAGCCTAACTAAGACCTGGAATGCTACTAAATTAAATAATTAAACATAATTAAGCTAAAACACCCTACAAAATTTCGGCAGAACCTCCTTTGTATAGTTACCTATACCGGAGGTTCCAACAGGCAGTTATAACAAATAAAGATAATCCAGATTGCATAATAAACAAGATATAATCAAAACTGGCTATTCGTTACTATGACATCCATAGCAACTAAACATCTAATGAATAGACCATAAGCATCCAAAATGACTATTCATTTATTACAGATTACTCCAAGCAAGCAATAATCAAGAAGAGTACTTTAAACAGTTCATTCATCTCCTAGTTAATTTTTTCTTTCATTCTATGGTGGGTAGTTCGTGCAAAAGTGCAAGAAGTCTAATTCTTCCTTTACCCCATGCATGCCGATCTCGTAAAGGTACCTAAAACACAACAAACAACAAGGGGTGAGTCCAAGACTCAGCAAATATAATAAATGGCATCAACAACATCCAAGCATGTAAATCATCAACTATACTTTACAAAACCACATACCAATCACCTTACACACACATGCTATGCAATATGCTCAAAATGATCCTTTTCCTTCTCTTTCCTTTTTGCATTTTACCGGTAATGCAAAGTGTGCATCCGTCGATGCACACTCATGCCTGTGCCATCTGGCACAGGGACCATTGCCCATACTCCGCAAGTATGGGGACCAAAGCCCATGCTTTATAAGCATAGGGACCTTTAGCTCGTCATCAACATAACGGGGACCTCAAGAGTTACTTGGTCATCACATGACCAAGACTTCAATAAGCCAACATGATGCATATGTATAAATTCTCAAATTAATATAAACATGCATCCGCAACAACATTGCATATGAATATTCTATTCATACTACAAAATCTCATAAACATCGACTTCACAACTATCAAACATCCATGATTAACACATAACACAAATCTCTAGCAACTATGAACATTAGCAACTATGCCATCATCACAATTCATGAACACACAAATTCTCATAATATATATCAAACATTGCCATTCAACCATATATATTATAACCATCATTATACTTGCCTCAACCGTGCAGCGGTGGGTGGACGCGGAGAGGGCGCTGCCCTGGGATCAAACTCCCACCTGAACGTAATTATAACCAGGCTAAGACAATCATACTGGACTAAAAGCATAATTAATAACACAAAAGAACTCGCTAAACTCCCAAGCGTTTCCAATTTTCCAATTTCTACCGATCTATCTGCCCCCTCTGCGGACAGTCAACTTCTAAAATACATAACTTTCTCTACAGGGGTCCAAATAAGGTGTTCTAATACTTTCTGGAAAGCAAATTAAATTTCCCAACTAAACCTAGTTGAGGAGCCCTTCTGAATCTGACATCTATTACCCCTACCAAGCCAAATTAAATGACATCAGTTTTCACGTCAGGTTCTCTGGACAGTACACTAAAATCACCATAACTTTGGCTACGAAAGTCCAAATCTTACGTTCTTTAGCTTTCTGGAAAGGTATGGAAATTACCCACATTTTTTGTTATAACAAGATCCTCTGATTTCTTCTTTAACTAATGGATTAACCCAGATTTCTACAGACTATCTAGATGTTGACAGATTATCAGGTCAGTGACACTAAACAATTCATAACTTTCTGATCGTTAATCGGATTTGGGCGTTCTTGGCGGCCACGAAAAGCTAATGACATAACACAACTATCTCTAAGAGGTTGGATCCCTAGATTCTACATCTAAAGACATGAAAACCGTCGTTCAATCTACTAGATAGAACACGATCTATAACTGTTGATTACTCGATCTACCAAACGAAATCAATTGCAACTAATACACATCAACCAGCGAAGAACACGCGATGTTACCCTTGTAGAATCGCAGGAAGACGATGAACTCTCCCCGCGAAGGTGATCTCCTCTCCATTCTTCACTTGATCGGCAGCAAGGAGCACCGACGGCGAGGAAGGGAGGCACCACCATGGAGGAGAGGGGCGTGCTACAGTGGCGGCGGTGGTACTGTAGCTACAGTGCGTCTAGGGTTTCCCCCTTCCTTTTATTGGTGGCCGGCCCTTCATGGGCCTCCTGGGCTAAGGCTCGAGGCCCAAGTTGCCGAAGAACTGTAGAAACCCCCCCTTTTATATCTAATTTCTCTTTTGAACGCTTTCTTTCGTAGAATAAATCGGAGTATTACATTAAAACCCCCTCTTTCTCCTGTTCAATCGCTTTGCTAAAAGAAACATTCTCCCGATTTAATTATTCTCTCCCGATTTATTTATTCTCTCCCGATTTAATTTTTTTTGGGTATTACATTCTACCCACCTTAAATAGAATTCGACCCCGAATTCTATTCAACCTCAACACCAAAGAATAACCACTGCTAAAAGATTTACTAACATTACTATGTACCTGCCGTGAATAACTTTGGATAATGCTCGCGCATGCGAGACTCCAATTCCCAAGTCACCTCTCTCTCGGACTAATGGGACAAAGGCACCTTGACACAAACCAACGACTTGTGCCTCAGCACTCGCTCTGACCTCTCTAACAACGCACAGGATGCTACTCAAAGGTTTGCGGCTCCTGCGAAACTTCAAACTTCGGACCTCTCTGGTACTCACTCAGCACTGGAACAAACAAGACGATGTGTACTCCGCGCATGGAGTCAATACGGTCCTAACGTTTTACCAACTTCAAACTTCCCACAACTTCTAGAAACAAACCAATGTACCTTGGGATATCCTTCCCTTTGGTATCAAACCACATAATTTGTGCATAAGCATATGGAACGCTCATTCTATCTTCATTGATCTCTTCATCCTAACCAGGAGGGTCTTCGTTAAGTAGGGACGCGCAATACAACTTATTTTAATCGACTCTAAAAAATCAGATTCAACTGAAATCAAAGGATTCACAATGCAATTCCAACTTCCCTCAAAACACTCAAATCCAAAATCGAAGATTCCCCATGAAAACCTTTTCACAATCCAACTAGACAGTTTGCAATTAAACTCCACATAAGCCAAAAGAAATCACTCGAGTGCTCAAATCAACTACTTCATTTTTTTTCCTGAACCGGAAAGAACCGTCTCGCCAACATGGAGTCAACTCAAATTGTACATGATCTCCATCATGAAAACCCAACTCAACTAGAACTAATAGATCACTTCTCTACTCGAGAAAACCTTCTTTTCTCGAGATGTTCTTTAAGGGATAAATCCTTTCCCAAATCATGGATGTCGAATTATCACACTAACTCCTTCCTCTTAACCGACAATCCCAAAACGATCCTCAAACCGAAAGAACAACCATACTTATTTAGAGGGACTCTACTAATCCAAAGAAAAGGATTCTCTAGTCCACTCTTATACCAAAGGAAATTATATTGACAAATGGTTTCCAACACCTCAATAAAGACTTTTCACCCACAACCACATCATCTCATTACATTAAAGATAATCAACTTCAAATCCTCGGCACACATACTCATTTACCTTACCCAAAGTATTCTATCAAGATCAACACACTATTTAAAATTCGCTTCTGTTCATCTACCTCTACACATAATATTGGGTCTCCAAGGTCCTAACATAATAATTTAAAGCTTAAATTCAACTCTTGAGAAATTCATACATATGCATCATGTTGGCTTATTGAAGACTTGGTCATGTGATGACCAAGCAGCTCTTGAGGTCCCCGTCATGTTGATGACGGGCTAAAGGTCCCCACGCTTGTAAAGCATGGGCTTTGGTCCCCATACTTGCGGAGTATGGGCAATGGTCCCTGTGCAAGATGGCACAGGCATGAGTGTGCATCGACGGATGCACACTTTGCATTACCGGTAAAATGCAAAGGGGAAAGAGAAGGAAAAGGATCATTTTGAGCATATTGCATAGCATGTATGTGTAAGGTGATTGATATGTGGATTTGCGAAGTATAGTTGATGATTTACATGCTTGTATGTTGTTGATGCCATTTATTATATTTGCTGAGTCTTGGACTCACCTCTTGTTGTTTGTTGTGTTTTAGGTACTTTTACGAGATCGGCATGCATGGGGGAAAGGAAAAATTAGACTTCTTGCACTTCTGCATGAACTACCCACCATAGAATGAAAGGAAAATTAACTAGGAGATGAATGAACTGTTTAGAGTACTCATATTGATTATTGCTTGATTGGATTAGTCTGTAATAAATGAACAGACGTTTTGGATGCTCATGATCTATTTCTTAGATGTTTAGTTACTATGGCTTTATATCTTATAACTATCTGTTGGAACCTCCAGTATAGGTAACTATACAAAGGAGGTTCTACCAAAATTTTGTAAGATGTTTTAGTTTAATTACATTTAATTTATTTAATTTAGTAGCATTCCATGCCTTTGTTTGGCTGGGTTGTTACAATATTCATAACTGATTACATTGGTTATGCGTGTTGTTAACGGATGTTAGGAAGTTGAGGGCATGGTTGTCACTCTGGGATTCACCAGGTTACACCACTATTCGTAGTATGTGGTTAGGGGAGTAGTTACGCCGAGTACCATAGTTTCAGGTGTTGAGCGTGAGTTGCTTTAGACAGTTGTTCTCTTCCTTGATTTCTGAAGTTGGCAAATTCTTGTTCTGTGGTGGTTGATAAATTTCTTTTGGGTTTGTGGTTAAGTAGTGTAACCTTGATTCACCAGGTTACACTACTTGTGATTATTGTTAATTGGCGAGAATGAGATTTTCATGGTTGTTCCTTCTTTCTTATTGGAAAAGAATGACCCACTTAATCGTTTGATATTTTGGGTAATGAAAGTTTTCTTATTGGAAAAGAATGACTCACAGAATCAATTCAAGAATAGTTCAACATGAGGAAACATACTATCAAAATCGCAGATGCAATGGATTACCCAAATCCCACCTACTGTGCACAGTGTGTCAGTTTAATATTCATTTACCACGGACCTAAAGCCCGCTCTGATACCAACTATAACACCCTGGCTATTCGGAAGCCAAAATGTCACCTAAATAATCTAACATACAACCATAAAGCGGAAGAATTAGAGCACCATCTCATCTAATGACATAAGGAGATCAACATTCAATAGAACCATGTCGTGAATATAGTCCGAATCTAAGCAACAAATTTCGAAGGAATAATCAAAGATCACAAATACTACTGAATCAACCATAACATAGCAATAAGTATCATTCATCATCTAAATGTATTTATTACAGTTCATCAATAACGAATGAAAGATAGAACTAAATCATAATCCTGGACTTGACTAGGGTGAAGTGAATGAGTAATGCGTGTCTACTCCCTCCCAATAGAGCCAACATCAATGATCACCTAAAATAAACAAACAACGCAAGAATGAGTCCGAGACTCCGCAAGTACAGTGAATAAATGGGACATACAACAAACAGGATCAAGCCAACATCATTGAAGAATATGAATAAATCACAGAACGAATATTTGAATGAATGGAATGAATGGATTGAATGAAATGAACGGACTACACACATGCATATACCGGTATAGCTAGTGACACACCCGTCGGTGTTCACCTAAGCCCGCATTTAACAAAATGCGGGGATCCAAATCCCGTATGAAGAACGTTTCATACGGGTGTCCCAAACTGCCCACATTGGAATGGTGGGTCTTACGTGCCCATACTGGAATTAATGGGTCTTTTTAATCCACTCCGGTGGATGAAACATGAATAATAGATGCATGGAATGAAATATGAATATTGAAAGACATGCTCTCTAATCATGGAGATAACACATATGGAAGGAACATAAACATTAAATATTCTCATGGATCATAGAAAACACAATACTAACATCAAGCATTCAGCATTTTCTAATCATAAGAACATCAAAGTACTTGCCCATGTTGGAATGATGGGACTTCATTACCAGTTCGATGGTGAACACGAAAGAAAGAACGAATGTATATGTTGAGCGTAAACATATTATCGAAGAATCATGGTGTATCAACAATGAAGGAAACAAGGAGTACCAAATTACCCATTTCATATTCATCAATCAATTGGAACAAACAACAAACAAGACAGATCAATTGTACTTGCCTCAACCGTGAGACGGAAGACAACGATGGAATGTTCTAGCCCCGGGGTTCATCACCACCTTTGAAGACACGCGAGCTCGCTGAATCGCCCCACGAAGTGCTCCTCTCCTCTTCTTCTCCTCTCTCCCTCCACCTTTCTCCTTGGCTGACAGCGATGGAAGAGCACCACCAAGAGGGAGCAACGGAGTGCAAGGAGGAGGGCGTGTCTTAGCAAGATCTTGTGGCGGCGGCGAGAACCTTTGTAGTAGTGCGTGCTACCGTGGTGGCTAGGGTTTCCCTCTCCTTTTATTAGTGGCCGGCCCCTCATGGGCCTCCTGGGCCAAGGCCCGAGGCCCAGGTTGCCGAATAATTGCAGACTTCTCCTCTAAAGTCTAATTTCTCTTTTGACTGCTTTCTTCATTAAAATAAATTGGAGTATTACATTCTACCCCCCTTAACAGGATTCGACCCCGAATCTAAACACCAAACTACACGAAAGAAAACTGCGACTGGAATTTAACAATGATAAACACATACCCGCAGCGAACAAATTTGGATGTTGCTCGCGCATGCCAGACTCTAGTTCCCAAGTGGCCTCTCTCTCAGATTGATGAGACCACAAGACATTGACGTAAAACGACGTCTGTCCAAACACTCAACCCGACATTTCCAAGTACTCTCATCAAAAGAGAATCGAAGGTAAGATTCTTCTCGATGGTTAACGGTGTTAATGAAACTCAAACTCCAGATCTCCCAGGTAATCAACCGGTGCCAGAACGAACCAGAAGTTGCGTACCTGCGTATGGCCCAAGACTGTCAAAGCGATACGCCAACTTCCTAATCCCTACAACTGTTGAAAATGAACCAATGTACTTGGGCCAACTTCACCTTTGGTACGAAAGCACAAAACATGCTCAACCCACACGGAACTCTTGTCCCAATTCTAAATCAACTCTTCATCTAACAAGGAGCACCTCCTTTAGTTAAGAATGCACAACAAAACTTGTTTTTAAACAATTGGTTTACAAAGAGGGTCCAACTGAAAATAAAGAGTTCTCAGCGCAACCACGCAATGCCAACTCTCCAATAAAAAGGTCAAATCCAAATTTGACAATTCATCACGAAAACCATTCCACCTTCTAATTACTCAATTTGCGAATGAACACCACGAAAGCCAAAGGAGAAATCACTCGAATGCCCAAACCAAATACTTCTTTTGTTTTGGTCTGAACTGGAAATAATCACACATGCCAACACGGTGCCAACTCATATTGCGGAAGACCTCAGTCAACAACACAACGCTCAAACGTGAATCAAGAAAATGCTTCACTACCCGAGGAAACATCCTTTTTCTCAGTTTCTCTTTTAGGAATAAAATCTTCACTCAAACCTTGGAATTCGAATTCATCGCATACCACACGAGCTCAAACCTCTTAAATTAACATCCTCAAATTATGCTCCAACCAAAATACATCGTCTACACCTTTATGGAGAGGCTCTATTGATCCCACCGAACACTCTAGACAACTCCTTCTACTGATGAAATTAATTTTGATACAAGGCACCCAAAGCACCACCAAAAGGGATCCCACGCAATCCCATCACCTCCAACCTTCAAAAATAACAACTCAGAATCCTCAGTACACACGCTCATGTACTACATCAGAAGGGTTATAACAATGATCATTCCACTGATCAGGAAACGTCATATTCTATTCTTCTCTTCACACAATTATTGGGCGACCCAAGGTCTAGCATAAAAGTGCAAAGCCCACATTTAACCTCCGAGACCTCTACAATGAACTTACCTTATAAGAGATAGTGAAATCATCAGATTAAATCTCTAACATCTCCACAATTCTAACATACTCACTCATTGACATCATCAGGAATCACCCACACAATCTCACAATACAATCCAATTGCGTTACTCTATAGAACTGATCAAGGTTTCCATACCTTCGATAATTCTAATGTTCCACCCAAAGTGAACAAAAGACTTTGGACCACCAATCACTATAGGTTCTATTAATTGCAACAATGCAATTAGTTCAGTCTTAAAGACAAACATCCTGTATAACTGAGATTCCCTGCAGGAGTCATATACGAAACCAATTCATCCTCTAATGCTCTTCTAATAACTTACAATCCAAGGTCTCCCAACGACAAATACTAGACATCTTGAAAGCCTCTTGTGAATCTAATAGGTTGAATCTTTCTCAACAGAAGAGACAAATGAAACAATTTTCACCAACTAGAAAACATTTACCACTCGCAGTGAACACAGGACCAAGGGAAATAATCAATTAGGCAATGAACTCAGATAAAATAAGAGGAGACCACACTTAAGGACACAGGCCTCACAAGAAGAGAATATCAATCCTTAACAGATAAGAACCAACGAGCATTCAGGATCAAATCATTTGAATCACTTAAGAACTAACAGAACTTTGCAACACGTCACTTTACTCGACAACCTCCAATTACCATATAAATCTTGAACACCAAGGGATCATGAATGCAACTTTTGAAATATTTTCATTTAAGAGATATCACGAAAGACGATCAAAATTCCATCTCTATAAAAGAATCAACATCACCCTCACGTTACTGAACATTTTTTATTAACATCAATAATATACATTCTTGGTAACACTCAATTTACCTTATTATCACACCAATAAATCTTCCAAAAGAAACATAACAAATCGTATCATAAAATCTCCATCCTCATGGGATTGTAATAACAACTTATTCTGGAAAGAAACCCAGTGCGAAAGCCACAAAGCTGTAACAAACCTCGTTTAACAAGCTCACCCTAATACAAGACAACCTCATAAAACACACCAGTTTAAATCACTTATTAGAGTTTGCTCATTTACCTTTATTGACGCTCAACGTCAATATAGCACACTAATAGCACTCTAACCATTAATAGTAATAACCGATGATTATCTAGTCATGGAAGCATTCATAGTTTTACCTTTGTTCAGAAATTAGAATAAAATATCTTTAAACTTCAACAATGGAATATTTATAGGACAAAGTTTTGTAAGTCAATACAACAACCCTCATTCATTTCTTCATACATATAACAACAATTTAGCATGGCACAATCAGGTGAATCTAGCATTTGCACAAATTCATCAAGTATCGAAATAGAAGACAGATTCAAGATTAATATTTACTAGGACAAAAGCCCAACGCATCCGTAATTAACCATCTCGAACGGTTAGATTAAATACATAAGACCAAATAGTCCAATTTATTCAACAAGTTTAGAAATTTAACCAATTGAAATGATCAAACAAGTTCATTATTGTTCACACTCCCTAATAACTCCATAAGTTCCAAACATGTATAGATAAAAACTTATTCAACATTTTTCAGGAAACTACTACAAGACAACTTGAAATTAATCAACTTCACTTCTAAAGATATTAGCTAAGAATCATTGGTTTGCAACAAGCAAAAAACCCAACCTAATAACTCATACCGTTCCAATTAATTCACTTAATTAAAACCTCTTGGTTTAGCATGACAATAAAGGGTTTTATCATACTCTTTCATAAAAGAGAGGTTTTATCATACTCTTTCATAAAAGAGAGGTACTAAACTTCAATCTTTGAATTAATCCAAAAGAAATACGCCAAGTCAAAGCTTTCACATAATAAAAAACTTGCAAAAGAAACCTTCCATTGCCCAAATACCAAGCGAATAAATGAGTTACGATTTCCAACAGGGAATAAAAACAGAACTTCCGTGAAAATATCAATCTTGCAAACTAACAACATTCACAAGTAGCTGAAATATCACACTAGTCGAAAGAACAATACTTGCTTCAAAGAACAAATAGAGACCAATTGAAACTTGCCCACTTCATTAAACCACCAATCAAAGGAAGTTCATCAACGGCAAGAAACTACAACCAAAAGACCAAATACAAGCTCAAAGAAGACAACATCTTCATTAAAGAACTCATGCCCAACACATAACTATGGAACGGGGGTAAGTACTTCTCTATTCCCATACCACGAACGGTGGTGTAGCCTGGCAAAACCCAGGGCAACAACCACGACCTCAACTAACACCCGTTACCATCACGCATAACCAATATAGTCAGTTATGATCATGAGATCGTCTCATATCAATCATAGAATAATTTCATAGATGTAGGAGATCATATCATCTCATAGATTAACAATAGTACAAAATCAATTCAAGAATAGTTCAACATGAGGAAACATACTATCAGAATCGCAGATGCAATGGATTACCCAAATTCCACCTACTATGCATAGTGTGTCAGTTTAATATTCATTTACCACGGACCTAAAGCCCGCTCTGATACCAACTGTAACACCCTGGCTATTCGGAAGCCAAAATGTCACCTAAATAATCTAACATACAACCATAAAGCGGAAGAATTAGAACACCATCTCATCTAATGACATAAGGAGATCAACATTCAATAGAACCATGTCGTGAATATAGTCCGAATCTAAGCAACAAATTTCGAAGGAATAATCAAAGATCACAAGTACTACTGAATCAACCATAACATAGCAATAGGTATCATTCATCATCTAAATGTATTTATTACAGTTCATCAATAACGAATGAAAGATAGAACTAAATCATAATCTTGGACTTGACTAGGGTGAAGTGAATGAGTAGTGCGTGTCTACTCCCTCCCAATAGAGCCAACATCAATGATCACCTAAAATAAACAAACAACGCAAGAATGAGTCCGAGACTCAGCAAGTACAGTGAATAAATGGGACATACAACAAACAGGATCAAGCCAACATCATTAAAGAATATGAATAAATCACAGAACGAATATTTGAATGAATTGAATGAATGGATTGAATGAAATGAACGGACTACACACATGCATATACCGGTATAGCTAGTGACACACCCGTCGGTGTTCACCTAAGCCCGCATTTAACAAAATGCGGGGATCCAAATCCCGTATGAAGAACGTTTCATACGGGTGTCCCAAACTGCCCACATTGGAATGGTGGGTCTTACGTGCCCATACTGGAATTGATGGGTCTTTTTAATCCACTCCGGTGGATGAAACATGAATAATAGATGCATGGAATGAAATATGAATATTGAAAGACATGCTCTCTAATCATGGAGATAACACATATGGAAGGAACATAAACATTAAATATTCTCATGGATCATAGAAAACACAATACTAACATCAAGCATTCAGCATTTTCTAATCATAAGAACATCAAAGTACTTGCCCATGTTGGAATGATGGGACTTCATTACCCAGTTCAGTGGTGAACACGAAAGAAAGAACGAATGTATATGTTGAACGTAAACATATTATCGAAGAATCATGGTGTATCAACAATGAAGGGAAACAAGGAGTACCGAAATTACCCATTTCATATTCATCAATCAATTGGAACAAACAACAAACAAGACAGATCAATTGTACTTGCCTCAACCGTGAGACGGAAGACAACGATGGAATGTTCTAGCCCTGGGGTTCATCACCACCCTTGAAGACACGCGAGCTCGCTGAATCGCCCCGCGAAGTGCTCCTCTCCTCTTCTTCTCGTCTCTCCCTCCACCTTTCTCCTTGGCCGACAGCGATGGAAGAGCACCACCAAGAGGGAGCAACGGAGTGCAAGGAGGAGGGCGTGTACTATAGCAGTACTGTAGCGGCGGCGGGGCATTGTAGCAGTGCGTGCTACCGTGGTGCCTAGGGTTTCCCTCTCCTTTTATTAGTGGTCGGCCCCTCATGGGCCTCCTGGGCCAAGGCTCGAGGCCCAGGTTGCCGAAGAATTGCAGATTTCTCCTCCTCTAAAGTCTAATTTCTCTTTTGACTGCTTTCTTCATTAAAATAAATTGGAGTATTACAACTATATTGGCGTTGAGCGTCAGTAAGAGTTAAATGGATGAAATCTAATAAGAGATGTATATTGATGTACATTTGTGAGATTGTCATGTACTAGTATGATCTTGTTAGCAGAGTTTTGTTTTAACATTTTGGCTTGAGCATTAGGTTTGTTTTTCCAGAGCAAGTAGTTATTGCAATCCTTTTGTGATGATAGAAATGTTATGTCACGATTGTTGTGTTTCTTTTGGGAAAATTTATTGATGGAATAGTAAGGTATGTTGAATTTCGCCAAGAATGTATGATTTTGATGTTAATAAAATGATCAGAAATGTGAGGGTGATATTGATTCTTTTATAGAGAAAGAAATTTGATCGCCTTTGGTGATATCGTTCAAATGAGAATATTTCAAGTTTAGCTTTCGTGATATTTTGGAGCTCATGAATTATGTGTAGCTGAAATTATTTCAAATAAAATGATGTATTGGAATGTTCTATTGTTTTTTAAGAAATTCGTGTGATTTAATCTAAAGGGCTCTTTGGTCTGAGTTCTCAACGTGAGGTTGAAATCAAAGAGAATTTTTATGTTGATTTCTTTAAGAAGAGAAAGAATTGCTTGCCTTTCGTGATATTCCTTAAATGAAAATGTTTCGAGATTTGTGGCTGAGATCATTGGATCTCATGTTTCATGGGTAGTTGAACTATTTCGAGTAAATTTGACGTGTTGAAGAATTTTATTGGTTCTTAACTATTTCTCGTGGTTGGGACTAAAGAACTTATCTTGTTCGTTGTGGTAAAGTGTTGTTTTTGTCAAAAGGGTTAATTTCCGTGTTAAAGGAAAGAGTGCAGTAGGAGTATTTGAGAATTGGAGTCAAGTTTTGTAACTTGTGGTTATTTGAATCATTCCTAGACTTTCTGCTCTTTTCGCTCAAGGGATGTCGAGTTTCAGTCGCAATGTCTTTTTCCTATTGGCTGTTATTTGCTATTCCCTTTTGAGGGATGTGTGCCCTCAACTGTGAACTCAACTTTCATTTTCCAAGATCACCATTATCAAAATATTTCTTTTGGTTTCGTGCTCGCTGTGAGGAGCAACGTTTTCCTGTGTGACGAAACCTGTCCTTATTCGCCTCTTTCTTTTGAGAAAGGGTCAATAGTTGTGTGTTGCAAATTTTTACAAAGCGTATTTTTTGCAACTGTTGGTGGTGGATAAGAAATTGTAGTGGTGAGATTTTGCTTCCAAGCTATTGTAGTAATAGAAGATGAATTGGTTTTGATCTGTACTTCTTGGAGGAAATTTGATTCACATGGAGTGTGTGGCTTCGAAGTAAATCTAAATAGTGTTACGACTGAGTAGAACCTATGGTATAGTGAAATTCGAACTTGGTTCATGTTGAAAGGTTGGGGAATTATCGAAGGTATGGAAACCTTGATTAATTTTATAGAGTAACGCAATTGTATAGTATTGCTAGATTGTGTGGGTGATTTCTGATGATGTCAATGAGTGAGTATGTTAGAATTGTGGGGATGCTAGAGATTTAATCCGATGATTTCACTATTTGTTATAAGAGAAATTCGTTGTAGAGGTCTTGGAGGTTAAATTTGGGCTTTGCATTTTTATGCTAGACTTTTGGTTGCCCAAAGATTGTGTGTAGAGGAGATAGAAAATTGGAGTATTCCGAGCAGTGGAATGATTGTTGATAGAACCCTTCTGATGTAGTACATGAGCGGGTGTACTGAGGATTCTAGGTTGTTATTCTGGAAAGTTGGAGTCGATGGGATTACGTGCGATCTAGTTTGAGGTGCTTTGGGTGCCTTCTGTCAAAATAATTTCGTCAGTAGGAGGAGTTGTCTAACATGTTCGCTGGGGTCAATAGAGTCTCTCCACAAAGGTGTGGATGGTGTAATTCGGTTCAAGTGTAATTTGAGAATGTTAAATTAAGAAGTTTGAGCTCGTGTGGTATGCGATGAATTCGAATTCCAAGGTCTGAGAGAAACTTTATTCCTAAAAGAGAAACTAAGAAAAAGGATGTTTCCTTGGGTAGTGAAGCGTTTTCTTGATTCTCGTTTGAGTTTTGTGTTGTTGACTGGTGTCTTCCGCAATGTGAGTTGGCGCTGTGTTGGCATGTTTGATTCTTTCCAATTCAAACAAACCAAAAGAGGTATTTGGTTTGGGCATTCGAGTGATTTCTCCTTTGGCTTTCGTGGTATTCATTCATAAACTATCTATTTAGAAAGTGGAATTGTTTTCGTGATGAATTGTCATCTTTGGGATTTGACCCTTTTGGTGGAGAGTTAGCATTGCGAGGATGCAAAGAGAACTCTCTATTTCTAGTTGGATTCTCTTTGTGAATCAGTGGTTTAAGAACCAGTTCTGTTGTGCATTCTTGTTTAAAGGAGATGACCCTTGTTAGATGAAGAGTTTGATTTTGAGCATCAACCTTCGCTGCACGGGCGTGTGCGGGACAGGGGCGCGGGCATATGGCGCATGGCGCGTGTGGTTCCGAAGTGGGCATACGGCATGGCATATGTGCCGGCACTGGACGCACGGACGTGTACCGAGGGGTGGTTCTGGGCATTTGTTACGTGTTTTCATACCAAAGGGAAGTTTGGCTCAGGTACATTAGTTCGTTTTCGACAGTTGCAGAAATTAGGAAGTTGGCATATCGCTTTGACCGTCTCGGGTCCATACGCGACGTGCGCAACGTCTGGTGTGTTCTGGTGCTAAGTGAGTAGCTAAGAAATTCAAAGCTTGGGATTTCGTTAAAGACATTGACCATCGAGTAGGGTCTTATCTTCGATTCTCTTCTGACGAGTGTACTTGGGAATGCCGGGTTGACTGTTAAGATGGACGTTGTTTTGTGCCGTTGTGTTGTGGTCTAATCAGTCCGAGAGAGAGGCTACTTAGGAAGTTGGAGTTTCGTATGTGCGAACCATATTCGGATTTGTTCACAACGGGTGTGTTTTGATCCTTGTTAAAATTCTAGTTGCAGTTTTTTTTCGAGTAGATTCAGGGTCGAATCCTATTAAGAGGGGGTAGAATGTAATACTTCGATTTATTCTATAAAAGAAAGCGTTCAAAAGGGAAATTAGGAATAAGAAAAATGAGATTTCTGCATTTTTTTTGGCAACCTGAACCTTGGGCCTTGGCCCAGGAGGCCCATGAGAGGCTGGCCACCAATAAAAGGAGGGGGAAAAACCCTAGCTGCTGCAGTACCGACGCCCCTGCTACTGTAGCTCCGCATTGTAGCAATCCCCCCTGCTGCTATGCCAAGAGGAGAAAGGGAGGAGAGGAAGGAAGAAGAAGAAAGGAAAAGAAAGGAGGAGAAGAGAAGGGATCATTTTCTCCAAGGATCATTCATCATTCTCCGGGGTTCTTCAAGGGTAACAAGATGTTTCCCCGCTGTTTAATGTTGATTAGATGCGAAATTAGATTATCTAGTTTGGATCGAATTCGTTCGGTTGTAAGTTCAGTTCTGTCCAGCAGCTTGCGTGGCACATTTTGGCTTCTTAGAGGCCGATTTGGAGGTTGCCATCTCCTAGAGATATTTAGATAAAGTTCTTAGCTTTCCGTAGCCACCAATAACACGTAATTCCGACGTACGGATCAAAAGTTATGGTCTGATCTTTACCGCTGTCCTGAAATCCTGACGAGAGTGAACTGTCAAGTTGTCTCCTAAATTATGATTATGTTATTGGCAGATTCAGGGTTTTCACCCAACTAGGTTATTGTATCAATTTTTATAACCTTTCCAGAATGATAAAGAACGCCTCAATCGGAGTTGTAGATCAAAAGTTGTGTTATTTTCTTTACTGCTGCCCGTTTCGTCGGGACAGATTCTGTCTTTCAAGTTCATCTGCCTGTAGTATATTGATTTTGGCCGAATTGGGTTATCTCACCAACTAGGTTTTCGTAGATATGTTCATTAAGTTTCCATAGGATCTGGGCTCACCTCGTTCCGAGTCCCAGATCGTTAGATATGAGTGATTCCGTGCTGTTGTCCAGAATTAGTTTCATGATTGTGTCGTCTATTTTCAGATTAGATCTAATTAGTTAATTGTGGGTTGTCGGGAAGGCATTGTAGAACGTTAATAGAAGTGTCCTGTTATATGTTGTTCTTATTTCGAGTGTATATTGTGTAGGCGGACAGGCTTCAGGTTTAGGAGCACCGCCATTGCCTACTAACGCGTCGCATCGTGGAAGGCAAGTACTTTGATGTTCTGATAATTAGAAAATGTTGAATGTTTCATATTGATATTGTGTTTTTCTAAGATCCATGATAATATTTAATGTTCATGTTCCTTCCATATGTGTTATCTCCATGATTAGAGAGCATGTCATTTCAATATACATATTACATTCCATGCATCCATTATTCATGTTTCATCCACGGGAGTGGATTAAAAAGACCCATCAATTCCAGTATGGGCACGTAAGACCCACCATTCCAATGTGGGCAGATTGGAACACCCGTATGAAACGTTCTTCATACGGGACTTGGATCCCCGTATTTTGTTAAATGCGGGCTTAGGTGAACACCGACGGGTGTGTCACTAGCAATACCGGTATATGCATGTGTGTAGTCCCTTCATTTCATTCATTCCATTCATTCAAAATTCGTTCTGTGATTTATTCATATTCTTCAATGATGTTGGCTTGATCATGTTTGTTGTATGTCCCATTTATTCACTGTACTTGCTGAGTCTCGGACTCATTCTTGTGTTGTATGTTTATTTTAGGTGATCATTGATGTTGGCTCTATTGGGAGGGAGTAGACACGCACTACTCATTCACTTCACCCTATTCAAGTCCAAGATTATGATTTAATTCTATCTTTCATTCGTTATTGATGAACTGTAATAAATAAATTTAGATGATGAATGATACCTATTGCTATGTTATGGTTAATTCAGTAGTACTTGTGATCTTTGATTATTCCTTCGATAGTTATTGCTTAGATTCAAACTATATTCATGACATGGTCCTATTGAATATTGATCTCTTTTTGTCATTAGATGAGATGGTGTTCTAATTCTTCCGTATTATGGTTGTATGTTAGATTATTTAGGTGACATCTTGGCTTCCGAATAGCCAGGGTATTACATCTTGTCCCTAAGAAAGATGTTAGTTGGTGAATGTGCGTAGATTGTAGAGCTATTAACAACATAACTGTTAGATATCGCCATCCTATTCCTAGGTTAGATGATATGCTCGACGAACTAAGTGGCTCTACTATCTTTTCTAAAATTGATTTACGTAGTGGATATCATCAAATCAGGATGAATCATGGAGATGAATGGAAAATTGCTTTCAAAACCAAATTTGGCTTGTATGAATGGTTAGTCATGCCTTTTGGTTTAACCAATGCTCCTAGTACTTTTATGCTCTTAATGAATCATGTTTTGTGATCTTTCATGAGTAAATTCGTTGTAGTCTACTTTGATGATATTTTAATATATAGCTGTACTTTACATGAACTTGTCGAACACATTAGACAAGTGCTAGAATTACTTCGAACTGAAAAACTATATGCTAATTTTGAGAAATGTACTTTTTGTACTAGTAAAGTGGTGTTCTGAGGTTATTTGGTTTTGGCTAATGGAATTGAAGTAGATGAATCAAAGGTAGAAGCTCTAAGGAATTGGCCTACTCCTGTTAATGTTAGTGATGATGGCATCTCTAGCTTCCCATCTTCATAAGCACAAGATATCACTCTAGAATTGCCCAAGGGGCCAATTACTAGAGCATGTGTCAAACAACTCCAACAAGAGGTGAACTCACTCCTAGCTAAGCATAATAATATTTCTGATGAGAATTTTATACTACCTAAAGCTTGTGTTTTATGTGTGCTCAGATTTGAAGAACATACAATGATGGATTCCAAGAGGGAGGCGTGGGAGGAAGGGGGCCCATCAAAAGAGGATGTTCAAACAACAACAATCAGAGCTAGGTATGACAAAGAGGAGGCATGGTTGGCCGAAATGAAAGAAGAAGAAGAAGAAGAAAAGTAATATATTGATTTCAGCCCAATTCTATCAACAAGAGAAGTAGCACTTGTTTTGGTCGAAAGCAAATAAAGCATGAAGAAAGAAATGCATGCACGAAAGAAGGAAGAAGCGTGAACAGCTATTCATGTCCGATTACTGTTCATGGGTGCTCTATTCATTGAGCCTATATATTGAGGGTTATACCCCTGTTGTAACCTCAGACCAGTTCAAGGTCAAGCCGTCGTTCCATTGGGAATTGGGGACTTGGCGATTGTCGTTTGTGGTATCGCGACGATCAACTACCCGGTGTGTTTTGGGCGTATTCCGAAGAGTTGAGGGTTTGTGCATTGGCGCGAGTGTTCAGCTAGCGACATTGTCTACTTCGCATCATCTATCCATGGTTTCTCACTGAGAAGATCGGGCATCCCCTGTATCAGTTAGTCAAATTCGAAGCTTTCATGGTCTTGCTGGATTTTACCGTCGTTTTGTGAAAGATTTTAGTACTATTGCTGCTTCTTTGAATGAATTGACTAAGAAAGGTGTTGACTTTGTGTGGGGGGTAGCACAAGATCAAGCTTTTAATGAATTGAAGAAACGTTTAACTGAAGCACCTTTGCTAGTTTTGCCTAATTTCGATAAATCTTGTGCAATTGAATGTGATGTTAGCGGAATAGGCATTGGAGGAGTCTTAATGCAAGAAGGCAAACCTATAGCTTTCTTTAGTGAAAAACTTGGTGGTGCTCAATTAAATTATCCTGTTTATGATAAAGAATTATATGATTTGGTTCGTGTTCTTGAAGTTTGGCAACATTACCATTGGCCTAAAGAGTTCATTATACATTCTGATCATGAATCTTTGAAATACTTGAAAGGACAAGCTAAATTGAATCGTCGACATGCAAAATGGGTAGAATTCATTGAATCTTTTCCATATGTTATCAAATACAAGAAAGGCAAAGATAATGTTGTTGCCGATGCCTTATCCTGTAAGAATGTGCTTTTAACTCAACTGGAAGTAACAGTTCCTGGATTAGAGAGTTTGAAAGACTTATATGCTTCCAATAGTCAGTTTTCTCAACCTTATGCCAAATGCAAAAATGGAAAGGGATGGGACAAGTTCCATACTCATCATGGTTTTTTATTTCGTGCTAACAAGTTATGTGTTCCAGAATCATCCGTTCGTTTACTCTTATTGCAGGAATCACATGCTGGCGGATTGATGGGACTTTCGGGAGAGAGAAGACCTTCATGATGTAGGCTGATCACTTCTATTGGCCAAAGATGAGATGAGACGTTGAAAGGTACGTACAACGTTGTATCACATGCCATAAAGCTAAGTCTAAGCTTAATCCACATGGTTTATATACTCCACATCCTATTCCTAATGCACCTTGGGAGGACATTAGTATGGATTTTGTGTTAGGATTGCCTAGGACTAGGAGGGGGAGAGATTCTATTTTTATTGTTGTGGATATGTTTTCTAAGATGGCACATTTTATCCCTTGTCATAAGAGCGATGATGCGTTGCATGTAGCTGACTTGTTTTTCAGGGAGATTGTGCGATTACATGGGATGCCCAAGACGATCGTTCAGATCGTGACGTCAAGTTCATGAGTTATTTTTGGAAGACTTTGTGGGCCAAGCTTGGGACGAAGTTATTATTCTCGACAACTTGTCACCCACAAACCGATGAACAAATGGAGGTGGTGAATCGTACACTATCCATGCTGCTACGAACGATGATCAAGAAAAATCTCAAGGAGTGGGAGGATTGTCTACCACATGTGGAGTTTGCATATAATAGAACGGTACATTCTACTACTCAACTGTGCCCGTTCAAGGTGGTGTATGGATTCAAGCCACTTACGCCACTTGAATTATTGCCATTACCTCTCCAAGAACGTGCTAACATGGATGCATCCAAGCGTGCTGATTTTGTAAAGACATTACATGAGAAAACTAAAGAGGAGATTGAAAAGAAGACGCGGTACTATGCTGAGAAGGCGAACAAGAAACACAAGAAGATGTTATTCGAACCAGGTGACTTGGTTTGGGTACATCTACGGAAGGATCGCTTTCCAGAGAAGTGTAAGTCTAAACTTATGCCTCGTGGTGATGGACCATTCAAAATTCTTGCGAAGATCAACGACAACGCTTACAAGATAGAACTTCCGGGAGATGACTACGCCGTGAGTACTACATTCAATGTTGCTGACTTGTCTCCATTCTTTGGACTGAAAGACACAGAGTCGAGGTCGACTCCTTTTCAAGAGGGGGAGGATGATGAGGACATCCCTACCATTCCAACTCCTAGCCTCCTCCTAACACCATTGCACCAACTGGCCCTATTACTCGGGCAAAAGCTAAACTTCTTAATCAACAGGTGAATCTTCTCCTAACTGAGTTTTCCTTTGATTCTCACGAGAATTGGCTACTACCTAAAGCTCTTAATCTCTGTGTCATTAGGTTTGACAAAGAGGAGGTATGGTTGCCCGAAATGAAGAGAGAAGAAGAAAGAAGAAGAAAAGAGACGAGAGGAGAACCCAACATCCCAATTTCAGCCGAAATTCAAGAAAACAAAAGAGAGGAAATCCGGATTAAAAGAGGATTTGTAATCCGAAAATAAGTAGGAAATATTTTCTAATTAGAGTAGTTTAAATGTCGAATTAAACTAAGAGTTTTTAGTAAGAATTAATTTTGGTATTGTTCACAGGTACACTATTCATTGAGCCTATATATTGAGGGGTTAGACCCCCATTGTAACCTTAACCACGATTAAAGATTTTGATTGTTTTTTGGCATTAACGCTTGATTCTTTCAAGAAGCTTGGTGAAGGCCAGCGACTTTAAAGGGAACATGGCATTTTCTTCCAAAGACCGTTCGATCTTTCCGTTGGGAATTGAGGGATCGGTAAAACTCCACTTGGTGGTCGGGTGGAGCACACGTGAGATTGGGCGAATTAAAGAGTTGTAAGTTCATGCATTGGCATCGGGTGAGCAACTACGATTTGTCAAGTCAAGCGTGCAAGTTATCTTTGATCCTACGTCGAGAAGATCGGGACCCCCCGTATCATTTGGCCTAAAATTTAGTCTCTCTTCTAGAGAAATTCTGAAATTCCATTTTAAATCCTGATAAAAAGGTTTGAAATTCAATTATAATTCTAAAGATTGAACGGGGTATTACATTTGAGTTAGGTGCACATTCATAAAAAAAAAAGAGCAAAAGAAAATCCTCTCTTCCCGAGCTGTTGACACCCCTTTCTTTTGTTGCTTCATTTGTATCCTCTGCTTGCTTCCATTGTTGGTTTAGCTATTCCCGGTCTAGGCGAGGATCAGCAATATTGACTAGTACTTTGAACATTTATTCAACTTGCATTTGCCGAATTGATTGTTGTTAATCCTTGCTACCATACTTGAGCCTTCCTAGTTACACCTTTTCTACGCCGTACAGGCTAAGCTTCACCTGGCAATGGCTCCATCCAATCTTCGGAGATACGTTGACACCACTAGTTGCCGATCACCCCTGTTTGCTTGGTAAGAATTCTATAGAAGGCTTGAGTGTGAGCAACTTTTGAACCACCACATCCTAGTAGCTGCTAGGGACATATACCTGTGGTTTGCTAACAATGGTAGGTTCAGCGGAGCCTTCAGATGAGGATACATCTCATACTCCTCGTACGAACGCAATAGTACAACATTTCCGGCGTATCATGAACCTTCATACGGTGGGTCTTGAGGAGGATGTCAGGGTCACGAATGAGTGACTTGCTTAACTTGAGGGCGCCCAGATTGAGACAAAAGCCACGCTCGCCACGATGGAGAGAGTGCAAGGTGTCACTAACACTTCTTTAGCAAGTATTGTGGCGCGCCTTGAGGAGATTGCCCAGGCATCCACTGCTATTCCGCCTGCTGCCTCGGTAGAGGGACAAGATGAATTCAACTACGTGACTGATACTGAGGCCAATAACATGGGTAACCACAAAAACGATCGAGCTCATCGACAGTTGCATTTTAATCGACAAGGTATGCGACGAGACCCCCCATGACGTGAGGTACGTGACCACGATGATTCTTTTGCTAAGGTTAAATTCACTATGCCCTCTTTTAATGGTAAATATGATCCCGATGGTTATCTTAATTGGGAACTAGCTGTTGATCAAAAATTTGTTTGCCATGAATTTCCTGAGATTATACGAGTTAGGGCTGCTACTAGTGAATTTACCGACTTTGCTTCTGTTTGGTGGAAAGAACTTTGTTGTCAACATCCCAATAACATACCTAACACTTGGGAGGCTTTAAAATTGCTTATGTGGTATCGATTTGTTCCCTCATATTATGCTCACGAGTTCTTAAATAAATTGCAATGTTTACGACAAGGTACAAAGTCTATGGAAGACTACTATCAAGAATTGCAATTTAGTATATTGCATTGTGGTTTAGTTGAGAATGAGGAGGCATCAATGGCTAGGTTTTTTTTTGGGGGGGGGGGGTTGAATCGAGAAATTCAAGACATCCTTGATTATAAATATTACAACTCCATTACTAGATTATTTCATCTTGCTTGCAAAGCTGAACGTAAATTGCAGGGACGCCAGACGAGGACATGATCTAACTCTTCTGCAGGTCGCACGAACTCATGGATGCCATGCACCTCTACTGCCCCGTCCACTAGTGCACCCCCACCGTTATCCTCCAACAACAAGCAGCATCCCACTACTCTAAATCAGCACCACGAGTTTCTGAAGCAGCCAAGTCAACACCACAAGCTTCTGCGAAAACCACTTCTTCGGTTGCTTCGACAGGATGAACTAAGGATGTTCAATGCCATCGTTACAAAGGCTATGGACACATGATGCGAGACTGTCCAAACAAGCGTGTACTGATTATACACGATGATGGTGGGAATTCCTCTGCTATTGATTTTGATGATGAAACATATACTATACTTGCAACTGACCCTGCAGGACGTGATGATGAATCTAATCATGAGGAGGAACATGTTGGTGTGAAGATGCCGACAAGTATTTGAGCATTATAGTGCAACGCGTACTAAGTGCTCGAGTCTCTCGTGCTGAGCAAAATCAGCACCATAATTTGTTCCAAATCAAGGGCGTTGTCAAGGAACACTCGATTCGCATAATTGTTGATGGTGGGAGTTGCAACAATTTGGCGAGTATGGATATGGTGGAGAAGCTTGCTTTGCCGACCAACCCTTATCCCCACTCGTACCATATTCAATGGTTCAACAACAATGGTAAGTTGAAGGTAACACGAATGGTGGGAGTAAACTTCTCTATGGGTCCATACCATTATTATGTTGATTGTGACGTTGTTCCTATGCAAAATGCAAGCTTATTCATTGTTATTAGGAAGACCTTGGCAAAACGATGCTTATAGTATGCATCATGGTAGGAATAATCAATACTCTCTCAAGTTCAAAGGAAAGAAAATTGTGCTGCATCCTATGACTCCTAAACAGATTGTTAAAGATGAACTTACTAGGGCTAGTAGAGAGAAGAATCAGGAGAATGCTAATAGCAAAAATCAGATTGTAGCAAAAGAGCTTGAGCAACATAAGAAGAAAGAATATAAATCTATTCATGTGAAGAATAAAGAAATTAAATTGAAATGTGCTGGTTTTCTTGCTACCAAATCTGATATGACTGAATTGGATGCTAGTAATTCCGTTTGCTATGCATTAGTTTGCAAAGAAGCTTTGTTTTCATTTGAGGATATATCTTCTTCTTTGCCTCCTGCTGTCACTAACATTTTGTAGGAATACAAAGACGTCTTTCCGAAGGACATACCACCGGGGTTGCCACCACTTCGAGGCATTAAGCATCAAATTGATTTAATTCCCAGTGCATCATTGCCCAACTGCGCACCATACAGGACCAATCCGGAAGAAACTAAAGAAATTCAACGCCAAGTTCAAGAATTGCTTGATAAAGAGTATATGCGTGAATCTCTTAGTCCTTGGAGCTAACTGATTTTGATGCTGCAATTAGTAGAACCTATAGTGATGTGTGGTTCAAGATTTTTATTTATTTGATGGAACATTAGAACAACACGATTGAGTAATTTGCAAGGTTGTGTAGGTGAAATATGAAGGCGTAGTTTAATGAGAGTTGGACTAGCGAAATAATCTAATCGTCATGGCAATTAATGGGATAGCAGAGATTGATGAGTATTATTAGGTATGGCTTGGAATCAGTGAGCAACCCTCTAGGAGTTAGAATATTTCAAAAGATAATTGGGTCGAGAAAATGTTTACATGTTGATGTTAATGAATGAGTAGGTTTAGATTGTGGAAATTATAGTCATCGAGAATGAGGATTTTCGTATCATTTACACTAGCTGTTAATTGTAGGATTCTTGGAGGTTCAAATTGGGCTTGTGATTTATGCTAGAACCTTGGTCGCTTCACGATTATGTGTATAAGTAGAAGAACAAAAGTATCATTGATAGAATCCTTTGGGTGTAGTAAATGAGTATGTGTGCTCAGAATTTCAAAGTGATTATCGTTAACAGAATGAGGTGATGTGGTTGTGGGTGAACAATCTTTATTGAGGTGATGGAAACCATTTGTCAAAGTAATTCCTTTGGTATAGGAGTGGATTAGAGAATCCTTTTGTGGATTAATAAAGTCCCTCTAAATAGGTATGGTTGTTCTTTCGGTTTGAGGATTGTTTTGGGATTGACGGTTAAGAGAATGAGTTAGTGTGATGATTTGGAAGCCCGTGATTTGGGAAATAATTTATTTCTTAAGAGAACATCTGAGAAAAGAATGTCTCCTCGAGTAGAGAAGTGCTCTATTGGTTCTTGTTTGAGTTGGGTTTTTATGATGGAAATCATATACAATTTGATTTGATTTTATGATCGGCAAGGTGGTTCTTTTCGGTTCAGGAGAATAAATAAAGTGTTTGATTTGGGCATTCGGGCGAATTCTCTTTTGGCTTATGTGGTGTTTATTAGCAATCTGCATAGTTGTAATGTGAAAAGATTTTCTTGATGAATCTTCAATTTTGGATTTGAATGTTTTGGAGGAAAGTTGGTTATGGTTGGGTTGCATTGTGAACCTTTTATTTTCGGTTGAGTTCTGATTATTAAAGCTGTTTAAAATAAGTTGTGTTGCGCGTCCCTACTTAACAAAGGTTCTCCTTGTTAGGATGAGGAAATCAATTGAGAGATGGAACAAGAGTTCCATATGTTTTTGTACAAGTTCTGTGGATTGGTTCCAAAGGGAATGATAGCCCAAAGCATATCTGGTTTGTTCTGGAAGTTGTGGGGATATTGGAAGAAAACAATTTGCTAGAATCATCTCGAGTCTTGGAGCGGGGTATATAACATTTTGGATGAACCGGTGCTAAGAGAATGCTTGAGGTATTTTGGATTGTGAAGTTTCATAAGGGCCCTTGACCAGCAAGAAATACCGCATCTTCGAGTCCTATCCGTTGAGTGGTTCTGGTTAGGTCGGTACGAGTGATGAGACGTAATACACCAGTTACATCAAGATGTGGTGGTCCCATAAGTCCGGGGGAAAAGCGACTTGGGAACTGAAGTCTCGCATGCGCGAGCAATATCCGAAAATATTCACAACAAGTACGTGGTAATGTTGGTAGAATTATTAGTTGAGATTGTTCATTGGCGTTAAGCGTGGTTAGAATTTGAGGTCGAATTCTGTTTAAGAGGGGTAGTATGTAACACTGCAAATTAAATTAATTGAGAAGAAATAAATTAGAGAGAAGGACCAATTAGAAAAGTGGTTTTAATAGGAGATTAGATGGGGGTTTATGCATAATTTGGACAACCTGGTGTAATACCCTAACCTACTCGTAGTGCGGCCCATGTTGCCCATGAGGAGTCATGTGGTCGGATTAGTCCCATATTGCTTGTCTAAAGTGAGTTGTAGTAGTATATATTGCCTGTTGGGTCCAAACTTAGCACCTCCGGGTTAACCCTTTTACACGAAGCGAGGACGAAAGTGTAAGTGGTGTGCTATGTGTGCATGGGTCCGCCCCACGGTGGGCTGGGCATTGAGCGGATTTTGTGCCAGGGTGTTACAAATGGTATCAGATCATCAACCTTCGCTGCACGGGCGCGTGCGGGACAGGGGCGCGGTCATATGGCGCATGGCGCGTGTGGTCCGGGAGTGGACACACGGCATGGCATATGTGCCGGCAGTAGACGCACGGATGTGTACCGAGGGGTGGTTCTAGGCATTTGCTGCATATGCGGTGTGCTGCCGAGGGCGTCAGCCCTTGAGGGGGGTGAATGTAATACCCCGGCCTACTCGTAGTGCGGCCCATGTGGCCCATGAGGAGTCATGTGGTGGGATTAGTCCTATGTTGCTTGTCTAAAGTAAGTTGTAGTAGTATATAATGCCTGTTGGGTCCAAACTTAGCACCTCCGGGTTAACACTTTTACACGAAGCGAGGACGAAAGTGTAAGTGGGGTGCTATGTGTGCGCGGGTTTGCCCTACGGTGGGCTAGGCATTGAGCGGATTTTGGGCTAGGGTGTTACACCTGGGTTGTGGGCTTCCGGCCCACCGCATTTAGGCCCAAGGGGGAAGGACAGCCGGCCACATAAGAAGGAGAGGGGCAACCCTAGGGTTGCTACAGTACCACCGCCATGCTACAGTGCCCTGCCACCCTTAGCGTTCACTGCTGGCCAGGAAGGAGGAAGGGAGAAGCCTTCTCGGGTGCTACCGGCCAAGGAGGAGAAAGGAAGAAGAGGAAGGAGAAAGAGGGAGAAGGGAAGGAGAGGGATCACAGGCTGGTGTTAGTGTTCTTCAGCAGTTCTTCAAGGGTAAACCCGATCCCCATTCGATTAGTAGTGTGTTTGAGTAAGTAGGCGATATCGGTAATAGGTCTGTTTAGGGCCAACAGTATTGGCCGACGTTTTTGAGAAAGTTAAGTGCGGATTCTGGCCTGGACACCTTCTAGAGAGTTGTGCGTGACGTCTCTAGCTTTCCATAGAGTATTTAGATCAGGTCGTTTGGATGAGCGGATTAGGAGATATGATTTTCGTAGCGTTGCTGTTCTGTAGTTCTATCTTAATTCTGACAATTAATAGTAATCGGCCATTACCAATCAGTTATTGGATTATTTAGAAGATCTCACCATAACAAAAGTTGTAGATATTTTGTTAAGATTTCTATATAGATAAAGAACATAAAATTTTGCCATGTATACTGAAAGTTATGTTAGATTTAGTGTCGCTGTCCAAGAACCCTGACGAGAATTAGTTGTTCTGTTAATCAGTTTGATAAGTGTAGAAGATGGCCGAATCTGGAAAGCTCACCAACTAGGTTTAGGTGGGGAATTTGGTAAGATTTCCAGAAAGTCTAAGAACGCCACATTTGGATCTCTGGTCGAAAAGTTATGAATTTTAGATTATGACTGTCTGTTGAGGGAACAGCTTGATGTTTTCAATTCATCAAGTACCTTAGAACAACATGAGCTTACTAAAAGAGTTGAACAAGAGAAGCTTGTGGGTGAAGCTTGTGCAAAGAAGCTTAACCAACAGGTGAATCTATTCCATAAATTTCCTTTTAGTTTAGTTCACAATATTATACTACCTAATAGCAGGTCATCGCTTATTGTTAGGTTTGAAGGAGATGGTTTATGTGAATATCAAGAACACGATGCTTCTCGGGGTGTTTTGATGCTCGCAAAAATAGCATGCAGCCCATGGGAGGCATGGGACGTACGGGTTCACGAGACGAACAATAGATGGCGCCGCACTGATCTTGAAGTTCACGACGATCTTTGCGGAAACTCCAAAGGATCTAGCATGAACAATATATATATTTGGAAAGCCTATTAAGTCTACTTTCCAACAGATCAAACGGCACATGATTTGGAGCTTTCTATAAAAAGTTATGGCTATTTGAGTGCATGCTGCACATTCAGACCAACTGACGCGCCAGAGTTGACAAAGTTGATGATTATGTGGCTTGTACGACATCTTGGGAAGATATCCCACTTTGCCATGACTTTCCAAAGGCTTACAAGAGTCTCTTTCTAAAGTTTCACACGGATTCAAGTTGTTTCAATTAATAAAATTGAAGATATGAAGGTTTGGATTCAATTCAGATTCGGAATCAGTAGTACAATCCGAATTAAAAAGGTCATAACTTTCACAAACAGAGTACGATTTAGGTATTCTTATGCTTGTTAGAAATATAACTCCAAGCCGGACCCAACGGATCCTCCCTCAGCCTCAGATTCGTCCCGTATCAAAAGATATGTCTGAAACAATGTGATGGTTGTAAACTCAGAGTTTCCTTTTTGTTTGAGTGTGTCCGAATTGGAGTAAGAGCTCTAATTCCAAAATAGAGTAGGAGTAGGGCCTCTTGGCCAGCCATAACGTGGAGAAGGGCACTATATATTGAGGGGTAGACCCCCATTGTATCCTCAGACCACGATTAAAGATTTTGATTGCTTTTTGCATCAACGCTTAATTCTTCCAAGAAGTTTGGTGAAGGCCGACAACTTGAAGGGGAATAGGGCGTTTTCTTCCAAAGATTGTTCTGTCTTTCCGCTGGGAATTAAGGGATCGGTAAAACTCCACTTGGTGGTCGGGTGGAGTATACGTGAGAGTGGGCAAATTAAAGAGTTGCAAGTTCATGCATTGGCATCGAGTGAGCAACTACGATTTGTCAAGTCAAGCGTGCAAGTTATCTTCGATCCTACGTCGAGAAGATTGGGCAACCCCCGTATCATATCCTCTCGTGTTTGCGGACCTTCTTCGGCTTGGTCATCTTCTTCAACGCGACGTCCGTGGGGAGCGCCGCCCTCGCTTGCCTGACCGACGGGAGGAAGTGCGACCGGGTGAGCGGCATGCGCCTATGCAGCATGAACTCCTCGTCTTATTTGCTTAACAAATGACATCGGCAGATCACCTGGCAACCAGCGGCCGGCCGCCCAGAGTGGGGTTGTGCCGCACGGTACGTCTGAGCATGCGGCCCGATGGGAAGCCTCCGACATGGACACCGACGGTGGCAGCGGTGTAGCACTCGCGTTGTTGCGGCGCTTGAGCAGGTATTGGTCCTTGCTGACCTTGGGCTTCATGGCCGACGCGCTGGGCACCATCTTCTCCATGAACCTCGCCACGGCACCCTTTCATCGACCGCGAAGCTTCTCCAGTGTCCTCTACTGGCCCTTGTGCGGCCAAGCTGTAAGGCATCTTAGGAGCCCATGTTAGTTTACAGCACAACACCATAGCCATGAGAGCAATGGATAGATGGATGAATCCGGTGGAGACATAATTGAGGATTTTGGTTCGAAATCTAGGCCTGCAAGATTTACAAGGACAAAAATACAAGAGTAACGGGTTACTGTTGGCGCGCAAATCATCCACATCACATTCAACCATCCACGTTAGTGGTCCAAGTCTAACGTGGTCCAAGTCAGCCTAGACACTTTGGGACCACCGATGACCCACTTAAATAAGTTCAGGTACCGGATTGGCTAGTTTCATAGATTAGGGACCCAAGTGACCAACGCTGACAAGTTTAGAGACCCACGGTGTACTTACTCACGAAATTAATATATTTTCAATATTCCGAAACAAAATAAAATATTAACTAGTCAATATCTTCACAATATTCCAGCTCTCCAGCAGTCTTGAAGGCATGAGACCGTTTCTTTGACATCTTATTTAGTACCTAGCTGCCGTTTCTGTATAGAACTAGTCTGCTCTGGATTCCAATGAATAGATTGTGATCAGCCCAGAAATTGGCCCAAGAATATAGTCAAACTAAAGTAGTGAATCCGCCATGTCTCCACACGCTCGTTGGATGAAAATGAAGAAGCATTAAGCATTCGTATATATACACAGAATAAATCTACATATGAATAAAGATCAGTTAATAACCATCCTTACAATGACTAAATAATAAAATTATATATGGACTACGCTTGTATCTTTAGTTTTAACAGTCATCACCACCTAAATGTCTAATTAAACCGCTAACAATCTAGTCAGTTTCCATGACACTGTCCACAGCTAGCACCTCATAATGATCCATCCCTGAAGATTAAGTAGCATCTCCCGTTCCATCCAATAAACTACAGATAGCTGGCACCAAAACGGCTCTCTTCACCACATTTTATCTCCAAAAAAACACCCACCATTTGATCACCGCACACTAGCGAGATTTCGGACCTTTGACCTGGAAGGGGTAAAACAGTTGTACGGGTTCAAGATACAAGATTGGTTAAACACAGTGGACCAAAATCAACACAGCATATTCTAAGTACAACCAATTAATCAACAGTAATGTAAAAAAGCAAATTGAGAATACCTCTGAGACACGATCCATGCCACCCGTGGAAAGAGGTGAGTTCAGCAGGGGAAACACAGAAAATATGTCTGCTACGGAAAACATGCTGCACACCAGCAATACAATCTAGACCTTAGCACATTATTAAACTTATTACTATCAAGGTTTTAATCAGCCGGAAACCACCTAAGGGTTTGTTTGGATACATTGTGATCCAACTCAATCCCTTCGAATTGACTCGGAATTTGAACTAAAATCCCTTCCAATCCTAAGGGTTTGGTTCTAAACTCTCTCTATCCAAACAAACCCTAAATCGGTGACCCCCCAAATGTGCAGCAGTGAAAAAAAAGCGGATTTGCATGATTTTTCATCAAAGTATAAAAGAAATTAAGAACCACAACAAAACTGATGTATGCATGCACCCCGGTGGTAAGGTAGCAGTGTTGGTTATGGGCTTATGGCAGGTCTTGGGTGTTAGATATGAGAGAAGTTTTGCTATTCACAACTATGCATCTTATTTATTAATGGGAGAGTATATATACAGAAAATGACATGGGCCTCACAGGCTACGAGAAAGAGAATATACAACACTCTTAACATCCCCATTCAAACTCAAGGTGGATCAGGAGGATCTGATGCACTGAGTTTGAGTAGATGAAGCCGATAATGTTCTGAGTCTTAAGCTTTAGTGAAGAAACTGCAACTTGAAGCTCTTAGAGAACATACTTGAGGGCGATAGCCGACTGCTGACAATGAGATCGCGTTAAGGATGCATTAACACCAATATGCTTTGTCAGCTCATGCTTGACCAAACCACTAGCAAACTGAATGACACTTGTATTGTCACAAAAGAGATGTGTAGGATTGTCACAATAGACACCTAAATCAATCAAGGGCCATCGAAATCAAATGATCTCTAAGGTGGTAGCAGCAAGAGCTCAAAGCTCAGCCTCTGCACTAGAGCGTAACACCGCAGTCTACTTCTTGGACTTCTAAGCAATGAGCGAAGTACCAAGAGAAATACAATAGCCAGTGATAAATCGGCGATCAACAGGATCACTCGCCCAAGTGGAGTCAGAGTAAGCATGGAGCTAGAGCTGACTCGAACTAGTATAGAACAAACGTCTGGATGCAATCCCCCTTAAGTATCTCAACACACGAAGAACATGACCATAGTGGATTGATGTGGAAGCACTGACAAACTGGCTGAGCATATGACCAGCATGAGCAATGTCTGACTTAGTGACAGTGAGATAGACAAGGCTCCCAACGAGCTGACGATAGCGGGAAGGATCTGTCAGGGGTACACCGCCTGTAGGTCGAAGCTGCATGTGAAGCTCCATGGGTATGGCAGCATTACGAGTATCAGTCATCCCGGAGCGAGCGAGCAGATCCTAAACGTAGCGATGCTGAGAGAGGTAGTAGCCATCACCATCAGAATGAACCTCAATCCCTAGAAAATAGCTCAATGGTCCCAAATCGGACATCATAAACTGTTTACTCAATTTCTTCTTGACAAAAGCCATGTAGTCCATGTCATCTCCCGTGATCAGCAAGCATATCATCTACATACAGCAGAAGCAAAGTACAACCCCGCTGAGAAGTGTGAATAAACAAGGCAGGGTCATGCTCGGAGTGAAACCAGCAACTCAAATCACAGAACTGAAACATTCGAACTAAGTACGAGGAGCCTGCTTGAGAGCACGTCTAAGACGACAAACATAGCATGTAGAAGCCTCAACACCTAGGGATGGCTGCATATAAACCTCCTCATGTAGATCACCATGAAAAAAAACATTCTTGAGATCCATCTGAGATATAGTCCATGAGCATACGGCTGCAACAACAATAAAAGTGCGGACTGTAGTCATATGAGCAACTGGAGCGAAAGTCTCCATAAGTCTGCTGAAAACCTCTTGCAACAAGACGAGCTTTGTATCGCTCCACTGAACCATCTGACTTGTTCTTTACTTTGTACACCTACTTGCAAGTTACAGGCTTAGCTCCAAATGGTAGTGGAACAAGATCCCAAGTGCATATAGACTCTAATTCTATAAGCTCCTCAGTCATAACCAACTGCCACTCAAGTATACTAACGGCCTCCTGATAGGTACGCGACTCAGATACTGCACAAACACAAGGAAAACCCCATCTCTCTGGTGCCTGAAGAGAGGAACGATCACGTAGGGCATACCGTGATGTAGTAGAATGATCGTCAGAGTCTGTGGTACTGGCTCGGGGGTCAAGTGCAAGAGAGGAGGACTGAGGATCAGAAGGTTCAAGAGGAATGGAAGTCTAAGGATCAGAGTGAACTCTCTGTCGGCGACTATAGTGAAAAGAAAAAGTGGAAGTGTCAAAAACTGGTGGAGCTGATGGAGGCACACTAGAAGGTGAAACTGGTGGAAAAGGTGTATTTAGAGAATGCAAGTCTGGTGAAGGAATCAGAGGTAGACACAAAAAAGGAGGTAGAATCTGTGGAAGAAGTGGGATGTGTAGAAGGATGATAAAAGAAAGGTCGACCCTCATCATTCATCAAAGGTCACATCACGAGAGATGCGAATGTGACATGCTAAGAGATCATAGCAACGATAACCCTTATGCTCAGGACTATAGCCCAGAAAAATGCACTCAACTGACTGAGGGCTCAGCGTTGTGCGCTCACGAGGTGCTAAAAGGACATAGCAGGCAACCAAAAACACGAAGATGAGCATAGCGATCAGGTGCTCTATACAGGACCTCACCAGGACACTTGCCCTGAAGTTTAGAAGAGGGCTAGCGGTTGATAAGATAGACTGCCGTAGAGACTCTTCCCCCAGAAGTGAGAGAACAAAGGAGGAAATGAGAAGAGTATGAGCAGTCTCAATGATGCTACGGTGCTTGCGCTCAGCAACACCATTCTAAGCATGAACACCAGGACATGAGCTGAGAAAGTGTACCCTCAGAATAAAGAAACTAACAAAAGGCTGATGAAAGATACTCTCCTCTAAAGTCAGAACGAAAAACACGGATAGTAGAAGAGAATTGAGTATGAACCATCTGAGCAAAAGATTGATAGATAGAAATCAATTGTGAACGATGTTTCATGAAGTAGATCAAGTGTATTGAGTATGGTCATCAATGAAGATGACATAGTAACTGCGACCACCCTTCGAAGTAAAAGGAGAGGGACCCTAAACATCCGAATGGACCAAATTAAAGAGACGATCAGAGCAATAAATGCGGGAAGGATATAGGAGTTGTACTTGCTTGCCATGCCTACAACCCTTGCACTGAAAATTTGTGTCAACAGAAACAGGACCAAGAACACCTTAATGAATCAAGATAGAGAGGCGTGAGCCACGCAAGTGCCCCAAGCGATGATGCAGAAGGACAAGGGGTAGATGAACCAATAACAGAGGGTGAAGAAATAGGGGCGGAAGCAGTACCAGAAATGGAGGATAAAGGAAGACTCAGACGATCAAGAACATAGAGCCCTGCAGAACCTCTCTGACGATGACATGTACCAATGACTACTCTTGTTTGACGATCTTGCACAAAGCAGAAGCTATCGTCGAACGCAACAAAACAGTTCATATCTGCGAGCTGCTCGATAGAGATGAGATTCATGGAGAGCGTGGGGACAAGTGAGACATATGAAACTACGAAGTGAGAGGTGGAAAGAGTCCCCTGGTGAGTGACAGTGCATGGCGTTCCATCAGCTGTCTGAATCTTAATACCTTGTGCAGCAGGACGACATGATATGAGCTGACTTGCATCAGATGTCACATGGAAAGAAGCCCCTGAATCCAATATCCATAGGAGTGAAGCACCCGACACAGGATATGATGGTGCAGTCCAACCGATGGATGCACCGGAAGATGCCTAAAGTCGACATAACTAGGCCTGAAGATTTCTCATCTGAGTCTAAATCTGACCAAACTAAGTTGCACAAGACTCCACAACACTAGCAGGAACAGAACAAGCAATAGCAGCATCACCTTGATTAGGTCCAGGACCAAGAATGCCATCAAGAGCCATAATCGGATCAAGTACACTAACACCAAGCAACAACCTCAGTAGTACCAACACCACAGGCACGACTCCAGAAGTAGAGCAGGCAGAGCTGGCACAGGCGACTGGGAGCAGAGCAACCACAGAGGCGATGGCGAGGCACAGGCGACGAGCAAAGCGACATAAGGATCCACGGCGGCATGACATCTGTTGGTCTCGACCGGGAGAGCTCAGCTAGGGAAGCGTCGTCGGAGGCCTAGAGCTATGGCTAGGGGAGATCTGCGGTCGAGGGAGATGTCGTGAGAGGTCCGACCAGGAGAACCGTGGCTGAGGGAGTACGTGAGGGAGGCGGAGACAAAGATGGAGCAAAGGGATCCAGACGAACCACGAGAAAGGGATAGGAAAAGAGGTATCGCCGGTGGCAGCTCGCCGGTGACAGCGATAATGGCGGTGGCCGGATCGGGCCAGTTCCTAACCCTAACCCTAGGCTCTGATACCATGTAATATGAGAGAAGTTTTGCTATTCACAACTATGCATCTTATTCATTAATGGAAGAGTATATATAGAGAAGATTACATGGGCCTCATAGGCTACATGGGCCATATGGGCTAAGAGAGGGAGAGAATATACAAACACTCTTAATATTGGGTTCTTCAAAACTGCAGCTTTTGGGGTTTTTTTTCCTTTTTTCCCTCAACAAAATTCAGACGAAATTTGCCAAAAAACAGTTTTTGCAATATTCGAATTTACCAGTGGGGTCCAACAAAAAATTGCTTGTAGAAAAAACCCTAATTACTATTACAAATTTGAAAATTACTGCTTAGGATCTCAGAGGCTATGTTGCGCGGATACTTGCCAAAACTAGCATATCAATATCAGATATGGATATGGCCCCGATACCTCCAAACCCTAACACCCCTTATTCAACTCAGAATTGCATGCTCCATCCATTTCTCTCGCCCCCACGCCGCCCCTTCCTTCTCTTGCCCCCACGATGCCCCCTCTCTTCTCTCGCCCCCCACGACGCCACTCCTAGCCGCCACCGCCTTGTCGCCATCGCTGTTCGCTCACTTCCACCAGCACCACCGCCTTTCCTCCTCTGACTCCTAGCCCCACGCCATTGTTGCTCGCTTGCTCCCTTCCCCACCACGCCATCGCCTTTCTCCCAGGTTCGGCATCATGCAAGTCTTGGCACCAACAGCGACGGTAAGCCCACACTCCTCAACAAGGTTCAAGAAAGCGCTAGTCAGGCAATGACCCAGCGCCTAGCACCTAGGCGGCCTAGGTGGCACCTAGGCGGCCGACTAAGCGGCGAAGGCAGAAAACCCAGACGAGTTAGAAGCGAAAGGCGAGTTGGAAGGCGCGTAAGATCCCAAAGTCCAAACACACATGCCAAAAGGTGAACAAAGAAGCACCGTGGTCAGACATGCCAAGGTGGACAACAAGCACTGTGGCTGCACATTCTCCAACCACTGCTACCAATCCTCTCTTTTCTTTTCTACGCAGCCCCACATCTCTCCGTTCCTCTCTTTTCTACGCGTCTTCCAAGACCAGAGGTCCAGAGCATCCCTTCCCCTCACTTCTTTCTTCCTCGCATGAGGACATCATTCCTCTCCATCCTCCAAATTTCAGTCACATCGGCGCAGCGAGCAGAGAAGAGCGGTGGGCGGCGGCGGCGGCAGCGGCGGCGGCAGAAGCAGTGGCAGGCAATGCGACCTCTCGGCAAATGCAAGCAATGGCAGCGATGCTTAACCCGATCCTCTCTCTTCCTCATCCATCTCCCCTCTCCCCTTTAGTCACCTCTCCCCTCACGCCGCCTCACCTAGAGCCGCCACGCGCCGCCGAGGACCAACTTTGACCGCCTAGCTGGTCCAAGGCAGCCCTCCTGCCTAGCCCGCCGCCTTGGGAGAAATCGCGGCGGCAGCTCCCCACTGAACGCCTAGGCGGCGCCTGGAGCCGACTTCTTGAACCTTGCTCCTCAACCATCTTCTCCCCATTTCCCTGATCTGCAATTCTTCTTCTCCCCCCTTCTCCCTTCTCCCCAGTACAAGTGCTCACTTCACATATCTGATGGTGACTGGATCAGGAAAGTCGAGTGCATCTAGCACTGCTAGTGTGGGTCCTGCAGGAAGCTTGTTATGTTTGGTTTTGTCGACTTGTATAAGCCATAAGGCTATCAGCCATGAGGGATAACTAGAGAAGATAGCACTTGGCTACATCAATATTAAGGTATTCCTATTTCCTTATAAGAATTCATTAATTTCTGTACTTATTATTATTTATTTATTTATATTTATATATATATATATATATCTCGGTATCGGTGTGTTTTGGGAAAATGGCGTATCACGTATCCGTATTGGGGTATCCAAGCAACCTAGCTCATGGGTAAAAGTTCTAGAAGATCAAATCAAATTCTTCAGAAAAACTGCTCATATGTAATATCATTGAGAATGAATCTCCATTCTTGGTTCTTTGTTTCCTCTAAAAGCTAGTGGATGGCATTGCACATTATGAACTTCTCAAATAAGTGCAATTTTCTTTATACGAAAGACAACGACATTGAGAGTCAGATAGATGTGTACGTAAATGAGAAGCTTGTTTTCTGTACATTAATAATTGTAAACATCACTGGAGACTTCAATTTAATTATTTAAGTTGTTAGATTTCCAGTAAGAAAATTCAATTATCAATCTGAGATACCTGTTAGTGTAGGCAAAAATTTCAAGTTAGGGCAAAAAAAAAGGTATACCTGCAATACACACAGGGGGTGCAGAATTCGCTTTGTCTACAATAGAGCTTCACAAGTTGCCTTATTGTGGCCTGTTTGCTTGCACCTGCTACAGAGCCGTATAACAGTCGTTATTTTGTTGGGGTTAAACCTTTTCCTTCGTGGTTTATCTGATGCCCTTGGCTTGGGAGGCGGAATTAAATTTGCCCCAGCACTAAAATCAACGGTATCCATGTCAGGAATTGGCAAGATTGTTCCTGAGTAAGTCAAATGATAGCTCTCTATTCTGAAAAACTTCGAGCAGTAGTCATAGAAAGATCGCCCAATCCGGTTAAACACAGCAACAGCATGCATACAAGGGAGGCCAGAAAGTTGCCACCTCCGGCAGGTGCATTCCCAACTAGCAAGATTAACAACAAAAATTCCACTGCCCCGCACTTCAAACACAGTTTCAGAAGAGCACAACACAATCAGCTTACCGGCCTTCAACATCTCATCCTGCGCTTTGTATTCCATGGAAGGTGTTAAAGGCCCTGACCATGTCTTGCAAGCATCACGCCTCGCTTCGACTACCTCCATTATTTTCATTCTCAGAGAGTCCATCATCAGCACTATTGACCCCTCTTTCTTGGCTGGTATCCAATTATTAAAGGCATCAACAATGTTTGAGGAGAAATGATCGTAGCGACAGCCTCTAAAAATGGCATCCGACCAATGCTCTGGCTTACTTGCAATAATCCAGTCAGCAGCTTCAGTGGATATATTCCTTATGCTCTCAATTGATGCATTAAAATCCTCGATGCTGCATGCTTGGGCTGCACGGGTAAAATCCTCAACCATCCCATCTCTTATCTGTTGAGACCATGGTCCCTTCCTCAGCTCTCCTTTGAATTCCTCCACGATATGATGCAGACAGAAGGCATGGTGACTATCTTCAAACACTTGTGGAACAGCAGCATCTATACCCTTTTGTCCATTGGACAAGAATGTCATGGCATTATAAGGATAGTTGTGATCTTGGAGAGCAAACCTCAACTGCATTAAAAACCAAACCCAGCTCTCATAATTTTCATCTTCAACCACATTAAATGCCACTGGAAAGACACCATCATCAGCATCCACTGTAGCGGCAACCAGCAACTTGTACTCATTTGTTGCTTTGAGCGGAACCTTGTCAAGAAATATGAGGGGCCTGCACCCATTTGTGAAACCATGCAAAGAAGCATGGAATGCAAGAAAAAAGCGGCGGAAGTTTGAATCCACCATTGGAGACAACAAAGCTATACTCCCTGGGTTGGTCTCCAAAATCCTCCCACAATACCAGGGCAAATGACTATACGTTTCCGTGATTGCATGATACAGCTCCTTCTGTGCCACTTCTCTGCCTCGCCAAACCTGTGAATAGGTCGGCGTAACTCCATATTCTTCGTATATTTCCTTGACAAGGTCCTTTGGCTTGAACGTTGGGTTCTCATGCAGCTTTTCTTTAATGATGGTAGTTAGCCATTGTCTTGTTGCTCGCCGCTGACCCTCTCCGCTTCCTCCTCCACACGTATGCTCATCTGTCATTTTCTTGATAACAAATTTCTTGTTACGAGATGACTCGGATGCATGCAATCGCCAGGTGCAGCCCTCCCCAACACATTTTACAGTGACGCGAGTGGTTTCATTCTTGATGAATCGGTAGACAAATCCTTTCCCAATGGCATACTTACACAACTGAGCACGGAAATCCTTCACATTATCAAATTCTTGACCAACACCTTTGATAATGTCATCCCAAAACACAACAGGATTATTAACTACTCCCTCAGGAGGTTCTGCAGTGATCTCAGAACTAATATATGGGTTCATTGCATCATCAAAAAGCTCAGCCGATTCCCTGCAAAAACCATGCCAGCATATGTGAAACTTGTCCTATTTACAGAACCTTATGTTGTGAAATACATAAAATGGGTAGACAATTACGTTTGGGTGTTATCAACAAGAGCAAGCTTTTGCTGATTCAGAATGTCTGGTGCGGAGGACGCAACTCCAGCTGTGGTGGCAAAGGCAGCATCACTCCCGAATTCCAGTTGAAATGCCCTAGTTTCAGAAAAATGAAAATAGCAACATTAGGAATTGGACAGCATAGCGTCACAAAATAGAATCATTGAAACTTATAACCAACAAGCCAATTAATTGTTCATGAGATTGCAAACTAATTGTTCATGAGATTGCAAACAAGGAAAACTAAAGATGCAATCATGATTCATGAGACTGCAAAAGAGACATTCAAGATGAACTAGATCAGAACTTCAGTGAGCATTATTTGATCAAACTAAGTAGAGTCCATACAAGTGAAGCTGCAACTCCTTGAAATGACAAAGAAACAACTATAATAACTGTAACAAGAAAATTTATTCTCCTCCAAAAAATAATACGACTGAAATCTGAATCACATCACATGGGGCATGCAATCAGTACATGGCACTGTTCATATAACAATGTAAATTAAGAGAGCATTATCCACGACAAATTGGCAAAAGAAACTGCTTGTACCTGAGATATTATTAAAGTATTAACTAGGAATTATCCTAACTAAAAAAAGGAGCACTAAATAGTAAATATGTAGTAAAGATGCCTACACTGTTGCCCTCTTATGTGGACCATGGCTTAGCTAACTGTCATGTGGGACCGCGTGTATGGCTGGCGCCACAAGGGGCAGGCGCAGCCGGCCTAGGAACAGGCGCAGCCAGCCCTAGCGGCAGATTAGGCATCCCTTGTATCAATTTAGGAAGTTGCAGTTAGGAAAGTTTATTATCGGCAAGTATAAATTAGGGAAATATGCATTAGGAAGGATAATGCCTTCCAAGTCAGTTTGTATTCCTTTATACACAGCATGTGCAATCAATGAAAATCAGCAAAAGGATTGAGTTGTTACCCCAATCCCCTACGCCATACCTACTGTTCCCGTGCGCATTGTTCACCTGCGCCATCCTTTCCCCTATTCCCTACTGGCGGCCAGGGTTCCTCCTGGCCACCGCCCACTACGGCGTCCCGACGTAATCCTCATCCACCTGAACTAATCCTTCCTTTACGCCTTCGCTCCCAACGTTCATCACCTAACATTTGGTATCAGAGCCAACCGTTGCTCCATCCATCATGTCGCAATAGTGGTAACAAGGATTTCCAACAGGTGATGCGCAAATTCGCCGAGGATACGGCAAAATCCCTCGCAAATCTCAATGACCAGTTCGCACAGCACGCCGACTTGATTGAAGCAAACATCAGCCGGCTATCATGTCATGATCGACGCCTGGCGCGCATGGAGGGACACCCCACCAGCGAGGTGGACGGTGACGATGAAGAAGCAACCGCACACCTGGTGGCCGACAGAGAACTACCGCTAAGCGGCGCCAAGGCCAACAGAGCTCGGCGTGGCCTCCGTGGCGCCGCTTCGCTTGCCGCTATCAAGACCTCCTGCTCCAGGAGCAAGACACCAACGAAACCCGCCCCGCTACATCAAGCTCAATTTTCCGGTCTTCGACAGCAAGGAGGATCCAATACCTTGGATCAACCGCTGTGAGCAATTCTTTCACGCACAACAAACACCCATGGAGGATCGGGTGTGGCTCGCTACATACCACATCTCCGGCGTGGCGCACCTATGGTCCATGCGGGTGGAGCGCATGGATGGCATGCCCAATTGGCGACACTTCACGGACCTCATCAATCGCCGATTTGGGACTCCCACGCATCACAATCCGCTGGGCGCACTGAAGAGCCTTAGGCACACAGCATCGGTGGCAAAATTCACCGAAAACTTCCTAACTTATCATTGTGGCCACCTCGATGGGGAACAGCAGGTGATGTTGTTCACAGCCGGGCTTGACGAGCCCCTGCAGACTCATGTCGAGCTCCAACGGCCGACCGACCTAGAGGTCGTCATGGACTTGGCCCGAGCCTACGAATGCTTGCTTCTGTTTCCACAAGTCTCGGCGACCTCATCCACGTCCTCCAAGGCAGCAAGCACCAAGCCATTTATACCCAGGGCAGCAGTCTCCAGGGTGGCATCAACCGGTTCGGTGGCACCCTCCACGGTCACCACGGGGGCATCAGGCGCGGCCAAACCGTTCAGGCGGCTCACGCCGGCCGAGATGGAGGAACGCCGCGGCAAGGGACTTTGCTACAACTGTCACGAGAAGTTCGTGCCAAGCCACCAGCGTTTCTGTAAACGCATCTTTATGTTGCAGGTTGAGCCAGACGATGACGACTTCGAGGAGGACACGGACGCCACCATCTCCCTCCTCGCCCTCATCGAGATTCGCAAGTCCCAAACGATGCAGCTTCAGGTGATGATCCACGGCGTCCAATTGATGGCCCTAGTCGACTCCGGCTCCACCCATAACTTCATCGCCGCGGAGCTCGTCGATCAGGTTGGGTTGACGCTGGCGCCACGCACGGGCCTCTCCATGGCCGTGGCCAAAGGCGACAAGGTGGCGAGCGACGGGGTGTGCTACACAACACCCCTCTCCATCGACCAGGAACACTTCATCCTCGACTTGCTCACCATACCACTGGGCAGCTTCGACATTGTCCTTGGGGTCCAGTGGCTTCGCTCCTTGGGACCGATTGTCTAGGATTTCAACCTCCTGACAATGCGCTTCCAACACCAGGACTGGGAGATCATCTGGCGCGGCGTGGCCCCATCCCGACCAGCACCGCATCTCCACTCCGCCTCGGCCATGGGAGATCTCATGGATGAGCTACTCGCGGAATTCGCGCCGGTTTTCAACGCGCCTCGCGGCCTTCCACCTCCACGTGGCCATGACCACCGCATCCACCACCTCCCCGGCACCAGTGCGGTGGTGATTCGGCCATACCACTACCCGGCTATTCAAAAGGACGAGCTGGAGCGACAATGCACCGCAATATTGGAGCAGGGCATCATTCGACGCAGCAGCTGGGTTTTTTTGGCGCCCGTGCTCCTAGTCAAGAAGAAGGTATTTCGGTCCAAGGTTTTTTGGCGCCCGCGCTCCTGGACAATGCACCACAATATTGGAGCAATGAGGCGGTCCAAGGTGGAAGAAAATAATTAATTTGAGGAAAGGAGGTGGGTATAAAAGCAAGCCAAGCATGAAACTAGGATATTTCGGCTGTCCACATGTGCACCTGTGTTGTCGCCGCCACCGTAACCGCCGATTCAAACTCACCGACGCCGAATCAACCTCCCTGCCGCTCGATGTGGCCTCCCCCACCTTGGATTTGATCTCCCCCATCGCGGTCGCCTGTCTTCACCGTCGGCTGTCGTCGATTCCAGGTATGGTCTCCCGCGCCTCCGGCTCCCCCCTCACCCTGCATCTCTTCTCTGCTTCCCGGCTCGCCCTGCCTCTCTGCTCTGCTCTCCCCCCAAGCGCATGCCTCTACACTCTGCTCTGCTCTCCTCAGACTCGCTCTACTCTGCCTCCTCACTCGTGGCGGCCCACTCGCTTCGTCATTGCTCTGGTCTCCACCCCTCGCCCTGCCTCTCTACTCTGCTCCCCCCTCGTGCCTGCCTCTACGCTCTGCTCTGCTCATGGTTACTAGTACTAGTAGTTGTAGTAGCAGAGTAATAGTAGTATTGTATAGTAGTTAGTAGTACTAGTAGTTACTACTTAGCTAGTATTTTTATTTTTGAACTAGTTACTATTTGTTAATATAGGATGTCATCTGTTGCTTCCGCGCCAGAGACCACTTCTTCTCAATCTCAATCCCCGAAAAGGAAGTCGGAATATATGGGATAGGAGTTTGGAGAGCTAGTTAATCCAAACAACTTGGATAAAGTGGAGTACAAATTGTGTAACAAGATTGTTTCTAGAGGGGTTTATAGGCTCAAGCAACATGTTTGTCATATCATGGTCAACGTTGCTAGATGCCCAAAGTCCACAAAGAAAGAACAACAGAAGTGTAAAAAATCTATTGAGAAGTCAAAATCCAAGATAAAGGCTAAGAAAGCAAGAGAGGAAGAGGTAAGAAATGAAGTAATGATTGACAAAGAAGAGGATAATGAAGAGCTTGAAGAAGTTGGAGGCTCGTAACCTCGTAAGTTAGGGCCTATGGATACGTTTGCTTGTGCTATTGATCTTTCTTCTACTTTGAGCTCGTCACAAACGAAGCGGCAACAAAGCATTAATCAAGCACTTTGGAAAGAGAGAAATCAAAGGTAAAGCAATATGTTGAGAAATGACTTTATACTCATGGTATAACTTGCAACTCTCAAGCTCCCATGAAGTTATAAATATTGTTTGCTATTCTTATATGTTTGTAATTTCTATGTTTAGGTATAACATTCAATGCCATCAACAATGAGTTAAAGCAAATGTGCGAGGCCATTGGTCGCTTTGGACCAGGCTTTGTAGGTCCTCAACTAGACTCGGACTCACTAACGGACTAGGACTTCTGCCATCTAACTCCACACGACACAACTCAAAAACTCCGAATCTACTCATCCGACTTGCCGGCCAAGGCACAAGCCATGTCCGTTTCTGATTGTACGCCGGTTGTCGGTGATCTCCGACGATGGTACGTTATGTCGTACATGACACATATGCTCCGTAAACTAACCAAAAATAAGGATATAAATCAAGGTATAAGTGAGAATTTTGAAGTCTATAAATTCTAGGAATTTCACTAGACAAGAATTAGTGGCAAATTCAGGTATTATTGGCACAACCGAGAACTTCAGGAAAAATTTGTGCTAACCACAATTTAGAAATGAAATATGTTAGAATTTGAGAGAGGAGAGGAGTAGGGGCTGAATTATTGGTTCTATTGCAAGAGCCCAAGGGGCAATATATAATGTACAAGAGAAACCCTAGACTAGACTACAATTACATAACTACCTCCCTAACACTTACATGACTATTACACTAACATGACTATTACACTACTACCCTTAACACCCCCACTCAAACTCGATGTGTATGCAATAGTATTGAGTTTGAAGAGGACTACACTAAAATAAAAGATAAATCCGAAGTCCGAGCTTGAAGATGTCATCGAAGCATGCAACTCTTGAACAAAAATTGTCCTTCAACTCTTCACACACGAATGTCTTGATTTGGAGATGTTGAAACTGATAGGAATAGAGAGATATGTCAAATCAAGCCGATGAAGAGAGAGAGAGACGAGGACATGAACCAGATCCGCCCACCTAAGAAGTGAGATGACGGTGTCGAATCTAGCACTCGACGAAGGCAAAGACAACGAACCAGATCCACCCACCGAAGATGTGAGGCGACGATGTCGAATCTGGCGCCCGACAAAAACAAAGACGAAAAAACAGTTGATAATGACAAAGGCTATTGGTCAAGAGTCGCAATGATGCGAAGATGTGTAGCAAGATGGCTACAAGAGAGGACTAAGAGGGCAAAGTCGCGTCAACAATGATGATGGGGGTGACCACACTCGATCCAATGGATGGACACGGCAACCCGAAAAGGAAGAAGCAATCGGTTGATCGACAAAGGATATGATGAACTAGCAACGCTTCGACAAACTCAAAGAGAGATGCGGTGGACTTGGATGGACTCGATGGAAATCAAAGGAAAATAGACTTAGCTAGCAGCAAATACAAGCATTAGCAGCAGCACAGTAGCAATAGCTCAGCTAGCCCAGTGGAAAGACCAAAGAGGACAAGATGAAAGATGAATAAATGAGGCCAGGTCCAATGGGCGCTGGTGATGGAGATGACGAACAGCGAGATGGACAACCCCAACCAGAGCTGGTGAAGACGATGAAACCGTCGGTGAAGATGAAGATGGACCGTCGACATGGAGACGATGACTCCCCCTATCCAACATCGACAGCATTGTGGAACCCAACGGCATCGATGATGGGTGGGCGAAGCGAAGAGGAAGGCTAGAGTAGCAGACACGATGTGACCGCCAAATCTGGTGATAAAGTGGATGGCGACAAGGATGTCACCAGCAAACGATGGATGTTAGGACGATGGTGAGGATGCCGGATCTAGCGGCGCGGTGACAAGACGACCTTGATCCAAGGTTGATGATGATGAGGCCAGCCGGATCTGCCGAGATCCGTGGCTGGTGGCAACGGATTGTGGCACCGACTGGCGATGGTCAATTTGAAGCAAATCAATGCAACTGCCGGCAAGAGCAGAGCAATGGCGACACCGGATCCGGCCAGCGATGACGGGTCCTATTGGCGACACGGCCAGAACGGCGATCTGGGATCTGCGGCACGACGCTAAGCGGCGAAGCGGCGTGGCGGCGGCGCCAGGCAAGGGCGACGAAGTTGCGGATTCTGGCGAGGACGCCAGATCCAGGCCGGGAGGAGCTCAAGGGGGACGGAGGATGAAGCTTGGTGCTGCTGCTGCTTGACGATGAGGCGAAGAAAACGACCGACGGCGAAGAGGAAGCCTGAATCCGTGGCCGACATCGATGGATCCAGCCAGATCTGGCCGGGGAAGAGCTGGCGACGAAGAGCACGACAGCCATGACAACGCCGAACTTGAGCTTGGCTAGCAATAGCTCCCGCGCAACGTCCTTGAGGCTGGTCTCGACGCGGTCCATCTTCTTGACCCGCGACAACGAGGACGCAGGGTGTTGGGAGGAGTTGGAGTTGGAGGAGGCGTTGCGGTAGATGAGAAGCCAGGAGATGGCCTCGCAGAGCACGGCCATAGCGTCCGAGATGGCTACCACTGAGAGATTGTCGTCATAGCGTACGAAGGACAGCGCTAAGGCCATCCTTTTTCTTTCAACTTCGCTGCTGCTGCTTGAAGAACACTACAACTAAATGCTCGAAGAAGACAGCAACTAAGAGGTGGCCACCCCCAAGAGTAGAGATTGCTCTTCCCAGGGGCAGCAGCAGCGGAAGAGGATGAAGGCTAGGCAATTGATATAAGCTCTGATACCATGTTAGAATTTGAGAGAGAAGAGAGGAACAGGGGCTGAACTGTTGGTTCTATTGCAAGAGCCCAAGGGGCAATATATAGTGTACAAGAGAAACCCTAGACTAGACTAGACTAGACTACGATTACATAACTACCTCCCTAACACTTACATGACTATTACACTACTACCCTTAACAAAATACTCCTCTCAAAAATTTACATATTTTTTTCATTCGACTGGAAAGGAGGCTACTCTTGAAAGTACTTCTTTGTGTTATTCCTGAAGGGACATTAGATAGTAAACAAAGCATCTTCTTTATGGTAACCATGGAAACCACATTGTATATAACATAGCAGATCAGATAACATGCAAAGATGTAGAAGTTATGTGAAGATTGACTCCGTACCTGCTGTCATGATTTTCAGTAACAACTGGTCTTGGTTGTTTCGCATAACTGGCACCAGCTTGAACTACAATGCCATTAGCATTGGCGGTCTTCTTGTTATTTTTGGATACCCTGGAGAGATACAACATTAACTGTAACACAGGAAAGTATGGGGGGTTACGAATAACATTAGTTAAAGACAATTGGCATCGTGCTACCTACTTGCTTTTGGAACTTAGCTTTTTCCTTTTGTCGCCATGTGCATTAGAGCCATGTTTCATGGTGGAAGCTACGGAGTGAGTTATCCTAGTTATCCAGCATGAGAAACATATCCATCACATCAGTGCATGCTTGATATTAGTTCTTCTACATGATTTTTTTTTAAAAAAAAAAAAGGTACACAAAAAGGTAGAACAAGATATACCTGTTTTCCACTCTACATATCACAAAAACGTCCACTTGTGCAGCACTAGTAGTAAAGTCGACCATCCGTTGCAGATCTCGATCACATGATATTGTGATAAGCGTTCTGTTATTGTTGGGAAGAAAGTACTTGAACGACATATCAGTTACATCAACATGGAACACCTTGGACACCTCATCCTTGAAGTTCTGAAGTGACATCTCACGCATGACATCAACAGCATGCGCTTCTCCTCCTTTGTAGATCAAATTGCCATTGGGGCCAGTAGTGAACTCTCCACCGTATTGGCAAATGGCTACTACCACAGTACAACCCTCCGCCATGCTTCCTGAGTTGTTCCGTGGTTCAGGATAATGACACTGCATTTCAAAAAAAAAAACTTATAAGATGTAGTTCATTTTAACTGAATCGAACATATACACTCAACAATTCAAACAAGAAACACACAATTCTTGGTTAAAATAGCATACGAACTCCAAGCATACGGATTAAGTTGCACATGAGTACTACTCCTACTCCTAGTCAAGGGCGGATTCAACATGAGTCCTATTGCGGTCACAGGACCCCAGTACCCCGCTGAGATCTTGCGCGGAGCGCTCAACAAGCAGAAGAAGAAGAAGAAGAAGAACCGTGCCATATCGAAGGATGGATTACATTACACTATACAGTACCAGCAGAAAACAAATCCCAAGTACTCCAATAATTTATTAACACTAATTGGACTGAGTACCTCATAAAGGTTCTGTTTTGATTTCCAGCAGCCACAAACAGTAAAGAAGAGAACAAACAAATGGTGAACATCAAACAAAGTGAAATCAATCCAAGCAAGCTCCGGCTGTTGGGGACGAAAGTTAGGGCTTCCTTACCAGCAAAAGAAATCAGTCTGGATGGATGGACCTCTACTCCACACCGATCCAGTTTGTCTTGAGAAGGATGAGCGACAGGAGGCAGGGGAAATCGGCTGCGCGCTACGGGGGGAGCAGGCCGTTCGGCGGCGGCGGCGGCGGCGGCCAAGATATGATGTGACGGGGGGAGAGGATTCGATGGTGCGGCGTCACGCAGTTTGGACATTTGACTCACGGTGAACATGGGCCGGGCCGGGTTTGCGTGGTTTGCAACCCGCATAAGCTGGTTTTGTACTAATTTTTTTAAATAATATTATTTTAATAAAGAATTACATAATTAAATAGTCGAAAACAAAAATTACAGAAATGGCTACTGTCATCATTTGGAATGGCCCACCTAACAGGCATTTAATGCCCCTATCGCTGGTTCTAGCTCGTGACGCTATTTCCAAATAGCGATTAGCCTAGAATTATAGGCAAATTGTCATTTGGAATAGCGACCGGAACCCACACCCCATGTTGTCATATCAAATGGCGATAGGGGGCAGTCTATAAAAATTGCAAAATATCATCCTAAATTGTGTCATGTAGTACATCATTTTAGTTGTGTGCAGTTTAGTTTTGGATATGTTGTTAATCGTGTAGAATTTTTTTGTGCAATAATTGAATTAATTATATAGTTTTAGATTTATTATTATGTGGTGTAGTGTCGTGTAGTACATAATTTTAGTTTTGTGTAGTTTAGTTTCGGGTATGTTGTTACTCATGTAGAATTTTTTTAGCGCAATAATTGAATTAATTAAATAGTTTTAGATGTATTGTTATGTGCTTGTGTCGTGTAGTACATTATTTTAGTTGTGTGTAGTTTAGTTTCGGATATGTCATTAATCGTGTAGAATTTTTTTGGGTGCAAAAAATCAATTAATTAGATAGTTTTAGATGTATTGTATAGTTCCGAATATGTCGTTAATTTTTTTCTCTGGTGCTGCTAATTGCAAAATTAGTTGGCGGTATGCTTCTTATTACTTTATGTCTATGTTTTGTATTATTAATAATGTAAGCATTGAATTTTCAGGTATAACATTCGTGGGAGACGATGTGTAGTGGCCCTACGAGTTACTTGACCTGGCAATCGACGTAGGTCACTGTAGCCGCCTCAGTACCATCCACCTCCAGCCTGGCGAGGCACCCATTAAGTTTGGTGTGTTGCGGCTATGCACGCCCATAAGGGCATGGAGGGTCGACCCATGTTGGGTTCCCAGGTCGTGTAGTTGTGACCTTCATGTACTCAATTTCAACCCGACTTGTGTGGATGGACTCACGCATGTTGTTAATCATTTCGACGTAGGTTGAGAGCGGTTGGCCTACTTCCGCTAGTGACGATGGTGGAAGCGACGTGGGAGGACGACTAGGACGTTCATATGTCGAGGCGGTTTCCGTACGACCGGTACCTCCTGACGGCGTTGGTTGACCGTTGGAGGCCAGAGACGCACACGTTCTACCTTCCGTGGAGGGAGATGGGGCCTATGCTTCAGGATGTGGCCTTCTTGACTGATTTTGTCGTCTGTGGGCTTCTACCTAGTAGCATACGACATCGCATTGACGTGGCACACGGACCTCCTCGCGATGTTCTAAGGGGTGTTGCCGCTCGACGGCAGGTACAAGGAGTTCACTAGTACGGACAGGCTAATGCTGAAGTGGCTATACCAGTTCTACATAAGTATCTATAACTTTTGTATTTTTGCTTCAATTGTTTTGTTCAACTAACTAATGAGTCATTGTCTTCTTGCAGCCGCAACATATGGCACAGGACGCACCCAACTATACAGTGAAGAGGCACTTCGAGGCTTACTTGTTGTGGTTGTTCAAGTGGGTCATGTTCTACGGGTCCCACGACACCAATATCAACAAGCACATGATCCGCTACGCGCGGAAGTTGGTAGACATGGAGTTTGAGGAGATCCAACCGTAAGCTTGGGGCACGGCGGTGTTGTGTGCGACGTTCCACGCCCTATGTGACGCATGCTAGAGGGCTTGGGATAGCTCCATCCTCTTTGGGTGCCCGCTCCTTCTTCAATTGTGGCCCTTCGAGCGTTTCCAGATCGAACGCCCACAGCTCGACCTCAGAGCCTACACCATCTCCATGTACGCTACCAACAATGACGTGGATGGCCCGACCATGGGTACAATGTGGTGTCGCCAACGGGTAAGTTTTTCGAACCCTTAGTCTGTTTCGCAATGTGCTTGAATTGCATGTGCTCTGGTATGTGTTGTTCTATTCGACAGGTCACATTCACACCGATCACTACGCATGTGTCCTACCCGGACTATATTGCAATGTTTGACCAATTGACGGATGAACACATCATCTAGACACTATACACTCCCGAGAGGGTGAACGCGTGCGCACTCCAGGGTCTGTCAAGCTTATGCCAGCAAGACTCCGCGTATTGGCTCATGCGGCATCGCTTGGTGCACGACATCTTCGTGCACCGGGTGATGCGGCAGTTCGTACTACGACAACAAGTCCAAGTGCCATAGGGGGAGTCGTTGCCGTCGAATGTCCATGGGTAAGTTAACGTTTAGTTTTGTCATAGCATTTGCCTTGTGTACTTACAAATTTTTCGTTTTGCTTTCCATGGATACACCAGGAAGGGAGTACCTAGTAACACTTCCTGGGCTAACAAGATGGTCCATTGGGTGACGAAGTGGTTCCACGCCTTGGAGGACGTAGTCCAGGAGGATGCTCCCTACGGCTATCGGACGCACAAGGAGTACATCGAGTGGTACTCCACTCAGACGAGGGTCTGTTGCATTAGGGTCATGGACGACCCACCACGACACGAGCCCGCGATGACCGACACATACCCCAGCTAGCTCGACTCTGCATTCCATCACACGGTACGTATTGAACGATCCATACTTCTTATTTACTTGTCATGTTTTCGGTTTCTGACTTGTTATTTCTATATAACAGAACGATCTAAGTTGGGAGGTCTACGCGTTGGTGAGCTCCGTGTGTTGCATGACGATCAGGGAGTGTGTCAGCATGATGGGGTATGACCTCAAACACGCCATGGACTGGATCATGGACAAGGCGAGGTGAGTCATAGAGCTTATGTCATGCTAGAGGCCGAGGGATGTGCTGGATCCACCAATGCGTAGACGAGGGTGAGCCGCAATGCGTCCCCCACGACTCCTCACCCGAACTTACCATGCGGGTCCTCATTGCACCATGCCGGGAGTACCCCCGTACAGTTCACAGGTACATCTCTAACACTCATGTCAGCTTGTTTATTTCGAACTTCACTATTTACTAACACCAAATTCTTCTAACAGATCCTTAGTTCCACACGTGCATGGGGTAGGACAACACGAAGCCGTCTGTTGTGATGCAGCGACTATGTAATATCCCATTCAAATATAAAACATATAAGTGACTAGTTCTAAAATTAAAAGTAATTAGAAAAGGAAAATTTAGAATTTTGGAGGAGTTTTAGAACTCGGGCCTTTGGCCCATAGCTCTTTGGGCCCATGTGGGGGGAACTAAACCCTAGCACCCCAATTACTATAGCACTCTTTGTTATGTCATGCACATCACAGTAAGCACGGCGCTACTATAGCGCTCCCCTCTCCTCCGGCGTTTCCCCTGCAGATTGGCCGGCCATAAGGAAGAGGAAGGAGAGGGAAGAAGAGAGGAGGAGGGAGAGGAAGAAGAAGAAGGTGGGGGTGATCTTCGCGAGGACTACAACGTGGCCCAGTGGGGGATTTCATGGGTAAGATTGTGATTCTCAATAGCTAGTTCGGTTCTATAGATGTGTTTTGCTACCGATTAATCATTGTAGTATCTTACTGTCGTAGATCGATAGTACTACAGTTCTGTTGATTCGCGAGATTTGGGTTAGTTCCAGGCAGATTAACTATTTAGGGTCTCCTAGAGATGGATGGGGAATTTCGTTAGCTTTATAGAAAGTATTAAATCATAATTATTAAATAAAGGATGAATTAGTTACGAATTTTGCAAGACTGGGTGCTAATTCAGTCTCAAGATTTATGCAGCGGTCGTAGTTCTGTACATTAGAGTTTGGATATGGCCGAATTTGGTCTGATGATCTCCATGAGATATTTAGATAACTTTATGCTGATTCCAGGAAGGTAAAGTTCATAAATTTTGGACGGATAGATCAAAAGTTATGAATTTTTAAAGTTATTACTGTAATCTGTCCTTCCATTGTGGACAGAGGTGAAAGGCTTGGCTATTTGAAACCATTGTTGCACAGTGGGAATATTTTTTTTATAATTTTATTGAGATAGCTGGTTTTTGTAGTTTCCAGTGAGTCTTAGAACAATGAGTTTGGCTATGCCAAACAAAAGTTATGATTTTTCCAAGTCAAAGATACCCAAGATGACAGAACGGTCTTCGGGATTAAAAACAAAGCATTAGATTTGGTATTTTGACCTTTCAGTCACCTGAGAAGTCGTAGCTAAGATTATGTAGATTCCAGGAAAATTGTATTCATGACTTTTGGAGTTTTGACTCAAAAGTTATGGATTTTTATTTAATAGCTGTCTATTTGGACAGATTTGGATTTTGGGAGTATATCGGTTAATGTTCGGGTTTCGTTTAGGAACGATTGCTCTCGTTTTGTTCCAATGCAATGTTGTGCAAGTTTGGTTGATTTTTAGTATAATTCACGGTTGCCAGGTGGTGGTGACCCCCGGGGCTAGAGGCTTCGGTCGTTGTCTTCCATCTCACGGTTGGGGCAAGTACCTTGGTTGATTGACTTAATATGAGTGAATGGCATTGTTTGCTAATACTATGAGTATATGTGCTATTCATGGTTGCTAAGATATTATGAAGGTTAATATTCAGGTTTTATAGTGTTACAAATTATGTGCTATTCATGGATGTTTGAAAATTATGAAGTCAATGATCATGAATGCTTGTAGTATGAATAGGTTTATTCATATGTGAGGTTGTTGCGAATGCATGATTATGATGATTTAAGATTTCATTCATATGCATCATGATGGCAAATTGAAGGCTTGGTCATGTGATGACCAAGCAATTGTTGAGGTCCCCGTCATGATTATGACGGGCTAAAGGTCCCCATGCTCGTGTAGCATGGGCTTTGGTCCCCATACTCGTGGAGCATGGGCTTTGGTCCCCATACTTGCGGAGTATGGGCAATTGGTCCCTGTGCTAGAAGGCACAGGCATGGGGTATGCATCGACGGATGCATACTTTGCATTACCGGTAAAATGCAAAAGAGAAAGAGAAAGATAAAGTGTTTTTGAGCATCTTGCATAGCATGAGCATATGAAATGAGTGTTGTAAAGATTTGTGAATGGCTGTGGATGATTACAGTTGCTTATGTTGTTGTTGCCATTTAATTGTACTTGCTGAGTATTTGGGCTCACTCTTGCTATTGTTGTTTGTTTGTTTTTTTAGGTACCCTTTACAAGAACAGCATGCATGGGAGTGTTTGTTTGTTTGTTTAGAATGATAGTTTTTGTAGTTGAAGGAATTTGATTAGAGAATTAATTATGATTACTCCTTATGCTTGGATTAATTGTAATAATGATGATTAGCATAGCTTGAATGCTTAAGATTATGTTTTAGTTGATTAGCATATGTTGGATTTTTCTCTTATGGTATATTTGTCTGTTGGGACCTCCGGCATAGTTAACTATACAGAGGAGATTCTGCCGGATTTTTAGAAGGTTGTTCTAGTTTAAATTGATTATAGTTTAGTTTAGTAACATTCCAGGCTCTTGTTTGGCTGGGGTGTTACAGACTAGGTCGGTTCATGCCCCCACGTCGTTTGTACTTTCAGCATTCCATCTTATTTATATGCATAATGTATTGTTCCACAGGTCGTACACCCGTTTGGGATGAGGAGCTAGTGTCGCACGAGGGAGTACAGTCCTCAGACTACGACTTCGATGAGTAGGGGCCACGGCGAGGTGAGACGATAGTGGGCCTTGGCACAACGAGAGCACTCACTAGCCAAGTCTCTGTTGGGCTTCACAACTGCACGGTGCGCTCGGACCGAGCTAGTCGATGTAGCCCCTTATCGCGACACCCGCACCGGCACACGTAGCCGGGCCATCGGATGAGGCTAAGGGCCACACATGGGGTACACCCCAAGAGGGCCCACGAGTAGATGTATCACTTCTATTATGTAAATATTAATTTATGTACGAATTATATTATGCTACTCTCGTGTTTACGATATTATTTGTTCTTGTTGTAAGTAAAAGTAACCGTGTGAGGGAGTCACCATCCCGACACCCCACACCACCATCATTCTCTCTGTAATATTTCATTGTCTACTCTCAAATAAATTAGTTCAGCAAACCACACCTCTATCTCCATCATGGACTGCCGAAAATCACCAAATTAGCATCAGAAGATCAATACATAAATCACCAAATTTCAATCTCTATCACCAGTTGGAATGACGATAGGCCTCTATCGTCAATTCAATTGACGATAGGGCCTCTATCACCATTTCAACTAGCCATAGAGGCTTGGCCTCCTCCTTTGTTGGCGACAGGGCTACAGTCGCCATTTCACATGGCGATTTGGCCATGTCACCATTCAAATGGCGATAGTAGTTGATGAGGACATCAACCCTTCGGATATGACCGCTACTCCATGTCATGGCACAAGGAAGGTCCCCATGTCACTTTTTGTCCAAGCCAAGCAAGAGATCGAGCTGAACACGTTTTGGAATTCAATTCGGCCTCCAGAGATAGCATCGACTTCAAATGGGCATAGAATTCGTATACGGACTCCAATTTTGGTGATCTTGTGCTTGTTGGAATGCTTATCTCGTCCTCTTTCCAATGGATCTAGCCCCACATCCAAATTCCTTCTGTGTGAGCCACAATAGCCAAAACAATATGGCGTTGTTTTTGAGCCCGAGACAAAAGGGTGTTGCACCACCTACACTTGGGTCCATGGGCCTTGTAACCCTAGGGGCGTGCGCCCATCCCCCTGGCCGCCGCCCCCTGGCCATCACCCTCATATATTCTCATGTGCGCAACACTTTAGAATTTGGGATTTTGTTTAGTTAAAAGTTAGCTACATTTCAACTTCGTCTATTGGTTTGTGTCGATTAGACCAACCATAATACCGCTTCAAAATCCCACCTTATTGAGTATTTCAATCCTATTTGCAATTTCAACTTGCTTATTATCTTGTTCTTGCTTGTTCTTCGACTGCATGCAGAAATAGACCTTCGTGGTCAGGTCGATCGTGCTTCTAGCAAGGTCGATACACAATCACGGAGTTGGTTTAGTGATTGCCGAGCATATTGGTCGTGTAAGATTGGTAGCCGAATCATGAGAGTCATCTCCACCAAATCGAATTATCCTTCTCATCGAAAGATCGGGACACCCATTGTCGCATTAGGTGTGTAATACCCCAAGTTTGTTTAAGTGAGAATAAATAATTTAGGGAGAAGAGCTAATTAGAAAATGAATTTAACAGGAGTTTAGAGGGGGATTTTTGCATAATTTGGACACCCTGGGTTGTGGGCTTCTGGCCCACAGCATTTCGGCCCATAGGTGGAGGGGGGCAGCCGGCCATAGGGGGGAGCAAACCCTAGGGTGCCACTTCCCCCCTTGGCCGCCACCCCTTCCCACTCCCCTTGGTCGCCACCTCCTCTACTCCCTACGTCTCCTCCCTCCAGTAGTGCCTCCTCCCCTGGTGGCACTCCCTGCTGCTAGCCAAGAGCTCCTCTTCCGCTGTCGTCCAAGTAGGAGGAGAAGAAGGTTCTCCATTGCGGTGGCTGGCCAAGAAGAAGGAGGGGGGAAAGGAGAAGGGAAGGGAAAGGGATCACGTGGTGGTACCTACGTTCTTTAACAGATTCTCTAAGGGTAACCCCCAATCCCATTCGATTAGTCATGTAGTCATGCATTTTGGCAATATTGGCATTAGATCAATTTCTGGCAGTCTGTAGTGCCCGACTGTTTTGGGATTGATAACTGCGAATTATGATCTAGCCGTTTTCCAGAGAATTCTGGGTAGCATCATTAGCTTTTCGTAGGATCTTAGATCATGTCATTTGGATGAGTGGATCGTAAGTTATGCTTTTTGCAACGTCGCTGTTCAGAGGCTCTGTTAGAATTCTGACAGTGAATATTAACTAGTTATTAGAAATTATCTAACGAATTATTTAGAGGGTCTCACCAATATGAAAGTTGTAGGTTATTTAATAAGGTTTCCAGAAAGCTAGAGAACGTAAATTTTGGATGTTTGTACTGGAAGTTACGTCAGTTTTAGTCTTGCTGTCCAAAACCTCTAACGGGATTTAGTAGTTTTAGTAATCTATTTGGTAGGGTTAGAGGATGATAGAATCTGGGAATTTCACCAATTAGTTTTATGTGGGTAATTTAATAAGCTTTCCAGATAATCAAAGAAAACCATTTTGGGTAAATAGATGAAAAGTTATGAATTTTATAAGAAGGTTGTTCTGTTTTCGGACAGATCAATGTTTATAGGAGTTGGTGTTTTGGGTTGCGCTAGGGAGCATAGTTAGCCGTATATTTGTTTCTAGCAATGTCTTGTCCAGAAATGTTCTCTTAGTGTGGTTGTTAAAAATATTCAAGTGGTGGTTTGATTCCAGGGGCAGTGCCCTCTTCGCGTCATCAAGCTTCACACAGTTGAGGCAAGTACAATTAGTGGTAGAATAGTTAAAGTGATTGTTCATGAATGCTTGTTTTATATTTATGTTCTGATTCATGAATGTCATTGTTGATCGTTACATGCTTATGTTGGATAAATGAATGGATTCATATGCATCATGTCATTATCCTTGAGACTTGGCCACGTGGTGACCAAGTATTGATTTTGAGATCCCCGTCATGTATTAGACGGGCTTAAGGTCCTCATACTTGTGGAGTGTGGGCTTATGGTCCCTGTGCTAGAAGACACAGGCATGGGTATGCATCGACGGATGCATACCCTGCATTACCGGTAAATGCAAAGAGAAAAGAAAAGGTGCATCTGTGGCATTTGCATTGCATGAGCATATGGGTTGATTTGATATGAGTTGTATATCTTATTACTGTCTTAATTGTACTTTGTTGAGTCATGGACTCATACTTGTTGTTTGTTTATATTTTTAGGTGCCTTTTATGCGGACGACATGCATGGGAAGGGCTAGTATTAAGAACTGTTGCACTCTACCACGAACCACTCTTGAATAATAAATTTTGGACTATGAATTCATAATTGAGCACACTGCTACTTGATTTATTGGTTATGTCTTTATGCATTCGTTGCTTTTTGTAATAGAGTTGATTAGCGTTTCATGGAAGTTTTTATGATTATGATTTAAATTGGATGTTTGAATTAATTGATTATGTTATTGATAATTGTTGGAACCTTCTGTATGGTTAACTATACAAAGGAGGTTCTGCCAAAATTTAGTATAATGTCTTAGATTTTGAATTGTTACTTTGTTATTTTAGTAGCATTCCAGGCTCATATTGGGCTGGGGTGTTACAGTTAGTATCAAAGCGGGCTGTAGGTCCGTGGTACTTGAATTATTAATCTTGACACACTATGCACAGTAGGATGTGAATGGGCAAAGCATTGCATTTACGTTTCTGTTATATCGTATTGATGATTGCTGATATGAATTGAGTATGATTGCTTATTAATTGATTATATGATTGTTATATGTGGGGATAATTGATGTCGAGAGGTAGAGTTTGGTTGTGGCCATGGGCATGGCCAGGTTGTACCACCGTTTGTGGTATGGGGAAGGAGGAGTGTTTACTCCGGGTAACTTAGTTACAAAAGCTGGGGATGGGTTTCTTTGAGAAAGGTTGATGTATTCCTTGAGTTTACATTTGGTTATTCTGATTACTCGCTGTTGGTTGATGAATTTTCTTGGGTTAGTGGTTACAAAGCAGTTGATGTGTTTCTATTGGCTTAAATTGTCCCTTAAGGCAATTATTGTTTTCCCAACTGTTGAGTTATTCTTGCGGCTGACGAACTTGGTTAATTGTCAAGATTGACCTTTGTATTGCAGTTTTGTCCTTCTTATTGGAAAATTTTGACTAATTTATTCGCTTGATGTTTTGGATAATGCAAATTTCCTCTTGCAAGTCCTTTAGCATGTGGAAGCTTTGACCCAATGTATCTCTTTTGGGTATTTTGAGTGTTGAAGTTGAATGCTTCTCTTTTATGAAAGAAAATGTTAAACCATTTAGCGATGTCCTGTCATGGTTAACTGAGAGGTTATAATAAGAGAAATTAATGGATATGATATGGGTTATCAAGTTGGGTCTGTATTGTGGTGTATAATCGATCTTAACCAAGATCTTTGGAAGGGAAGTTGATTAATTTGATAGTGTCTTGTAGTAGTTCTTGATGAACTGTGATTAAGAGTATGGCTATACCTAATTGGAGTCGAAGGAGTTTATTAAAAAAAAGGTGTGGAATATTGATGAACTGGTTTGGTCATTAAAATTGTTTGGTTTGCTAGACTTACTGGATTATTTGGTCTCAATGGATGAAACTAACTGTGTGGGAAGGGAAAGTTGAAGTGCTGCTAGATTATTGCCTTAGTGGATACTAATCTTGAAATTATCTTTTCTATGGATACTTGTTGAACATATATAGTTACTAGTTCTACATATTTCTTACTATGATTAATTGTTGGATTTGCATACAAAAGATTGAAGGGATGGAATACCAGTGGATCTAGAATTTTATGGGACTGTTGAATGATGGAATATTTCGATTCTTGAAGTTTTATTGTGATTTTGTACCAAATTATGATTATGAGGTGGAACGGTTGAATATGTGTTTGTAATTGTATATGTGATTTAGAAAGGAAAGTAGGTAGCATCTAGATTTCTTGATGAAGCTAGTTGTTAGCAACAATGGTTGGAGTGCAACTGTTGTGTGGTGACGTTTGGTGTTGAGCATCTATAAGAGTTGAACTGATGTGATTTAATAGATGGCTTATGCTTACATGATTGTGGAATAGTCAGATGATAGCATGTCCATGATGAAAGGGTTTTGGTATAACCTTTTAAATTGTGTAGTAGATTTCCTCTAAAATAAAGTGGTTGTTCTAGCGAGGTTGTAAGATTTTGGTCTACTCTTAATTTGAGGATAAGATGATACTAGTAGTATGGAACCATTTGGTGAGCCCTTGTTGGGGGCTTTATAATGAAAGAGTTGATGATAAAGATTCTTGTTAAGAGTGTATTATTCTTGATATTAGTAAGATGGTCTGCAAAGGATGGTGACTTGTTGGAGTAGTGATGACTCTTTTAGAAAGAAAGTAATTTGATCGCCTTTCGTGATATAGATTAGGTGAAAATGTCTTGAGTTTTGCGTTTGTGATCTTCTGGACCTCATGATTCGAGTAGTAGCTGAAATTTGTTGAGCAAAGTGAAGTGTTGGAAAAGTTCTATTTGAGTCTTAAGTGATGCATGTGATTTGAACTTAGAGGCTCTTTTAATTGAGTTGGAAAAAAATTTATGTTACAATTAGATAAACATTATTTCCTTTGTTAAAAGAAAGAGCATAGTAGAGGTCTTTGAGGTTGGACTCAAGTTTTGTAGCTTGTCGTTTTTTTGAAGCGTACTTAACTTTGTTATTGGCCGCATAAGGGTTTCTCGAGTTTTAAAAGCAATGCTTTATTTTTATTGGCTGAGGTTTGATATTATCTTCTTGCGGAACTTGTGCCCTCAACTGTGGTCTCATCTTTTTTTTTCAAGATCACTGCTATTTGACTACTTCCCTTGGTCTTGTGTCTACCGTAAGGGGTAACGTTGTAATACCCCGTTCAATCTTTATAACTATATTTGAATTTGAACTGTTTAATTAGGAATTAAAAAGGGATTTTAGAATTTCTCTTGAAGGGGGATTAAATTTTTGGCTAAAGGCCCATAGCCTTAGCCCATTAGGGGTAGCCAAAACCCTATGTGCTACAAGACCACCCTCTCCTCACATGATCAAGACCGCCCATAGCCCCACCACCTCCATTGTCGCTGTCCAAGAAGAAGGAGGAGGAGAAGAACTCTTCAAAAGCCGCCGGCCAAGGAGAAAAGAAGAGGGAGAGAGGAGAAGAAGAGGAGAGGAGCACCTCGCAGGGGAATTTAGCGAGCACGCGTGTCTTCAAGGGTAACGAATGATTCCTCACTGGTTAGATCGAATTAGATTCGTAAATTGCCATGATTAGGGGATCGTCGTTCTGCTGCGATTAATTCCAGTATTCTGTATCTTGTTACTCATCAGTTTTCATGTAGATCGAGTCTGAATTGGAGTATTTCGTCTCCTGTAGATTGGTAGGGTTTGTTTTCAGCTTTCCATAGGTTCAAAGATCACTCAATTTGGAGTTATGGTCTAGAAGTTACGTTGATTTCATTACCGCTGTCCAGAATTCTGACAAATATTTGCATTTGATTTGTTTATTAAATTAAGATTATGTTAATGGCTGATTCAGGGACTTCACCCAATACGATTGTCGTAGGAGATTTCTTAAGAATTCCAGATTGTTAAAAATCTTAAAATTTGGTTCATCCATTCGAAAGTTATGAAATTTCTTATACTGCTGTATAGTCTATTTGTCAGATTATATTTCTAGATATTCATCAGATTATTAGACTCGGAGGTTGGCCGAATTGGAGATTCTCACCAACTAGGTTATTGTAGAGGATTTCACTACCTTTCCAGAGAATCTGAGTTTGCTCTTTTACGAGTTTCAGTGCGAAAGTTATGTAACTTTTAATACTACTGTCCAGTGTAACTGTTAGAATGTTGTCTAGCTTGAGTAGAACAAGTAGATAAACCTTGGGTTTGGGAGAACGAGTTAGAGCGTTGCTGTAACACCCCAGCCAAACAAAGGCCTGGCATGCTACTAAAATAAATAAATTAAACGTAATTAAACTAAAACACCTTACAAAATTTCGGTAGAAACTCCTTTGTGTAGTTATCTATACCGAAGGTTCCAACAAACAGTTATAATATATAAAGATAATCCAATTTGCAATATGATCAAAACATAATCAAAACTGGCTATTCGTTACTATGACATCCATAGCAACTAAACATCTAAGATATAGATCATGAGCATCCAAAACTTCTATTCATTTATTATAGTTTACTCTAAGCAAGCAATAATCATTAAAAGTACTTTAAACAGTTCATACATCTCCTAATTAATTTTCCTTTCATCATGGTGGGTAGTTTGTGCAAAAGTGCAATAAGACTAATCCTTCATTTCCCCCATCCATGCCGATCTCGTAAAGGTACCTAAAACACAACAAACAACAAGAGGTGAGTCCAAAGACTCAGCAAATATAATAAATGGCCTCAACAGCATACAAGTATGTAACTCATCAATTATACTCCACAAAACCATATATTACTTACTTTACACACACATGCTATGCAATATGCTCAACATGATCTTTATCCTTCTCTTTCCCTTTTGCATTTTATCGGTAATACAAAGTGCGTATCCGTCGATGTACACCCATGCCTGTGCCATCTGGCACAGGGACCATTGCCCATACTCCACAAGTATGGGGACCAAAGCCCATGCTTTACAAGCATGGGGACCTTTAGCCCATCATTAACATGACGGGGACCTCAAGAGTTGCTTGGTCATCACATGACCAAGACTTCAATAAGCCAACATGATGCATATGTATGAATTTTCAAATTAATACAAACATGCATCCGTAACAACATTGCATATGAATATCCTATTCATACAACAAAAGCTCATAATCATAGACTCCACAACTTTCAAACATCCATGATTAACACAATACTCATAGCACTAGAAACCATGATCATTACCAATTATATCACCATATCAATCATGAACAATACAAATAATCATAGAAATTATCAATCAATGCCATTCGATAATATCTATTATATCTATAATTATACTTGCCTTAACCGCGAGGGAACGAGGGACGTGCAGAAGGAGCTGCCCCCGGGACCAGTCCACCACCTGAATAATAATTTTAATGCATGCTAAGACGACAGTAGCAGACCAAAACAAACTATATAACAACAATCACGAACTCGCAAACGCGTCTAACTCGATCCCAACCCCAATTCCTAAACGTTGATCTGTCCCCTTAGTGGAAAGTCAACTTCTAAAATTCATAACTTTCACTATAGGGGTCCAAATAAGGTGTTCTTAGACTTTCTGGAAAGGTAATTAAATTCCCCAACTAAACCTAGTTGAGGGGCCCTTCTGAATCGGACATCTAATACCCCTACCAAGCCAATTTAAAAGACAATAATTTCACGTCGGGTTCTCTGGACAGTGCACTAAAACCACCATAACTTTTGCTAAGAGTGTCTAAATCTTGCGTTCTTTAGCTTTCTGGAAAGGTATGGAAATTACCTACATTTGTCGTTATATCAAGATCCTCTAATTTCTTCTTTAACTAATGGTTAACCCAGTTTTCTACAAACTGTCAGAATACTGACAGATTAGTAGGACAGTGACACTAAAAAAATCATATCTCGCTGACCGTTAATCGGATTTGGGCGTTCTTGGTGGCCACGGAAAGCTAAGGACATAACCCAACTATCTATAAGAGATGAGATCCACAGAATCTGCTTCTAAAGACATGAAAACCGCCGTTCAAACTTTTGGACAGAATGGGATCTAAACAACCGATATTGCTAAAATAACTAAATACGCATCTAATCGGGGGAAAACAGGGTTTACCCTTGATGAACCGCTGCCGAACGTGATGAACACCATGTGATCCCTCTTCCCCTCCCTTCTCTCTTCTTCCCTCCTTCCTTCTTCTTCTTGGCCGGCCAACAAATCGGTATCCTCCATTCTTCCTCCACAAACCGGCAGCGGGGGGCGACATCCTTGGCCAGCAGCAGGGGCAGCCACTAGCGGAGGCACTCAAGATCCCAGGGGTGGCGACCAGCAAGGGGAGAGGAGGAGATGTGGGGAGGAGGGGGGCTAGGTTTGGGGGAGGGTGACGCCTCCCCCCCTTAAGGCTGGCCACAACAAGGCCTAATGGGCCATGGCCCAGGCCCAGGTTGTCTAGATTTAGCAAAACCCCCCCTCTCTATCTGCTACAAACTATATTCTCTATTTGGTTCTTCTCCTAATTCAATTGATTCTCTCCCGATAATTATTTCTAATTCTTTTGGAGTATTACATTCTACCCCCCTTAAACGGAATTCGACCCCGAATTCTCAGCACACGTAACGCTAAAGAACAATCTCAGCTAATCATTCTACCGACATTACCACGTACTTGCTGTGAATAACCCTGGATATTGCTCGCGTATGCGAGACTTCAAATTCCCAGGTGGTCTGTCTCTCTGTCTACTGCGACCAAAGCACCTTGACATAACTGACGTGTTACGCCTTATTACTTGTCCCAACCTTTCAAGAGTCACTCAACAGACATGACTTGAAGGCACGGTCTTACTCGTAGGTCAACGGTTCTAACGAAACTTCACACTCTGGATTTCTCCAGTACTCCCTGGACACCAGGTCATACAAAACAATCAGGTTCCCACGCCAGACTCTAGACGGTCCTAGTAGTACGCTATCTCTCAAATCTCCGAAACTTTCAGAAACAACCAATGTACCTTGGGCCAACATTCCCTTTGGTACCAAACCACACAACCTGCACATGGTACAAAAACTATTGTTCCTTGTATCAATCGATCTCTTCACTTTAACAATGGGCACCTCCTTTAACCAGGGACGCTCAATGGAACTCGTTTTTAACAAACTCTTTTAGAAATAGAACCCAACTGAAAATAAAGAATTCTCATCGCAAACACGCAATTACCAACTCATCACCAAAAAGAGTTAAGCCCAAAACCAATAGATTCATCATGAAACTCTTCCACTTTTCAAGTAGGCAGTTTGCCAAAGAACACTACATAAGCCAAAGGCGAAATCACTTGCATGCCCAAAACATTCATTTCCTTTCTTTGTCTTAACCGAAAAGAACCACACATACCAAAAAGAAACAACTCCATTTATAATTTGGCAACCTCAAAGCTATACTCAAACTGAACACAAAATCCACATCTAGGAAGAGAGACTCTTCCAATCCACAACAACATACTCTAATTAGCTTCTCTACCAAGGGAATTACTTTGACATATAATTCCCCACACACCTCCATATAGATTTCAGCCACAATCACATCACCTTAAGCTTTTAAGGTTAATCAACTTGAAATTCACCACATTCACACTCATTTACTTTACCCAAAGTATTCTATCAAATATCAACACACTATTCAAAATTCGCTTCTGTTCATCCACCTCTACAAATAATATTTGGGTCTCCAAGGTCCTAGTAGAAAACACAAAGCCCCAAATTTAACCTCCAAGTCTCCTTCCATGAACTTCTAGTATACTTGACAGGTAACCCTCAGATCTGATGACTAAAATTTCACACAGCTCAACAATACCCTCAGTCATTAATATCAACATTCCTCACTGATCAAGTAACAGCCCAATGCGATTCATTACACCAATCTTAGACCTTCTCTAACCCACACCAATCAAATGCATTTACTTGACCACAATATACCCATTCATAATACTTTAATTGATTGATCAAGATTCAGACCTACTCAATCACTAATCATAAATAAATAAATATATTCTTGACCAAGTTATCTTTAGAGATGATCTATCTCCCATAAGATTAATCACTGGGGTCAGGTCATACTTGACAAAAACTTAACAATCCCTGCTATCCCATCATTTAACTCGACTATTAGATTTCACTACATTGCTACTCTCATTAAACTACACCATCATAATTCTTCCACACAATCTTACCGGGTACCCAATTGCGATTCTCTAATAAATTTATCAAGAGTCCATACTTTCGATAATCCCAACATCCTAACTTGGACAAAGGGTATTGGATCATAGTTCGCCATACGTCCCACTAGTTGTAACATTAATCAACTTTATTTCATCGTCAACCATTCCATTTAAATAGAATTCTCTCCAGGTGTTATATGTCAAAACCAATTCACTTTCTACTGCTCTTCAAATAGCTTGGTTCCCAATATCTCACCATTATCACATACTTGTCCACCACTAACCAGTCGCCACATTTCACTTTATAAGACTCGGCAACACAAGTTGGTTAATTCCTTTCTCAAAAAGGAAGAGACAAACTAATACAAGTTTCAACACACAAGAAAACATTATTCCTCGGAGTGAGCACAAGACTAAGAGAAACAGTCAAATAGAAATGACCTCTAAAAACAAAAGTCGAAACCACAGATAAGGGTACATGTCCCACAAGAAGGAACTTTCAAACCTCCATAAATCATAATAAAACACTGCTATGGAAACCCAAGAAACTCTTAAGTCAGAATAACAGTAAAGGTTGCAGACATAATTTTAACTCCAACCTCAAATACTTAGGGCACACATTTTCCGTTAACCAAGAAAGCAATTTTTTCTTTGATTACAACATTACTTGCCATCCTGCATAAGAAATGCCTTTAAAACCAAATCAAATTAATCACTTAGGAACCGCATGTAACCTTCCCATACGTCACAATACTCAACTAATCTCATCTACTACATAAATCATGAACTCCTACATAAATCATGAACTCCCAAAAGAGCACGTATGCAAAACTCCAGACATTTCATTTAATCGGTATTACGAAAAGCAATCAACTTACTTTCTCTCTACAAGAATCATTACCACTCCAACGCGTCACATTCTCTTATCGACAATCTTACTAATATCAACAATAATTCACTCTTAACAAGATTCGTTATCGTCAACTCTTCCTTTATAAAGCCCCCAACGGCTTACCAAAGTATTACATACCACTTTATCATCTCATCCTCAATTGAGAGTATACCAAATTCTTACAATCTCATTACAACAACCACTTAATTTTAGAGGGAACCTACTACACAATTTAAGAGGTTATTCCAAAACTCTCGCATCAAAGGCATACTATTATCTGACAGTTTTCACCGTCATGCAAACACAGGTCATTCTCATTGGCCATCCTCATGAAACACACATGAGTAAATCACTTTTGACTTTCAACTTTTCACCTATTAGGAACGCTCACACTAATATAGTGCACTCCAATTCTAATCTGAAGGTTATCATAAACCATTGATGATTATTCAATCATGGACGAATTGATGGTTATTTCTCTATTTGTATTCCCACGAGCATAAATAAGATCATCAAATAATCAATTAAAGAAAATCCCATATTATTATCTACTAAGACCACAGTCGAATACATCCTTATATTTCTCTTGCTGCACAGTTAGATTAATCCATTGAGACCAAATAATCTAATAAGTTTAGCAAACCAAACAATTCTATTGATCAACCATTTCATCAACGTTCCACACTTCTTAATAACTCTATTGATTCTGACTAAATATAGTCATACCCATAGTCATAGCTCATCGAGAACTACTAGAGGACAACCTCATCTTATTCAACTTTCCTTTCAAGGATCCTAGTTAAAATCGATCATGCACACACTGCAGACCCAACCTGATAATCCATATCATATCTATTAATTGCTTTGATTATACCCTCTCACTTAACCACGACAAAACATCACTAAAGGGTTTAACATCTTCTTTAGTAAAAGAGAACCATAAATCTTCAACACTCAAAATACCCAAGAGAGATACATTGAGTCAAAGCCTCCACATAATAAAGGACTTGCAAAAGGAAACTTTTATTAACCAAAAACATCAAGCGAATAAATGGTTCATGTTTTCCAATAGAAAGGACAAAACTCCAATAAAAAGGTCAAACCTGTCAATCAACCAAGTTCACCAGCCGCAAGAATAACTCATCGGTTGGGAAAACAATGATTGTTTTACGAGACAAATTTAGCCAAGGGAAACACACCAACCTTTCTCAAGCAACCCATCAGCCGCAAAGAAATAATAACCCAAAAGAAATTCACCAATCACTATTGGACAAGGGTTGACCAAATGCCAATTCCAGGAAGAGAACAACTCTTCTAAAGATACTCACTATCAACGCCTGTACTATGATATCCGTTGTAGACACTTCACTATTCTTACACCACGAATGGTGGTGTAACCTGGTAAAGCCCAGGGCCACAACCACGACCTCAACCACTCAACATGGGTTATCTCCACACATAATAATCATATAATCAATTAATGAGCAATAATACTCAATTCATATCAGCAATCAACAATACGATATAACGGAAACGTAAATGCAATGCTTAGCCCATTCCCATCCTACTGTGCATAGTGTGTCAAAATTAATATTCAAGAACCACGGACCTACAACCTGGCTCTGACACCAACTGTAACACCCCAGCCAAACAAAGGCCTGGAATGCTACTAAAATAAGTAAATTAAACGTAATTAAACTAAAACATCTTACAAAATTTCGGCAGAACCTCCTTTGTGTAGTTATCTATACCGGAGGTTCCAACAAACAGTTATAATATATAAAGATAATCCAATTTGCAATATGATCAAGACATAATCAAAACTGGCTATTCGTTACTATGACATCCATAGCAACTAAACATCTAAGATATAGATCATGAGCATCCAAAACTTCTATTCATTTATTACATTTTACTCCAAGCAAGCAATAATCATTAAGAGTACTTTAAACAGTTCATACATCTCCTAATTAATTTTCCTTTCATTCATGGTGGGTAGTTCGTGCAAAAGTGCAACAAGACTAATCCTTCCTTTCCCCCATGCATGTCGATCTCGTAAAGGTACCTAAAACACAACAAACAACAAGAGGTGAGTCCAAAGACTCAGCAAATATAATAAACGGCCTCAACAGCATACAAGCATGTAACTCATCAACTATACTCCACAAAACCACATATTAGTTACTTTACACACACATGCTATGCAATATGCTTAACATGATCTTTATCCTTCTCTTTCCTTTTGCATTTTACGGTAATGCAAAGTGCGATCCGTCGATGCACACCCATGCCTGTGCCATCTGGCACAGAGACCATTGCCCATACTCCGCAAGTATGGGGACCAAAGCCCATGCTTTACAAGCATGGGACCTTTAGCCCGTCATTAACATGACGGGGACCTCAAGAGTTGCTTGATCATCACATGACCAAGACTTCAATAAGCCAACATGATGCATATGTATGAATTCTCAAATTAATACAAACATGCATCCGCAACAACATTGCATATGAATATCCTATTCATACTACAAAAGCTCATAATCATATACTCCACAACTTTCAAACATCCATGATTAACACAATACTCATAGCACTAGAAACCGTGATCATTACCAATGATATCACCATATCAATCATGAACAAAACAAATAATCATAGAAATTATCAATCAATGCCATTCGATAATATCTATTATATCCATAATTATACTTTCCTTAACCACGAGGAACGAGGGGCGTGCGAAGGTCTGCCCTCGGACCATCCACCACTGAATAATAATTATAACACACGCTAAGACGACAATAGCAGACCAAAACAAACTATATAACAACAATCACGAACTCGCAAACGCGTCTAACTCGATCCCAACCCCAATTCCTAAACTTCGATCTGTCCCCTCAGTGGACAGTCAACTTCTAAAATTTATAACTTTCACTATAGGGGTCCAAATAAGGTGTTCTTGGACTTACTGGAATGGTAATTAAATTCCCCAACTAAACCTAGTTGAGGGGCCCTTCTAAATCGGACATCTAGTACCCTTACCAAGCCAATTTAAAAGACAACAATTTCACGTTGGGTTCTTTGGACAGTGCACTAAAACCACCATAACTTTTGCTAAGAGTGTCCAAATCTTGCGTTATTTAGCTTTCTGGAAAGGTATGGAAATTACCTACATTTGTCGTTATATCAAGATCCTCTAATTTATTCTTTAACTAATGGCTTAACTTAGTTTTCTACAAACTGTCGAATCTCGACAGATTAGCGTGACAAATGACACTAAAAAAATCATATCTCGCTGACCGTTAATCGGATTTGGGCGTTCTTGGCGGCCACAAAAAGCTAAGGACATAATCCAACTATCTTTAAGAAATGGGATCCATAGAATCTACTTTTAAAGACATGAAAACCACCATTCAAACTTCTGGATAGAATGAGATCTAAACAACCGACATTGCTAAAATAACTAAATACACATCTAATTGGGGGAAAACAGGGGTTACCCTTGACGAACCGCTGCCGAACGTGATGAACACCACGTGATCCCTCTTCCCCTCCCTTCTCTCTTCTTCCCTCCTGCCTTCTTCTTCTTGGCCGGCCAACAAATCGGCATCCTCCCTTCTTCCTCCACAAAACCGCAAAGAGGGGCAACATCCTTGGCTCAAGCAGCAGGGCACCACCACGGAGGCGCCAAGATCCTGTGGGTGGCGACCAGCAAGGGGAGAGGAGATGGGGAGGCGGCCACAAGGGGAGAGGAGGAGATGTGGAGGCGGCCACAAGGGGAGAGGAGGAGATGTTGAGGGGGGGGCTAGGGTTTGGGGGAGGGTGGCGCCTCCCCCCCCTTAAGGCTGGCCACAACAAGGCCTAATGGGCCATGGCCCAGGCCCAGGTTGTCCGAATTTAGCAAAACCCCACCTCTCTATCTGCTACAAACTATATTCTCTATTTGGTTCTTCTCCTAATTCAATTGATTCTCTCCCGATAATTATTTCTAATTCTTTTGGGGTATTACAGTTGCGAGTAGAGTCTCGTTTCCACGTCATTCTTATCCGAGTAAGTTGATTATTGTAGGAGGAGAGGCTTCGGGATTAGTGGCATCATCCTTGCTTCCTAACGCGTCGTAACGCGAAAGGCAAGTACAATTGAATTGTCTTGATTGCTATTTGTTCCACTTGATTGATGGACGTGCAATGGATAATTCCGGTATTACTTGTTTCCCTTCAAAATTGATATACCATGATTCTTCGATAATATGTTTACGTTCAACATATTTATTCGTCCATTCATTCATGTTTCACTCACGGGAGTGGGTAGTGAAGTCCCATCATTCCAACCGTACATTGTGAAATGTATTGACTGATATCTGTTTGTAATGCTTGATGCTCATGCTATGATTAAATTCTATGGGTTTCGAGTAATCCCAATAATTCTTGTTTCTTTTCATGGATGTTAATCCATGCTTCTTAAGATTATGTCTTTCATATCCATTATTTCATTCATTCATTCGTTTATGTTTCACCCACGGGAGTGGGAAGCAAAGACTCATCATTCCAATATGGGCATGTAAGACCCACCATTCCAATGTGGGAAAATTGGATCCCTGTTATGAAACATTCTTCATACGGGCCTTGGATCCCCGCATTTTGGATAATGCGGGCTTGAGTGAACACCGACGGGTGTTCACTAGCTATGCCGGTATAAGCAGAAGTGAAGAGCATGCATTCTATTCTCGCATAAGATTTCTACAATTATGTTTCATATTCAGACATTATGAATGTTATGTTCTTGATTCAGTATTTTTCCATATTATTCTGTTGTACTTGCTGAGTCGTGAACTCATTCTTGCCATTGTTTGTGTGTTTTAGGTAAACACTGATGACATCATGCTTGGGAGGGATTAGTCATGAATCACTTCATTCACTTCACATTTCACTATTAATTAATGGACTTGTTATTATCTTTCATTTGATAACACTGGATTGTAATAATGGAGTTCTGATGGTTGAGGTTATCATTCATTATGACTTGGTTGAACTAGTGAATGCTTAATATTCTTCGTATAGACTCTTGATAGTTTTATCTTGAATAGTTCAATATGATTGGATATTTATGAGTTTGTTATGTTGTTGAAATCTAATTCAATTCTTGTGATCAATCTATTGTTTGTTGATCCTTACCTGTTATTAGTTGATAGGTTGTTGAAATTAAACCGTATTATTGCTTTATGTTAGACTTTAGGTAATATTTTGGCTTTCGCATAGCTAGGGTGTTACAAACGTTTCCTGTGTACTGAAACTGTCTCTATTTGCCTTTTCTTCTGAGAAAGGATTAACCGACTTGTTGTTGAGGAGTCTTGTAGGATGTAGAGTGGCAACTGGATAGTGGTGGTCAAGTAGATGATTTTGTGAGACCTTAGGTATCAAGTTGTTGAGATGCACTGAGTGATAAATTGATTCTTTGGAATAATCCTTGAAGACGATTTGATTTAACACAATGGTTGTCCTTAGAGCTAACTGATTACGATGTTGCAACTAGTAGAACCTATAGTGATTTTATGGTCCAAGATTTTTATTCATCTGATGGAAACATTAGAATTATCGAAAATATAGGGATCTTGATCGATTTATTAGAGTAGCATGATTGGGTAATTTTATCGATTTATTAGAGTAGCACGATTGGGTAATTTGCAAGATTGTGTAGGTGTAATTTGATGGTGTAGTTTACTGAGAGTTGGATTAGCGAATTAATCTAATCGTTACGACAATTAATGGGATAGCAGAGATTGTTGAGTTATTGTCAAGTATGACTTAGAATAAGTGAGTAACCATTTGAGAGTTAGAATCTTTCAAAAGATAGTTGGGTCGAGAATATGTTTACATGTTGATGTTAATGAATTAGCATGTTTTGATTGTGGAAATTTTAGTCATCGAAAATGAGGATTCCCATATCATTTACACTAGCTGTTAATTGTAGGAGTCTTGGAGGTTCAAATTGGGCTTGTGATTTATGCTAGAACCTTGGTCGCTTCATGATTATGTGTATAAGTAGAAGGACAAAAGTGGATTCTGAATAGTGTTGATTATTGATAGAATCCTTTGGGTGTAGTAAATGAGTATGTGTGCTGAGAATTTTGAGTTGATTATCCTTAACAGAATGAGGTGATGTGGTTGTGGGTGAACAATCTTTATGGAGGTGTTGGAAACCATTTGTCAAAAATAATTTCTTTGGTATAGGAGTGGACTAGAGAATCCTTTTGTGGATTAGTAGAGTCCTTCTAGATAAGTGTGGTTGTTCTTTTGATTTGAGGATCGTTTTGGGGTTGTCGGTTAAGACGAAGGAGTTAGTGTGATGATTTGGAAACCCATAATCTGGGAGAAGGTTTATTTCTTAAAAGAACATCTGAGGAAAGAATGTTTTCTCGAGTAGAGAAGTGCTCTCTTGATTCTTGTTTGAGTTGGGTTTTTATGACGGAGATCGTGTACAATTTGAGTTGACTTTATGTTAGCAAGATGGTTCTTTCTGGTTCAGGAAAATAAATGAAGTGTTTGATTTGGTCATTCGAGCGAATCCTCTTTTGGCTTATGTGGTGTTTACTTGCAAACTGCCTAGTTAGAATGTGAAAAGGTTCTCCTTATTAGGATGAACAGATCGACTGATAGATAGAACAAGAGTTCTATATGTTTATGTGCAAGTTCCGTGGTTTGGTCCCAAAGGAAATGATAGCCCAAAGTATATTTGGTTTGTTCTGAAAGTTGCAGGGATTTTGGAAGATAGCAATTCGCTAGAACCATCTCAAGTCCTAGAGCGAGGTATGTAACGATTTGTATGACCCGGTGTTGGGAGAATGCTTGAGGTATTTGGAGTGTGAGGTTTCGTAAGAGCCGTTGACCAGCGAGTAATACCGCATCTTCGAGTCATGTCCGTTGAGTGGTTCTGGTTAGGTCAGTACGAGTGATGAGGCGTAGTACATTAGTTGCAACAAGGTGCGGTGGTCCCATAAGTCCGAGGGGAAAGTGACTTGGGAATTGGAATCTCGCATGCGCGAGCAATATCCTGAATTATACACAGCAGGCAAGTGGTATTGTTGGTAAAATTCTAGCTGTGATTGTTCTTTGGCGTTGAGTGTGATTAGAATTCGGGGTCGAATTCCATTTAAGGGGGTAGAATGTAATACCCCAAGTTTGTTTAAGTGATAATAAATAATTTAGGGAGAAGAGCCAATTAGAAAATAGATTTAACAGGAGTTTAGAGGGGGATTTTTGCATAATTTGGACAACCTAGGCTGTGGGCTTCCGGCCCACAGCATTTCGGCTAAAAGGTGGAGGGGGGGGGGGCAAACCCTAGGGCGCCACTTCCTCCCTTGGCCACCACCTCTTCTCACTCCCCATGGCTGCCACCTCCCCTACTCCCTGTGCCTCCTCTTCCACTGCCGGCCAAGTAGGAGGACATAAGGTTCTCCATTGTGGTGGCCGACCAAGACGAAGAAAGGGGAGAAAGGAGAAGGGAAGGGAGAGGGATCACGTGGTGGTACTTGCGTTCTTTAGGGGATTCTCCAAGGGTAACCCCCAATCCCGTTCGATTAGTCGTGTAGTCATGCATTTTGGCAATATCGGTATTAGATCGATTTCTGGCAATCTGTAGTGCCCGACTATTTTGGGATTGATAACTGCGAATTATGATCTGGCCGTCTCCTAGAGAATTGTGGGTAGCGTCATTAGCTGTCCGTAGGATCCTAGATCAGGTCATTTGGATGAGCGGATCGTAAGTTGTGATTTTTGCAACGTCGCTATTCAGAGGCTCTGTCAGAATTCTGATAGCGAATATTAACTGGTTATTAGAAATTAGCTAACGAATTATTTAGAGGATCTCACCAACATGAAAGTTGTAGGTTATTTAATAAGGCTTCCAAAAAGCTAGAGAACGTAATTTTTGGATGTTTCTACTGGAAGTTATGTTAGTTTCAGTCTTGCTATCCAGAACCTCTGACGGGATTTTGTAGTTTTAGTAATCTATTTGGTAGGGTTAGAGGATGACAGAATCTGGGAATCTCACCAACTAGTTTTATGTGGGTAATTTAATAAGCTTTCCAAAGAATCGAAGAACACCATTTTTTTGGGTAAATAGATAAAAAGTTATTAATTTTAGAAGAAGGTTGTTCTGTTTTGGGACAGATCAATGTTTATAGGAGTTGGTGTTTTGGGTTGCGCTAAGGAGTGTGGTCGTTAAAAATATTCAGGTGGTGATTTGATTCCGGGGGCAGCGCCCTCTTCGTGTCATCAAGCTTCACACGGTTGAGGCAAGTACAATTAGTGGTAGAACAATTAAAGTGATTGTTCATGAATGCTTGTTTTATGTTTATGTTTTTATTCATGAATGTCACTATTGATCGTTACATGCTTATGTTAGATAAATGAATGGATTCATATGCATCATGTCATTATCCTTGAGACTTGGCCATGTGGTGGCCAAGTATTAGTTTTGAGGTCCTCGTCATGTATTAGACGGGCTTAAGGTCCCCACACTTATAGAGTGTGGGCTTATGGTCCCTGTGCTAGAAGGCACAGACATGGGTATGCATCGACAGATGCATACTCTGCATTACCGGTAAATGCAAAGAGAAAAGAAAAGGTGCATCTATGGCATTTGCATTGCATGAGCATATAGGCTGATTTGATATGAGTTGTATATCGTATTACTGTCTTAATTGTACTTTGCTGAGTCATTGATGCGGCCAGATTATCTATAACAAATGTTTTTAATTTTTCTCGTTTAACACTTGATCAAAACAATGGGCATGACATTCTCAAGGCTGCTGTAGTGCATGAGGATGTCAAACATGCTGTTCAAAGCGAAGGAAATAAAACTTCATGTGTGCATGTAGTACTTGAGCGGTGCATGGAGTCAAGCCATGCATATACATGTGCACGCATGCTGTTGGGTGTGTTTGATCTAGGAGGAGGTCATGTAGTGCACATAAAAGAGTTTGAGTTCCTTGAGTTCGACATTAGTACATTCAAGGAAGGCCACTCGTATTTGTTTCACAAAAAGGAGATCGTTTCGGCCAGGAGATTAAGTCTACATTTTATCTTTTCTTTGTGCAATCTTGGATGGGGGCCACCAAGTCAACCAAAGCCAGTTCAATAAGGAGAGATGGCGCACTAGAAGTTAATTTTATAATTACTTGTAATATGATAGTTTAATCTATTTTCAACAATTAGAGTAGCTTAAATATCTAATTAAAGCAGGAGTTTTTTTGGCTCGGATATTGTTCACGTGAACAGTAAACGACTCGAATTACTGTTCATCGAGTCAGGTTACTGTTCATCCATGCCCACTATTCATTCGGACTATATATTTAGGGGTAGACCCCCATTGTAAGCAAGTTAGAGTCGAAGAAAATACAGAAAAGTCACAGGTTTATGTGGCGCATAATGAATACATGCGTTTCGGAAATTCCCGTCTAGGGTTTTGTGATTGCGTGAATATTGGAGGGAGGTTGTTCTTCCAAGATCCGTGATTCCTTGTGGATTATCTCACCAATTCGTAGCATCATCAATTGCTCACGGTTTGGTTTTTGTTCTTTGAGTTTGATTTTGTTTCTCTCTTCGGATTGATTCAACATCAACCAAGTATTACTTGTTTTAGAGATACACTTGTTCTTCCTTTTTGCTGAACCAAGAAGGAGGAAAGCTAGGGTTTCGCTTCGATCAAGATTGAAATAAAAGTACCATGAAAGATTGGGCCATATTACACATCAACTACACGTTGATCCGTATGATCTTGATATCAGAGCAATGGTTGCTCACGGTGGAGATGGTGCTGCTATGACATCTGCGGAGGAGAGCTTCAGAAAGTTGAGTGCCAACGTCTTGTATGAAGAGGAAGGCTACGACGTGAATTGGACTTTTCACTCTTGCTGCAAAGTGAGGGAGAAAGTTTGTGCCATGTTGATCGACCGCGAGAGTTTGATTAATGCTGCAAGTATAGAACTTGTTGAGAAGTTGGACTTGCCAATGATGCGGCATCCACAACCTTATGTCCTAAAGTGGTATTCCGATGTGCTCAAGATCACGAATTAAGTTAAGGTATTTTTTTTATTAGGCAAATTCTCATGCGAGATTTTGCGTGATGTTATGCCCGTCACTATGGTGTTGTCATCTAATGTTAGGAGGACCATAGTGCGAAGAACAATGAGCATCAGCACAGAAGTGGCGTACCTAGGGTTGTATCTTTACATGGAGGGGTACACCGATTTGTTTGTGTCCGATATACATTCTATTGATTCAAGATGATTGGGAGAAGAAACTGCTGCAAAGAAGGAACCAAGATGTGAAGAAACAACAAGAAAAGGCAGAGGAGGAAAATTTTTCTTTGGCTATCCATCAGGAAGGAGAAGATTCGACGGTCGCCTTGAAACCGAGGACAGTTTCTCTTGAAGAAAGGGAGGATGATGCGGCCAGATTATCTATAACAAATGTTTCTGATTTTTCTCATTTAACACTTGATCAAAACAATGGGCATGGCATTTTCAAGGCCGTTGCAGTGCATGAAGACGTCACACATGCTGTTTAAAGCCAAGGAAATAAAACTTCATGTGTGCATGTAGTACTTGAGCGGTGCATGGAGTCAAGCCATGCATATACATGTGCACGCATGCTGTTGGGTGTGTTTGATCCAGGAGGAGGCCATGTAGTGCACATCAAAGAGTTTGAGTTCCTTGAGTTCGACATTGGTACATTCAAGGAAGGCCACTCGGATTTGTTTGACAAAAAGGAGATCGTTTCGGCCAGGAGATTAAGTATACGTTTTATCTTTTCTTTATGCAATCTTGGATGGGGGCCACTAAGTCAACCGAAGCTAGTTCAATAAGGAGAGATGGCGCACCAGAAGTTAATTTTATAATTACTTATAATAGGATAGTTTAATCTATTTTTAGCAATTAGAGTAGCTTAAATATCTAATTAAAGTAGGAGTTTTTTTGGCTCGGATACTGTTCACGCGAACAGTAACCGACTCAGATTACTGTTCATCCGCGCCCACTATTCATCTGAACTATATATTTAGGGGTAGAACCCCATTGTAAGCAAGTTAGAGTTGAAGAAAATACAGAAAAGTCATAGCTTTATGTGAATCGTTTAGCCAATAGGAAGTCAGGTTTCGGTTTTGTCCAGATTCGTCAGGTTTAGGGCAGTGCGCTGTGAGGGAGATTTGGGCAAGTTAAACTTGAAATTAGAACTCTGTCTAGTTAGATAAAAGAGAAGTTATTTCGTTAGCTTTCTATATAGCTCAAGATCACAATTTTTGGATGGATAGATTGAAAGTTATGATTTTTGCAATCAAACTGCCTGTTTAGTTCATCAGTTTCTGGCAGCACGCATAGATATATAGATTAAATTTAGTAAATGGATTACTTTGGGATTTTGATCTCAATGAAATAGATATATAACTTTGTGATGATTTCAGAGAGTCCAAAAAACACAATTTTTGGGACAAGTAAAATAGGAGTTATGAAATTTTGAAGTATGCATGTCAGTTCTAAATGTCAGTTGGGAACAGCCGTGGGAAAATGCTAAATTAGCAAGGTTAGTGACAGAATAGAAAAATTTGCATAAATTTATTATAAAATATAATTCCCTGTGGATTCCAGAATATCTTAGTTCACTATTTTTGGATAAACCAATTAAAAGATATGGAATTTCTAAGTTGATTTTACCGAAGATGACAAGTTGGTCTTCGGAGTTAAAAACAAGAGTTTAGATGAAATAATCTGAACATTCGATCATCTGAGAAATTGTGGATATAGTTGTGTATATTCCAGAAAGTTTGAGTTCATGACTTTTGGAGCTAAAGAACAAAAGTTATGAGTTTTCTAAGGTGACTATTCTGTTTTGGACAGAATTGTGCTCGGGAAGGAATGGTATAGTTGTGGGTTGCGATTAAAGGCTGTTATGTCTATTTATTTTTATTGCAATGTTGTGTTCTTTTGGATGGTATTCTTAGCATGTTGTACGATTGTCAAGTGGTGATGTGAAACCGGGGTTAGAGCCCTCTACTCGTCCTTACCCATTGCACGGTTGACGCAAGTACAAATTTTAGTGCGATAATGTGTGTTTGGCAATAATTGATTTGATGCCTACTTAATATGATTAAGCATGATGAGAATGTTTATTTCACATTGTTCATATGCTGTTCGATAGTTGATAATTCTTATGAGAACATATTTTGGATTGTTCAGTTCATTTCATATCAAGCATGCATGTTGGCATGATGTACCCACAGGAGTGGGCATATTTAAGATATGGGCAAAGGGTCCCTATATTTAAGATATGGGCAATGGGTCCCCATCTGAAAAGGATGGGCAATGGGTCCCCGCATTTGATAATGCGGACATGAGTGAACACCGACGGGTGTAACTGTAACACCCCAGCTCAACATTGAGCCTATGATGCTACTATACTAACCTAACAAACCACATTATTTGTATTCACCATTATAATTCAGCAAGCTTTCAACTTCTAACAGCTAGCATTAAACAATAAATATTGAGTACCAAGATTCTAGGCACAAACCTAGCTCAACTCAATAAGAACCGATCCATATGATTAATTGAACATAAGGAGAAGAGGTCATTACCATCTATAAATTGTTCATCATGATTCTTTAGAGTTTTACTTGGATGTTGTTCTAAACAAGTCACTCGAAACATTCTATCATGTAAGAGTTTGATAAATCAAGATCTAAAATCATAAATAGTACCATCCACGAGAAAAACTTGGCTATTCCGATTACAAGTAACTCAATCATTACGAAGGATGAGCACAGTCTTAGAACAGAAGTACTAGCCGGATCACTCATGGTCACTTGGAGATGTGTTTAAATAGAAGTGCCTATTGTTTAGAACGCAACATGATGCCTACTTTTTTTTTATCTCTTACATGTATAACTAATCAGAGTAGCACAGTTAAAGTATGGAAAGGTATCAATTGGTTTTCACCCACTTTACTTGAATTTGATGTTGGGAAGGTGAAATTTCATCATATAAGTCAATTGTGTAATTTGAAATATGATTTTAAGCTATCAATTGTGCAAAACAACAAGAAGAACAAAATAATTAATTCATACATATACCATGTATATACGTTGTTTTATTTGTCTAGCACATTTTCAGGCTATCAAAAATCGAGGACAGCTTTTCTTGAAGAAAGGGAGGATGATGCGGGCATCCTTAGCTACGCTGTTCCATATAGTGTTTTCAATTTAACAAGTACCTCAGAACAACATGAGCTTATTAAAAGTGTAATACCCCAAAAGTATTCAAAAGAATATTCGGGAAAGAATAATTAAATTAGGAGAAGGACTAAATAGAAAATAGTTATTTAAGCAGTTAAAGAGGGGGTTTACAGCGAAATTTGGACAACCTGGGCCGGGGCCTCAGGCCCATTGGTATTTGGCCCAAAGGTGGGAGGTGATGGCTGGCCATAAGGGGGGAATTTAGACAAAGTGGCCAATAGCCCATCATGAGGAAAGCAGCCACCAACAAAAGGAGGAGGGGGAAACCCTAGGTTTGCTATAGTAATCCCGTGCTACAGTGCCACCACCGTACTGTAGCACTGTAGCACGGCTTCCCCATTGATGCCGCCTCTCCCTCCTTGCCGTCCTCCTTGGCTAAGCCATGTTGCCCCTTGCTGCCGGCCAAGGAAGAAGGGAAGAGAAAGGAAGAGGAAGAAGGAGAGAAGGGAGAAGAGAGGGAAGGGGAGAGATCACAGGCTAGGTTCATGATCTTCAACGGTTCTTCAAGGGTAAGATCCGATCTCCTTTCAATAAGATGATTAATTGATTATTTATCAATGTTGGTATTTAGATCTGTTAGAGCAGATAGGATTGGCCGACGTTTTTGAGTAGTTCAACGGCAGAATTTGTCTTGGACACCTCCTAGAAAATTGTAGGCGACGTTGATACCTTACTATAGAGTGCTAGATCTCATCATTTGGACGAATGGTTCAAAATTTATGAATTGTTTAGCGCTGCTGTCCTACAGTTCTGTAGTAGTTCTAATAGTTATTAGTAATCAAGATTAATCGGGTAGTTAAATGAATATTTGGAAGGTCTCACTATAACAAAAGATGTAGATAATTGGCTCAAATTTCCAGAAAGCTAAAGAACATGAAATTTGGATAATTTTACAGAAAGATATGATAGTTTTAATATTGCTGTCCAGAAACCCGACGTGAATTAGATGTTCTGTTAATCAGCTTGGTAAGGGTAGTAGATGGCAGAATATGGAAGGCCCACCGACTAGGTTTAGTTGGAGAATTTGATAAGCTTTCCAGAAAGTCCAAGAACACCCTAATTGGATCTCTGTACTAATAGATATGAATTTTTGATTATGACTGTCTACAGAGGGGACAGATCGATAATGAGGAGTTTGGGTTGGGATTGCGCTAAAGAGTAGAGCGAGTTCGTATTTACTTCTAGTCTTGTTGTTGGTCCAGGATTGTTATCTTAAAAAGTTTACTAAACTAATTCAGGTGTGGGATTGGTCCCGGGGGCAGCGCCCTCTTCACATCCTCCGTTCTCACACGGTTGAGGCAAGTACCTTGATTGATAGACTTAATATGAATGAATGGCATTATTTGCTAATTCTATGAGTATATGTGCTGTTCATGGTTGCTAAGATATTATGAATGCTAATAGTCATGTTTTCTAGTGATATGAATTATGTGCTATTCATGGATGCTTGAAAATTATGAAGTCAAGGATCATGAATGCTTGTAGTATGAATAGGTTTATTCATATACAATGTTGTTGCGAATGCATGATTACGATGATTTAAGATTTCATACATATGCATCATGATGGCATATTGAAGACTTGGTCATGTGATGACCAAGCAATTTTTGAGGTCCCCATCATGATTATGACGGGCTAAAGGTCCCCATGCTCGTGGAGCATGGGCTTAGGTCCCCATACTTATGGAGTATGGGCAATGGTCCCTGTGCTAGATGGCACAGGCATGGGTATGCATCGACGGATGCATGCTCTCATTACCGGTAAAATGCAAAAGACAAAGAGAAAGAGAAAGTGCATTTGAGCATCTTGCATAGCATGATTATATAACATGTTTGATATGGAGATTTGTGGATGGTTCATGATGATTACAATTGTTTATGTTGTTGTTATCATCTATTGTACTTGCTGAGTCTCTGGGCTCACTCTTGCTATTGTTGTGTTTTTAGGTACCCTTTACAAGAACGGCATGCATGGGGGAAAATAAAGATTAGAGTGGTTGCACAATGGCACAAACTACTCACAGTTGAATTGATAGAATAATAATTTAATAGTTGAGTAATTTGCTGGAGTATTCTTTATGATTACTCCCTTTGCTTGGAATAAATTGTAATAGGGTTGACTAGTTGATTATGGATTCCCTTTGGATTATATTTTAGTTGTTTATCTTGCTATAGTTGATATAGCAATGATTAGCTCAATTTTGGATGTCTCTTGATTACGTTGAATGATGGATTATTTAGTTATGTTATAATTAACTGTTAGAACCTCTGGTATAGTTAACTATACAAAGGAGGTTCTGCCGAAATTTATTAAGATGTTTTTAGTTTAATTTGATTGAAATATTAGTTTAGTAGCATTCCAGGCCTTTGTCGGGCTGGGGTGTTACAAAAAGAGTTGAAGAACAAGAGAAGCTTATGGGTAAAGCTTGGGCAAAAAAGCTTAACCAATAGGTGAATTTGTTCCATTAATTTCCTTTAAGTTTAATTGAGAATATTATACTACCTAATTGCGAGTCATCGCTTATTGTTATGTTTGAAGGAGATGCTTTATGTGAATATCAAGAACACAATGCTTCTTGAGGTGTTTTGATGCTCACAAAAATAGCATGTAGCCTACGGGACGCATGAAAGGTATGGGTTCATAACTATCTTCGCAGCAACTCGGAAGGATCTAGCATGAACAATATATATATTTGGAAATCTTATCAAGTCTACTTTCCAACGGATCAAATGGCACGTGATTTGGAGCTTTATATAAAAAGTTATGGCTATTTGAGTGCATGCTGCACATTTCGACCAGTTTATGCATATGAATTGAAACATAGCTATTGCTTGCTCTTTCTAAACCAGAGTTCACGCGAGGACTTTAAGAGAGGACTAGGCGATCCATTGATTCATTCTGCAATAAAAGGTCAAGCCGTTGTTCCATTGGGAATTGGGGTCTTGGCGATCGTCATTTGTGGTCTCGCGACGATCAACTATCCGGTGTGTTTTGGGCATATTCCGAAGAGTTGAGGGTTCGTGCATTGGTGCGAGTGTTCAACTAGAGACATTGTCTACTTCGCGTCATCTATCCATGGTTTCTCACTGAGAAGATCTGGCCTTCCCCTGTATCACTAGGGTGCCTCCCCCCCGCCCCGCCCCCTTGGCCGCCACCCCCCTACACCCCTTGGCCTCCACCTCCTGTGCCTCCTCCCCTGAGCCTCCAGCACCTCATCCTCTGGTGAAACGCCCTGCTGCTGGTGAAGAAGGCCCGTGTTGTTGCCAGCCAAGTGGAGGAAGAGGGAAGAACACCGGGTGTTGGCCGGCCAAGAAGAGGAAGGAGAAGAAGGGAGAAAGGAATGAGAGGGATCCTGAGGTGGTACTCGTGTTCTTCAGTGGATTCTCCAAGGGTAACCCCTGATCTTGTTCGATTAGTCGTGTATTCATGTATTTAGGGAATGTCGGTAGTAGATCGATTTAGGGCAGTCTGTAGTGGCTGATTATTTTGAGGATGATAATTGCTATTTCTGATCTGGCCATCTCCTAGAGAGTTGTGGGTAGCGTGTCTAGATTTTCGTAGAGTCTTGGATCAGGTCAAATGGACAAACGGATCATAAGTTATGATTTTTGTAGCGTCGCTGTACAGAGCCTTTGTTAGAATTCTGACAGTTAGTTTTAATTGGTCAGTAGAAATTAGTTAATGAATTATTCAGAGGGTCTCACCAAAACAAAAGTTGTAGGTATTTTAATAAGGTTTACAGAAAGCTAGAGAACATAAATTTTAGATATTTGTACTGAAAGATACGTGTGTTTCAGTCTCACTGTCTAGAACTACTGACGGGATTTAGTAGTCTTAGAAACCTGTTTAGTAGGGATAGAGGCTATCAGAATTTAGAAATATCACCTACTAGTTTTTTTATAGGTAGTTTAATAATCTTTCCAGAGAATCAAAGAACACCCCTTGTGGATATCTGGAAGAAAAGTTATGATTTTTAGAATAGGACTGTCTATTTTGGGGACAAACTAATGTCATGGGAGTTGGAGTTTTGGGTTGCGCTAGGGAGCGTAGTGAGTCATATATTTGTTTCTAGCAATGTTTTGTCTAGAATTGTTATCTTAGAATGTTTATTAAAATTATTCAGGTAGGGGTTTGGTTCCGGGGGCAGCGCCCTCTTCGTGTCATCAATCTTCGTACGGTTGAGGCAAGTACAGTTAGAGATAGAATAATTAAGAGTGATGGTTCATGAATGATAATATTATGTGTATGATCTCTACTCATGAATGCTAGTACGATGTGATGAGGACATGACCCCTACAGATACAACCATATTTGCTATATTTACTGTTCCAAGTACAAGAGCTCGTACGCTTCACTTAAATTATCAGGTGAGCTTGTTTTTAGGAGTGTCTTTATATTATATGAACTATATGATGCTACCTAATGATGAAATATATATATGTGCAGCACCAAGTCACTTTTGGTCCAAGACAAGCAGGCAGTTCGAGCGGGACCCGTTTTGGAATCCAGTTCGGCCTCCGGAATCAGCCTGACAGCACTGACTTCAAGCGCCCATAACTTTCACATACAATGTCCGTTGGAGGTCAACAAGTACTTGATGGAAAGATAATTTCGTCGTCTTTCCAACGGATCTGACCTCACCTCCAAACTCCTTCTGGACTGATCGCAATCATCAAAAGAAGACATCATATCACTTGTTTGGGCCAAACTGGGCTTTGTAATCACACTGAACTTGGCCCATCTGCGGGGCCCACCCAGGGGCGTGGTCACTGTTCATGTGAACAGTAATCCGTGACCGTTAGTACCACCTCGCTAGTTCGTTAGTTTTGTGGCTCCTCGTTCCCTATTTAAGGAGACCGCACCCCTTTAGTTTTCCTTGGATTTTGTTTATGTTTAGTTTGCCTTCGTCGCAACTTGTATCTTTTGCGTGTGTCGACGAGACCACCCAATTAAGATCCTTATTCAGAATCCCAATTCAATTAAATCTTTCAATCCTATTTGCAATTTCAGATTGCTTATTATCTTGTTCTTGCGTGCTTCTTCGGTGTATGCAGGAATCGACCTTCGTGGTCAGGTCAACCAGGTATTCGTGCACGGTTGATAACGACTAGTCGATCAGTTCAGCGATTGCGTGGTTGCAAGCCTTGCGTGTTCGTAGCCAGGATCGTGAGGGTTGAGCGATGCCTACCGGACTTATCGTTCTCATCGAAAGATCGGACCAACAAATAGAACCTTAGGGTTCATCACGATGTGTATGATTTAATGCTAGTAGTAAGGGTATGATCTTTATTCATGTATATTGTTGCTGGCTATTATATGTTTATGTTGGATAAATGAAGAGAGTCATATGCATCATGTCATCATCCTTGAGACTTGGCCACGTCGTGGCCATGTATTGATTTTGAGGTCCCCGTCATATATTAGATGGGCTTGAGGTCCCCACACTTGTGGAGTGTGGGCTTATTGTAATACTCGATTTATTCTAAAGAAGAAATCATTCAAAAAAGAAGAATAGAATTAAGAAAGAGGAGTTTTTCGCTTTTCTTGACAACTGGGCCTCGGGCCTTGGCCCAGAGGCCCATGGGGGCCGACCACCTATAAAAGAAGGAAAACCCTAAGCCACTGTAGCTCTGATGGCTGCCATTGCGAAGGCGCGCTGTGCTCTGATGCCACCTCTTCTGAGCCGCTCCTTCCCACTGCTGGTGTTCGCAAAGGAAGGAGAAGGAGGGACTGCAGATTGGTTGGCCGAAAGGAGGGATGAGGGATCGTTCAGTGTCTCCCTAAGGTTCTTCAAGGGTAAAGAGAGTCGTTCCTCGCTGTTTAATTAAGAATAGATGCAAAACCGATTAGATTTGATTGGATCAAAGTCTGTCTGCAGTAGATCAAATCTGTCCAGTATGTTACGTGGGCTGTTTCGACATCTTAGAAGCTGCATCATAAGTGTTGATCTCCTAAATATATCTAGATTATGTTCTTAAGTTTCTGTGGCCACCGAGTTCACCTGATTCCGTCGCTCGAGTCAAAAGTTATGATAGATTTAGTATCTGTTGTCCAGATTTCTGACGAGATTAATCTGTTTTGTTATTTCGTAAAATATGAAAATGTAATTGGAAGAATCTGGGTTTTCACCCAACTAGGTTATTGTAGGTAATTTGATAACCTTTCCATATTGTTAAAGAGCGATCAATTCGGAGTTATAGATTAAAAGTTATGATCGTTTTAGTGCTGCTGTTTATTCTGTTAGACAGTTTCTGTGCTGAAAGTTCATCTGTCTTTTAGCGTACTAATTTGGCCGAATTGGATCATCTTGTCAACTAGAGTATTGTAGATTTGTTAGTTAAAAATCCACAAAAACTGGATTCACCTCATTCGGAGTTCCAGATCAAGAGATATGCTATTTACCGTGCTGCTGTCCAGTGGCGTTATTTGACTGAATGCGTTGTTTTCAGTTTAGGGTTTCTAGATAAATCTTGATTCACCGGGGAAGTGATGTAGAACGTTGTTAAGTAGTGTCATGTTCATCGCGTTCTTATTTTAGTTATTTAATTGTTTAGGAGGTGAAGCTTCGGGTTTAGGAGCACCACCTTTTTCCTGCTAACGCGTCGCATCGCGGAAGGCAAGTACATTGCTTATCTTAATGATTTTGATTGATGAATGCTTTTATGATTATACTGTGATTTCTTATGATGCGAGAGAAGTTGGATTGTCTATGATCTTTCATATATGTTGAATCCATGATTGGAGATGATGATATTATTTATTCAGTAGTTCATGTCATGCATTCATTTTTATGTACTGTCCACGGGAGTGGATGAGAATGGCCCATCAATTCCAGGATGGGTATGTAAGTCCCATTAATTCCAGGATGGGCAGTGTTGGACACCCGTATGAAACGTTCTTCATACGGGAAGTGGATCCCCGCATTTTTGTTAAGATGCGGGCTTGAGTGACACACCGACGAGTGTGTCACCGCTATACCCCATATATGCATGTGTGCGATCCATTCAAGATTTTTCATTCATCTCATTCATACATAAATGTTCGATTCTTGTATGTTCGTAACCTTTGAGGAGGTTGTCTTGTTCATGTTGATTGTGCTGTTTATTCGATGTACTTGCTGAGTCTTGGACTCACGCTTGCTTTGTTTATTTATTTTAGGTGATCGTTGATGAAGTTTCTCTTGGGAGGAGTAGCCACGCACTACTCGAATATTTCACTCTACACTAGATTGAATAAAAGAACTATTATTGCTATTCATTCATTATTGATGAACTGTAATAAATAAATCTAGATGGGAAGGAAGGATACCTTCTCCATGATACTGTTGATTTATTACTGCTTGTGAATCTAGATTAACGATAAATTGTAATAAATAAAATTAAATGGTGAAGGAAGGATACCTTCTCCATGTTTTGGATGTTTTATTTATGCCTTTATATGATATCTTATTCGAGTTCTTCCGCCATGTGGTTGTATGTTAGTGTATTTAGGTGACATCTTGGCTTCCAAATAGCTAGGGTGTTACACTTATGGTCCCTGTGCTAGAAGGCACAGGTATGGGTATGCATCGACGGATGCATACTCCGCATTACCGGTATATGCAAAGAGAAAAGAAAAGTTGCATCTGTGCATTTGCATTACATGAGCATATGATCTGGTTTAATATAAATAATTGTGGTTGGATGATGACGATATAGTTGTGTATTAATTGTCTTATTAATTGTACTTTCCTGAGTTTTAGACTCACTCTTGTTGTTTGTTTGTATTTTTTAGGTACCTCTAACGCGAACGTCATGCATGGGAGGGGATAGTCATAAGATTGGTTGCACACTGCCATGAACTATTCATAATTGATTAATCTTGGATTATGAATTAATAAATGAGCAAACTGCTTAAAGGATGACTTTTGGTTATGTCTTACGCATTTTGTATTTTTGTAATAGAGTTGATTAGCGACTTATGGATGTTTATATGATTACTTTTTAAATTAGATGTTTGGAATTTTTTTTGTTATTAATATCTGTTTGAACCTCCGGTATGGTCAACTATACAAAGGAGGTTCTGCCGAAATTTAGTATTATGACTTAGGTTTTATTTTGTTACTCTGTTGTTTTGGTAGCATTCCAAGCTCATGTCGGGCTGGGGTGTTACATAATGTGAACATTAAAAATTGGAGTTGCACTAGAAAAATGTTAATTTAGCATCAGTAGACTAAATAGTACTAAATCATATGATAATTAATGAAATCAAATACGATTGTGGGCAATTAGGATCAATTGAGGGTAGTTGATCTATAGGAATAGCCATTATTGTTTGAAGTTAGATCAGTAGGACTTATGTGAAATCAATGTATGCATTAATCTAGATGATATGATCGAAGGGTGGAGAATGGCAGATCATAGTTATATGGTCCCTAAGTCCTCTTGATACATAATGATAGACTTGGGTATTATGATAAGTATTAAAGAATGGTAGACCATTATCATTATGGTGCCAATATAATCTTGGTGGATAATAACAATTGGGTTATTAGCGATTAAATAAAACAACGAATATCGATAGACATTTTTAAGGGGGGTAGCTGAATACAGAAGTATTGAATCATTATGAATTACTACAATTATAATTTGGTGGTATAACAACTTATATTGAAGAAAATCAGGCAAACTAGGGGGATACATAAGCTAAAAAAATATTTGGTGGTAACATCAATTATAAGATAAGCTTAGAGTTAAATTAGGGCAATTAGCGGGCTAAAAGAAAATAATTGGATTATCTTAAGGAAACTAGGACACGATGATCAGAATATAGTTATTATATCGGCATGTCCAAGGCTAAGTATTCCTTCGGATATAGACAATTACTGTCAACCCATCAACAGGAAGTTTGCACCTATCATGAGGAAAACAGAAGACAACAATGCCGAGAAGCCACACCAAGAGCAGGCAAAACAACTAAAATAGCGTCAGCATCCTCCGCTCCGTCTATCTTCCTCGTTCTATCTTCTTCTTACTGTTCTACCGGAATCTCGGGTCGAGATTTTCTTTAAGGGGGGGGGGTAGGATTTTGTAACATCCCAAAAGTACTAGAATATAAAAAGACGAGATTTTTAAAACTTTTTGCGTGTTATTTCATTTTTGCCTAGATTGCATTTTTGAGAGTTGTTTGAATGGCATTTTCTTTTTGTCGGCATAGGTGATGATTACAGAAAACCCTAGACATAAGGACCCTATGATATGGGGGTTCCCGATCTTCTCAACGTAGGATCGAAGATAACTTGCACGTTTGACTTGACAAATCGTAGTTGCTCACCCGATGCCAATGCATGAACTTGCAACTCTTTAATTCGCCCAATCTCACGTGTACTCCACCCGACCACCAAGTGGAGTTTTACCGATCCCTCAATTCTCAATGGAAAGACAGAACGGTCTTTGGAAGAAAATGCCCTATTCCCTTTCAAGTCGTTGGCCTTCACCAAACTTCTTGGAAGAATCAAACGTTGATGCAAAAAGCAATCAAAATATTTAATCGTGGTATGAGGTTACAATGGGGGTCTAACCCTCAATATATAGGCTCAAAGAAAAGTGCATGCGTGAATAGTACTAGGACTCGGGTACTGTTCACCGTGAACAGTAATCCGACTCGGATTACTGTTCACATGACCAGTAATTTTGGATTTCCTTTTTTTTGTTTTCTTGGATTTAGGCTAAAATTGGTATGTTGGTTTCTCCCCTTGTCTCTTTGCTTCTTCCTTCTTTCGTTCATGCACTTCTTTCTTCATGCTTTCTTTGTTTTCGACCAAAACAAGTGCTACTTCTCTTGTTGATAGGATTGGGCTGAAATCAATATATTGCTTTTCTCCTTCTTCTTCTCTCTTCATTTCGGCCAACCATGCCTCCTCTTTGTCAAACCTAACTACACAGAAATTAAGAGCTTTAGGTAGTAGCCAATTCTCATGAGAATCAAAAGGAAACTCAGTTAGGAGAAGAGTCACCTGTTGGTTAAGCTTCTTTGCACAAGCTTCACTCACAAGCTTCTCTTGTTCTTCAACTCTTTTAGTAAGCTCATGTTGTTCTGAGGTACTTGATGAATTGAAAATACTATATGGAACAACATAGCTAAGGATATCTGCATCATCCTCCCTTTCTTTAAGAAAAGCCGCGCTCGGCTTTTGATAGCTTGAAAATGTGCTAGACAAAGAAAACAACATATATGCATGGTATATGTATGAATCAATTATTTTGTTCTTCTTGTTGTTTTGCACGATCGAGAGCTCAAAATCATATTTCAAATTGCAGAACTGACTGACATGATCAAATTTCACCTTCCTAATATCAAACTCAAGTAAAGTGGGTGAAAACCAGTTGATACCTTTCCATGCTTCAACTGCACTACTCTGATTAGTTATACGTATAAGAGATAAAGAAGTAGGCATCATGTTGCGTTCTAAACAATAGGTACTTGTATTTAAACCCATCTCAAAGTGACCCTGACATTGCTTAATAGATGGTTTGCGCAAAACATGTAATTTTAAATCAGCAAGATTATCACAGGTAATGCATATTCGATAAACTTGAAACATGTAGTCTACACCAACATCTCCAAACAAATTGAATTTATATGTGTATATGTAGATGACGAGGATCTAATAATCCTCATTTTATCTTTTATCTATAATTCTTATTATGAGTAAATATGATGTCATGTGGTCCCTAGGTATACCCCTTAAACTTACAAGAGAGAAGCTTACCAGGTGGTCCTAAGTTCTTCTACGACCACCCCCATAGTCGTAAGTCTTGCTACGACTACCTTATGGTCGTAAGTTCTTCTACGATCACTACCCAGTCGTAAGTTATTCTACAACTACCCTATAGTCGTAAGTCTTGCTACGACTACCTTATGGTCGTAAGTTCTTTTACGACCAGGTCAGCTACGACCACCTTATGATCAATAAAACCTACAGGCGAGGGGTCCAATTGATTAAGGAATCCAAGCAGTCAACATACACTATTATTATACAAAATAATAACACAGAATACCCCATTATCTCTGACAAGTAACTGCTAGGCGGCGTGAAGGAGTTACCATCCCGATGATTACTGCAAACGTGCGCCCGTTACTAGATTTGATGAGGCGTCTCTTCAGCAGGGAAAAACGGCTATTCCTTCACGACTATATAAAGGCAGCGGTCAGAGAGGGAAAGAGAACAACCAATCGGAGGAGACAATAAGCAATCAGGAAGACAGTCAGATACTATCTTCTGTAATAGCCTTAGTCTTTTCTCCTGATTGTACGAAACACACTCAATACCATACACACACAGGAGTAGGGTTGTTATTCTCTCCGAAGAAGGCCTGAACCTGTATAAAAATATCCATGTCAATCTCTCTGCGTGATTCCATTCTAGGAGACCCCCCGAATCAAATAATCTTTACGTAAGATCGGTTCTAAAACACCGACAGTTGGCGCCGACAGTGGAGATCTTCCGGTAATCTCTTGTCAACATACTCTCTTTTTCCCAAATCTCATGCACTCATGGCAGGAGAATGGAACGAGGAGAACTGGTTTGACTTGGCAGATTACGCAGACGTCGACATGGATGCCGGTTTCGATTACGAACCGAGTATCGACTCATCCAATGGTGTTGCTGCCTCCAGGGATCTTTTCGCAGATCTAGGAGACCATGCCACTGATGGAGTTGAGGAGGGATCCCTATCCCCCACAACAGTACGTCCAACAGAGGAATCAATCCTCTCAAAGGACAAGGGTCAATCCGGCCAGGACTACACCCAGGTGGACTCATAACACGACGAAAGTTTTTCCTCCAAATGTCTGAGTCCCCCTACGTCGGTCCGACTTGGTGAGACAAGTTCTGGAAGCCACAATTCCAGGACTTCACCAGCATCTGGTGGTCCTCTCTCTCCGGATGACCCTAGAGAGAGCGGGATGAAGCATGCTTTTCCTGCAAATTCGACCATCTCTCCGCAGATCACACCTGTGGATGGAGACGGTTATCACCCAGAGTTCCCCTACCTGGAGGGGATTACTCCAAGTCGCCAGATGGTGTCTCTCGACTACTCCTCGAGCGGGGAGGCCTCGAGCGCAAGTGAGAATCATCAACGGGAGGTCTTCGTCCTTCCCTCAGATCAAGGTCACTCTTCTAGAGACCGAGCTAGGGACACTCCCTGAAGATCACGCACTGCGCCCCCTCATGGCAATGGCAAGGGCATCACCGATGACGGACAGGACCAACACCTTGATGAACGCGAGGGAAATCCTCGACATACTCGCACTCCATTGAGACAGTCTCAAGGATCTGATATGGAAGATTTTGAGGCTATTCGGCGGAAGAAGATTGCAGCCCATAAGAATCTGCCTGTGCGCATCCAAAATCAATCAGAGGAAGCTCAAGAGCTCCAGCACATCAATGACTTGCTCGAGAACCCAACTCGAGAGCTTGTCCGAGCGCCAGGCTACGATCTATTCGTCGAAGAGATCGCACAAGGCTTCGAACCACGATGGCAAGACTGGAAGCACCTCGCCGACATTATTCAGGAAGTCGTAGCAATACGACTTCTTCAGCTACCAGTCGATCAAACATATCACCGCGGAGAAATCGGCGCAACAGCAAGTCGCATCGATCTTCTACTCGGAGAAATGTCTTCGAACGATCGATGATCAACAAGCCCCTGAGAGGTGATCGCCACCATTCCGACATGGAGATCTGCGAAGAAGAGATGGACTACGAGGAGTATTCCTCGTGGGGTGAGACCTATTACAGTCGAGTCAACTTTATTCTTGGGTATCGTCGAATATGATCACCGGTGATGTCAACCCTTCTTTCCGCAGCGAGGCGTCAAGAGTTATTACGGATGTCGGGCATTTTCGCCGACCTCCAGCCGTTACCGCCACCTCGTTTTCGACCGGAACATGAAGAAGTTCGATGGATCCCAAAATCCCATCGAGTTCCTCCAAATTTATACAACAGCTATCCGAGCAACAGGAGGAGGAGAGCATGTAATGGCGAATTACCTTCCAACTATGCTCGAAGGGTCTGCTCGATCGTGGTTACTGAATCAACCACTCGAGTCGATCTATTCTTGGCAACACTTCTGCGACCTTCTACTGGCGAACTTCCAAGGCACCTACAATCGCCCTGGGAAGGAGGACGACTTGCACCGGATGAGACAGAACGACCACGAAACCTTGCGCCAATTCATCAAGCACTTTAGTCAGGTTCGTAATTTAATTCCGGAAATTTCTGACTCATCTGTCATCAGGGCTTTCAAGCAAGGAGTCCGTAGTAGAAGGATAACAGAAGATATCGCTTTGAATCCTCCCACTACTGTCTCCGAACTCTTTGAGATGGCCGATCGATATGCGACTACTTCTGAGGCGGTCGAGTGGAACAACACAATCGATCGAGAAGACAATACCTCTCGAGAGCGAGGTGAAGTTGGTAAGAAGAAGGATAAGAAAGCAAAAAAGTCCAAGAACAAGGCGAAGGGTCAAAAACTCCAAGCCAGCGGTTCCAAGGAGGTCTTGGCTGTAAATGATAAAGAGACACGCACCTCCAAGCCGCACTCCGACCGAGGCAAAGGTAAGCGCCCCGATCGGAAGAACGATAAGCCTAGGTGGTGTCCTTTCCATAAAAAGGAAGAACATGACCTTCGCAACTGCCGGGTCTTCCAATAAAAGCTCGAGGACTACTACAACGGCAAAGGACCACTTCCCACTCTCGAGCAGGTAGGACAAACGAGTGGTCATAAGTTGTCAGACGACGATGAGGAGATGTTGTTCCAGGATCCGCAACATACCGTCAAACACATCTATGGAGGATCATCGGCATACGAATCAAAACGACAGCTTAAAGCTGCCGATGTAACACCCCAGCCAAACAAAGGCCTGGAATGCTACTAAATTAAGTAAATTTAAACGTATTCAAACTAAAACATCTTACAAAATTTTGGCAGAACCTCCTTTGTATAGTTACCTATACTGGAGGTTCCAACAGACAGTTAAAAGATATAAAGATAATTCCAAAATTGCAATTTGATCAAGATGTAATCAAAACTGATTATTCGTTACTATAACATCCATAGTAACTAAGCATCTAAGAAATAGACCATGAGCAATGCAAACATCTATTTATTACAGACTAATCCAATTAAGCAATAATCAATATGAGTACTATAAACAGTTCATTCATCTCCTAGTTGGTTTTCCTTTCATTCTATGGTGGGTAGTTCATGCGGAAGTGCAAGAAGTCTAATTCTTCCTTTCCCCCATGCATGCTGATCTCGTAAAAGTGCCTAAAATACAACAAACAACAAGAGGTGAGTCCAAGACTCAGCAAATATAATAAATGGCATCAACAACGTACAAGCATGTAAATCAGCAACTATACTTCACAAATCCACAAATCAATCACCTTACACACACATGCTATGCAATATGCTCAAAATGATCCTTTTCCTTCTCTTTCCCTTTTGCATTTTACCGGTAATGCAAAGTGTGCATCCGTCGATGCACACCCATGCCTGTGCCATCTGGCACAGGGACCATTGCCCATACTCTGCAAGTATGGGGACCAAAGCCCATACTTTACAAGCATGGGGACCTTTAGCCCGTCATCAATATGACGGGGACCTCAAGAGTTGCTTGGTCATCACATGACCAAGTCTTCAATAAGCCAACATGATGCATATGTATGAATTTTTCAAATTAATACAAACATGCATCCGCAACACATTGCATATGAATATCCTATTCATACTACAAAGCTCATAAACATAGACTTCACAACTAGCAAACACCCAAGATTAACACATAACTCATATCTCTAGCAACTATGAACATTACCAACTACGCCATCATCACAACTCATGAAGATGCAATTTCTCATAATATATATCAAACCTTGCCATTCGACAATATATATTATAACCATCATTATACTTGCCTTAACCGCGAGAGAGTGAGGGACGCGCAGAAGGTGCTGCCCCCGGGACCAGTCCACCACTTGAGTAATAATTATTACGCACGCTAAGATGGCAGTAGCGGACCAAAACAAAGTATACAACAACAATCACTAACTTGCAAAAGCGTCTAACTCGATCCCAACCCCAATTCCTACACGTCGATTTGTCCCCTCGGTGGACAGTCAACTTCTAAAATTCATATCTATTGTTACAGGAGTCCAATTAAGATTTTCTTAGACTTTATGGAAAGGTAATTAAATTATCCAACTAAGTCTAGTTGGTGAACCTCTCTGAAGCGGCCAAATAATACTCCTACCAAGCCAGTTAATAAGACATCGATTTCCCGTTAGGCTCTCTGGATAGAGCACTAAAAATACCATAACTTTCAGTACGTGTGTCCAAATCTTGCGTTCTTGAGCTTTATGGAAAGCTGGGACACTAACCTACGACTTTTGTTATACTGAGCCTCTCCAATTCTCCATGTAATTAATTGATTAACTCAGATTACTAAAACCTGTCGGAAAACCTACAAATCTGCAGAACAGTCCCACTAATAAAATCATAACTTCTTCTACGGGTGTCCAAATAAAGCGTTCTAGCACTTCACGGAAAGATGGCGACGTCCTCTACAATACTCTAGGAGACGTCCAGAACTAATTCTGCCGTTAAACAGATCAAAACCTCGATCTACTCTAATCTATCCTGAGTAGCCCTAAATACCGACATTGCTAAAACAAATAATTATGCATCTAAACAAGGGGGAACAGTGGTTACCCTTGACGAAACGGCGAAGAACCCTCTGAGCACGATGATCACACACCTACGATCTCTTCCCTTCCTCTCTTCTTTTAGCCGAGTCACCACCAATCCCGGTGTCGTTCTCCCTCCTCCAATCGGCCGGCAGCTATGGGGATCCTCTTTGCTGGCAGCGGGGGATCTCACCAGACGAGAAAGGGGCTGTTGGAGATGGGGAGGCGCAGGGGAGGAGGGCACCATGGTGGCGGCCACAAGGGAGAGAGGAGGGGCGGCCACAATAGGGGAGAGGGGGAGGTAAAGTGGCGGCTAGGGTTTTGGGAGGGGGAGGGTGGAGCCTCCCTCTCCTTGGCCGGCCACCTAATGCCCACATGGGCCAAGGCCCAGGCCCAGGTTGCCACAATTTGATGATTTCCCCCTTGATTAACTGCTTAAACAACTATTCTCCATAGGATCCTTCTCCTAAATCACTTTCTAAATAGTCCTTCTCCTAATTCAATTTAATTTCTCTCGAATACTCTTTCGAATATTCCTGAATACTTTTGGGGTATTACAGCCGAACGTGACGTAAACTTCATAGATCCTCCTCTCGTTAATAAATTACCGAAGTGGTCGGAAGTCACCATCTCCTTCGAGAAGGGTGACTGCCCGATTCCTTCGACTCGACCAGGCCGATATCCGATCGTGGTCGAACCCACCATCAACAATTGTCGGGTCAATCGAGTTTTGGTTGATGGTGGCAGCTCGTTAAACATCTTGTTTACGAGTGCCCTGGACGAGATGCAAGTACCCAGGACTAAGGTAAGACCGGTACAATACTCTTTTCATGGGATCGTATCGTACTGGGGTCTTCAGCCAAACCTATTGGCCAAGTTTCTCTTCCTTTAACATTTGGTTCACCAAGTAATTTCAGGACATTAAAAATCTCCTTTGATGTGGTCGATTTCGATACGGTATATAACGCCATAGTCGGACGACCAACTTTGGCAAAATTCTTAATGGTTACTCATTACGGGTATCAATGTATTAAGATGCCAGGTCCCAAAGGAGTAATCACAATTCATTGTGACAAGAAGATGGCGCATACCTGCGACCATCGATCCCTCGAGATGGTTGGATAAATACCAACTCGAGAAGAAAGTCAGCCTTCGACCAGCAAGTCGAAGCCTAAAGCTGCACCAAAGCCGAACGACAAGGTCAAAGAGGTTCCTTTGGACGCAGGGGAGCCCTCGAAGACTGTTCGCATTGGGGATACTTCCGACCCCAAGTAGGAAGACGCCCTCATCACCTTCCTCTGAGCTAACGCAGATGTCTTCGCGTGGCAAGCATCCGACATGCCCGGAGTCCCCAGGGAGGTGATCGAGCACAGGCTAGCTTTACGGCCTAACAAAGTACCCGTAAAACAAAAATTACGGAGATTTGCCCCTGATCGACGAGATGCTATTAAATCAGAATTGGATAAGCTACTTAAAGCAGGCTTTATAAGATAAGTCAACCACCCAGAGTGGTTGGCTAATCCTGTAATGGTTAGGAAGTCAAACAGCAAATGGCGTATGTGCGTAGACTTCACTGATCTTAATAAAACTTGTCCAAAAGATGATTTCCCTTTACCTCGTATCGATCAGTTGGTTGATTCTACTGCAGGTTGTGAAATGTTAAGTTTTTTAGATGCATATTCTGGATACCACCAGATCAATATGTGTCTAGACGATGAAGAAAAGACCGCGTTTATTACACCATTTGGTATATTTTGCTATGTCAAAATGCCATTTGGTCTAAAATATGCCGACGCTTCTTTTCAACGCTTGATGCAATCGACTTTTTCATCTCAACTAGGCCGAAACCTGAAGGCCAATGTTGATGATCTAGTTGTTAAAAGCATGAAGAGACTTAATCATATCACTGACCTACAAGAAACATTCGACAACCTCAGAAAACATCGCTTAAAACTCAATCCTGAGAAGTGTGTGTTCGGAATCTCTTTAGAAAAATTGCTTGGATTCCTAGTATCTATACGGGGAATCGAAGCAAATCCTGAAAAGATAAAGGCCATTCTCCAAATGCGCCCTCCAACCACAAAGAAAGAAGTTCAGAAACTCCTTTAAGTCGTTTTATCGCACGACTAGGAGAAAAAGGAACCTTTCTTTAAACTTCTAAGGAAACACGAAGGTTTTGAGTGGTCGAACGAGGCAAACGCTGCCTTTAAGGATGTCAAGAGGTATCTTATGAGTGCTCCTATTTTGGTTTCTCCGAAGCCAGAAGAGACGCTCTTAATTTACCTAGTTGCCACGCCACAGGCAGTAAGCGCAGTACTGGTTGTAGAACGTGAAAACATACAACGACCGGTTTACTACGTTAGTGAAGTTTTACACGGGCCTAAGGAGCGTTACCCTTAGGTCCAAAAGCTTCTATATGCCCTCCTCATGTCTTCGAGGAAACTGCGGCATTATTTTCAAGCGCACAAAATAGTTGTGCCGTTTGAGTTTCCCTTGGGAGCGATCCTCCAGAATAGGGAAACAGTGGGATGCATGGCAAAATAGTCAGTCGAACTTGGGGAGTTCGACCTCCATTTCGTGTCCCGAACGGCCATTAAATCCCAAATCTTGGTAGACTTTGTCGCCGAATGGACAAATCTGAACTCGTTCAGGATCCCGATCTGATTCCCACGACCGAAGGGCGATGTACTGACGGGTTGCTTACTTTAAGTGGCTCGAAATTCGGGTGGTCCTGGTATCTCCTACCGGAGAGACCTTAAAGTATGCCATACAATTAAACTTTCAGGCCACTAACAACGTGGCAGAATACGAAGGTTTGCTAGCTGGCATACGAGCTGCGAAAGCGCTCTCGATTCGCCGACTACTCGTGAGAGGAGACTCTCAACTAGTCGTGAATCAAGTCGGAAAAGAGTACCAGTACTCTAACCCGACAATGTCTCGGTACTTATCGGAAGTGCGTAAGCTAGAAAAGCATTTTTTAGGTTTCGAGGCACAATTCATCCCTCGAAAGGATAATTTCCTCGCAGACCAGCTTGCTCGAATGGCTTCTTCCCGATCTGTAGTACCAAAAGGAGTCTTCTTGGAACAACTCCAGAAGCCGTCCCTAGTTGAAGAACCAGAGACACCTCCTATTGAGACGGCCTCTCTAGAATACGAGGATACCTGGATGGCTCCTATCTATGAGTATCTTCAGAAGGGTTTCGTACCTGAAGACGATCTCGAGGCAGATCGTTTATCCTGAAAAGCCAAAATGTATACTTTGGTTGAAGGAGTCCTCTATAAACGAGGTACTCGAGGGGTGCTTATGCGATGCATTCCGTAGAGCGAAGGATTAATACTCCTTCACGACATACACAGTGGCATCTATGGAAATCATGCTTCCTACAGAACGCTGGTCGGTAAGGCCTTTCGATAAGGTTTTTATGTGCCATGACTGTCTGATGCTAAAGAGTTGGTTAAAAAGTGTGTCCAATGCCAATTTCATAGCAGGCAAATACACCAACCAGCTCAAGCATTACAAATGATACCTCTGTCTTGGCCTTTTGCGACCTGGGGTCTCGATATCCTAGGACCGTTCCCCAAGGCTCCAGGAGGTTTCGAGTTCCTTTTTGTGGCTATTGATACGTTCACAAAATAGATCGAAGCCGAACCTATAACTGGGATAACAACGAAAGCAGCAAAGCGGTTCATGATGAGATGCGTAATTACTCGATTTGGAGTACCGAGTCGAATAATTACAGATAATGGTAAGCAATTTTCGAGCGCAAAATTTCAGGAATTTTGCGACGAGTTGGGTACCAAGTTATGTTATGTACATGGCCCATCCCCAAAGCAATGGGGCGATCGAGCGTCTTGACGGCCAAATAATGCGAGGAATTAAAACCCGAGTCTTCGACCAGCTCGTCAAGCGCTCGGGGACTTGGGTACAAGAATTACCCTTCGTATTATGGTCAGTTCGTATGACTACTAGTCGGGCTACAGGTGAAACACCATTTTTTCTGGTCTTCGGAGCTGAAGCCATGCTTCCTCCGGAACTAAAGACACGATCAACACGAGTTGAACCTTTCAATGACTCCAACCAGGAACAACTTTGAGCGGATGACATTAACCTACTCGAAGAAAGGAGAAACCAGACCTTAATCCGTTCAACAATCTACCAACAAGCCCTGCGTAGATACTACGATTGTAAGGTCCAACCTCGCAGCCTTGCTGTAGGTGACTTGGTATTGAGGCTCTGCCAATCCAAGTCTAATCGGAACAAACTTTCTCCCAAGTGGGAAGGTCCTTACACAGTGGTCGAAGTTACCCGGCCAGGGTTAGTACGATTGGCAATGGAAGACAACCAGGTTCTCTCGAATTCTTAGAACATCGACCAGTTACGCAAGTTTTATGTGTAACCAACTATTCAGACAATAAAGACTTAGGTTTTTTCTACCTTTATTGTCTTACTTTTGAGTGATGCTTTCATAATCTTTCGACTACATTCCAAACACCCAGTTTTCTTTACACCGGTCGAAAGGCAGGTAACATCACCTAGTCGAAGCCCTCCTCTCTGCACGTGGTCCTACCCACTAGAAGGAACTTCCTAGTGTCGACTCGTTACTCACTTTTGCCGTCAATACAAAGAGCTCGGGTTCTATTTGGTAGAAATATTTTTAAAGCCAGCTCTTTTCACCTTAGTTTATTTCTTCAGTTACTTTGAAAAATACTCTAAGCAGAGTGCACTTTCTTAGATTTATTCAACCGCCTTTGGTGTACTCGATCCATCTCAACTAGTCGGAGGAAGAAACACATCTAGTCGAAGTCTTTCCTCTCTGCACGTGGTCCTGCCCACTAGAAAGAACTTCCTAGCATTGTTCAGTTTTCTACTTTTGCTACCAGAACAGACTTATCGAATCCACCAGAGAAGGGCGAACGGATTTTTTAAAGTCCTCTAGACGTTTGCTTAACTCAAGTTGCCGTTCTCGATTTGATTAAACCGGTAGGAGATGGTAACATCACCTAGTCGAAGCCTTTCCTCTCTACGTGGTCACCCACTAGAAGGAACTTCCTAGTGTCGATTCATTCCCACTTTTTGACGATTGCATGACAATCGTGACCAAAAACTACAAGTTAATCAAACCTCTCTGTTTTGAAAACCCTTTTAACAGATTTACTTAGTTTGTCTAAACAAACTAAGCAAATAGTCGGGGCTAGGATAAAGTTATTAATTTGACTTTAATTCTTAGTCTTTCTTTGGTTAATTATCTTTTGTGTTACTAACTCTTCGGACAAGATGGTTTGCGAGAAACAAGATGGATTATATAATACATCAACAAAAGCTTATTTTTCACGGGTTTTTACAAACTACTCGAAGAGGAGAGCCCAATCGCATCTCCTCCGAGATCTTCCGCCTGGCTGTTGCATTTTTCCATCAAGCGACTTGCTACGCCTCGAGGCGATCGAAGTCGACTTCGATTGGTTGTACATTAAAGTTTGGGGTCATGAGCTTTAAGTTTTGCCAATGCATAACTTCTCGCACCTTCGATCGCCTCCTTGATTGACTCGGCTTGGTTGGCCTTGAGTGGTCACCAGTTCTTGCAAAGTCGACTTGTTCCCCAATAGTACTTATGTGGCGACTATCGTATCATCTTGAGGAGTTTTTCCTCATTCGTAGCTCACCAAGTATATTGTTCAGAGCGTGATGTTGCCTTGAAGATTAATCTTCATCGACTTCATCTCCTGTTGGTTACGAGTCGAAGCCTTGCAGAGTTGTTTATTTTCGACCACTTGCTCTGAAAAAAATAAGACTGGTCAAGCAAAAATAAACTCCTAGAGGAGGAAAAAATAAAAATAATCATAGGTAAAAGAATTCCTTACCTACTAGTCGAGAATCTAACTTCTTGATTTCTTCATTATGGTAAGCAATGGTCTCAGCATGCCGCTCCTCCCATAATTTGATGTCCTTTGCATTTTCATTGGCAATGCGGACAGTCTCGTTAAGGATCATGGTTTTTTCCTGATCCCTAGTTTCGAGCCTTCCCAATTCGAGCTCAATTTCTAAAAAGAAATGGGAGTTAGAAAAGGAAAAGAACTTCGTAAGGACTACGGTAAAGAATTGCTTACCTTGTCGAGATCTCGACCTCTTAATTTCTTGATCTTTATCTTTGGCGTCGAGAAATCTCGTAAATAACCAAAGTTTTATCTTTGACTTCATTTTGAAGCTTTCTCATATCATCTTCTTTTTCTAAAAAGAAGCAAGAGTTAGGTAAAGATCAACAACATAAGCAGTCTTAAGTTCAGCACTTACTGTTTAGCTCTTCTTGCACTTTTACAGTTGCAGAGTTAGCCTCTTGAAGCTTCTTCAAGAGGTCTCCTACCTTTTCCCCTAGTTTTCTCGACTCCTCTTTTTCATAATCGAGCGAGTCGGCGAAGGTCTTTTCATCGCTATTTAACCTGTAAAGGTTAAAAGTAGATATGAACACTATTCAACTAGTCGTAAGTCTTTCTACGACTAGCACCTAATCGTGAGTTTTTCCACGACAAACCTCATAAGCACTGTATAAGTAGTCAAACCCTAAAACGACTACGAATAACGGTGACTTACCACCTCTCTTTTTGTTTGCGAGTTTAAGCTTTCTGTCATAGCTCTATAAGTTGTCGGTGATATTCACCAACAGTGGCAATTTGTTCTAGAGCTTTCTGCAAAAAGAAAGACAGTAAGAAGCAAGGGAAGACCACATATATAAGTATCCTTAAATACTTATATTCATGGTCGACCGAGCAAACATCGAGTAAACCAATGCTGGACTCTTCAGCTCGTCTATCTTCGTGACTTGATCCCACCAAACCTTCTCGAGATGCTCATTGTCAAAAGTTTCCCCTCTGTTGGGAATATCTTTGGGATGAGGGACTCGATTGCGAGATCTAAAAGCAGAAGACCCTACGATGGAAGTAGGCCCAAAGAAATCAGCACATAAGTTGAAATACTCCTCGTCTTTTGATTCTGTAACTGCAGTTTCTCTTTGGGTACCGGGAGGAATGTCTGCAACAATTTCCTTTCCGGCACAGTGGTCAAGTACATCACCACCTTGGCCAGAGGCTTCTACAGCTGCCTCTGCTTGTCTCCACGACCACCTCGGTGGTCGTAGCTTCTCTCGATGGTCGTAGCTACTACCTCGATGGTTGTGGTAACCACTTCAAAGCCACGACTTCCTCCACTACCCGGCAGTGGATGATCCTTCAACCACTTCATTGTCATCTCTCCCGGCCGGGAGGCGGCAATGGGCTTCTCGATAGAAGCGTCCTCGAAATTTGAAGGAGTCGGGCTAAAATCAACAAAAGAAAAGCAAGTCAGGTTGTGAAAAGCGAAAGGTAAGTGCTGTTCTTACACTTAGTTTGTTTCACATACCTCTGCACCCTGGACCTAACCAGGAACTTAGGAGTCATCTTCCCAACGGAAGATTTCTTCGACTTCTTTTCTACGACCACGTCTGGTCGGAGTTCAAGTTGAAGAATAGGCTCGGCCACGACCACATCTGGTCGTGGATCTTGAACAGGAACCATCTCTCTGGTTTCCTGACTTTCCGGATGGCCGAGATCAGTCTCGACCACTCCAAGAGCAGCGCTACCCTCAATCAGAGCTCTCTTTGGATCGGCATTGTCCTTCACAAAAGACATAAAGTCCTTTCAGTTCTCCTTTTCTAGTTGCTTGACAAAACTAGGAGTGGCAGAAACTGCGAAAGTTTTCTTGTCATAATAAAAGGGTACCTTGGCCTTGCGGGCTTTGCGCCTAAGAGGTTCGACTGCTTCGGCCTCCTCGACTTCAATTGCTTCATCCTCGACCTGCTGCGGTCAGATTCTGCCGTAGACTTTGCAGAGGATCTGGTCGAAATAAAAGAACTCGAGCTTGCTCCTCTCTTAGTTGGAGGAGCTGAGCCTTTGTCCGTTGTCATCCCTGCACCGATGGTTATCAGTTCGACCTCTTCGCTGCTTACGATGGTTTTCCATACCTACTTTCGTAAAAAAAAAAAAAAGAAGAATTCTTGACGGTCGTAAGATTTTCTCGACCGAAGATCGATCGTAAGTTTTTCTATGACGTTTCCTCGATCGTAAGATCTTCTATGATCACTACTCAGTCGTAAGTTTTTCTACAACATTTCCTTGATCGTAAGATTTTCTACGATCACTACCTAGTCGTAAGTTCTTTCTACGACTATGAAGTCCTAAGGATAAAATCAACTCTTGATTACCTTTAGACACTCCATCTTTTCCTCTACGGATAAAACCGCAAGGATTTGAGGAACCGCCACTCTGAGTGGCGGAGACTTCTCATAAACGAGTCTGACTCGAACATCAATCTCTGCCTGTGAAAGATTTGTGTAAACAGATAAAGACATTCATTAGACAACTGTGAGAAAGACCAAACCGAGAGTTAAGTCGAAAATTCACTTACCCTCCTCGTAGTCCCTGGTCGGGTCTTTTGGCCCAGTGTACCTCCACATAGGGGGTACTCGTTTCTTCAAAGGGCAAATTCGACGTGTGATGAAATCCTTCACCACATGCCATCTGGTCAGCCCCTCCTCTCTCAAGTCCTTGATAGCTCGAATATAGGGGGCAATTCGGTTGACATCCTTGGGAGTCGAATCCCATGAAGAATTCTTTTCGGCAGCCTTCCCTTCGAAAGTAAGGCTGTCTTCTTGGCTGATTTTCCAGTAAAACCACCTCTTCCTCCATCCCGGCCACGAAGACCGAGTAAACATCTGAATATACTCCTTCGACTTCCCGTCATGGAGCTTCAGACCACAACTCCCAGCAATCCCAGTTTGTCGAACCATTCCATAGAAATATCGAAAGAGCTCGAGGTCCGTTGGAATTCCCAGGTATGCCTCACACAGATACACGAATATACTTAGCATAGTGATGGAATTAGGACCGAGGTTCACTAATTCCACCCCAAAGTGCTCGAGTACGAGTGTGAGAAAGGGGTGAGCAGGCAATCGAAGGCCACACTCACAATATGCCTGGAAGACGGAGATTTGCCCAATATCCCCCGACGGCCAATGCTGTCCAAACGCCACAATCCATTTCACAAGAACTTTCTCTGGAATCTTCCCGACGTCGACTAAGGCTTGAATCTTCACCGCATCCATCTCCGACTCGGCCCACTCAGAAACAGTCCCGGCCATCTCTCTTAGAAAGGGGAGGTTTTGGATTAAGGAAGATCTTAGGAGAAGGCACGATTGGGTTGACGGCGGAGAAGGCAAGAACTCGATGAATAGCGGGAGCGATTTGGAGAAAAGTAGAAACCCAAGTTTCACCCCCGGTAAGTATTTATAACCGTATGCCTGGGCTGAAGGCGTGGCAATCCAAAGGTTGCCCACCGTTTCAGGAACCGCTCCAACGGACACACCTGTGAGAGACGATTGCGATTCCCTAACTTGTCCGTTCAAGAAAATCAGGTTCGTTTTTCACCTCAAGCAAAATTAATTTCTTGGTCAGATCTTTTTAACCAAATGAAATATCAATCGGAAAGGATTTTCTTCCGATCACCATACTACGACCACTTCATAATCGTAGGAGTTCTCTACAGCTATTTGATAGTCGTAAGCAACTTTCTTGACCAAATGTGGCTCTTATCCTCACATGGGTTTTGATATATCTCATCCTTGCAAGACCGTGGGCTAGCAATGGCACAATTTCCACCAACCACGACCTTGGCCAAAGAAAAATTCCCAAGCTTGACCTTCTTTTCAAGTGACACACCAGTGGATGAATAAGAGCTAAAGAGTCGACGCAGATTTAATTGATGTGCTTGCATGTCTTTAAGTCTCTTTTGTGCCTTCGTAGCATATTTCACAAGATCTTGCAGACTACGAAAATATTCATCTTGAAGTGCAGGAACTATCTGAAAATTCAAGCCTGCTTTGAAATATGTCTTTTCTTGATATGCACTAGAGATATTGGCCCGACGCATTGCATGATTCAACTCAATATAGTAATCTTGGATAACTTTGCATCCTTGTGTAATGCTCTCCACATGGTGTAGTAGTTCCCGCTCATAATAGGATGGAACAAATTCTATTCTCATGGCCCTTTTTAAATAGACCCAAGATGTAATGAACCATTTCCCACTTAGTTGTTGCCACCAACTAGAGGCATAGTCCTTAAAAAACATAGTGGCCACTCTCACTTCCTTAGCTTCTGATTCGAACTTCTGGGATTCAAGCTTGAACTCCATGTCTTGTATCCACTCAAGATACTCCTCTGGATCATTACTACCATAGAAAGGAAGATACGTATACTCGCGATCTGCCATTGTTAGTAGCAAATGAAAGAATATGTATGTAGGTGTATGTGTATCTCTCAAACTCACTCTTCTTACCAAATCACGTTCTTACTTTTTCGAAGTAAATTGAGGTCAAAAACTCACACTTGATATGATAGGTGGGAACAATGTGATAATTAACCGAATTCAAGAGCAAGTCAAAACACGACAACGGATGTTATGTGGAGCTTGGTATGGACACCTATTTAATCTAAAAATTCTAGGTATTGTAAAGCTAAGTAAATATCCAAACTAGAATTCAATGTCTAGTTGCTGATCACAAAGATATAAGTGAAAAATCAAAACAACTCACACACAAAGATATTGGAACTTAGTGCAGTCAAGGAATGAGCTACGTAAGATATAAGTGAAGAACAAAATAGCTTGTATTGCACAAGTTATAGAAAGACGCTAGCTAGTTGCAAATAATGAAACTAGGACATAAGATTGCACAAAATATTGATATTCTAACAATTGAATCAAGAATGAGTGGCGGATTTTTTTTGCTCAAGTTAATGGTTTGGCTTTGTACTTTCTTTTTCCTTTTCTCTTTTTCTCTGTTCTTTTTCTCTCTTTTTTCTCTTCTCTTTTTCTTTCCCCTTTTTTTTGAACTACGGCCGAAATTCTTGTTCTACCAAAATGAGAAAAAAAAATTCCCCACCTTTTGATCCTTGAACAATTGCAAGAACAAAAATATTAATATGCAGCCCTAAGCAACGGTTTAGCTAGTCTTAAATAGGTTCAAAGTATTCGCAAAAGGATTGAAAGGTTCACACAGGATAAATTGATGTCTCACTTCTTTTTGTGTTAAATTTTTTTTTGTATAAACACAACTAAAAAAAAGATGAAACTAGGCTCAAATCAAAAGCAACGCAAAAGAATTCAAGATCAGCAAACTAAACTTGATTCTAACGGATAAAAACTTAACAATACTCACTAGAATAACAAATTAAATACTACGGCTGACAGAATTTTTTTTGTATGGCTTTTTCGTGTATAGGAAAAAAAATTTAGATAACTAGATAAAGATCCTACCGAGTGAACGGAGCTCTGATACCAAGATGATACAGGGGGTTCCCGATCTTCTCGACGTAGGATTGAAGATAACTTGCACGTTTGACTTGACAAATCGTAGTTGCTCACCCGATGCCAATGCATGAACTTGCAACTCTTTAATTCGCCCAATCTCACGTGTACTCCACCCGACCACCAAGTGGAGTTTTACCGATTCGTCAATTCCCAACGGAAAGATAGAACGGTCTTTGGAAGAAAATGCCCTATTCCCCTTCAAGTCGTTGGCCTTCACCAAACTTCTTGGAAGAATCAAGCATTGATGCAAAAAGCAATCAAAATATTTAATCGTGGTCTGAGGTTACAATGGGGGTCTAACCCTCAATATATAGGCTCAAAGAAAAGTGCATGTGTGAATAGTACTAGGACCCGGGTACTGTTCACCGTGAACAGTAATACGAGTCGGATTACTGTTCACATGACCAGTAATTTCGGATTTCCTTTTTTTTTGTTTCCTTGGATTTAGGCTAAAATTGGTATGTTGGTTTCATTCCTACGTCGAGAAGATCGGAAACCCCCGTATCACCCTAGGAATGAAAACCCTAATTATAGAAACTCTAATGACATAAACCCTTGGTACATAAATTGTAACAGCAAAAGAATGGGGTACAAGTAAAACATAATAGATTGAAAGCATAATTCAAAACAAATAGACAATAATAAGTTTTATCATTTGTTTTCACAAAGACACATAGCCTAAACAAGTTATTCACACAGCTGCATAAGTTATCTCACACAGCTGTCCCATCCCAAGTTTTATGAAAATCTACCCCTCGTGTGAAATCCCCGAGCATGTCCATGACCGCGGACGCGGCTATTCGAATAGATTGTTTAACACTCTGCAGAGGTTGTACACTTTACCCACACGATACAACTAGTGTAGCTAGCACTAGCCGTAACAAAATAGTTTAGAAACTTCATCTCGATATTGACACTCCCGGTATGCTTAGCTGCCACAGACGCACACCGTTGGACAGGGACACGGCGAACCGCCCCGTGATGTGACTACTTGGTAGTACACACCTCCACCCAATCCGACACAGCTAACCTACAACCTGAGTAATCAATGTCAAGACTCCATAACTTACTAAGTTAGGCCCGTCCCATACCAGGCATGTGGTTGTACGAAAGGCTCAGTTCAATGGCGCACAAAGTTAAGTCCTTAATTGACCGGGGCAAGACTTCCAAATTCTAACCTATCATTCCCGCCAACATAGATCCACCATAAAGTATATCAGACCACTTGCCCCCGTCCAAAACCTTTTCCCACCCTGTTGGTTAAGTGCAACATATGCCATCAACGAGTAATAGCACATAGTACACATAGTTTTTATCACATAGTTCCATAGTCACTTAGTCATGTTTATATTTGTAACTTACATGCACTACTACAGGAAGCCTCATCACAGACGGTTCGAAACCGTCATCACAGACGGTTTCCGAACCGTCTATATTTGTTGGTCTGTGATAACAAGCAGTTATCACAGACGGTTCAAAACCGTCTATGATACGCACTATCACAGACGGTTTTTTGTTGAAACCGTCTGTGAAGGCTATTATCACAGACGGTTTTCATCAAAAACCGTCTGTGAAGGCTACTATCACAGACGGTTCTTGTTCAGAACCATCTGTGATGAGTTTTCATAGATGGTTCTTGTTTAGAACCGTCTGTGATAGCCTTTTCTAGGGCAAAAAAAAAACCGAAAACGGCTGCTAAAACTTCGGAGGCCGTTTAGAGGCCCTAAACGACCTTTTTTGGGGTTTTCACTTTTTCGAGTCCTCGCGAAGAGAATCTAACCTTGAGCTTTTCGTTAGCTTTCCAACGAGCCAAAGAACGTCGCAATCGGAGTTCGTATGCAAAAGTTATGATGATTTTACCGAACGGTGCGCGATCTACCATCTATATTTTTTTCCCAAACCAAATAACTCAACATGAACTACACACATCACAAAGAGCATCACCCACATCACAAGAGCATCAACTCAAGTAATCCACATCACAAAGCAAAGGGGGAGTAGAGAGTGAGGTCGTGGGAGGCGGGCGACAAAGTGGAGGAGGCCAGGCGCGACGAGGTCGTGGGAGGCCGGTGATGACGAGGTCGGGGCGAGGTGGAGGAGGCCGGGGGTGATGGTTCGGATGAGGCCGGTGACGATGAGGCCGGGACGAGTTGGAGGAGGTCGCGGGCGACAAGCTCGGCGGAGGCCGCGGGCGACAAGATCGGCGAAGGCCGCGGGCGACAAGCTCGGCGGAGGCCGGGGTGCAAGGTGTGAGGAGGAGAAATGGCAGAGGAGGAGATGGAGGTATGAGCTGTGAGGAGGAGAGAACGCAGAGGAGGAGATGGAGGTTATATAAAGCAAGTTTCGGCAGCCCGCCCATTATGTTCAAATTTTCGTTTCCCGCCCAACAATCAGAGACGGTTCTTGTAAGAACCGTCTGTGATAGCATCTATCCTGAGCGATTTTTAATAAAATCATGCAGGATCATTCCTGAGCAGTTCTATTAAAGAACCGCTCAGGACATAAAACCTCGAGCGGCGGTCGGCGGGCGATGGCGATCTTGGTAGAGGATAGCGAGATATCACAAACGGTTCTTAATTAGAACCGTTTGTGATAACAATTATCCTGAGCGGTTCTTATTGAGAACCGCTGCGTGATTAAACTGAATTATCACGCATTTTTGTGAATAGAACCGTCAGGATAATTCCTGACAGTTCTATTAATGAACCGTCGTGATAAATGACTATCACGAGATGATTCTAAATAAGAACTGCTCAGGATATTTGGCAGCCACCAAGAAGTTCGAACAGACCCAACGACGCGGTTCCAAAGGAACCGCTGCGTGATGGGGCGCCTACTATAACTTTGTTTTGTAGTAGTGATGAGATGATGACTCGTAGCATGGCTAAGCAAACTAATCGCATCTAACCATCCCACGTTGGTAACACAATAGCACCAACTATATAAACCCATCTAGGGTGATAAAATATTATGGCATACAATTAGACAAGGAGGCCATAACAAATTGGATATTAACTAGTCCCAAAAACATTGAAATAAATAATTAAAGTAGATGCAATAATTTGAATCAAAGTAATTTTAGAAAATTGGGATTCAACATGATCAAAAGTATAACTTGCCTTGAGATAGGTCTAAGTACTGATCTTGCTCTTGAGGTATTCCTTCTTCTTCAAATCTTCCCGAAGTATCGACGTCTACTCGCAATCGAAAGCAAATAAACAAAACAAATAAATAACAGAGGCAAAACAACATTGAAAAATTAAATAAAAATCTCAGATAAATAGATCTTGAATTGAGATGAATTTAGGAATTTGAATGGACTCAATCGGAATCCGGATTCAAAAGATATGACTCTCGAAAGAATCACATGAAATGATGAAATTGAGAGAGAAAAGAATATTCAGAGAATATTCCTTCGGATCAAAATAAATAAACAGGATTGGAGACTTACAAGTGGGGACCACCAGTAAGTTAGAGAGAACAAATGTAGTGAATGACATGTGGGCCAAGGTGCTGGAGAAAGAAAGGATTAAAGAGAGAGGATGACAATTGGGACCCACTGATCATAGGCTTGGTGTATAGTGGACTAGGAGAATGTACTTTTGGTTCGGATGCACCACATGGCTGCTGACTTGAGCAACAATCAGATGCCACATGGGCTAATACGGTGATGGAGCTGCTGATTTGGCAATGATGTGGCAAGGGAAGGAACAACAGGGAAAGCCAAGGCACAGCCATGGCCGGCGACTGGAGATGACGACGTCGATGGCGAACCACGGCAAGGGAGCTCCGGCAAAGTGGCAAAACGGGGTGCCAAAGAGGATCTTGGTTCTCGGAGGTGGTCTGCTCACAAGGACAGTATGAGGTTGGCGACAATGGCGAACTTGGCGGGGAAGCTTCGGGTCATGGCGGCTTTGGCGATTGGAGGGCGCCCGAGGCAAACGAAGGTGAGCACGAGATTGGTGGAAGCGTCAGGAACTTAGAGCAAAGCTCAGAACGGCTAAAAGATGACTGGAGTGGCGGCAATGGCGAGATGACCGGAGATGGGGAAGAACCACGGTGGCGGCGGCTCGGCGGCAAAGAAATCAAATTAAAGGTGGGGATTAGATGAGGAGAGTTCGGGATGCAACATGACGCGCTTAGGAGGCAAAGAAGCTCACCAGAATTGTAGATCGACAATGGATGCCGCTATCGGTTTTGATGACGAAGACGACAACGGCGAAGGAGGGGTCCTCGGGAAAAGATGGTGCGAGCACGGCATAGCCCACGCTAATGCGCACCCAACGGCGAAGACGATGCGAGCTGAGGAGGTTGGACGGTGATGAATTTCAACGAGGAAGAAGCTTCGGGTGCCTTCGGTCTTGCGGCGATGGCGGCGCAATGAAGGCACAACTGGGACAACCGAGTTAGGGTTATGGGAGAGGAGATCAAAGCACACGATCTGACGCGGTCAGGCTCCTTTTATAGGGCCGGATGGGAGGAGTCCAAGTCGGGGCCGGCACTACCTTGGCGTTCGGTTGAAACACGGGCACTGGTCTCCTGGAGGAATACGAGTGGAGAAGATGACCATGTGCGGACCAAGCGGTCCCACTCGGTAGTGACACCAAAGAAGAAGGAAAGGGCTCGGGTGGACTGCGTGCTCACGCAAGGAAAGCCAACACAAGTGGGCTCACACACGCGCAAGGAAGCAGTGCGGTCCGAGGGAACAAAGGACGGAAGTGGTTGGGCTTTGATGGCTCGGTTGGATCAAGGCACGCAAGAAAGAACAGCCGATAGCTGGGCTGGATTGAGCTGCGTCCACGCGCAAGAAAGTCAAGGTGGTGGGTTCACGCACAAGAAAGGAGTGAGCGGGTTTGGCTGTGTTGGGTTTCGGCCAGCCTCACGCACGCACGAAGGGAAAGCGGCTGGGTCGGCTTGTTCCCGTGCGAAGAAATGACGCGAGCAGGAGTGGGCTAGCGAGCGGCTGCGGCTGGGCTCACGCACGCACGAAGGGAAAGGGATGGCGGGCCCGCGAGCGCATGGCTCGGCCGAAAAGAAATGGCGAGCGAAAGTGGGCCAAGGAAAGAAATAGAAATTGGGCTGAAGAAAGGGGTTTCGGCCCAAAAGAAAATCTGAGATTTAATTAGCTTTTCTTTTTAGAAAATAGCAGAACACACAAAGAGCAAATAGAAAATAGCAGATGCACTCGGAAAAATTATAGAAAATTCTAGAAAATATATCCAAGTACATAGAATCCAAATAAAATAGTTTTGATAATAGTTGATGTTGAGATTAATCAAATTAAATTATTTTTGATTTATGAAAGTCCCATTTAAGCTTTATTAATTCAAATAAAATTGGTGAAATTTTCTAGGGACCTTAAACTACTCAATAGATTTTTGAAAAGCCAAATTTTGGGACGTTACAATGATGATCGAAGCATATGTAGCTAGTTTCGTCACGTTCTTCTTCCTCGACCCTTATGTCGTTTCCGAAAGGAGGCAACTCGTCAAATTGATTGTATTCTTCCTCGTCCACTACATTCTCAACTCCGACAATCCTCCTTTTTCCATGAAGAACTACGTGGCGCTTCTTATTTGCCGGGTCAGTAACATAGAAGACTTGAACAACTTGGTTAGCCAGTACGAATGGTTCGTCTTTGTATCCAACACGTTCGAGGTCCACGGTAGTGACGCCGTACTTGTCGACCTTCACCTGTGGGAGATGGACCTAACAGCACTGAAATAGGGGGATCTTCAAAAGCACGTAGTCGAGCTCCCATATCTCCTCTTTTTGCCCATAGTAGGAGCTCCTCAATCCATCGGTACTGAATGCATCTATGCGGACACCGTTGTTCTGGTTAGTGCTTTTTATATCCTGAGCCTGCGTATAGAATGTGTACCCATTTATGTCGTATCCTCGCCATGTTACAACTGTAAATGTTGGCCCTTTTGCCAATCATGTCAGCATATCACTTGACGAGCTCCTAGCGAGTCGCTCCTTCAACCATTGGTTGAACCATCTATTGTGTTGTCTCGTGATCCAAATATCCGGCCGCACCGGATTCATTTATAAAGCACGTCCTTGTCTTTGAGTCGATATCTGAGGACACTTCACCATGTGTTGCAAGACCGTGAAATGGGCTTGAGCATACGCATCCATATCTGGAGTGATTGCTTTCCTTTCGAAGGTCCTGATACTCTCGAGCCTACCCTCATGGCGAGATCGAGGCACACCTATCGGTTCGACCTGAGCCATGTAATCGATGCAGAACTCAATGACCTCTTCGGTTGCATAACCTTCGATGACGCTGCCCTCTGGCCGAGATCGATTCCGTACATAGGACTTGAGAATTCCCATGAACCTCTCGAACGGGTACATGCTACGTAGGAACACGGGCCCACACATCTTTATCTCCATCACAATATGAACAATGAGATGGACCATGATATCGAAAAACGACGGAGGGAAATACATCTCAAGATCACATAGAGTCGTCACCACCTCGTCCTGCAGAGCATCTAGTCCTTCGGAATCGATGACCTTCTGAGCAATTGTGTTAAAGAAATAACACATCCTCATGATTGTCTCTCGGACCTTGATCGGCAAAATACTTCTAATTGCAACAGGGAGCATTTGTGTCATCAACACATGACAATCATGAGACTTCACGCCAATTAACTTCAAATCTTCCATCGAAACAAGTTTCTTCATGTTGGCGGAGTAACCGGACGGAAATTTCACACCATACAAGCACCGGCACAGTTCGGTTCTCTCGGCCTTGGACAGAGTGTAACAAGCAGGGGGAAGGTACGTTTGACCTTTATCGGTCTTTGCTGGTGTTAACTCAGGTCTGATGTCCATATCAACCAAGTCAAGCCGTGCGTTGACACCATCCTTTGTTTTGTCACGAATGTTCAGTAAGAGACCAATTAAGCTGTCACTACATTCTTCTCTACGTGCATGACATCGATGCAGTGGCGAACTTCTAGGCGCTCCCAATAAGGTAAGTCCCAAAATATTGATCTATTCTTCCACATGCTCTTCTTACGGGTCCTCGATTTACATCCCTTTCCGAGCACAACATCTAAATCCTTAACTATATCATAGACCTCTTTTCCGCTTAAATGCCTTGGAGCTGAACTGTCCTCCTTCTCTCCGTCGAATTGTTTTTTCATCTTGCGTATGGGTGAGCCCTCCGAAGGAACCTACGATGACGCAAGTACACGGTTTTACGCGAGTGATTCAGCCACACACTCTCGGTATCATCTAAGCAGTGAGTACAGGCTTTTGGCCCCTTTTGTACTCTAGCCCGACAGATTAGCAAGGGCATGATAATCATTTATGGTGCAGAACAACAAGAAACGTAAAGTGAAGTTCTCTCGTTTGTACGCATCCCATACATGTACTCCTTCAATCTACAGTATTTTTAGATCTTCCATCAATGATGCTAGGTACACATCAATATCATTTCCAGGTTGCTTCGGCCCTTGGATAAGTATCGACAACAAAATATACTTCCACTTCATACACAACCAAGGAGGAAGGTTGTAGATACAGAGCGTCACAGGCCAAGTGCTATGTCGGCTGCTCATGTTACCGAAAGGATTCATTCCATCTGTATTCAATCCAAACCTTATATTCCTTAGTTCTGCACCGAAGTCTGCAAACCTCCTATTGATGTTCCTCCACTGGGCGGAATTAGCAGGGTGTCTTAGCTTTCCGTCATTCTTACGCTGAGTGCCAATACAGCAGTTTTGCATTGCATTCTTTGGGTTCGCAAAAAACCGCTCAAACGGGGAATTATAGGAAGATACCACGCCACCTTAGCAGAAGGTCCTTTCTTCACCTCGTTTCCCTCGTCGTCATCTGATTGATTCTTACGCTTGTATTGGGATGCGTTGCACACCGGACATACATGCATGTTTGTATGCTCATTACGGTAGAGGATACCGTCGTTCGGACATGCATGTATTCTTTCTACTTCCATTCCCAATGGACAAAGAACCTTCTTGGCTTTGTAGGTGGTTTTGGGCAACTCGTTTCCCTCCGGAAGCATGTCCGCTAAGAGACCTAACAACCCCGTGAAACTCTTGTCGGACCAACCGTTGCTTGCCTTCAATTTTCGTAGTTTAAGCACGGATGACAACCTTGTGTATTCTGGCTTGCAGCCCGGGAACAAAGGTTTCTCTGAGTCCTCCATCAAGCCTCGGAATTGAACATACTCCCTCTCATCACAGTTCCCTTCTACATCGCGAAGCATCTGATCTAGATTGTCATCGTGTAGCCTATCCAAATCGGAACCACAATCGACATCATCCGGCGGCATATCGTTGACTTCCTGTATAATATGCATATCGTTGACTTCCTGTATAATATGCTCTTCACCGTGGATCGTCCAAAGCATGTATAACCCTTTTGAAACCCCTTGAATCAAGTGTGCTTCGATCTGCGCTCGGTTGTTAAACATCTTGATTCTCGCACTCAATGCATGGACAAGACATATATTCCGCCCCTTATTCAACATATTCTCCTCGGCGGCTCTTGTAAGCGGACCACGCCATTAATGTACTCTTCACTCACACGGTTCTCGCCAGACATCCACCGGTCCATCACACGGTTCGTATTGAAAACCACGAAATAAATAAAAGGGTGACTTGGCGTATTTTCTAAGGCTTAATTACGTTTTTTTTTTCATTTTTACATTTTTTTCAGATTTTATTAACTTACATGTGGGCCCTACTTGTCAGTGACTCATTTTTTATTTCATGATTTTTTTAATAAAATCTATGACGGTCTCACATGTCATAGACTCGTTAGTTTATTAACTAAATGATTAAAAACAGTAGGATTTGAAGCTCAAATTGGGCTTATGGTGATATCACATTGCTAATAGTTATGGCTCGAGGCCCTTGTTATCTTTTTGTTTCTTTTTTGAATTTCCCGTGTCCCCCACAGTTACTTTGTTGTACTCTTACATTATCGCTAGGAAATGCTGATGCGGAATGGAGAACACACATTAGGAATGAGCAGCATTAGGAAAGATACAGCCATAGTCACCGCGAATCCGCGATCGCGGGTTGCCCAGTCGTGGATCGCCAGCAATTTGGGTTGCCGTCCGGACGTGCCACATAATAAGTAAAGAATTGATCCAATCTTCCAAATTGGCCGAATAAAAATTTGAATTTTAAAATGAAAAAAAGATAAAATTCAAGCAAAATTCAATCGATAACAGTAATTTCGGCTGGTTTTGGCCGGTTTTAAACTTTTACTGGGGTCTAGTAGAACTGATAGGACCGGTTTTTGGTCAATTTTCAACTGATTTTCAGAACCCTGGTTGGATTGGAGTAGATTCCGGTAGAATGGAACAAAAGCCTTCTAAATTATACTTCTGTTTCAGATTTTTCAGTTATCTATTCACAACTAGGCATGAATATTACATTGTATTTTCTCACAACTTGGTCGTTTCCCTATGTATTCCAAAGCAACGGTTCAACAAACATGGGTAGGTCGATCTGTGCACGCTCTGAATAGCACACCATTATTGTGTTCTGCATTGAAGTGATGGAACAAGTGCTTCTCTAGTAATCAATACCACACCCAATTACTAGTTAGCTTCTACATCTCTAGGAGCATGAAGATGTAACTGCCATACTAATCATGGAGTGGACTATAGTCTGGGAATAGGTGGCATCAATCGGGGAAAAATACGTTTTGGCATAGCATTCCTCCGCGTCGAAATCTATCTATTGTCGCTAGGGGTTATGCATCAGTGGTCGTTTTTTATGCTAATGAGCTTTGTAAGGAAGATTCTCAACGTTGGATGGAGTGCATGCTCAGCAGTGGGTGTGCTGTGGGCGCTTCCTTGCCAATGTTTTGTTTTTGGCTCATTTAGCATGTTTTTAAGGGAAATAGCAAAAATAACCCTCCCCCACGCACGAATGAAATGGCAAACTGCTACGGACTAGGTGTGTGACAGGACTCCTGCAACGGCGTTTTCGCACAAGAGGGGTGTCATTTTTGCTATTTTGTTTTTTGGAAGGAGCTATTTTTGCGATTCGCTTCAAAAAGAGGCTAAATGAGCTAAAAGCTCGCCAATGTTACCCTGTGATGCTGAATTGATGCTTTGCTGGCCTCATTTAATATAAAAGAGGCCGTGGTTTGTTTTCCAGGCCTGTTCTTTCAGAAAAAAACAGAAAAGTGCCACTTGGTGAGAATTAATGCCTTTTTTCTAAATAAAACCGGCTGGTTTGTTGCAGTCATATTTTGTATTATCCAAGTTACCATTTCCAAGGGTTTTCTAAATAAATTCTACGGGATTAACGTGGTTTCTTTCACTGTGATCTTTTTTGACGATGAAAATTATATATCTCATTGTAACAACTACAACCTATCCCTTTTATTTCATGCATGTAGTCTTTCCCATATTGACCTGGTGTCACTAACACTAATTGCTATTGATAAAATGAGAAATATAGGACACTCCACAACATCAAGATAATATAAGTTTGAAGAAAGTCCTAAGATAATATATATCGTGAAACAAATGAACCACGGAAACCACAACGAGGTCTGCTTGTAAAAACCACAAAGCAGCCTTTTCTTTGGCCAAATATATACCTCAGCGCCAATGGAGAACCTTAGTTGTTCCCAGCTTGCAGTGTGTGAATTTCAACGGCGCAATTCCAATGCAGATGCATGCAGCATGCACTCATGTAGTACACGCATGTAATCACTGATCTGAAAAAAAGGGGACAGTACCAAACATATCAATACCATTCCGGTACTGACTGACGGGTATATATTATTCCGTCACCTAAAACGGTACAGAGTAGCCTTGTGTTCCATACCGGCATTGATACCAGTCACACCGGCTTCGACATCAGACAATGTCGGCCATACCGATAGAATTGAAAATATTGTTTATTGAACTCATCTAAGTATATATTATATTTGATCCTACTACTATGTATTTGAAGTAATATTACAAGTAAAATTTAGTGTACATACAATTAAACATATATATACTTATAAATGTATATTATTATATTAAACAAAAGAACGGTACATCAGTATAGGCTGACCATTCCAAAAACCAAACCACTGTAGCTTCCGAATAGTATTGACAAGTATAGGCAGTACCCTCCACGAGACTCACCCAATAGCTTGCACCATAACACCAGACCTACCTAGTCCCCTTTCCTCCCTGGCATATATCAATCGCTTGTGAGCATCCATTTGGTTGAAAGAAGAGGCAAACATTCGACATAGAAACAGAAGACATGGAAGTATTGTGGTTCATGCATGCAATTAGTTGGCAAGTAATCTGTCCTAAGTATGTGCATAAGTTGTTAAATACATGTTGATATGCAGGAGCAGATGCCGATAGCTAGTAGGCGGAGGGTGGGAATGAGAGGCACCGGGAAAAAATGAAGTGCCTGAGTAGCCTGACTGTGCTGTTCCATGGTATATCTGAGCATCGGTGGCCTGCTTGCGCCACGGGCCAGATGGTCAAGACGGGCCAGCTAGTCTCACAACTTCAAGCGGAGCTCTGCGTCAGTAACCCTTGTTCGCTTTTGGGTGCATGTCCTCCTATGCCGCCTCCCGCGTCGCCGGCACCAAGAAGGAGGCGGAACATGGTCCCGCCGGATTTCACTCCTCGCCGGAGCACACGCCTCTCCGGTTCCTCTGACGGCAGAGCAAAAACTCCAGTCCAGCGGGCACAGGAGGTGCTCATGCGTTGTTGGGGAATTGTCACGGAAAAAGAAAAGGTCTCCATCGAAGCCTTCAAGGAATACCTCGAACTTTTCTCCAAGCCTCTCGCGCCACTTCATCTGAGAGCAGTAGCGGCACTTCATCCGAGGTGGACGCTCAAGCCCTCACCCTGCTTGAGGAGGCGCTGGCGCAACCTTAGCCTGCCGCATCGAGTGGGTGTGTCGCAGCTGCATGGTTATCCATGGCATCAAACCTCGGTGTGCTTGTTTGGAACGTGAGGGGACTTAACTCCCTAGCTAGGCGGAATGTAGTTCGTTTATTCATCCAGTCAGCAAATGCGGCTATTGTATGTCTGCAAGAATCAAAGCTAGAAACTATTGACCAAAATATTGTGACTCAAATTCTTGGTGTCGGCTTCGATGGCTTCGACTATCTCCCAGCGGATGGCACCTGCGGTGGCGTTATTGTAGGGTGGCGCTCAGACGTGGTGACACTCTCGTCTTTTCAGAAAGGAGAGTTCACCATCTCGGCCAATGTTAGGGCCATGGCGAACGATGCCCAATGGTACATCACCTCTGTCTACGAGCCGCAATTGGAGACGGACAAGGTCCGCTTCATCTCGGAGCTGACCACCATCGGGGCCAACGTCCAGCTCCCGTGGATGCTTAATGGCGACTTCAACTTGATCTGCAACCCCGCCGGCAAGAACAATCATCGTATCAACCGAAGGCTAATGAGCAGATTTCGACACGCCCTGAACTCGATGGCCCTCTCGGAGATGCCCCTCGCTGGACGTCGTTTCACTTGGAGCAGTGAACAATCGCGTCCCACGTTGGTGAAGTTGGGTAGGGTCTTTTCTCGAACTCTTGGGATGACCTCTACCCAGCGAGCCAGCTGCAAGCTCTAAGTTCCTCGATCTCGGATCACTGCCCGATGATGCTGGATTGCCACGCTCCTATTTTTTGTGCTAGACAGTTTTGCTTTGAGACCTTATGGACCAGACTCGAGAGCTTCTAGGATGTTGTCCTCGCAGCATGGTCGTCGCCAGTGCACAATGAGGACCCGTACGTCGTTCTCGACACCAAGCTGCGCTAGACGACTACAGCACTGCAAAAGTGGGGGCGACGCAAGCTTAGTGGCCTCGGTATGCAGCTCCAGATCGCCCACGAGATCATTCTTCGGCTCGATCAAGCACAAGACCATCGCCTTCTCTCCAGCGGTGAGCGTAGGCTCCGCGCTCTCCTCAAAGGGAAATGCCTCACTCTGGCGTCTCTGGAGCGCATTCGCCAACGTCAGCGCGCGCGCATCACGTACCTCCGCGAGGGTGACGCCAACATGAAGTACTTCCACATGAAGGCCAATGCACGGCGCCGCAAGAAGTTTATACCTAGACTTTCATATGGCGGCCGCGTTGCCATGAGCCAAGAGGACAAGTTGGAGATGTTGGGAGATTACTTCATAGAGATCATGGGCTCTCCAGCGCCGGTAGCACACCCGTTGAGGCTGCATGCACTCAGCCTGCCTTCCCTCCTCCCCACCGAAGCTGCTACCCTTGAAGCCCCCTTCCTAGAGGATGAGGTCAGAATTGCCATCATGGCGATGCCGTCGGAGAAGGCACCGGGGCCAGATGGATTCTCCGGGTTATTTTACAAGCTCTGTTGGCCAACCATCAAGGGAGATCTATTGAACGCCATCGCCAAATTTCACAGTAGAAATGCTCAAAACTTTCACAAGCTCAACTCCGCCAACCTTACGCTGCTTCCAAAGAAGGACGAGCCAGAAGCTGTCAAGACTTCCGTCCAATTAGTTTAATACACAGCTTCTCCAAGATCATAACCAAATTATTATCGCAATGGCTCTCCCCCGTGATTGGCAAATTGGTGTCGCCAGTACAATCGGCCTTCATTTCAAAGCGCTGTATCCACGAGAATTTTAAGCTAGTTAGCAACACCGCGGTGATGCTGCATCGGAAGAAAATTCCTGCCGTCCTCCTCAAGATTGATATTATGAAGGCCTTTGATTCTTTATCCTGGGAGTTCCTGATGAGTGTTCTGGTGCAACTTGGCTTCGGTAGCAGATGGCACGGTTGGATCGCCGCAATCTTCGTACGGCAACCACGTCGATCCTACTCAACGGCGGCCGTGGTCCGCCCCTGTCCTTCGCGCGGGGAGTACGGTAGGGGGACCCGCTCTCCCCCGCCCTGTTTATCATGGCTATGGACATCCTGTAGGCTACGGTGAGATGGGCCACGTGTCGAGGGTTGCTAAGCCCCCTCGGCCGCCTGGTGACGGAGCCGCGCATCTCTATCTACACGGATGATGCTGTGCTCTTCTTCACCCCTTCATACCAAGGTTGTGAGATGGTGAGGGAGTTGTTGTTCATCTTCGGCAGGGCATCTGGTCTCACCTCCAACCTGGCCAAGAGCACCATCACGACCATTCGCTGTGATGATGAGACTGAGACGGCGGTCGCGGCCGTGTTGCAATGTCAATGGCTTCACTTCCCGGTCACGTACCTTGGACTCCCGCTCTCAATTCGCTCTCTTAGGAAGAGCGACTTTCAACCGCTCGTCGACAAGTTCTCGAAAAAGTTAGCCAGGTGGAAACCTAAACTCCTAAAACCTAAACTCCTAACTCCGGGTGGGCTCATCGTACTCACCACATCTGTCTTTATGGCGCTGCTGGTTCACTTCATGATGATCTTCAGGCTTCCTCAGTGGGCGATCAAGTTAATAAACCGTAAGTGTCGTGCTTTCGTTTGGAAGATGATGAGGACATCAACCCGTCAGATACGACTGCTACTCCACGTGCTAAGTTCATGCTGGATAAGTTTTGGAATCTAGTTCGTCCTCTAGAATCAGCCTGACAGTACCAACTTAAAACAGGCGTAACTTTCACATACGGAGTCCGTTGGAGGTCCACGAGTACTTGATGAAAAGCTTATTTTGGTATCTTTCCAACAGATCTAGCCTTACCTCCAAATTCCTTATGGACTGATCGCAATCATCAAAAGAATATGTCATATCACTTGTTTGGGCCAATCTGGGCTTTGTAATCGTACTGAACTTGGCCCATCCGCCGACGGCCCACCCGGGGTCGTGGCTACTGTTCATGTGAACAGTAGCCATGACCTTTAGTACCACCCTGCTAGTTCCTTTAGATTTGTGGCTCCTCGTTCCCTATTTAAGGAGGCCGCTCCCCCTCTAGTTTTCTTAGATTTTGTTGAGTTAAGAGTTAGCATTGCTGCAACTTCGTGTATTGGCTTGTGTCGACTAGATCAACCATAATACCGCTATCAAAATCCCAATTCAATATTTCAATCTTTATTTACAATTTCAGATTGATTTATCTTGTTCTTGCGTGCTTCTTCGGTGTATGCAGGAATCGACCTTCGTGGTCAGGTCAACCGGGTATTCGTGCACGGTTGATAACGACTTGTCAATCAGTTGAGCGATTGTGTGGTTTCGAGCCTTGCGTGTTCGTAGCCAGGATCGTGAGAGTTGAGCGATGCCTACCAGACTTATTGTTTCTCATCGAAAGATCGGGCCAACAATCAAACCTTAGGGTTCATCAGGTGGTATCAGAGCTACAGTTCATCAAGGAGAATTTTTTTCCTACAGTCCACATAGCCAAAAATAAAAAATTAGGTTAAGTTCATCGTCCAAGCCAATTTGTGCCTTTGCAATTTGTTCTTTTTAGTTTTGCTTTGTTGAATTGTCATTGCATCATCGAGTCTTTATGCTGGTTTCCTGTCTAGATTGGTCTAGTTTTAGGGTTTCTTGTCGATCGTCTAGTCTGTTCTTCGCAAAAAAAAACAAGAAGAAGATGCGCTGTCTGGTATTAGGGCATTCAGGCTTGAGATACAAAAAGAACATTAACAGATTCATTTTCGCCGCCGCCCTCACGTGTGGCCATCGGTCAAGGAGATAGCCGTGCGCTTGGTTTCTCCAACGCACAAGTCCAAGTCCAAAATGGCAGACCAACTTGCGAAGTCACAGATCTGTTCGACGCCGACTCCACCCGCGCTGCTCCTCCTCATAGGCACCGCCGCCCCAGATCAATCCGCCGCAACAGCAAACGCAGCGCGCGGGGTCACAGCCGAACCGAGGGCAGCACACACAAAAAAAAGATCGGGGTGCCGCCGTTGCTCAAGCCACCTCCGCCATCTCCGCCGGTCCCGCGCGCGCGCAACTGCTTCCACCCACGCCGCCCGCAGTTCTCGCAATGCCGACCACACCGCCCACGCCGCCGCGCCGCTCGGTCCCGCCGACCGCACCGCCGCCCACCTTGAGGTGTTGAAGCCGCCGCCACCGGCCAGCGTTGGCCATCGCTGCCGGACCGTTGGAGACGCCGCCCGCTGTCGACTCGCCTCCGGATTCGGCCCGCCGCCGCGCCCTGCACCTTGAAGGATGCCGTGCCACCGCCGGCCATTGCCGTCTCCGCCACCACTTGGGGTCACGTCGCCGCAACCGCCGCCGTCGTCGCCGCCACCGCCACCAGCCCGAGCCACCGCTACTCCGGTCGGTGCCGTCGCCGCCACCTCTGTTTTGAGCCAAAGCCTGGGAACCGAGTTCTTTCAGCTTCTTTTGTTTCCAGTAGCTTCGGATTGCTCTTTAAAACAAAAAGGTAAAGAGAAAAAAAGGGAAAGAGCAGAAGTAAAAAAAAAGAGACAGAGAAGAAGAAAAAAAGAAGAGACAGAGAACAAAAAAAAAGAAGAAGAAGAAGAAAAAAAATCAGAGCTACCTCTTTTCGTGATTATTATTTTTTTCCTTTGTTTAGTTTGGCATAGTCATCCCTTGCTCGTTGGCGTCGATTGTTCAGTTTGGCCTTCCGCTGTTACTACTAGTCGTTCTTGCGAGTTGCCCTAGATAGGCTTGGTTTAGACTAGGACCAGCACTTGTGACTAGTACTTTGAACTGCTTTTCAATCTTGCATACTGAATTGAATAATTGCTATTCCTTTGCTACATACTAACCTTCCGAGCTCCACTTCCTACTAACTCAGTAGGTACCATTCCTCGCAATTGTTGTGCTGATCACAAGTGAGAGTATCACGAACCAGCCACCGGTTGTACCACTTCCTTGCTGCATTGGTAAGAACTTGTAAGAACTAGGTATAAGCTTGAGTGTGAGTGACTTGGTTGAGCCTCTAGAACTTAGTAGTTGATAGGGACATATACTTGTGATTTGTTTTCTTGTTTTCTACTAACTATGGCAGGTTCACGGAATGATTGCAAGATATATCCACCTCTTCTTCGAACCGTTGTATGGGAGTGCAAGTTAGTGAACGAGGAAGATGCACGTTGGAGACAAGCTTCTTCACCTCAAGAGGTATATGATTGTGATAGTACGTATCATAAAATTAAATTCACTGTACCTCCTTTTGTTGGGTATTATGATCTTGATGCTTATCTCACATGAGAATTAGCTGTACAACAATTATTTGCATGCCATGAATTTCCTTATCATCTAAAAGTTAGGGCTGTTACCGGTGTGTTTTATGATTTTGCATCTATTTGGTGGAGTGAATACTGTCGTACTCATATGCACATACCTAGGACTTGGGATACTATGAAGAGAATTATGAGAGCTAGATTTGTGCCTTCATATTATTCTCGTGATATGCTGAATAAATTACAACGTTTACGCTAAGGTAGTAACACTATAGAAGAGTACTATCAAGAATTGCAAACTACCTGTTCTCGTTGTGGCTTAGAAGAAACTGAAGATGCTAAAATACTATATTTTTGGAGGATTAAACGGTTACATTCAGGATAAACTTGTTTATAAACCTTCAACTGTCACGCGCTTGTTTCGTCTTGCTTGCAATATTGAAAAGGAAGTACAGGGATGACAATCCAAGACTAGTTGTGCACTTTCATCGACCGTCACTACACCTTCACCTGTACAAGAAACAAACAAGTACATGGTACACACTTCCGCATCAAGATTATCTTCGGTTGCTTTTTCTACTGCTACATCTACCGTGATTGCCGCCCCTACTGCTGTGAGTGACACTCTGTCTCACTGCCTGGCGTCATCGGCTCGCTCATTGGCAATTGAGCTAGAGCAAGAAAAAGAAAGGAAAGCTTGTGACTACTCGCTGTCTCCAGTACCAACATCATTTGAGTTGAGCCTACAAGGTAATACAAAAGGTACTGATTTGAACAATCAACTTGAGAACAATACCCATGATTTCATTCCTAGTATCATTGAACAAAGGGAACCTAGTGCTAAGAAAGCAGATATTAATTCCCTAGCTACAGAATCTGATCTTATTAATAATTTGCATGAAGCCTGTGATACTTCGACTGATTTGCCTGCTGATTTGAGTGCACCATGTGATAAAATAATTGAGTATATACCTGCTGTAGTGCAATCTTGTGTTTTTCCTTATGTTGACTTGAACGAACCATGTGCTGACCTTAAATCTCATAATTTTGCATATGTCGAATTAATTACACATAAGAAAGTACTTGATAGAATATCCCCTACTGATACTTTGTACTATATCATGCTTAATGAGCCCGTTAGTTTGAAATGTGCTATGGAGAAAGTTTCTGAACTTTCATCTCTAAATTATCTTTCTAGCACCTCCACCTACTATTTTAAGTTAATTGGAGATTATGATATAGACAATCAATTTCTGGTTTATCGAATATGCATAACTTGTGATCACATGGATGAATTGAAACTTGCTGTTTTGGACAACAATTTTTGTGTGCTGAATCTTATTCAATATGAGAGGAGAATAAAATTTAGTGCTCATCTAATGCCTATGTGTTCACCTTTTATTGCACCATCTAGTATGGACAGTCTGAATAAAAATATTGAATTATGGAAGAACCTATAAATCTTTTCACCCTTGCTAGATGAATTTGCTATTTCTCAATTGAAAGATGATTATATGTACTATATACTTCACTTATACTGGCAAATTGAGTTGCAAACTGAATGCTATGAGAAAATATACCTTTGCTGATTTCATGCATGCACAATCACCTTTAATTTCCAAAGCTTTATCTATTTCTTTGCCACGTGTTATTGCTAACATTTTGCAGAAAGATGAGACTGCATTACTACAAGTTTTAAAGCTTCCCTTGCCATTGGAGGATGAGCGTGAGTCGAGGACGACTCAAATGCAAGAAAGGGAGGATGATGAGGACATCAACCCGCCATATACGACCACTACTCCACGTGCCAAGTTCATGCTGGATAAGTTTTGGAATCCAGTTCATCCTCCAGAATCAGCCTGACAGCACCAACTTAAAACAGGCGTAACTTTCACATACGGAGTCCGTTGGAGATCCACGAGTACTTGATGGAAAGCTTATTTCAGCCTCTTTCCAACGGATCTAGCCTCACCTCCAAATTCCTTCTGTACTGATCGCAATCATTAAAAGAAGGCGTCATATCACTTGTTTGGTCCAATCTGGGCTTTTGTAATCGTACTGAACTTGGCCCATCTACCGGCGGCCCACCCGAGGGCGTGGTTACTGTTCACGTGAACAGTACCCACGACCTTTAGTACCACCCCGCTAGTTCCTTTAGATTTGTGGCTCCTCGTTCCCTATTTAAGGAGGCCGCACCCCCTCTAGTTTTCTTGGATTTTGTTGAGTTAAGAGTTAGCATTGCTGCAACTTCGTGTATTGGCTTGTGTCGACTAGACCAACCATAATACCGCTATCAAAATCCCAATTCAATATTTCAATCTTTATTTGCAATTTCAGATTGCTTTATCTTGTTCTTGCATGCTTCTTCGGTGTATGCAGGAATCGACCTTCGTGGTCAGGTCAACCGGGTATTCGTGCACGGTTGATAACGACTTGTCAATCAGTTCAGCGATTGCGTAGTTTCGAGCCTTGCGTGTTCGTAGCCAGGATCGTGAGAGTTGAGCGACGCCTACCGGACTTATCGTTTCTCATCGAAAGATCGGGCCAACAATCAAACCTTAGGGTTCATCAGAAGGGGTCTGAGTCCATCAGCGGCGGTCATTGCTTGCTTGACTGGTCGAAAGTCTGCAGACCGCTACGATGTGGGGGGCTGGGAATCCATGATTTGGCGTCGTTCAGTGCTGCACTCCGCCTTCGCTAGCACTGGAACTGCTGGGATCCGGAGCCAAAGCCATGGCACGACGTGACGACCAGCGAAGACGCGGACATCCTGCCCATGTTCAAGGAAGCCACGACTATTCGACTGGGTGACGGCTCGCGCGCGCGCTTCTGGCATGACCACTGGATCGAAAGTGGGCGCTCAGTTGCCGATGTCGTGTCAGTCCTATTCTCCTTTGTTAGAAAAAAGAACAAGTCTGTTGTGGAGGCTTTCACCAACAATTCCTAGACTAAGGACCTGAGGGGGGTGTCTGTCGCTGCTAGTGTTGGCGCAGTACTTGAAGCTTTGGGACATTGTCGTCGGCACTCCACTTCACACCGGCAGGAACGACAAAATTACCTGGAGGCACTCGATCGACGGCAAGTACTCGGCTTGTTCTGCCTATCAGCTCTTCTTCGCCGCTTCAACAACCTTTGCTTGCCACAAGTGCATCTGGAAATCTAAAGCGCCGTCACGATGCAAGTTTTTTATGTGGTTGGTCATTCATGAGAAGTGTCTCACCAACGATAATCTCCAATGGCGCGGTTGGCCCAATCTCGAGTGTTGTTCACTTTGCAATCACCCTAGCGAGAGTTGCAAGCACCTGTTCATCGACTGTCCCTTTTCGACCGAGGTCTGAGCAAGATTCAGGACATGGAGCGGCATCCAGTTCCCGATCCCCTCCGCTGCGATGTCTAGCTCCCAAGATTGGTGGCTTACCACGAGGAATTTAATCTCAAAACCGCTCCGACGGGATTTTGACACAGTAACCATCCTCGTTCACTGGTGTATCTGGAAGGAGCGTAATGCTAGAATCTTTGAGGGACGTTGTCAGCCTACGACCGATGTGCTCTGGAGTATCAAGGAGGAAATCTTCTCGTGGAAGGCTATCGGTTGTGTTTCAGCTCTTTAGTCCCATGTGTGTAACGCGTCAGTTCTACCTTAGTATGGCCGTTTGAGGCTGTAAAGTTTATTTTTTCGTTTCAGATAGCTTTCTCTCTCTTCCTGTTTCCCTAAACTTGTTCTCCTTTTCTTAATATATTTGACTGGGAATCTTCCAACCGGCCCGTCGAAAAAAAAAGGTTCCCAGAGACTATACAAACTTACAAAGCATAGACTAACTACGTGTGCACGTGGAAGAAGCAAAGCTAGAATGGCTGTCAGTCAGCAAGTTAACAAACAGAGATGATTATTAATTAATGAAGATTGATATCAAAGATGCACGACATAGAGGAAAATGATCAAAATGAAAATGGAGTTGCATTAGTCTCTGAATTGCCACATATAAGAAAAAGACGAATATTAATTATAGAATGGAACAATATCCTATTTGGGGCCAATTCAGCAGGAACACACCAAACATTCTGATTAACTGTTTATGAGTATATAGTCAATCCTCTGTTTTCTTTCCATATATGCCCATTGATTATATTGCAGCTTCATCTTTGATGGCATCCCATGTAGTTGCCATGCAGTATATAGTTTTACCATCCTCATCGGTGATATGTCTCTACGATCTCAAATCACTCTTTCAGATACCCACGACGACACATACACACACTCCTCGAATTACATTGACCGTCCTCTTCTGAATCGAGGGAAGAAGTGCGGTGGCTTTGACAGCAGGCAGGAGTTTCAGCAAGACGCACTGAATACCGACGGCAACCGGCACTTGCTTCAGTAATTTCGTCCACGCCTACTAAGCACTCTCCTGAATCCTGATACAATAGCTAGCTAGCTAGCTAGCTAGATTGTTGCTATCCTCTACCTTATATATGCCACTCCATACTAAACAAGGAGGCAGAGAGAGGCCAGAGAACGTGCAGTGTCTAGTGAGCAAGACAGAGCCATGGCCTGTGAGCTACTACTACTTACTACTAGTTTTTTTAGATAAAGGAATAATTTATTCTAGCCTCTGCACAGCAGGGTGCATATGGTTAGTGAGCATCAAAAGATGTGACCAAAAGTAACTTGTTACAACCAGCGTCTGAAAGCCTGACATATCAGGTCAGAAGGATAAAAAAAAGAGACCAAGCCAAGTAAAAAATTAGAGACAAATCCTATTGTTGAACTGCCCCCCCATGATTGGTATAAATCTTCATAACGGTAGTTTCCAGACGTCGGCACATGTCCTAAATGAAAGGACGATCCTCCTCCCTCTGCAACAGTGACCAGAAGCGAAACCAATAAGTACCTCTGAAGATAACTTGCATAGCAGAAGAAACTCGTGCCTTGTTAAAAACCACATCATTATGGTTCAACCATATGGCCCAGCAAAGAGCGCTTCCCCCAACCAACAGAAGGTACATAGTTTTACGGTTAATCCCCACAAACCAATTTTCAAACATATGAGAAATACTTGAGGGTGGATTAATACCACTCGTACTATGTACCACACGCCAAATAAACTTAGCAAAATGACAATCCAAGAAAAGATGTTGTATTGTTTCATCCATACTACAAAAACAACATTTGGAGCTACCCTTCCATTGTCTCTTTGCTAGATTATCCTTGGTTAAGGTTACTCCGTTGTATAGAAACCATATGAAGATCTTAACTTTTAGAGAAATCTTAAGTTTCCATACATATCGATTAGTTGGAATTACCATACCATTAATCAACGCTCTATACATCGAATGGACAGAAAAATTACCATGCTGATGTAGAGACCATCGAAAGGTATCTTGGCCAACTGTTAATTGAATGGAAGCTAAACTTTGAACCATCTCCTTCCACGCAACTAACTTATCACCAACTAACGCTCTACGGAAGGAGATATGAAGAGGTACAAAACCTAAGACCTCCGCCACAGTAGTGTGCTTTCTATGAGCGATATTATATAAAGATGGGAATAATTGACTCAGCTTAGATTGTCCGAACCAAACATCTTCCCAAAATCTGATTTGAGAACCATTATGCAAAGTAAAAGAGCCAAGTCTCAGAAAATCATTCTTAACCTTCATAAAGCCTGCCCAGAACTGAGAGTCACCTGGTTTATATTCCACTTGTGCAATTGTTTTGTTCCTTAAATACTTATTTCGAAGCAGTTGTTGCCAGACTCCATCCTCATTAATTAGCCTGTATAACCACTTGCTAAGTAAGCACTTATTCTGTAATTCTAAATTTAGAATACCCATACCACCTTGATCTTTAGGAGTGCTGAGAATGCTCCGCTTAGTAAGTCGATACTTTTTCTTATGCCTATCGCTTTGCCAAAAAAATCTAGATCGATAGTAATCCAATTTTTTAAGAATTCCTTTGGGCACTTCGAAAAAAGAGAGCATAAACATAGCTAAACTACTAATGACAGAATTAATAAGAACCAGTCTACCACCAAAAGAAAGAAGTTTGCCCTTCCAACAACTAAGTTTCTTTTGAAATCTCTCTTCAACTGCTTGCCAATCCTTATTAAATAACTTCTTGTGATGCATTGGAATACCAAGGTATCTAAAATGCTGATTACCCCTTTCACAGCCAAAAATCTGTGAATAAGAGTGTGCCAAATCCTTTGCTTTACCATAACAAAATAATTTACTTTTATGGAAATTTATTTTCAGCCCAACCAATTGCTCAAACACACATAGTAAGAGCTTCATATCCTTGGCTTGTTCTAAATTATGATCCATAAAAAGAATTGTATCGTCGGCATACTGTAAGATTGACAAACCATCATCAACTAAATGAGGGACAACTCCTTTAAGTTGCCCATCATCTTTGGCCCTTTGGATAAGGATAGCCAGCATATCCACAACAATGTTAAACAAAATAGGGGATAGAGGGTCTCCCTGTCTAAGACCTTTCTTAGTCTGAAAAAAATGGCCTATGTCATCATTGACTTTAATACCTACACTTCCTCTTATTACTACCTGATCTATCCAAGCACACCACAACGGAGAAAAACCATTCATCCTAAGTGTCTGCTGTAAAAAGGACCATTTCACCTTATTATACGCCTTCTCAAAATCCAACTTTAAAATTACCCCATCTACCTTGTTCCTATACATCTCGTGAATCGATTCATGTAAAACAACTACCCCCTCCATAATATAGCGACCTGGCATAAAAGCAGTTTGAGTCGGTCTAATCACATTTTGAGCTACTAAAGATAATCTATTAGTAAGAACTTTAGTGAAGACCTTAAAACTCACATTTAACAAACAAATAGGCCTATACTGCTGAATTTGAATGGCATCAGATTTTTTAGGTAGTAAAGTAATGATCCCAAAATTGAGACTGAAAAGAGACAATCTCTTATTATGGAAATCATTAAACAAACTCATTAAGTCCTTTTTAATGATTTCCCAGAAAGTCTGGAAGAACTCAGCTGGGAAACCATCAGGTCTAGATGACTTGTTTAATTCCATTTGAAAGATCGCCTCTTTCACCTCCTTTTCTGATAAACATGCTGATAACAACTCATTTTCAGCATTAGAGACTTGGGGAATATCATCCCGACGAGACTCATCCATAGAAAAATGATTCTCCTCCGAAGGCCCAAAAAGACCTTTATAATATTTAGTGATATATCTTTTAAGATTGTCATTACCTTCTATCACCCCATCCTCTTGATCTAATTTAAAAATACGTGCCTTACGATGTCTCCCATTAGCAACCAAATGAAAAAATTTAGTGTTATCATCACCCTAGAGCAGCTTAGTTGTCTTGCAACATTGGAGCCATTTAGTCTCCTCTTCCCTAAGCAACTTGGACAACCGACCTTTAAGAAGATGCCTTAAATCTAATTCATGAGATTGTAAAGGCTGAATCTCCGCTTTTTTTTTTGTCTAAGTCATCTAACAAAGATAACAACTCTTTCTTCTCTTTCCTAAAAGTACCTAAATAATCTTTTGCTCAACCTCTCAGATAATGCCTAAGCCTCCTGATCTTAGCCTGCCAAATTTCTAAAGACGAGTCTCCACTAGTTTCATTTCTCCATACACTAGCCACTATGTCGTAAAAACCCTCAATTGTAAGCCAACTTAATTCAAATATGAACAACGGTTGGTTTCTACAATGAGATCTTTCACCCGTACTAAGTAACAACGGTGTATGATCTGAAATGTCTCTAGAAAGAGCTTGCACTAAAGACACTTGGAATTTTTGTTCCCACTCGGTACTCATCAAAATACGATCAAGTTTTTCGAAAGTAGGAATAACATTAGAATTTGCCTAGGTGAATTGACGACCCATTAAATCTAACTCTCTCAAATTCAAACCATTAATAATTGCATTAAAAAATAAGGGTATCAATTATCAAACTTATCGTTATTCTTTTCTATCGGACTCCTAATGATATTAAAATCACCACCAACGAGAAGAGGTAAATGTTCCATACTACAAGAATGCACCAATTCAGACAAAAAGCTCTCCTTGTATTACGTCACAAGAAGACATAGACCGCGACCAGAACCCATTGAAAACCATCGTCTTTATTCCTTAGTGTAAACTTGATATAAAAGTCCCCTTCTACCACACTCCCTAAATCAAAAACATCTAAATTAATACCTAACAAAATACCTCCTGAACGACCATGAGGCTCTGACCAATGCCAAAAGAACTGTCTACCACCACAAAAAGAATCAAGACAAGTATTTGAGAAGTGCTTCCTACGAGTTTCAAGCAAAGCAATAAAATCCAAACTCTCTTCTTTAGAAATTTCAGATAAAAACCTATACTTAGCCAAGTCTCGAAGACCTCTGCTATTCTAAAAAACTCCTTTCATTTAGAATAAAATTTGTTTTTTGGATGCAAGCCTCCCAAAAGACCGTTTGCCTATCTTCTTTTTTAATTTTTTTATATTTTTTATGAGCTGCATGAAGGGAACTATTCTGTCCTTCCATAACGTCATCCATAACTTCCTCTGTCAAGCCGCCACATAGGTGACCAATAGTTAAGTTATCAATGTCATTATCCTCAACATCAGACTCAATCTCTTTATCTACTGTAGAAGACACATCTTTATTGTTTGGTGTTAATACAAACCTATCCATTTCTACCTTCTTAATAAGTGCTATTGAATCATCGACATGGTTGCCCATTAACACCCCAATGTTTTTAATATTATCAGTTATACGCTTATTAGAGAAAGAAAGAATGGAATAAGAGTTCATACCATCACTGAATTCCATATTACGATTGGCTACCAATCGAGCAGCACGCTCCACCGAGTCTTCATCCGCCGAATCAGCCCGACGCTTGCTGCGTCTAGCCGGAGTTACATCCGGTCCACGGTCAGCAGGACAAGCTGGAACGGATTGTCCCCTACGAGGCCTTTAACCTGTAATGATCTTGGACGTCCTGGCTCCAACCCAGCTCCACCAACTTCCAGCCCAACAACCGGGACCGCAGCCCCCTCCGAAACCTCACCAGATAGAGCTAAGAGGCTCCCATGAGCAAGCTGTTGAGCTACCTCCTCAAGCACATGGGCCACCACTACTACCTGAAGGTTAGCAGTCGGCCCACCCACTGGCGGTCTATCAATGGACGAAGGCATCTGCAACTCGCCCCCACTTGCAAATGGGCCTTGTTCCCCTTTGAGGCCCATAGCCTGTGACTCCCCATAGGAAATCACCCGCTCCCCAGTTACCTCCAAGCTTGGGGATGCATCCGTACCTGTTATATCCTGAAACATAAAAGCATTAGGAAAAAGGCACTCCGCCTCCAACGCCTCCTTATGAACCTCCTCTTCCAAATGAACATCTGCAACCTCAAAACCATCCGCCTCTTCCGCCAAGACCCCATCTGCCCCTTCCAAAAGCAGCTTATCAACCGCTAAGTCCAAGATTTTTTCCACCATATTATGAATTATGGAATGCGATACCAAGCCCTCCTGTGCCAACGACAAAACCTGTCCCTAAGCCACCTGATCACCCGAGACCGAATCATTAGAAGAAGCATCTTTTCCTTTAACTTCCTCCCGATTCTTGGCTCTCTTGTAATCTCTAAGATTATTTCCCTGGTTCTGGTCTTGATCATTGCCATCATCCTCCTGACCTTTGTCATCCGTATCCATCTGAACCGGAACATTGACCATAGTGTTTTGCTCCACTACAAACTTTAGCTCAAAATACCGATCACCAATAACCACATCCATCTGGTTCGGAATTAAGTCCGGATTAAGAACAGCGACAAAGAAACGACCAAAGGTACTACACTTCGTAGTCTTCATATCCACCTTCTGAGTAGCCCCAAACATAGATCCTAACGCCTAAAGAATTTGATACGTAGCTTTTTAGGAAGACCTTTAACACGCACCCAAACTTTTGGCATAGGCATACCAACAGGACATCCTCATATTCTTCAAATGTCAACTGCACACCAAGCTCTTTAATCACGGCACCTCCATAAGCCATTGTACGCTGTAACTCAGCTTGGGATGGATGGGGACGACAAAAGATTTATTGTCCAATTCTTCCACCACCCAAACCCAATCTCCTGGTACTAGTTTGTGAAGGTGACCCGTCAGCTGATCAACTGAGATAGAACCCCCAACCACTTTGACCAACGCAGTCGACTGATCCGATGACTCATCCAATAAGGGAGCGTACGGAATATGGTAGAAACCAAGCTCTTCCGTTGCATATCCCACCGAGTGTGCCACTGGATGAGGGTCTTTAAGAACGGGACACTTAAAGGCTACATGCTCATCACTGTCACAAATATCACAACACAACACCACCTTACATGAGGAAGTGGCATGACCTTTCGTTGCACAACGCCAACAATACTTCTTCTTTGCAGTGGCCTTTGATGATCCACCCTCAGATTCACCTTGAATAACTGCATTCCCAGGGAGCAAGCCTAACCGACGAACCTCTGGATCTTTTTTGGACTTCTGCGGTGCCTCCTGAAAATTTGTCTTAGATGCCACCTCGGAAGCCTTATCTCCTGCCATTGTAACCTTCCCTGTAGTCACCGAACCAGCAAGAGAGGATGGATTCACCAAGGACATTGAACCTAAGACCGGTTCTTGTTGCTGGGCATTCATTCCAATGGTCACGACCGGATGATGCGCCTCAACCTGCAAAGCCTGAGAATGGATACCATGAGCGAACTCGCTGGTGCCTCTCAAGAACGGCACTGCTCCTGCCAAAGATGGCGGCCGCAACAGCGCTAGCTTAGAGCCCGGCGCCACCAAGGTAAGCATCGGCAACAGGAGGCGGCACTACCACATTCGTTGGCTGGAAACCATGGTTCACAAAGCCATTATACTGCTGTCCCCTGCCCTGAAACCGAGCACCACCATCTCGTCTAGAAGCGAAGCCCCGTTGCCCACGGCCACGGAGGAAGCCGCGACGACCACCGCCATGTCCAGGTTGTATGGGACTACTAGTGCCAGATATCTTTGACTTGACTGCTAGCTGTCTGGGAACGGGTGGCATCGGAGAAAATCTTTTTAGACGTTTCCCATCTTCAAGTGGGTGGTTGTCCCATACAAGCTGCAGCGTAGTGAATTATCGAAGAATTATAGCATAGCCAAACTCATTTGGGTTATAACTCAGTCCGTTAAATGTGCCATCTGTGAACTATGAAGCTAGGGCAGAAATGTCCTTTCTGTATTTTCTGTGTCTTTTCCCATCTTTCATCTGGCATATATAGCTCTTTGTGAGTATTTCACGTTGGATAACCCAAAAAGAAAAGTTATTCCATGCTGGGGGCTTGAGCATCTCTCTGTATATATCATTTACATGGGCATATTCGAGCCAAATTAATCCCTTGGTAACTATGGCCTGCATATGTGTACGGAACAACTGCACCTTTTATTACTAATAGATATCACCTCTCCAGCTAAAGCACCTAGACCTATATATATACCCATTCACCAGAGATAAATTTTCTTCAACACCACACTGCTCTCTTGGCACTCAAAAATCGAAGTTTAGCTCCAGAGAAATAACTATATATTAAGTTTTTTTCCTTGCAACTCCCCAGCTATATATGTGCATGTATGCAATCTTTTTGTATGTGAAACTCTCTTTTTTTCCCCACGTACATTATCACCAACCCTACGAAACAAATGCAAAAAAAGTTGCAAGGTGCTACTCCATAATGCTTATTAACATGCATGCATGGTTATGGTAATGGGCGGCATCAGGAGAAGAGGAATAAACGCTCGTTTTCGGTGGACTTGGTGTTCCCTTGAAGTCATGCAGCACGACAAGTACTAATTGAAGGATTGGGATCTTTTATATTGAAGGATTCAATGCAAATAATTCACAATGCATGGCATTAGGAGCTATCTTCATCGTCCAATAGGGTTTCTACAGTGAATACTTTACTGTTGCTACAGATCCCTGTGTTGCACTGTGGAGTACTGTTTACGCGCCCACAAAATACTGTTCATCCAATGAACCTCTGTAGTGGTGCAGAGAATCCTAATCCCTAGTTGAAATACTTGCACGTACGTGTCATGTGCTCTATGTATAAGCCACGCGCCTACCTCGAGGACGAGGAACCGGCCGGAGACAAATGACAATGGCAGTGTGCAGGTGGGCGGCAACGAGTCACCGTGTGAAGGGCGAAGGTTCAAGGGCATGCTAGCACCAGATAGTACATTTTTATGTTTAAGAGCTGCTGAAAACGTTGTTACTACTAGTGTACAACTTGACTGATTGTTTATGGAGCGGAGACTGCACATTGTGATCTGATTGGGTAACATCAGATGGAACATTTCGACTAGCGGGATTCAGGTGTAAAGACACGAGTTGGCAGGGGAATACAAGCTAGGCGCAGTTGGAATATCTCAGATAATAAGTGTTTCATTGGAATTGTGCGTGTAAATCGAAAACCTTCACTACCAGAAACACGATTTTTTCTGAGTGCCAAAAACACTCGGGAAATAGGGCAAAACACTCGGGAGAGATTTTTCCAAAGGCCAACACTCGGGAAATCGCCCTCGGGATAGATTAGTCGGGGTAAAAATATTTTCCCGAGTGTTACACTCGGGAACTATTACTTTCCCGAGTGTATACATATACACTTGGGAAAGGAAAACACTCGAGAGAAAACTCTCCTCAATGGCTTCTCCACCCGTAACGGAAATCTTTACTGAGTGTGGACACTCGAGAATATGCTAAAGAAACACTCGGGAATGTTTCCAACGTTTGACGGACAAAACCAGGGAAAATTGACATGTGTCGATTTTCCCGAGTGCATGGCAAAAATGACACTCGGGAAAGCTTCCGACGAAACCCAGAGAAAATTGCCACGGGGCACATTTTCCGAGTGTCGACACTGGGAATTTCCGAGTGTCGACACTGGAAAGTTTTGACACTCGAAACAATCCGAACAAAGACAAACCCATTTTTCACAAATTCAAGAAAAATCCATTCCACAAAGAATCAAATAATCCATCCATCCATTCCACAAAGAATCAAATAATCCATCCATCCATCCATTCCACAAAGAATCAAATAATCCATCCATCCATCCATTCCACAATATATGTATATATATGTATAGATCGAACAAAAGACATGATACATACAACAGCTTCCCGAGCTCACAACATTCAAGTTCAAGTTCAAAATGTAAGCATAAGGCATGATACATATAATAGCCCAAATAGTAATTTCATAGTCTTATATACATCAAACAAAAGCACGTATCATCGCTACCATTTGCATGCACAAAATTTCTGCTTCAATCTTACAGGCACAAAAGCATCATTTTGCGAGTTCTCAGAGATACAAAGAAAACTTAATATTAGTGCCATCTTACAACAAAAGTAAGGAATTGATATTACATGAAAAGATAATTAACCAAACTGTTGACAAAGCAAAAAATTCCTTTAAATCATGATGAGCAACATAATAACATGGCAAATCGCTTAAGGGCATGCTCGGGTGTGGGCCACTAGCTTGTGGCCTAATTGATCATTTACTTATGTCATCTACAAAGACATGCAAGAGAAATTTTAGTATAATGATATACTATCAGTAAAAGGAATGAGCTGAAACTATATATGAGCTTAATTAAGAGGTGCGAGGAGTGATATTTTGTTAGATATATAATTACATATATGGTATCCACTTGTATTATGTACCTTTTAAAAGCTCTAGCAAATTCATATGTTGACGTGCTTATTAGCACCTAACAATATAGAACATGAAAAGCACATGTGCTAAAAATGTTAAACTCTAACTCTCAATATTTTGTCATTGTGAACTACTGATCAAAGTCAAGGCTAATTATTAAAATTTCCAGCATCCAGAAAGGTCAAATGATCCTCGCAAAAAAAGGGCAAATGAATGTTTTCTAATATTGGTATCCTTTTAGTAGATCATGAAAATAGCAAGCACTTGGTGGTGGCCTCTCGGTGATGGACGCATTCACATGATCTTCAACATTAGCACCAGCATCTTCAACATTAGCAGTAGAAGCAACTGATCCCGCCGTTCCCTATATACATTTTCATAAGAAATCGCATTATAAGAAATTTGCAGTAGAGACCAATAATTACATTGCATGTCATTTCAATGTCTTCTGAATCAAGCACTCATAAGAGACTAACAATATAATAATCAGTATGTAGTTACTAACCGGAGCAGATAAGTTAGGCAGTGGTTCCCCCAGTGTAGGGCCATTAAGTCAAGTCCCGGTCCCGAGTGCCTGCATATTTGTTTGCACATTGCCATACATTAGCCAAGTACGAATATATATGTTTTTTTGTATATTACTTTGTTATTGTACTACCACGCTCCAACTAACCTGCAGGAGCATTTGCTCCAACCACTGCCTAGCCTCAATTTCCTATTGCAGCTTCGCCTGAAGCTCAGAAACCTGAGAATATATCCCATGTGATGGTCGCGGTCGACTTTGAAGGTGTACTTCATCCGTTGATGCAGTACTCGTGGTTCGGACCTCCGAGAGGGTTGTCGGTGTGCTAATGTAGCCGGCACCCATGAAGAAACGACCTTGTTTCTTCCCCTTTCCAGCCTTGTACACAGCAGTCGCGTCTAGTGGTGAATTCATTACGTCGTAGTCCGGGCCATGAATCTCCTTAGCCTGTTGGACAAAATCATCAGGGAGCGAAAATCATTAGGGACAAAATCATCAGAAATCGTACCAAGTTCTCTGTTGCGCGCTGGCTGCACAAGGTGCCCTCCTGATCACCCCTCCTAGCTTCTACATATGCCTCCATATCGGAGACAGGCCTCTGCTTCTTCTTTTCCTGCACCCAAAAAAACCACGGCGGTCAATAATATGTATCTGCAACATACAATCAATATGAACATGTTGACCTACCAGGTTCTTCTTATAACGAGCCATAGAGGAGCTGCCTTGACGATGTGCTGCCCCATCCATTAACAATCTCTGCTCCCTAGCAGCACGATAGTCCTCTAACCATCGTTCGTTGCACCACCTCTCTTGGGCAATCTGCTGCTATGTATCTTCACACTTAAGGGCCCACAAAGGTATTGCCTAAATTAACCAAGTGTTAAATATGAATAAACTAGAATTGATTGTAATCAAGGACATCGTTTGTACAGTTGGTTACCTGCATGTACTCGTCCAAAGTGATATGCATTTGGCAAGCCTCGGCCATACGAATTTGCTGTCCAAGGACTTGTGTGTAGTAATAGATCACCGCTTGGATGCGTGCTTCGTAGATCATCTGTGGGATCGACTTCTTAACACAATTACGCAAAGACTCTCATAGAATCGACTTCCGTCCCTCAAATTTCATCTAAACCACCACTACAATCCGCATATATTGAAACAAATAAATGTGTAAGATTAGCCTTTGTGCATACCAATGTAGTAAAATACCAAAGATCCAAGTAATTAATAATGCTCGACATACATTTTGTTCACAATATAATAAAGTTACAGGGAAGTTACCTATAGTAGTCAGAATCAAATTCAAAGATGTCAAGGAGACTACTTGGTATTTTTGTTATTAGACCAAATGCTATGTTTAGGAGTCAGACACATCTTGGTATGAAAATTGTTCATAAAATTGATCAAATGTTATACAAAATCTAGAGATACACACAATGACCGTGGAGCTGACAATATTTTCATGATTTCTAACAATAATACTATGTAAGAGAGTGCATTAACACATTACGGAGGAATGGTAATTGCAAATCATATGTTGGCAAAAAGAATGTGTGATTGTGCATGGATTTGAAGTTAGACAAAATATCAACAGCATTGGCTTAAGTAGTTCTCATCATTTCCTTTGGAAATACATTGTTAGTTTCCTTAGTTAATTGTACTCAGGTTTAGTGACTATCTATGTCTTTGTTAAAGTTCCTTTAATTATATATCTTGAGTTTGTCATTTTCATTGTTTTGGAGCAGAACATTTTCTGGTACATGGAGAAACATTATCATCGTGATTGTGTGGTGCATGTGATCACATATATGTTAGAGGACATATATAGTTGCAATCGCAAACATTATTTATCTAGGTGCTACCTTGCAAATCACTTTGGCTTGAGCACCAAATCAATATTGAAAATCCAAAACAAAAATGTGAAGACAACTCTTAATTTACCATGCCTACAGTTAACATTGTAGATATTTAGATTTTTTTGACAGAATCCAGCTGAGGTAATCGCTTTTTATGTACAAAGAGATAGCTAGGGCCCATGATTATAGATGTATATATATAATAAAGAGTAACAGGCGGTCATTTCAATAATATCACAAACAGCGTACATGATCAGTTGCTAGTGGTATCGCCCAAAATCTGATATTCACTAAAGGTCGACTGCTAATGTATCATTGAAAATGATTAGAAAAACTGAAAGCAATTGACATTGAGATGTGTTTTTGCCCTCAAATGCTTTTGGTTCATGTTTTTAAATCTGTTTGTTGCTTTCTTTCTATTTACTTAGAGAAATAGCTTCATAAACTCTAGAAAATTATTCAGTAATATCATGTTCAGTAATTTTTCCTTTAAATCCTAAGCACTTGTAATACAATCAGGAAAAATCAGAAATGAACAATTTTGTAGACTATATTTTAATACTGACATGAGAAATGAACAAAACTATAGGAAAATACCGATTAACCCAACTAAATGTGGAATATATGGAGTGATGGTGGTAGTAGTCTATCTATACATCCGAAGCAATTTTGTAGAACATAGAAGCAGATTTGAATATTCAAATCACTTACCCCAAAACTTTCCTCCACCACCGCAAAACAGCTTGTCAAATTGTATTTCTCCTTCAACAAGCATGCGGTATCTTCAATGACCTTGTAGTGGCACCATGTCCATGCAGGCTCCCGCCTTCATGTGTAGGTGACCAAGCCAGGGAAGTGCCATCGAATCAACACGCCAATTAATGGGTCATTGCCTGGTAGGATTGATTGATGTGCAACTTCAACCAGCCCAAGTGATGTATCCCGTCTGACTCCCCTAAACAGATGGAACCAATGACATTTGAATAACATAAGTTTGAGAGGTTTGCTACCATGGAAATATAGTTCAATTATTTCTTCAATTACTCCATAGTATTCAACAAGTGTATTGCTCCCATCTTGTCCTATAGTCACCAATCCACTACTAATTGTTGTTGCATTAGGCCGTTCCCTCTCATGTGTCGATGTTCGAAAGCGGTACCCATTCACATCGTAGGTACTATAGGACAGCACCCGAGTGTGGCATCCTTGAGCAACTTGCCTCAATTCGCTACTCATAGACTTGTCCTTCAAACTCTACAGCATAAATAGAATGGGTTTCATGTATTAGTTCCTCTTTACTTAGTAAATATTATGTGCAAGGGGCATTAGCTAATAGAGAAGTTACTTTTGATAGAACCAAGTCGGGAAATTCGGTTTGCAATTCCCAGCACCCTTCCTAAGAAGGGTCTCAATTTGCTTTTCGGATGGGTCTCGACGTTGCTTCCACTCGCTCCTAACAAATTCCCTATAGGCAACATGACAAGTAGATTAAAACACTCATGCATCAATTATTGGGAAAAAAATAATTGTTGCATACCTAATGGAATCATCCACTTCGGAGAGGTTGGTAAAGACATACAACATCACAGTCAACCACTCATCCCGCGATAAAACTTTGGGAGTACCACCGCTTGGTATCTAAGGGATGTATATATAGCTTTTACTACTAAAAACACTAGACTATGATATACATTTAATCATTTCCATGTATTTTGCTAGTGTTGACACTTGACAGTAATAACCATTAATCACACAGGTGGAACAAAAAGGAAAAATATGCATTACTATAGTTACCAATTGGATAACCCCCTACTCAAATTCCAAGGAAGACAAGGATGCTACCAAACGTGCATTGGACTTATGGATGGTGAGTTTTCATTAAATCCAATACGAGATAGACTTCAGGTTTATCCTTCAAGTTTTAAGCTATTACCATTGGAATATTTCTTGTTAACGTTTTTAGACACAGCTCAGTAACAATTGAACAGGTTCATGGATCCTTTAACCAAGGGAGACTATCCACTCAAAGATGAGGACACCGGGTTGGTAATAGATTACCAAGATTCACAAAAGAGCAGCAAAAGTCAGAAATGGATCATTCGACTTCATTGGCCTCAATTACTATACAAAGAAGATATACTCAGAATACTAAACACAATAGCAATAGTAACAAAAGCTACAATACTGATTCACTAACCAATCAAAGAGGTAATCATGTAAGCTATCTGATTTGTGTTCTATATTTGAATAACTTGGGTGAACTAATAGTTTTCTCTACATGCAACAACAGTGGAAAGAAATGGAACAGATATTGGTCGAAAGGTATGACTTGCTCACAGTGAGATCATCTTGCTACATGTTTGATAGTAGAAAGCGGGTAGATAATTAAAGACCATTTTATAGTTAGTTTAGCATAGAAAGATATTCCAAAAGCATGCTGAAAATAACACTGATTTACATTTGTATCCAGGCTGGTTCTTCTTGTCTCTACATCTATCCAAAAGGAATAGAAGAACTCTTGCTATACACCAAGAAGACATACAACAACCCTACTATCTACATCATATAAAATGGTACAATGACCTTAACCGCAAAGTATGACAATGTATTCCATCATGTTCAAAGGAGATTTCCCTAAGTTTGAAATCAATTACCTTTTAAAAGTTAGAAATGAAGATATCGATGCACGAGCAATGAATAAAGAGCATCAACCAACAACGAGCACACACCATCGTCATCACAAGGCTGTACATGGAGTGCGCATACCGTCTGAAACTAGCACCTGGTGTTGCCATCTTTGCTACTTTATCAAGAGTTTAGTTGTCTACATTATGTCTCTTGAATGGTTCACAACCAAGCATCTATTTACAAGGCATTGGGTCTAAAATGGAATCAATGACACCTTGCGTGACAAACAAACCAATGCGAGTCTTATATTTGCGAACTTCACAAGCTAGAAGCTAGTATCTTTGCTAATAATAACAGCAACACAATATGATAGTATTTGTAAGGCACACATCACATAGCCACTCCCTGGCACATACATACGACCAACATACTATTGGCACTAATTCTATAAATATTCATCGATAAAATCATCTTGCAACCTAATAACCGTAATGATGACCCGATGCAATCATTCATGCACACCTTAAGGGCAAAAGACTAGTTCACTAACTGAAGATACTACTGCTGAATGGGAGCAGGAGGAGCGACGGCACTAGAGGCAGTGGAGGAGTGGGAGACGGCGGATGCGATGGATCGGCGAGGGAGAAGGAGGATGAGGACGGGGAGGCGGCGGGATCTGCAGCAGTGGAGGAGGGGGGCGGCGGGGTCGGGCGTGGCGGCAGGAGACGAGGGGGAGGCGTCGGGTGCGGCGACGACAGACGAGGAGGTGGCTGCAGAGGCGGTGGAGGAGGGGGAGACGGCGGCGGTGGAGGCGGTGGAGGAAGAGGAGGATGGGGGAGGCGGCGCCGGTCACGGAGGTGGGGGTGGAGATGAGGGGGAGGCGTCGGGTGCGGTGGCAGCGGACGAGGAGGTGGCGGCGATTTCAGTGCTTGAGACGGCTGCAGCAAGCCAGTGGAGGAGGGGAGGAGACGAGGGTGAGGCGGCACTGCCATGGAGGTGGGGAGGAGATGAGGGGAGGCGCAAGCGGCGGCAGACAAGGAGGCGGTAGCGATTTCGGTGCATCAGACGGCTGCAGAGGCGGTGGAGGGGGGGAGACGGCAGCGGCGGAGGCGGTGGAGGCGGCAGAGGTCGTGGGGGAGGAGAGGGGAGTAGCAGTGGAGCGCGCGGGGGATTGGGGAGAGAGGGGAGCAGCAGTGGAGCAGTGGTGGTGGAGGAGAACGGGGTTAGGAGTTAGGAAAAAACTGGCGCGTGGTGTGGGGAAAAAATGGCGCGGCCTATTTTTCGCTCCCGAGTGTCTGTAACGAATGACACTCGGGGAATCAGTTCTCCCCATTGAGAACGCTTTGGCTCGCCTACTCCCGTCAAAGTTTCCCGAGTGTCTGATCGGACACTCGGGAAATGTTAATTTCCTGAGTGTTTTATTCATGCCCCGAGTGTTTCATAAGGCACTCGGGAAGTTACCGAGTGTATTATTCAAAACACTTAGGAAACTTTTGAGCACTCGGGAAAATAGACGATTCTGGTAGTGCTTTTTCCTTCAAATGAAGAAAGAGTAGAAAACAAGTTGGAATTTAATCCCAATCCAAAGGTAATGTAGCAATGATCTGCAGAAGAAACACAAGAGCACCAGCAGAGATACGCTCACGCCTATCACCCAAGAATTAAACTACAACTTTAACGCTTAGCCCCGCTTAGCTACTCACCAAGACTTGTTATCACTCTCGCCTATTTTCTCCCCGCCGACCAGATAAATCAATGGCTTGCATATATTCTACATCCAGTTAGATGGATCGGAAGAATCGAACGCGCGAGCTAGCTAGAGAGAAGACACTGAAACACATCGGTAATTGGTTCAGTGTTTGCTGATATGGATGACGCTGAGAATGAGAGGCGCTAGGAAGAAATCAAGAGCAATATTATGAGCGGTGCGCCCATAGTCCGTGGCCACCTTTTGGAAGTAGTCCTCCACGCGGCAGGCCAGCCCATCCTCTGCGTGCAGCTCCAACCAGTCCGCGGCCGCCCACGCCGCCGCGAGGTTCGCCGGTGACAATGCGATGTCAGCGCCGTAGCAGGATGCGATGGTGTCGACAAACATGTCGGCCGTGAGGCTCGCCGGTAGGTCCACCGCGATGTCGCTGCACTCCGACAGCTGCTGCTTCAGGTAGGTGCTCTGCGACGTGATCGAGTCCCTGTGCAAGGGAAGCAATGTTCTTGGACACGAATGATCACATCTAGCTTGCGCGATCTGTTCACCCACGACCATTCTTGCACCGTGTTCCTGAGTGCCGGCGGTAGGGACGACGATTGCACCGCCAACGTGGCCGACAAGAACGACATGGTGGGCAAATTAAAACACTCCTCATCCTCTTCCTTCAGCATGATGACGTCCGCGGCATGCTCGCATGCCACAACCATTAGGCTCGTCGTCCTTTTGGGCATTGGTGAGATACGCCCGTTCTTTCTTCGGCACATCGCACTCGGACGCGAAATGGCTGAACTCTCGACAATTGAAGCACTAGATTTTAGACTTGTCGAATTTTCCGCGGTGCTTGTTCTTGTCGCCGTCTTGGCCACGGCCACCGTACCACCGCGCCCGCCATTGTTCTTTGTGCCGCTGCCGGAGCCCTCGTCGCTCCTCTTCTCTTAAGCGGCTTTGGCCTCTCACTCGGTGCGCATGAGCAACAAGTGCTCTTCTTCTTCCTTGTCATGCCGCCGCCCCTTCAATCTCTCCTCGTACGCCCTCAAGCGTCTGATGGCCTCCATCACCGTCATCGCCCCATTGCTCAATGGTGCCGACAATGGGTAAGAATTTGTCGGGGATGAAGCATAGGAGCTTCTCCACGATGGCGCTCTCCTCCACCTTCATACCGAGAGCACGTATCTTGTTGACCATGGTGGTGAGCTTCAAGGCGAACTCGATGATTGTCTCCGAGTCCCCCATATAAATATATCACAGACGGTTCTATTAATGATAGATGCCTATCACAAATGGTTATTAATAAGAACCATCTGTGATAGGCCGGCAGTGCAGATGCCTCATCCCGACAGACTCAGCACAGACGGTTCCAAAGGAACCGTCTGTGATGGGGCATCTACTATAGCCTGTTTTGTAGTAGTGCAAGCAGGAGAGCACGAAACAACTCTGATACCAATTGTTGGCACACGTAATGATCTACACACGCGAAACGCTTAGACAACTCCAAAAAGATGAACGCACGAGACAATTTTTGGTGCTACCCAAAATCTGCAGCGGCTTTTTCTTTTCTTCTCTTATTTATACTAGAAAATAAAAAAGTAACTGAAAGCTTAATACTTCAGCCACGTTCCATGCGACACGAGCGAGCAGCATTATGAGCTTTCAATGCACACCAATGCCCACGATCGCAATGACCATGTAAACAAAAAATATTTAAAATAAAGCATTACACAAGACTTAAACAACGTTAAGGATTGTTCAACACAATCTTCATAGCTTGTTACGCTTCTTGTTCTCCTCAGATGCATATCAAGTAGACAACATAGATCTTCAAAAAAGTAGACTACATAAATCCATTTCGATGCAAGAGGCGAGCATATGCAAGACAAGTGAACAAATGTTTCCTTGCTTCCCCGAAAAAAATTCACGGCATTGGTAAGCAAGAAGAACTCATAGATCGCATACACGCCAATGAACATTGTTTGATTTTTTCCGCATTTAATGAGTGGCATCGAAGAAGATACTCCAGCTTGAGACACGGAGAAAGGTGTAGGCATCTTGAGAATCAGATATCATGTGGCGTAGTGACAGTGCCTCACATGCGTGTAAATGTCAGGAGGCATATATGGCCTCTTTCTTAAACTTATCCAGTGGCAGAGCCACGAGTTTAGCAATTTTGATGTACACTTTAAAAATAAAAAAAAATCTTGTACGATACATAAGTAATTTTATAAGTCCAACACAATTACACGAAAGAGTTCGAAATTAGTTAATAGTGCAATACAAATAGTTCAAATAAAATCTTACATGATCGTCCATACTAATTTCCAACTTGTTTTTTCACAAGATTCATCGTCGAAAATACGCTTTCAGCACTTGCCGTTGCCACCGATAGGAGCAATACCAATTTGAGAAGTAAGCACACCAACTTGTAAATATCATGCTTCCTTATTTCAACAAACTTAGTAGAAAGCTCATCGAGATTCTTTAGACCCTTAAATCTATCATCGCTTCGCATATCATCAATGAAGTTATCAAGTTGAAAAGAAAATCTCATTAAATCTGTGCTTGAAAAATCATTGGGAGTTGGCAAGGCTAAGCGCTTTGTCCCTATCATAAGAAGCAAATTAATTCATATGATTTAAAGTGGACATGCAGACAAGCAACTCCATATTAACCTTGTCAAACCAATTGTCAAGCTCTTGGAGAACATTATTATGATGCCAAGATACACTTCCCTTCTAAAATGATCATCATTTGTTTGTTTTGGAAAAAAAAGTGATGATCTTCCACAAGGCACATATCTACATACCATCCGACTTAGGAACTTTGATGTCATATTTAGTGCAAAATGATATTACCTTTTCTTGAATGAATTCTCCCCACCCATCACACCTCATTCGTTGCATTCTATTATTAGCCAAATTAACAAGTGCCATAGCATTAATATCTTAGTCTCTCTTTTGCAAAGACTGAGACAACTCATATGTGTATCCAAGTACGACAAGCATCAAGTGTGCATTGAAAACAAACACATAGCATGTATTTTTGGCCAATCATTCTTCTGTGATGGGTCTTTTCCAAGCTATATGAGTACTTTGCGGATTGTTGGATACAAACAAATAATATACAAAATAGTTCTATAATGAGAACCCCAACGAGTGTGCTATGATACTAATAATACCTAGGTAAAAAAAAGTGCAGTTTTTTTGGGGTGCGTGCGCACCAGGGGCACCCCCCTAACGCCGCTAGTGAACTTATCGATACCGTTTCGATACCAACTGGTATAGCTGATATATACCATTCCACCACCTAAAATGGTACATAGTAGGCCCACGTTCCATACCGGCCCTGATAACGGTCAATACCGACCATACCGGCTCAATGATAATGCCAGACATATCGGTGGAATTAAAAATACCGGTTATAGAACTCATTGAAGTATATGTTATCCTATTACTATATATTTAGAGTAATATTAGAAGTAAAATTTAGTGTACATATAATTAAATTTACATTTATTTATTTATTTACAAATATATATTATTATATAAAACTTCAAAACGGTACATCGGTGTAGACCGATATCAGAATATACCATTTCAGAAATCAAACCAGTTTCAGCATATTAGAGTGGAGACAGTGAAAGTAGCAGGAGTCTCCCTCACGAGAGAGAGATGTGATGGGGTGGTTTTCTGGTGTGCGGTGTGGCTCAATGTTGCCGCTCTAGTCGAAAGTCGGAAAGTGATTTTTTTTTTGCGACTCTAGTCGAAAGTGTGATTTGACAACTGTCTGATGATCCGGGACGATATGCCACATTGTTGAACTGATCCTTTTTATCACATTTTTTGGTTGCATCATACTCCCTCCATCTGGAAATACTTGACGTCCTCTAAGCCTAAACAATACTGATCGTCATCATTTATAAAAAAACGGAGGAAGTATATGCATAAGAACATATGCACACGCTGCATTTGTTCAAGCGTTCAGGAAGCATCTGAATGACTGCATTGCCTTAGATTCATAAGAGCTGCATGTTCGATCGTTGTCAGAAAAAAGAAAATCCCATGCTGGGGGCTTGAGGGCCTTTTTGCGTCATTTACATGGACAGTCTAGAGCAAATTAAAATCAATCCCTCTGATACGTACTATGGCCTCTACGGGTGTGTTTGGTTGGTTGCATAAACTTGAGCCAGGCTTCTCAGGTGCAGAATCTTTTTTGTTTCACTTGTTTGGATGGCTACATGCGTAAAGCAACCTGGCTAAGCAGATGCAAAAAGTGCCTTTGGGCCAGGCTGGGCAGAAACGCCCAATTTCTCCGTTTCTCTATATGCAGGCTCTGCTAATGATGTTATTAAGAGGTGATCAGTACATATTAGGTAGTATTAGACTGGATTAAAGTGGGTCAAGGTAAAATAAGGTTATTAGAATATATTAAGACAAAATTAAAGCCATGCTAACATTTTCTTTTCACCGTCTCTTGCATCTACGCTTGCAGTTAACGTCGTTATGCACTCAACCAAACAACATCTCAGCACAGTCTGGCCCAACAGAAATAGTCAAGCAAACAACCCATATTGTATCCACACAGCCTGGCTCGTTTCAGCCTGGATGACCCATACGGACCAGACTAAGGGTATACAGGGAACCAAACATACCCTACATGTCTAGTTGTCCACAGAGCAACTGCACTCTCTTTACTGCTACCACCTCTCCAGCAAAAGCAACTATATATATATCCATTCACCAGAGATAAATTCTATTCAACACCACACTCCTCTCTCGGCACTTAAAAGTCGAAGCGTAGCTCCACAGAAACAACTGATGTTATAGTACAGTACCTATCTTGCAACGCCACGCCTATATATATATATGAATATATGCAATCTTTCTTTCTTTGAGGTGAAAGTACTTTTTTCTGTCTTTTTTGGGTTTTTCTGTCCCATTTCCCCATTACATTGTCAAAAAATAGCAAAAAGACGCAATAGCTTGCTATTCCATAGTGCTAATCAGCATGGCTACCGGAATGGGCGGCATCCGGAAAAGAATACTCGGGTGTAGAAGGAGCAAAAGCTCTGTGTTGTTTCACGGTAGACTTAATTCCAATTCAGTGTAACGATAGCCGAACGTGGATCCTCTACATTAGCCATCAAAATGCAAATAATGAATAGTATGGTGAATTTAGAGCTTATCTCAACCGTCCCATCAGAATCCAAATAGCCTAGATTTGGTGTTACAGTACCATGCTACAGTGATATTTTAAATTGTTTGTCAGCCATTTGACTTCTGGCGTTTCTTCTGGTAGAGAGTATTTAGCATCAAACCAAATTATCTAATCGGGTCATGGTTGTTTTCAGGAAATAGACTATATGAAGGAAGCATTTAATGCTAAAGATTTTTTCTGAAGACTTCAAAAACATGGATTATGCGAAGGTTCCAGAAATTTTATGCCTAACTGTATTTAACGCATCACATGCCACTTCCTCTTGCACACAGCTCCACACAACATAACAAGAAATCCTCAACTATCAGAAAGCTAGACATGGATGGTCCAGCCAACTACTAGCATATCAGATCAATACCATATTTGTATCATACCTTTTCCATCTCGGGTTAATTCCCGAACTTGAGCTAGGCTGAGCAAAGAGCGGCTTCTCTTCTCGCCGGAAGTGCGCGCCGGAGTGAAACAAGTAGGGTGGATCGCCGCCAGCCTCCTTGTCACGTCCGGGATGTTGTGTCATCCGGCAGGTATTAGTTTTACTATACTCCATACGGCAAAACCCTGTATTTTGTTTTTGTGACTGCAGATACTGAAGCCGATGAATCCCGACGGCAATGAAGAGGTTCTTGTCCCTTTTTCACAAGTTCATCGTGTGATTAGCAAAGTGGTGGGATCGCGTTTTTGGAGGTTGCAAGAGGGTTATTCTTCAGAAGAGGAAGAAGATATCCTAACAGAGGTAGCAGTGGAAATTGCATCTGCTCAAGGGAAGCTTACGTCTTCAGCAGAAGGTGCCTTTTCGTGTCAAAGTAAGGGTCATCTTCCCTCCAGTCAGGAGTCGGCTCAAAAGAAGGGCGAGCTGTATAGCGATGCCATTGCAGCGGGTTATACACATTCAGAACTTCGAGCGACAGGACTCTTGCCGGACAAGCAGAGCGGACAGCGGGCAGACTTTGTTCGACCTTGGCAGGGACCGCTACCTCCTCCCCGTGTTTCGCCGCCGGTGACGATTGGTGATGTTTTTGGAAGAGCTCGATGGAAGAATGCGCCCAGAATAGATCGTGCGGCAGTTCCGCCGAATTTTACGCCGGTTCAATTTTTGAAAGGTGCAGTCAATGCAGTGCCTTCTCCAATTAGGAATGACCTGACAGTTTTGAACGGTGCAGTTATTGCGGTGCCCTCTCTAATTAGGAATGACCCGATTGTCTTGCCGGATTTGCTGCAAAACAAATCGGCTAATTTGGGCAATAGACCGGATTCATCCAAAGGGGCATCAGTTAACAGAGAGAAGCAGGCCAACAATCGTGGACTACCCTGGTTTCGCCGCTTTTTCCATCGTTCCTGGAAAATAGATCGTGCGAACAATTTAAGGTCTGGGGTAACACAAGGCATTTGGGCTGGGACGACTAACGGAGATTGTCGTTCATTTGCTGAAGTGATTCAACATAGCAGTGCTATGGATTTTGGAAGAGGTCGTGGAAGGGGTCAGAGAAAAGGCCTTGGGGTTGTCACCGGTGCTGGCTCTGTTGGTGGTGGTGGTGGCTCTAACGTCGAAGGGGACGCACGATTCCCAGATGTTAGTGTCGCTGCTAGTCAGTTTACGGGCAGATTTGGCGCAGGCGTCCATGATGCGAGTGGGCAGAATGTTGGTGGTCAGGTTGTGACCAGTGATCACATCCCTGATGGTGGAGTTGGGGGACTGGCTATGGATAGTCGTTTTCCCTTTCCCATTCCCATTAATGGTGGTGCTAGCAAGCAGGTTTCAGGAGGGGGGCAGTCCCAACGTTTTGGAGGTGGTCAATTTTCTGTCAATGGTGGAGTCGGAGGTCAAGCTGCTGGGCTAGGTTGTGCTCTTGGAGACCAGAAAGATGTCACAGTCTTTGGGGTTGACAAGTTCAATAAGAAGCATCAGTTCAAGTATGCTAGCTTTGATCAAGGGAGGCTTGGAGTTGGTAACTTCAGAGTTAGAGGTCGGTCCGGGGAGGGATCTACTCTTAACAACATTGGAAATACTGGTGATGTGTCCAACCTAATCTGTTTTCGATGCAAAAGGAAGGGACATGGAATTGCAAACTGCAAAGCGAACTTGTTGTGTGATATTTGCTAATAAATGTCCGCTGTTATTGGTGCCAAAACCTATCGCTAGCTTATGTGGGTTCGGGGCTGATGGTTTGGGATTTTACAATATCCCAATAATTGGACAGAGGAAGCCGAAGAAAGAAAGCAATAAGATAGGGTTGGTTCGGATCAATGGTGAAACACTTACTGAAGAGCTCCTGATTGCTGAGTTGAAAAGATTAATACCTCTGAATTGGCAGCCTAAGGTGGAGATTCAGGGGGATAATATGTTTTTGGTGCATTTCCCAAATAGACTTGAGTTGCTACGCATGACGGCTATTGGTGAAGTACATGTTAAAGAGCTGAAGGTGGTGTTAAATTTTGTAGAATGGAATATGAAACCCATACCTAAGTTTCAGCTTCAGAAGGTATGGGTGCAGGTGATGGGAGTGCCTTATGAAGTTCGGGACTTTCTGAGTCTGTGTGCCATTGGGTCAATCCTCGGTATTGCTATGAGAGTGGATATGGAAAAAGTTCATAAGAATGACTTGGTGCGTATGTTGGTAGGAGTCCTGGATTTAGAGGCAATTCCTTCTAGTGTAGAAATTGTGGTTGGGGAATATGTATATGACATTTCTTTCAAAGTTGAAGAAGCTGGTGTAGATAATATTGACGAGGACTTTGACCAAAGAGAGGATCCTGAGGGAGAGGACCAATCAGGAAGTGGTAAGGATGTGGAGATGGAAGACAGAGATACCAAGAGGTTAAAGAATAATTCAGTTACTCAATCGATTGCACCGGTAAATGGTACGAGTCAGTCCACCTCCTATTCTCGGGGAACCAGTTTGGGACTATTGAAATCAGACTCCATTTGGGTTATGCCAAGGGCGGATCAAAAGAAACTAGAAACTGGTGTTCGAGAAGATGGCCTACACATCTTACATGGTCAGAGTCAAGCTTTGGTCAATACAAATGTTTGTTTACGCGCAGATCAGAAGGATGTCAACAAAACTGAGATGGGAACTAGAGGTGTCTTGAAAGGCCCTTTGGTGATCCATACGGCAGAGAAGACAAGTGCTGAGCTAGTCATGCATGTTGAAGCTGCTGATATGGAAGACCCCATGGTAGTCCAAGCACTAGTAGAGAAGATTACTGTGCCAGGTTATTTCAACACCGGGTCATCTTCTATGGTGGGCCAAGCTATGAAGAATAGTCCAGCCAAGTTTGGGGAGCAAATTGTTGTGCCGTCCTCTGCATTAACCAAATCATCTCCACTACCGACAAAAGACCCGTCTGATTTTGTCGATACTGTGTCATTTCAGCATACAAAGGCACAACTGAAGTCAGCACAGATCGGCAGGAATGCTTTCTCACCAGTGAGGACACAAGTTGTTTCAGCAGCAAATAGTGGTTCACCTTCAGATCAAATTGATCGCCCTAAATCTGACTTGGGTACTAAGGCTGTCCTGGAAGATCCTGTGGTGGTTCAAACAGTCGATGTGAAGACTTCGGAGTCACCAAATGAAACTCAGTCTGATTTCAACACCAGGGTATCTTCTATGGTGGGCCAAGCTATGAAGAATAGTCCAGCCAAGATAGGGGAGCAAATTGTTGTGTCGTCCTCTGTAGTAACCAGATCATCTCCGCTACCGGCAAAAGCCCGACAGAAGTTGTTGATACTGTGTCTTTTCAGCATACAACCAAGGCACAACCGATTTCAGCACAAAGCGGTAGGAGTGTTGTCTCATCAACCAGGACACAACATGTATCAGCAGCAAATAGTGGTTCACTTTCAGGACAATTTAAAGGTCCTAAAACTGACTTGGGTACTAAGGCTGTCTTGGAAGCTCCTTTGGTGGTCCAAGCTGCTGATGAGAAGACTTCGGAGCCAGCAAAAACGCAGTCTGTTTTTGATGCTAGCTGTGTCATGGTTAATCCCTTGGTGGTCCAAGCAACTGCTATAAGGACTGCCGAGATAGGCTCTGTCACTGCAGTGTCCAGTAAGCTTGGAGTTGGGTCACCTATCCAGGAAATCAAATCCGACAAGATCGCAGTCGCACCAAAGCAGGCAAAAGCAATAGCAGATGATTTCGAGGGGAGGCAACGTGAAGAAATGGCTAAGGTTCAGCTCAAGGGCCAGCCCATCTTTTAGGATGCGGTGGGGGGTAAATCTCCTGTGGATAAAAAGGAAGCCTTGGCTGCGATAGTGGGGAAGTTTTGTGCAGAGGATGCCAAAGAGAAGGGATGTGCTGTTTTGTCTGCTTTGGCAGTTTTGGGCAGTAATGCAGATTTGAATGCTGGAGGGGGAGCTTTTGAGGATTCTTTGGAGATGGAGGCTGTGTCAAAGAAGTCTGCTGGGGCTCAACGTGGAGTGGGAGAGGCTGATTTCATGATGCCCATGAATGCTACTCCGGTGGAGCATAGGCAAAGCGAAAGACTTAGGAAGCAGCAGTCAGGCGATGAGGATTCAATCAAGAAGGCTTAGCGGCGTGCGAAAATTCGTAATCTCGAATTGGATCCAAGTAAGTCTAGTAATAAATTTTTAATTTTGTCTTTTTTCGATGAGCAAATTATTGAAAAAGTGTCTAGCATTGGAATTTCTTTAGGTGATAATAATGCTGAAATTGACAGTTCGGTTAAAAGTATTAAGAATATTGAGTTAGGCAGAGTAAAAAATAAAGGTCATGTGGAGATTGAAGAATTGGTAGATGAGGATCAAGATGGCTTTGACATATCTTCCCTTAATCATTTTTGTAGTGATTTAGATGGTGAGTATATAGCGGATGATGACAACGATTTTACTTTAGTAACCATAAAAAAGAGGTTGTCTAGCTCCGGAAAGAAGAGAAGTAATAGTTCCTTTAATAGGCCAATAAAATTAAAGTTAAAATGAAAGGGCTCTTTTGGAATAGCAGAGGTCTGGGAGACTTGGCTAAACATCGGTATATTTGTGAGATGGTTAAGGAGCAACAATTAGACTTTGTGGCTATTCTTGAAACTGGTAAAAAAGATTTTTCAGTTTCTAGTCTTAATCATCTATGTGGGGGTCAGGATTTTTTGTGGCATTTTTCTCCACCGCAAGGTCGTTCGGGGGGCATTCTTCTCGGGGTGGACAATAAGGTTTATGATATTGGTTCTATTGATGCTGGTGATTTTTATGTGAAGTTTCATCTTAAAAATAGAGATGATGATTTCCAATGGGTTCTTGTGGCTGTTTACGGTGCAGCCCAAGTTCATTTCAAAGAGCAATTCCTCAAAGAATTAGTTCATGCCTGTAGGAAAGAACATCTTCCCATTTTAGTGGGGGCGATTTTAATATCATCAGACATGCGGGTGAGAAAAATAAAGATAATTTTGAATCTAGATGGCCTTTTTCTGTTTAATGCTGTGATTAATACTCTAGATCTACGGAAAATTGAGTTATCTGGTAGACGGTTTACTTGGGCTAATTCGTTAATTAATCCAACCTTTGAAAAACTAGATAGAGTTTTAATGAGTACAGACTGGAGCATAAGTTTCCTTTGGTCACAGTGCACGCTCTTGAGCGGTCTCTGTCCGATCATACGCCTTTACTTTTAAATACGCGAGCGGCCTCTCACAGAGGAAATCAGCCTTTATTTAAATTTGAACTAGGTTGGTTATGTAGGGAGGGTTTTAGACAGATGGTGAAAGAGGTGTGGAAAAATGAAAACAGAGGTTGTTCTGCGTTACAAATTTGGCAGTGGAAAGTTAGATCTCTCAGGCAATATCTTCGCGGTTGGGCTAAGAATTGCAGTGGAACTTATAAAAAGGAAAAGATAGCGCTCAATTTAATAATTGATGAACTAGATAAAAAATCTGAGCTTTTGAGTTTGTCTAATGAAGACCTTAATCTTAAAAGATATGCTAATGAGAGATTGGCACAACTTTTAAGAGAAGAAGAAATTAAGTGGTATCAAAGGTCCAAAGCGAAATTCCTTTTGGAGGGAGATAGGAATACGCGTTTTTATCATTTGATTGCGAATGGTAAGCATAGAAAGCAAAAGATTTTTCAGCTCGAACAGGATGAGGGGATAATTAGAGGTGATGTACAGTTAAAAAAGTATATCACTAATTATTACAAAGATCTTTTTGAACCGTCCGACACTAATCATGTATCCATGATAGATGGTTTTAGAAATGATATTCCTCAAGTCTCGGATTCTGAAAACAACTTGCTCACCATGCCTTTCTCTGAGAAGGAGGTGGCAGAAGCAATTTTTCAAATGGAGCATAATAAAGCACCTGGACCTGATGGTTTCCTAGCAGAGTTTTATCAGGTGTTTTGGGAAGTTATTAAGCTTGATTTGATGGCTATGTTTCACGAGTTACATAGTTGTTCTTTGCACCTTTTTAGCTTGAATTTTGGGATTATTACGCTGCTTCCCAAAAAAGTGGATGCTAAACAAATACAACATTATAGACCTATTTGTCTTCTTAATGTTAGTTTTAAAGTGTTTACTAAAGTGGCATCCAATAGAATCGCTAATGTAGCGCATAAGGTTGTTAGACCATCTCAGACAGCCTTTAAGCAAGGGAGATATATTCTTGATGGAGTGGTTATCCTTCATGAAACTGTCCATGAGTTGCATAAAGCAAAAATGGATGGGATTGTGCTCAAGCTGGATTTTGAAAAAGCTTATGACAAAGTAAAATGGCCATTCTTATTCCAAACTTTGAGGATGAAAGGATTTTCAGCTAAGTGGTGTTCGTGGGTGGAGAGTTTTGTTAAGGGAGGGAGTGTTGGAATTAAAGTTAATGATGATTTAGGTTCTTTTTTCCAAACTCAGAAAGGTCTTAGACAAGGTGACCCGTTGTCCCCAATTCTGTTTAATCTTGTTGTGGATATGCTTGCCATATTTATTTCAAGAGCTAAAGAAGAAGGGCTTATATCGGGACTTGTTCCTCATTTGATTGATGATGGGTTATCAATTCTACAATATGCTGATGACACTATCTTGTTTTTAAATAATGACATAGAGCAAGCAAAAAATCTCAAACTTTTACTTTGTGTCTTTGAACAATTATCAGGTTTAAAGATTAACTTTCACAAGAGTGAAATTTTTTGTTTTGGCAAAGCCAAAGATGTTGAAATACAGTATACTCATTTATTTGGCTGTGAAGTGGGTACATTTCCTTTCAGGTACCTAGGGATTCCAATTCATTATAGAAAATTAAGAAATAGTGATTGGAAATGTGTTGAAGATAGAGTTGCAAAGAAACTTAGCAGTTGGAAAGGAAAAAATTATCTGTTGGTGGACGATTAGTACTTATTAACTCGGTACTAAGCAGTCTGCCTATGTTTATGTTGTCTTTTTTTGAGATTCCTAAAGAAGTTCTCAAAAGACTTGATTATTATAGATCTAGATTTTATTGGCAAAGTGATAATCATAGAAAAAAATATAGACTTGCTAAATGGAATTTAGTGTGTACACCCAAAGAGCAGGGTGGTCTAGGAATTCAGAATTTAGACATTAAAAACAAAAGTTTACTCGGGAAATGGCTTTTTAAGTTGCTTAATGAAGAAGGGGTCTGGCAAACCTTGTTAACAAGGAAATATTTGAAAGAGGAGTGTTTCGCAGGTGATTAAGAAGCCTGGGACATCCCATTTTTGGTCGGGTCTAATGAAAATTAAAGATCTTTTCTTTCGCTTTGGTTCACTCCAGATTAAAAATGGAATGCAAACTAGGTTTTGGGAAGATATTTGGTTAGGAAGCTCACCATTAAAAAGCCAATATCCATCCGTTTATCATGTGGTGAGGAAAAAGAATGATACAATAGCTAGTATTTTAAGATCGACTCCTTTAAATATCTCGTTTCGTAGACCTATTATTGGATCTAAGTTACAGGCTTGGAATGAGTTAGTGTCGAGAATTATTACTGTGCATTTAAGTTCTCAACATGATATTTTTAGGTGGAATTTAAACAAATCTGGGCTCTTTTCAGTTCAGACTTTCTATGCGGCACTTATTGGCAATTGTCAAGTCCCCACTACGCACTTTTTGTGGTTACTTAAAATTCCTTTAAAAGTGAAAATATTCCTGTGGTATCTCAAAAGAGGGGTAATTTTAACTAAAGATAATTTGCTCAAGAGAAATTGGAGGGGTAGCAAAAACTGTTGTTTCTGTGTTTCAGAGGAAACAATTCAACATCTTTTTATTGAATGTCCATTTGCACGTCTTGTTTGGTGGGCTGTGCAATGTGCATTTAATTTACCTCCTCTAGTGAATATAGCCAACTTGTTTGGGAATTGGTTAGATGGTATTCCAAACATTTTAAAAACTCAACTCCTTATAGGAGCCAGTGCCTTATGTCGGAATGATGCAGTTTTTGATAAAAAAAAAAGGCCATTACTAATCCCTTACAGGTTATCTTATTGAGAGGGCACTGGATGAGAGCATGGGCAACTATGCAGAAACCAAACCAGAAGGAGTTAATGTTGAATGGAAGTGCCAAGTTGGAATATGTGGCGAAACAATTATTTCACAACCATGGGTGGCAGTGTAGTCGAAGGATTTGTAATGACTGATTTTAAGCATTATGCGTCTTTTGGTTGTAAGGCTTCGAGCCGCTTTAATTAATTGGCTACTTTCTGGTTGTAAGGCTTTGAGCCACCTTTAAGGGGATATTTTGGATCGTGGTAATAAATTGGGCTGTGTGCATCCTTGATGCAGAAGCTGAAAGAGACTTTTCTCTTCCATTATCTAAAAAAAACCTATCTACTCGCCTGCATGCACATGCTATGCTATCACTCTCCATCTACTTTCTCCATGCCTATCATTGCTTGCGTATATACATCCTTTTGGATGGAAAAGAAGCAAATGCGTACGTGAGCCATTTGTCTTTAGTTTCTCGGTTTGGTTCAGTGTATGCTTATATGGGTGACGTTGAGAATGAGAGGCACCAGGAAGAATTGAAGTGCTGTATCCATATGTTGTGGAATGGTAGTTCTCTTCGAGCTCCTAGTCACCTGGCAACGCAGAGACCAACGGCATCAGTTAGTCCTTGGAGAATCTGTCTACTAGTCTTCGGTGGAGTGAGTTGCGATATCATCCTTTCCCGGTGTTTTTTTACCAAATCTTTTCCAGGTTTTATATGAACTTTTGTTCTTCTTATTTCCGAGGGAAACTGCATGCACAAATTAATTAGCTCCCATATATGTTTTACTTAACCTGGTGCATGGTGTTAAATAGTATACACTACTGCAAGACCGGTTTCTGGCTACACATTCTCTGCCACGGATAGAACATGTATTGCAGGAAAAACACTATGGCAACACTTTTGTTGAAGGCCTTGTGTGCAGCAAGTGTAACTTAGTAGAATGTGTCAGAGGCACACACATTGAAAAATTACCAAAGTTCATCTTGATATGACAGTTATTTTGGTAGTTGACAAACGTCATATTTGTTTTCATGTTTGGTGACCTTCTTTTCATCATCTATATACATTATACAGGATTATAGGCCCATCAGTACACATTTTTCAATCCTTTTCTACATTTTTTTCAATCCTTTTTTAACCGGAAATGATATTATATTGGTCGGAGTGTGTTTCAGCAAAAAGCAATGAAAGTACAGAGTCTTTTAGCAAATGCACTAAAAACTAGTGTCCTAGAGCAAATGCCATAAAACCTAAGCGTGCTCTAGCCAATTTTGCCTTAATTAAAAGCCCACACCTGCTGACCTGTACGCCTTGCTCTTTTCAGTTTGTTTCTTGTTCTTCCCTGTATGCATATCAAGTAGACTGATTTGGGCAAATTTGGGCAAGGCAAAATATAGCCGGCCACGTTCAAGAGGCATCTTGCGTCGCCTTAGATTCCTATGAGCTGCATGTTCGATCGGCGTCACACACAAAAAAAAAACAATAACTTGCTACATCGTATGCTAATCAGCATGGTTATGTGCTCCAAGGATAATGAACTTTTTTTTATTATAAAACTATTTTTAATTAATTTTTATTACTAACATCTCACCAACTTTATTTCTAATGCTGATCCTATTGGCCATGCCACCACTCATGGCATGGCAAACCAACATTGTCACACCAGTGTCATGGTGTGACTAAATCCTATCACTCCACCACTAGTGGTGTGTGTGAGAACCCGAAAAATTTAAACTAATTTAAACAATGCAAATCGTTTTTTAACAGTAAATTAAAATTTTCTAATCAAGAGCAAATTATAATCTCAATTAATACTAAAAAAACCGCCCTTGCAATCTCATATAAAATAATACATTTAGAATCCAACAACAGATTATACCACCGAATTATTAGACGCAGGACTAAATCATCGGTACAACTCGAAGTCAATCACAATAATTCAACGCAAACAGACAGACAATATTAAAACCATCTCAAAGTTATATACCAGAATGTGAATTCTTTACCAGCCATGGTAAAACATTAGAACCCAGAGTCATTTACAAAAATTCGTTACAAGCAGAATTAAAACATTAACTTAAACTCTGAATTTATTACAAAAATCCATCTCCAAGAAGTACAATGAATTTGAATTTAATAATACAACCGCACGTCATTTTCAAATGATTTGCAAGATTTAATCTACATCAAATAAGAAATATAAACAGTACAACTTTGATTAGATTACAAAAGATAAAATAAATCTTGCATTCATATCGCTGAAGCCCTCTTTTCCATTTGTCCATTAAATGCCAGTCCATAGAACCATCCCTTGATCCACATTTTTCATCGCTCGTCAAGAGACGTGGAAAACAATTAGCAAGCCAATTGAGAGTAGTAAATAGAAATCAGAGTATAGAAGGTTGCCGTCAGATTTAGCAAAGTACAGCCAGAATTCCCAAACTAACCTAAATCAGCTGGCACCATGATCATCAGGGTTCTCAAACCCACCTCAGTCAATTGGTACCCTGATCATCAAAATACTAGGCCAACCTAGGTTAGATGGCACCATCTCACCTTCCGTGGGTCTTATCACCTAGCATTGTTAAACCTGATACCCATGTTTTACTTACCTACCTCAATCCGTAGAAGTATCCGAAAACAATGCCAAAGCCCACCTTTGGACTAAAGATCCTTAAGCCCATAATAGTAGAAACATCCTTTGGACCGGAGGTCCATCAGCTTTACCCCACCCAACAGTCACTGCCAGTCAAAAGCCACCCCTCGGCCAGCCTTAGAGTTCATCTCCCGTGCCACAACACCACAACCCCACTCTTCACAAGCCAGCCAACACCTCCCCCTTTCTCCTTCACAAGAAGCCAGTCGAAACAAAGACCACCAGAGGAGCCACCGGTGGAGAAGAGCAAGGAAGTAGGGAAGGCAAAAAGGAAGCAAGGAAGACCTCCACGGCACCTCCATCCAGCATCGACCACCCAGTCCGGCAACAGACCGATAGCAGGGAATCATCAGTGCAAAGGAGGCACCAACCGAACCATCACCAGCAACTCTTTGCCTTACCATTTCCAAATCGAACCCGACAAAGGTAACCCCCCTCTGTTAGCCATTCCTATTTTTGGCCAAAAATGCACCCACGGGACATCACTGATTTTGGCATCACAGAGCAAAGTGGGTAGAGAGTAGGGATAACAAGTACCTTAGACACCCCCACAAAAGACTCAGTCACCCTGCTCATTCATCGGCCATGTATGAACCCAAAATCGACCATCGCAAAACAATGCACAGAATGCCTAAACTCACCATAGCCATGCTATCCAAGACCACCATAGCCCACCATCACCCACAAGGAGGCTCAGGAACCATCAAAGCCCCCCTTTTCCTCATGCTTAAGCATCAAACAATCGTAAATCAACAAATGTGAATCAATGCTCAAAAATATAAAAGCAGAAAATCTTAGATTAGTAGAAGAAAGAGGGCGAGCCGGAGCTGGGGTCGAGCAAGGACGGGCCGTGAGAGTGCGAGTAGGCCTAGGCAGGGGCGCGCGGTCGCAGGAGGCGGCCAGAGGCCAGCCGGCCGATGGAGGCGCACAAAGGCTGCGACGTGGGCCGGAGGGAGTAGAACGCCGGGGAGGTGACCCGAGCTACGAGGGAATAGTGGAGGGGCAAGGGCTAGACCAAAGAGGGGCGCGGGCGCAGGGCTGGTGGAGCTAAAGCCGGGCGGCGGCGGTGGTGGCACTAGGGGCCGGGTCGGCCGGGTGGAGGGTAGAACTGAGGAGCAAGGTCCATGGAGGTGCAGCAATAGGGAGGGGGAGTAGAAAAGAAAGATGGGGAAGAAAGTGAGATGCCTGGGGGGTTTCGGCTGGGAGGGAGATAAGGGAGAGAGAGATTAGATGAAGGTTAGGTAGAGAGGGGGAAATTAGGGGTTAATGAATGGAATTAGTAGTTAAGAAAAATAAGATTAAGTAAACCCTAGCCAGGATTCGTGGCAGTAAATTGCCAGCAAAATAAAACACTAAGTGATAGATCATGTGGGCAAGTGTCTGACCAAATAACTTTGTATGAGCCGCGTACGATTAAGTATCAGTAGACCGAACTAGTAGAAAGAAAATGCTAGAAAAAGATGTAAAACAAATCTAAGGCTAATTATTGAAATTAATCATCGGTTTGAACCACTAAATTAAATTGATAGTTTGATGCATTAGAAATACTTTAATCTGGTTAACATAATCAAAATAAACAAGCCGAGACTATTTAGAAAATTAAATAGCTGCATATGCATTTAAATAAAATCACTTAGACTTATTTGCCCGAATAAAATTTGGTAGACCTAATAAAAATATGAGTACGAGTAGTATTTTATTTCCCGTTCGATAAACACGAGTTCGGCAACCACTACCCTAGAACGAATAAACCGGGGAACGACTATAGTGGGGGAGTGCTAACTTAACAAGGAATCAAAAAATTGTTATTAAACAAAATATGCTAGCAAAATAGAATGCACTAAATTATGTACGTATAATATCACCCAAATTTAACTAAGTATTTCTTTGTTTATTATTCGTGTTGTCGTATAATTACAGAGGACGAACCAGTGCCGACTGAAGTAGCTGAACAAGGATTTTTCGACTCCGATCTTTTCTACAATTCCAAAGGCAAGCTTATCTCTTGAACATAAATATGTACTTGCATCAAAACTATGTCTCAAAATTAAATCGGATTAAGATGAAAATGGGAAGATAAGAAATGAGAATGAGTTGAGGAAGGAGCATTACTAGGCTAGTAAAGGGGACTCGGGCAGGGGAACGCGACGATGATGATGATGAGGAGGAAAGATGCAGGGCCCCTTTACATATGGTTAATATATAAGGACCAACAAAACTCTTACTCGGTCAGAGGCCGTATCTAAGTGCCAACTATTTTTTTCGTTTCGGCGGGTAGAAAATGATACATTGTTACGTAATCATCTCCACAATGGGTCACGTTGGAGTGTTGGGAGCAAGAAGTGAGCCGCCCCAAGGTAGAGTGTTGGGCGCAGGGGTAGAGAGCCGCACCAACCAACATTACTAAAACTCGATCGACGACAAGGTCAGCACCGTGACAAGGTCAGTACCGACGAAAAGTAATGGGTGGAGACTTAATCACGTAACTTGAAAAACGTTCTGTATTCTGAACTCGAAATCACATCAAAAGAATTGTAGTGGACCCAGTTCAAAGAGAGTTCAGAGTAGCTATTGATAAAGTGGTACAAGCCTCCATAGTGCTAAATAAAATCATGAATTCATGCCAGTCTCCTGGATTGGAGTATACGGGAACCACTGGGGGTCTATCTTCTCTCCGAGTGACAAGTAGTGTTTTTAGTATTAAAATCTGCCACTTAATGTTTTAATGAGTTGTTATTTTCAGAAAAGAGATGATATAGAAAATGTGATAACGAACAGAGATAAGTCATACAGTGCATCTTTTGCTATTAATGCTTGCTGAGTACATTTGTACTCAACCTTGTTAGTATTCTCCTTTGTAGATCCTAATCCGGCCGGGAAATAACCCGAGTGGGACGAAGGACACGCAAGTGCCGATGAGACCGCATGAGACGAGGGCGCTTATCACGAGGAGCAGGGCAAGGTGGGTACCATATTCGGCGCGGGGGATGAGTAGAAGACCGATAGAGCAAGGAAGGCAAGCAAATGGACATAGTCCCATTTTGTAGTTATAAATTACTATGTGTAAGAACCATAGCCTTGCATGGCTAACTAGACTAAAAAGTATAGTTTCTATCTTATTGTTATGTTGCGCCAACTCTAGTAAGGCTTACTATTCGTTGGAGCGGTGTCCTACTAGGCAGGCGAATAGTAATCCGTATACTTAAGTATGATTACCCTCCGGGGTAATAACACGGGGCGCCACAGTGTGCAGTGTTGTTTAGTCACGCTAACACCAGTAGAGTGACAAGAAGTTCTATTCAGCTAGACTTATCCTATGGCGTGGCAGTGTTGTGTTGCCACGTCACGGGTGGTGGTGTGGTCAAAAGGGTTAATTAATAATAAAAAATTGACGAGGGATTAGTAATAAAAATAAATTTAAAAATGGATTAATTAATAATAAAAAATGTTCAAGGATGAGAGAGCACACTTGATTATGTATATTCGCATTGCGGCTGCGGAACCAGAGGCAAATAACAATGACTGCTAGGATTCATCCGGCGCCGGCCAAGGCTCGCGGTGAAAGACGGATATGCTGATTGTTTTGTAACAGATCAAGGTTAGATTTGTATCAGATAGTATACTCTGTATTCATGTATATTCAGCGGCTGTTGAAAGTGATGCATATTTCGACTAATTGTTTGAGGGCTGGAGGGCAAATTGTGATTTGTGACCATCGGAGCATTCAACTACAGGATTCAGTTAGATGTGCATTTGGTTGAGGAATGCAAGGTTCTTTTGGAATATCTCAAATAAAAGTTTTATTGGAGTGCCTGTGGATAACATTTTTCCCTTCAAATTGTCGGAAAGAAAAGGAGCAGAGAAAAGGGGTATATATTTTCTTCTCCTATGACTATGCAGGCTGCATATCAGGTGCACAAAGTCCATTTGGTGCACATATGGAAAAACTTTTTGTTTGGGTATCAAATTAGCATAAAAAATTCTGAAAAAAATTCTAGATGTAATTTATGGTGTTTTGTTCCACCCTTTAAAATTTGAAGTTCAAACTCATAGTATATTAGAAGATACAAAAAAGAGAAATTCTGACAGATGATAGATCAAATGGTGCTAGAAAAAAAAACAGGTAAATGTTACTATTCACAGTAAACTTCTCTTTTTTGTATCTTCTAACATACTTTGAGTTTGAACTTCAAATTTTAAAGGGTGGAACAAAACACCATAAATTACATCTAGAATTTTTTTCAGAATTTTTTATGCTAATTTGATACTCAAACAATTTTTTTTTATATATACATCAAATAGTACTTGTGCACTGATATGCTGCCGACTATGCACGAGCAGTCTTCGTTCCACTAGCTTGTCTCAGTAATTTCTTATTCTAGGGGTCTAGAAATTCAACGCGTATAGTATTCGTGATGAAAAATGTGTGAAGAAATAAAGGTGCACTTTATTCTAAACTAATTTATGATAGAGACGGATATCACCATGTGTCCCGCACCGCAGGTAAGAATGGAACAACATTAGAAACGAAGTAATTAAACTACACAGACATCTACGTTTTCTTTTCTTTTCTTTTTTGAAAACTAACATCTACTTAAGTTGGCCGACTGGAGACAGAGCCCCGAGTGCTTATTGCACTTTGCATCAATAACACACCTACTGCTCTCCTGATATGAATATCATGCATCATTTATTCGATCCTATCAAATTTCTGGTAGCTAGCTTCCTCCCGTCCACTTCCTATATATATTTTTTTGTTGAGTTTTGCAAGATTCTGGGTGAACAAGTTGGTGTATGTAACTCAATATGATATCAGAGCATAGAGGTCTTGAATTCAAAACCAGGCTAACGTAATTGTTTTTGGAAAAATATTCGCGGCACACTTCGAGTCCACGGCCCACTTTGAGTCCACGTCTTAGACCTATTGAAGCATATACGTACCTACCTTTTCTTATCAGCTTAAGTTTTTAGGTAAATTGGTTGATATATGAAACCCAGAGAAGATATCATGTGCTACGAGAGAATATCATGTGCTACCTACCTATAAGGTGATTAGGACTCACAGAAAAGCTCGAAACTCGCGAGCTAGCTCGTTAAGAGCTCGTCTCAAAACTTTATGGGTCGAGCCGAGCCTCCTTTCTAGCTCAGTCTCTTAACGAGCCAAGTCGAGCTAGCTCGTTAAGACCTAGTAACTAAATAGCTCATGGGCCGCTTTTGTGTGTTGATGTTATCATGGGCTCATGAGTTTGATGTTGAACGCATTTCTTTAGCTAATAGCCAGGTGGCATGTAACTAGTAAGCACTCCTTTTCTTTTGCTTAGTGTTGCTGCTCATTTTGATCTATTTTTTCACCACTTAAAACTGATTACTACTTGTGTTGTCTTGCAGATTCAAAAGGTATGCTTGTTTTGTGGCTTTTTGTGCAGAAACCGAAGCTTGGAAAGCTCTAGTCATGGAATTAGGGCTGGCAGAAAAGCTAGCTATTTGAACTTTGAAATTTGGATTGTTAACTATTTTGGCGGTTGTAGTTGGACTATTGAACTTGGGTGTGCAGGTGATGACTTTTGATGTGGAAGACTTTTAATTAGCTGTATATTTAAATTATTGTATGTCATGTAACCATGTTAGCATGCGCTTAGACTAGAAATTGTTAGGATTGTTAATCGGCTCCTGCTTAATTGCCTATGTTTTTACTTCTATGCTATATAATTAGCTGTGTTTTCATTTATATCGTCCTCCGATCGCTCAGCTTGTCTTGGCTTGCATGGCTCGCAAGCTGCTCACGAGCAGCTCGAGCTTTTATCGAGCCGAGCAGATAGCCAGCCCTAGCGCAAATGATCACGAAAAATTCAAAAACAAATTGGTAGAATTGACACAAAATCAATCTATCGTACCATCAAATTTCAAATCTAAATTCGATCTACACTTAGAGAAATAAAAAAAGATAAATTCAGCTCAAAAGGAAATAATAATAATAATAATAATAATAATAATAATAATAAAGGTTCTATTCACACGGGAGAAGATCTCGGGTGTGTTTGGTTTGTAGCCCCAGTTTACTTGACCAAAATTTGATAATACCTACAAAATTTAGCTAATGTTTAGTTTGGTTCCAAATTGTGACATCATCCTTGAAATTTAGTAGCGCCCGAGTATTTTTTGACATCATCCGATTCCTTTGCCTAGAAATTGGTAACGCTGCTTGTGCACTCTGTTATAACGTGGCAAAGAATGGTTGGCCGTATTAAATGCTTTAATTTGTTTATTAACAAGCTTCAAATGGCCATATCTTCTAAATCGTGTACCTGATTTGTGGTCCGTTTGAACCATTGTATTCCTTGTGATTTAATCAACAAAACAAGACCCACATTGGCTATATTTTAGTAAAAAAAAATTATATGTCATATGAGGCCCACGCGTCATACTCACAATTTGAAAAAAAAATTGACAATCTTTTTAGCAATTGGTATGGTTGCAATCCAAACATCTCTACTTTACCAAAGTCTTGGTCATGCCCTAATTTTGGTATTGCCAAAATTCTGGTTCGGCTAATCGGAAGCACAAACCAAACAGGCCCCTCATGTGCGACACCCTTGTGGCATTGTAATGTTACCCTCCTCAAAATACGACACAAATAGTTATAAAAAATCACTTTGTAGTGACTGGTAAAGAAGAGAGTCGATCGGGCCAGTGGCGGACGCACCACCGGTGCACGCAGGGGCGTGCACACCGGCTCTATCCGCCATGCCCCTGGAACCCCTACTACTACTGTCTCCTCTGCCGGGTCACCAAGTGCACAAAACACCGGCTAACACAGTGGCGCCATGAAGGAAGGAAGGGGAGCAGCAAAGCTTTTCGAAGAAGAAAGAACTCTGGAATTGGAAGATGGAAGACGGTAAGGAACTCATTAGGCCGTCTGGGCCACATTCATTCCATAATCCAATATCGTAGAGCCCATTTTCGCACTCCTCAAATCCCTAATTCCCCATTCCCCACTCCCCAAATCCCCATTCCAGATTTCCCCATCCCCACTCCCCCTAAATCCCTAATTCTATCCCACGTGGATGGCTAGGAACGCTGGTGGTGGCCGGGCGACGGCAGGGCGAGCGATGAGCTAGGGCCTAAGGGCAAGCGCAATGAGGAAATCGAGGGCCGGCCGAGGCGAGCCGCAGTCTGGGGCGAGCTGCGTAGGCCCTAGGCAGTTGGGACTTGGGACTTGGGGGCTTGGGGCCGGTCGCTGGCCAGGGGCGAGTGCAAGCGGAGGCGCGTGATGCTGAGGCAGTTGAGCATCGAGGTGCATGAGGAAGAGATTGAGCAACTGTCTAGTGAGGTCAAGGAGATAGTCAGATAGATAAGGACTAAGAGGCAAGAGCAGTCCTGAGTTGCTGACAGCTAACTAGCTGAGGTAATCACTAATCAGGTAAACCGTAAACTGGTAATTGGTAAACTTAAAATTGGAATGTTGAGATGATGTTGTGAACTTGTGAGTTGTGATGTTGTCTACTTGTCTAGTCTAGTTACATGTACTTAGTACTTATGGATTATATATAATTTATTGTAGATTTATAAAAGATGGACAAACAAACTTTGCATAGTTATTTAATCCGGATGACACCAGTGCCGACTTGCACAACAAAGTCTCCGATGAATGGTTCAATAACTTGATGCTGTGCTACACTGAGCGAGAGATATTCAAAAGCATTGATGATAAAACAATCATGGATCGTTTTCAACAGATGAAATCTCATAGAATGGACTTGCCTCTTACTCCTAGTCATAGCTAGCGGTTTTGCGGTATGTTCCATACTTTCATTTCATTTCAATGTTTGTAATTAGTCATAATTTTTTGATTGTTTTACTAATTTAGCTACTTTTATTCCACAGATTGCTACTCGCACGTATTTATAGACATTTGGATTGTTATGTTCATTAGGCAGGTACTACCTTAAGTTTATTTTACATCATCGCTTTATCTTTTGTTTATTTATGTATGAATTTAGATTGTATTAGACACTCAAATGTATTATGTACGTTTGATATGATTATATCATATTAACTTTCTGCCAGTGGCGGACGCTCTCTATTTTTGTCCTGCGTACACTACTGCTTTCTCCCATGAGCACCCCCACTATTTTTGTCCTGCGTACGCCACTGACCAGTGGATATCATGTGCTAATTAATGTGTTATAATCTTTGCATTTCCCTCCCTCTTTCACACCATATATAAGCTGTTGCTTCTAGTCTTCTACACTACTTCCCATGGAGAAGCAGGTTTTTATACAAATACTCGACTAGTTTTTACATGCCATTTTTTATCTGGAGCAGAATGCAGTTTGGGAATGGGCGGCATCGGTGATAATTCTTTCGGATACGCAGTCTCTGTTGGTGAGTCAATCCATTTATCCTGCGTAGTAAATTATCAAAATTCTAGCTATCTAGCCTATGACCTATGTAAGGTGAGTCTCATTGGTGAACTAGCAGTTCCTAGGTTTTGATGACAAATAAATAAAATTAAAAAAAAGATGCTTCAGATAATGATGTATACTTAGGTCTGGTAATGGGTTGGATTGGAACAGGCGAAACAGGTTGGGTTTCAATTTGGGTTGGCTTTGGATGGATGGAAACAGTTTGAGGCAGCTAATGGTTTGGATTGGGTTTGCACCGAAATCAGGTTGGTTTGGTTTGGTTTGGATTAAGAATTTTTGGGTTTGTATAGTTTGGACCCACGGATTGGCCTTGTGGGTTGGAATGGACTAGGTGAGCTGGCTCTTGGCTGCCGTGTGAGTGCGTGACTCCATCATCCTCCCCTATCTCCGCCTTCCTCGCCGCCTCCTACAACGCCAAGGAGATCCAGATCCAGCAAGCCATCCTCCTCTCCCTCGACTCTCGCGCCCCAACCACCACACCTTCATCCTCTTCGCCCATCGTCCCCTCCTCTTACCACGCAGTTGCAGTGTTAGATACCAAAAATTCAGAAGAACTGAAAAGAAGAAGAGCTTTGCTGGATGTAGAGAGTCTGCAACACTTATACTGCTTCGTTGACTTCACTCAGGTGGTAGGAGTGGACGAGATGCAGCTTAAGGACACGATAAAAGAGGATCCAACGAATGAAATTCAATTACACTAATTCAAGTAGTACTATTTACTATAACTCATTGTAAGAATCGGCTTTGTCGTTTTAGCTTTGAACTTTGACTGTATTATGGCTTGTAAAACTGTGAAATTGTTCAGGTATAAGAGCTGATCGCTATGGTGAATGAGAGGTATCAGAAAAGCATATTCTGAGTCTTAGTTAGGTCTCATAATAGCGTGGTTCTATTCCGTAGAACACTTTCCCCATTTCCGTTTGATTCCCAAATCTGTGAAAATTTTAAGCCATGGTAAAATCAGAGAGTAAGAAAAATTTTAAGCCACGGTAAAATTCTAAGTCACAGACGGTTTTTAATATAAATCGTCTATGATATACGGAGACATCACAGACGGTTTGTAAATAGAACCGTCTGTGATACTTCACAGATGGTTCTTAACAATAACCGTCTGTGACGACTGAGATTATCACAAACAGTTCTTGTTAAGAACCTTCTATGATGTATCACGGACGGTTCTATTTAAAAATCGTCTGTGATAGTTACATATCACAAATGGTTCCAAAAGAACCGTCTGTGATAATTTCATCACAAACGGTTCCAAAGGAACCGTCTGTGATGAGGCATCTTCTATAGCTTGTTTTGTAGTAGTGATTGTTTCAGTTTTTTTCCGTACGAATGAGTGGCATCAGAAGAAGATACTCCAGTTGAGACACGGAGAAAGGTGTAGGCAGCTTGAGAATCTGTGTATCTTGTGGCGCAGAGTCCTGGCGCAGGGGCAGGTGCCTCGCGCGGTGTAGATGCTGTGGAGGCAAATATGGCCTCTCTCTCAAATTTATCAAGTGGCGGAGCCACGAGTTTAGCAATTGTAGTACACACTTCAAGAATGAAAAAAAATCTTGTACGATACATAAGAAATTTCATAAGTCCAACACAATTACACAAAAGAGTTTGAAATTAGTTAATAGTGCAATACAAATAGTTCAAATAAAATCTTACATGATCGTCCGTACTATTTCTCAACTTGGTCTTCACAAGATTCATCGTCGAAAATACTCTTTCAACGCTCGTCGTTGCCACCGGTAGGAGCAATACCAATTTAAGAAGCAAGCACACCAACTTGTAAATGTCATGCTTCCTTGTTTCAACAAACTTAGTAGAAAGCACATCGAGATTCTTTAGGCCCTTAAATCTATGATCTCTTCGCATATCATCAATGAAGTTATCAAGTTGGAAAGAAAGTCCTATTAAATCTGTGCTTAAAAATCATTGGGATAAAAGTTGGCAAGGCTAAGCACTTTGTCCCTATCATAAAAAGCAAATTAATTCATAGGATTTAAAGTGGACATGCAAACAAGCAACTCCATATTAACCTTGTCAAACTGATTGTCAAGCTCTTGGAGAACATTATTAATGATAGCAAGATATACTTCTCTTCTAAAATGATCATCATTTGTTTGTTTTGGGTAAAAACGTGATGATCTTCCATAAGACACATATCTACCATCCGGCTTAGGAACTTTGATGTCATATTTAATGCAAAATGATGTTACCTTTTCTTGAATGAATTCTCCTCACCCATCACACCTCATTCGTTGCATTCTATTCTTAGCCAAATTAACAAGTGACATAGTATTAATATCTTGGTCTCTCTTTTGCAAAGACTGAGACAACTAATATGTGTAACCAAGTATGGCAAGCATCAAGTGTGCATTGAAAACAAACACAAATGACTCAAAGGCTCCCACCATAACATGTATTTTTGGCCAATCATTCTTCTGTGAGGGGTCTTTTCTAAGCTGTATGAGTACTTTGCGGATTCTTGAATACATACAAATAATATGCAAAATAGTTCTATAATGAGAACCCCAACGAGTGTGCTATGATACTAATAATACCTAGGTAAAAAAAAATGCAGTTTGTTTTGGGGTGCGTGTGCACCAGGGGCACCCCCCTTAACGCTGCCAGTGAACTTATCAATACCGTTTCGATACCAACTAGTATAGCTGATATATACCATTCCACCACCTAAAATGGTACATAGTAGGCCTGCGTTCCATACCGGCCCTGATAACGGTTAATACAACCATACCGGCTCAATGACAATGCCGGACATATCGGTGGAATTAAAAATACCGGTTATAGAACTCATTGAAGTATATGTTATATTTGATCCTATTACTATATATTTAGAGTAATATTAGAAGTAAAATTTAGTATACATATAATTATATATATATATATATATATATAAATAAATAAATAAATAAATATATATATTTATAAATATATATTATTATATAAAATTCGAACAAGACATCGGTATAGGTCGATGCCGGAATATACCATTTCAGAAGGCAAACCGGTTTCAGCGTATTAGAGTGGAGACAGTGAAAGTAGCAGGAGTCTCCCCCACGACAGAGAGATGTGATGGGGTGGTTTTCTGGTGTGCGGTGTGGCTCAATGTTGCCGCTCTAGTCGAAAGTCAGAACGTGATTTTTTTTTGGCGACTCTAGTAGGAAGTGTGATTTGACAACGGTCTGATGATCCGGGACGACATGCCAGGTTGTTGAATTGATCCTTTTTATCACATTTTTGGTTGCATCATATATGCATAAGAACATATGCACACGCTGCATTTGTTCAAGCGTTCAGGAAGCATCTGAATGACTGCATTGCCTCAGATTCATAAGAGCTGCATGTTCGATCGTTGTCAGAAAAAAGAAAATCCCATGCAGGGGGCTTGAGGGCCTTTTTTGTGTCATTTACATGGACAGTCTAGAGCAAATTAAAATCAATCCCTCTGTTACTATGGCCTCTACATGTCTAGTTGTCTACGGAGCAACTGCACTCTCTTTACTACTACCACCTCTCCAGCAAAAGCACCTATATATATCCATTCACCAGAGATAAATTCTATTCAACACCACACTGCTCTCTTGGCACTTAAAAAGTCGAAGCGTAGCTCCAGAGAAACAACTGATGTTTATTGTACAGTAACTATCTTGCAACGCCACGCCTATATATGCAATCTTTCTTTGAGGTGCAAGTACTTTTTTTCTGTGTCTTTTTTGGGTTTTTCTGTCCCATTTCCCCATTACATTGTCAAAAAATAGCAAAAAGACGCAATAGCTTGCTATTCCGTAGTGCTAATCAGCATGGCTACCGGAATGGGCGGCATCTGGAAAAGAATACTCGGGTGCAAAAAAAGAACAAGCTCTGTTTTGTTTCACGGTGGACTTAGGGTCTGTTTGGATGAGTGAATGGGGTGGTTCTGTATCGGATGGTTCGGGAAATGAACATGTTCATCTATTTGGTTCGGTGAATGAAACAAATCGGTTCAGCACCAAGTCATTTGATCGGAGGGAATATTCGGCGTAGATGCTGTACCATCGCGTTTGAGGAAAAATCGCGAACCACGCGGTTCAGCTTCTCCTTGTAAACCAGGCTGCGTGTGCTCACTCTCCTCAGTGTGCTGTGTCATCTTCCCCCGCTGGGCTCATCTCCTAGATCCACGCCACACGCTTCTCCTCCCCCCGGATAACTTCGTCTGCCTACACATCTTCTCCCCCCACAGAACCCTGTCGCCCGCCTCGCCTCCCCCCATAGAAAGCCGCCGCCGCCTATTCCCTCCATGTCTTCCTCCTCTCCCATGATGTGGTTTTAACGCCGGACTCGACGTAGGCAAGGGCGACGGTGGTAGTAAGATCTGAGCTTGCGGTCAAGTTCGTGCGGTGATCAACCCGGTCTTCCTCCCCTCCCGGATTTGACCCGACTGCTCCTTCTTCCGAATCCGGTCTTGCTCTCATCTCAATAATCGAAGGTATGGATCCTAAATCCCAAATCTCCCTTGTCCGTATGGCCTGATAATGTACTTGGATTGGTTTTTTTTGGCAGATCTAGCTGGTACAGTTGTTTTTATGGGCAAAATTGCTAGATCCCACTTTTATCGTGCTTTGGCATGTCCAAGATAGCTGAAATATTGCTTCTTCGATTTATAAGATGTAATTCAGAACACAAGAATTCGTTTGGACTGAAGAAATTCTAGCTAGTGGAAAAAACACTTCTTGGATTTGTAAGATGTAGCACCGATAGCAATCTGACTTCTAGAAGATTTATGTACGTTAACAAATAACAAGCTACTTTCATCTTCAAGACCCAACAAAACCTGTTGTTCATTACCTGAGAAAGCTACTGATAACCAATACCATTCAATAATTTGTTTATTCATGCTTCTATTTTGCAATATGAGCATCTGTTATTTTGCTACTGATAACCAATGCCATTCAATACCTTGTGTACTGATAACCAATACCATTCAATACCTGAGGGGAGGCTTCCTGGTTAGTGTTTCCTCGTTTTGTGTTTTGAGCAGTGTGTAAAGTTATGACTTGTGAGAGGTATTTATCAAGGTGAACAAATTGGTTGCTGCTAAATGTGCTTGTTCTGCAGATGCTGGACCACATATACTTGCGACGATGCTGCTATGGATGATTTGAGCTGTTAAGAATGCTTCAGGACATAAAAGAGCAAAGGGATCAGGATCTTGTAGTATTGCCTACAGATGTTGCATTCGAGTCTCCTTGTATGTTTCCTTATATTCAGATGTACTTGTTATGAATATTGTGTGTATATTGAAGAGGCCAATGGGCAATATATCTCTAACACCCCCCCTCAAATGCAAAGCGTATGCAATAGCATTATATTTGAAGATGGTTAACACTAAAATATGAAAAATCTAAAGTCTAAGTCTTGATAATGTTGTCGTAGCACGCAGCTCTTAGAAAATATGTCGAGTATCAAAAGATCTCCTCCCATTCTGGGGTCATGCAACAGCCCATAAAGCACAAGGTGCAGGGGCTGAGAAGGTCGACAAAGAAGATAATAAAACCGACATGAATAGAGAGAGTTGTCAAATCAAGTCGAATAGGAATAGGTGGAAGCATGACAGCGCAGATCGAAGCCCAAGACGGCAGCAGTGCAAAGAAAGCGTGGCGACCTTAGAAGCTCGGGGCGGCGGCTAAGAAAGCGGCGGCATCATAACGATTTCTACGATTTGCACACGGCTCAGAAAGAAAAGCAGGAGCGACAGCTGCTGCCATGCATAAGGCAATTCCTATGCTTCTATCACTGACAATAAATTTGTGGACTTGTATGGCTTAGACGAACTCAAAGATTGAGCGGTACAGACTTAGATGGACGCAACAGAAGAAATGACACAAAGGAAGAAAAGACTCAAACTATAGCTAGCAGTAGCACCGCGACCTATATGTGCGGGCCAATCAGATGCAAGTCATGGCCCATGACCATAAGGAAACACCACCAAGAGCCCAGCCATCAAGGATAACTAGCAGCATAATCATGCACTCGTGCTATCCCCATCCACTCAGTCGCAAGTCGCATCCACATTGGCTTGGCCAAGCCGCATCGCCTCGGAACAGCCGAGCCATCCCAATAATCGGGCTAGCACACTCCAATCGCCACGAACACGAAGTCGCTCCTCAGCCCCGAGGAGGACGGCGTGTGCGCCCGAGGCGAGTAGGCCCTCGCGGTGGAGGTCGCGGAGCAGGAGCTCCGCTTGGAGCTCGGTGGCGTGGAGCCAGGGTAGGGAAAGCAGCGCGACGGTGAGGAGCACGGAGCGCGCGAGCACGCGAAGGACGTGCGGGACGGGAAGCCGGTGGTAGTGGCCACGGGGCCCGAAGTCGGCACGGAGGCCAGGAGAAGCGAGATCCTGCTCGGGCAGCGCAGAATCCGATGCAGAAGGGGCAGAATCTGGCGCAGCAAGCGCGGACCCGACTCGGGTGGAGGCCCTCCTAGCGCCAGCAACACGCGGCGCGATGGTCGCAGAGGCGCCAGCTCGAGCGGCGACTTCTCGGTAGGGGAGCGATCGGGAGGCGACGCTTGGGGCAGCTGAGTGTCGAGCCAAGGCGGCGCTGAGCTCGGGACCTCGGGGGCGAGCTTCGGGCGTGTATGGAGCAGACACGCACGGAGCAGAGGCGGCTGGATCCAGGCAAGGCGATGGCTGAATCCGCAGATAGAAGGCTGGCCGATCTCCTCCTCCAACCGAACTCCACCAAGAAAGAATCCAACCAAATCGCAAGCAGATCAATGGATTTCTTCCTCCTCTTCCTGCTACTGGGCCAGATCCGGAGGTGGCTGCGGGGCGGCGCCAAGAGGCCACCCCCGTGAGTGAAGATCTCCCTCCTGGGGGCAGCAGTGGTGGAGGACGAGGAGAGGCTAGGAGGTGGCGGCGGTAGCAAATCCTAACCCTAACTTTGCTCTGATACCATGTTATAAATATTGTGTGTATATTGAAGAGGGCCAATGGGCAATATATATAGGAGTACAAGAGGATTCCTATCTCTATCTCTAACAATACTAATCTCATTTTTTTCTTTCTGATATCACTTGCTCCTTACATCTCTCTGTTCACAATACAAAATGTTGGTTTCTGGAGGTTTTGAGATTCTGATATTCAGATGTTGGTTTCTAATATTCAGATGTTGGTTTCTGGAGGTTTTGAGATGAAGCTGGAGTCCACGGGGAAATCGCCGAGGCCCTGCTGGAGGAAGCTCCAGGTTTTGTGATCAATCTTGATGGTGCATTGTGCTATACGCTGGTTTCTATTTCTGATTGTTTGTGCTGAGCGCACGCCTCATGATTGACAAATAGAACCGATAGTCAAAACTTAATAAGTCACTGGGTGCCTTCTGTTTGTGATGGTTTGTAACATCAGTGTGTCCTGCTGGAGGAAGCTCTAGGCTTCGGAACCTTGCTTGGTGCATTTCAAGGTGAAAGAATCGCTTGCTCTTGTGTGAGAAAGAGATGGGCAAATCCTGTACTAGTATTTCATATTTGGAAGTACATTGGTTGGTATTAATTTTATCAGTTGCTCTCAGCGAAGATGTCCATTGTCTTCTCCGATCACGATAATCTAGCGTGAGCCCATGAATCATCTGATTTTTCATTGCAGAGCAAGAATCTTTGCGAGAATGAGAATGGTTTTATTTTTCTATTGGAGTAATATTCAAGATTTGACTGGGATGTGCTTCAAATAAAATGCCAATCATATAACATATACAAATATACAAGGCAAAAGTGCAAAAAACTAATTTGGACAATCCTGGAAGGTGAACTCACCACCTCCATCAAACCAAACAACAACGATTTGAATCATCTAGAACTATCCTATCCAACCAACCAAACAAAATCTTGCATCATCACATCTAACTAACCAAACACCCTACTTGTATCACCCCATTCAACTTCATCCCATCCATCCAGTACCATCTCATTCCATTCAACTTCGTTCATCGATCCAAACACACCCTTAATACCAATTCAGTGTAACGATGATCGGACGCGGATCCTCTGCATTAGACATCAAAATACAGATAATGAATAGTACGGTGAATTCGGAGTATATGTCAACCGTCTCATCAGGATCCAATGGCTTGTATCTGGTGCTACGGTATATATTTTAAATACGCTGTAAAATGGAATACTATTGTCTACAACTACCTATCTACTCGCCTGCATGCACATGCTATGCTATCACTCTCCATCTACTTTCTCCATGCCTATCATCGCTTGCATATATACATCCATTCGGATGGAAAAGAAGCAAATGCGTACGTGAGCCATTTGTCTTTAGTTTCTCGGTTTGGTTCAGTGTATGCTGATATGGATGACGTTGAGAATGAGAGGCACCGGGAAGAATTGAAGTGCCGTATCCATATGTTATAGAATGGTAGTTCTCTTCGAGCCCCTAGTCACTTGGCAACGCAGAGACCAACGGCATCAGTTAGTTCTTGGAGAATCTGTCTTCGGTGGTGTGAGTTGCGATATCATCCTTTCCCGGTGTTTTTTTTTTACCAAATCCTTTCCAGGTTTTATATGAACTTTATTTCTTGTTATTTCCGAGGGAAACTATATGCACATATTAATTAGCTCCCACATATGTTTTACTTGACCTCGTGCATGGTGTTAAATAGTATACCCTACAGCAAGACTGGTTTCTGGCCACACATTCTCCGCAACGGATAGAACATGTGTCGCTGGAAAAACACTACTGCAACACTTTTGTTGTAGGCCGTGCGTGTAGCAAGTGTAACTTAGTAGAATGTGTCAGAGGCACCCACATCGAAAAATTACCAAAGTTCATCTTGATATGACAGTTATTTTGGTAGTTGACAAACGTCATATTTGTTTTCATGTTTGGTGACCCTATTTTCATCATCTATACGCTTTTTACAGGATTATAGGCTCCGCCATCATTACACATATTTCAATCCTTTTCTACATTTTTTCAATCCTCTTGTAGCCGGAAATGATATTATATTGGTCAGAGTCTGTTGCAGCAAAGAGCAATAAAAGTACATCGTCTTAGTATCCTAGAGCAAATGCCACAAAACCTAAGTGTACTCTAGCCAATTTTGCCTTAATTAAAAGCCCACACCTGCTGACCTGTGCGCCTTGCTCTCTTCAGTTTTCATAGCTTGTTACGTTTCATATCAAGTAGACTAACATTAATCCATCTTGATGAAAGATAAGCGAGCATGCATGTAAGACTAATGAAGAAAAGTTTCATTGCTTACTGAAAAAAGTAAAGAAAAATTCTAGGGCTTTGGTAAGCAAGAAGAAATTATCAGCTCGCATATAGCAGATGTAACGTCCCATTTTTCGGATGGTTAATAGTGTTTACTTTTCGGTTTTCGTTCTTCGCCGTATTTCAAAATTATCAAACTAATTGTGAAAATTTCCTTTCTCCTCTTAGCTCAGGTTTGTGCTTCAAACCTTTTTCACAACTTCGGAATTCAAAATTCGATTTGAATTTCCTCTTTTGCAAATTGGGCCCCTTCTCATTTTGCTTCCTTTCTTTTCTCTTCGGTTTGTGTTTCAAATGTAATGTCCTTAACATTTAAAATTCAAATTCCGGATTGGAGTTTCTCCTCTCTTTTGAATTTCCAGGCCCTTTCGAGTTGGACCTCCTTCTTCTTTTGGGCTCAGCCCATTTTCCTCTTCTGGGCCAAGCCCATCCCCTCTCGGCCCACCTGGTCCATTCCCCTTTGGCCTAATCCCCTAACCCAGCCCCCTTCCCCCCGTTTCGGCCTTCCTTCCTCCTGGCCTGAGCCGCACCCAGCCCCGGCGTCGTTTCCCCTTGTCATCTTCCTCCTAGCGCTTCCTCTCTCTCTCTCTCTCTTTAAGTGGCGGTCTTGAGCTCCTCCTCCCCTTTGCTCTCTCAAAGATGCCTCCCCCAGCTGCCAGCCACGCTAGCCTCTACCACCTGACGCCTCGCTGCACCGCCGCTTGGGCTCATGCCACCGCTCGCCCCGTCCCCTCGACGTCGAGTCACACCCGTGTTGCACGCGCGCCGCCTAGCACTCCCTGCCACTCTTGAGCCACTGCGACGCCGCTGCCACTCTCAGGTGCCCTTTGCAATGCCTGCGCCCGCACACTATCGCCCTGGCTGCCTCACCAACCCGCCACCCTATCGCCTCTGCGCGTAGCGCGCACGCCTCCTCCTTGGGACCCTGCGCACCCCAACGGCTCCAAGCTCCCTCCCGTTGGCCTCCCACACCCTTGACCCCCTATAAAGCTCCCCCTTTGCCCCCTTGAGCTCCCCACGTCGCCCCCGAGCTCCGGTAAGCCCACAAGCAAAAGCCGCCCTCATTTTCATTTTTGGCTGCTGCTGCCTTCACCGCCGTCTCGCCGCTCCGGCTATCTTCCGGCACCACCAACCCCGTCACCGTGAGCCCCCGGCCACCAGGAACATTTCCCCTCAAACTCCCTTGAGGATTAGCCACTGTCGCCGCCGCAATCGCCTTCCTTCCCCACCTCCGGCTGCTGCCTTCATCACCACGTGCCACCGCCTACAGACCTCTTCCGGCCTCCACGTCAAGCCCGTTGGCTTCGCCTCATCGAGGGCCACGTGGTGCTCACCTCCCCCGGCTCAATCCGCCACTGGAACCTCCTCGCCACCATCACCGAGCCGTTGCTGCAGCTTTTCACCACCCGCCGTCGGTGACGCTCCTCCTCCCGGCGCCGCCACCCCGTCATCGGCTCCGCCTCTCACCAGCTCCCTGTCCTCGCGCCCGATCGTCGCGGCTGTGCTCGCTCCCGTTAAGAACGCTGGCTGGAGCTGCCACAGACGCTCAAGGCGCTTTGGCGTGGCACGTTCGGACCAGCCAGTGCCCCCATCATTAAGGCATTAATGATGTCTTAAAGCCTTAATGGCAATCATTAAGTCTTAATGAGGTCCAAACCCCCTCCCCTTGCTCTCACTGCCCTACGAGCCCCCGCGCATAGTAACCCGCCAGCCCTCCCCTTGCTCTCACTGGCCAGTGGGCTCCCTCCACTACAACAAAACTATCACGTAAAGACGCTTTTGTTTTGACGCTTTTATGTCTGTCTCTACGCTGAGAAACACCTCGTATGTAAAGACGCTTCTCAAGACGTTTTATATGACACCACAAAATCTCTTACCGTAGGGGGGCATATATACGTTTACATTTATGTAGAGACGAATCTTGAGATGTTTGAGAATATATCTGAGAATTAAGAGGACAAAATTTTAGTTATAAGATAAATCTTGAGGCGTTTTAGAACATGCCTCTACATCTCTAGAAAAAATATTTTGTTTTAATTATTTTTCGGTGCGCAACCTCTCATTGAAACCGTCAACACTCCCCTCTCTCTCTCTCTCTCTCTCTCTCTCTCGCACAACCTCCCATCCCTCCCCACTCCGATCTGCTCCTGCCGCTCCCCCTCGTTCCCTTACTCAGCACCCTCCTCTCCATCCCCCCATCCTTTCCCGGCGGCCCGGCCCGATCTGCTCCCGTGGCTCCCCCTGGGTTCTCTCCTCCTCCCACCATGGCCACCCCCTTCTTCCTCAGCTCCAGTCGGTGGAAACAGCCATGCACGCAACGCCCCACATGAGATGAGATCCCCTTCCCCTCTCGACCCACCCGCCCCTGCACACTAGATTCCGATCTGATCTCGTTGCCGTCATACGCTGGAGAAGGGAATACAAGGAAGGTGCAGAGCGAGATCCTCCACCACTTCCTCCTCGGCCTCGTCTCCGTCATGGCGCCGGACACAGATGAATGGGAAATATTGGAGCGCCAAGGCGCCCACCTGATGGCGGTAGGGTAGTCCTTCATTATCCACGGCTACAACTCCTACTGGCTCATGTCCTTCGCCGCCGACGAGGCCAAGTGTCCACGAGTGACCGCCGCCATCGCCGAGGCCGCCTACGTAGGGCTCAACTTGTCCCGCACATGGACCTTCAATGACGGTGGCTACCGCGCACTACAGACGGTGCCCTTCTGCTACAACTAGGAGGTGTTCCAGGTGAGCATGGGTAGCACAGCACTTGCTTGATGAAATGCGTGCTCGGGTTGCGCTTTCTGTGTTAGATCAAACTAATAGTTCATTGGCTTGTAGCAATTTTCCGATGTGCACGCCATGCGTTTGATGAAATGGCTCTCTTGTTCACATGCCCAGTGATCACGTTGTGCTTGCCAAAAATTCTTGTTGAAACTAAATGCCTATCATACATTTCTTGGGGAAATTTTTCTGTATCGCTAAAAAAAGGTTGAATCTCTGCATAGCGTAGTGTTTCTTCGAGTTACTGATTGATAGCTGTGTTTGTCTTCTCATTTTGTAAGGCATTAGATTTCGTGGTCAGCGAGGCAATAAGGCATAAGATGAGGTTGATACTGTCACTGTGTAATAACTGGGAAGATTATGGCCCTGTAATTGGCCCTGTAATTATCTGTGCGATGTAGAAGCCCTTTGAATGTTAGTAGTGATAACTTGGAGCCGATGACCCATGTCTGTTTACTGTCGGACCCCCTCCATAGACCATAGATGGGCTATGTTGTTTTGTATAGTGCAATCACTAGAATTACGTTCTTAAGCATAAAACTTGGAAGTTTTTTACAGAGTTTCCACATGTCATGATTCATTCTCCAGAGTTGTGTTGTCTCTAACTGGCAGTGGTGTGCATACTTTGTATCCCGTACTAGTTCTTGCATGTTTCATGCTGATATGTTTTTTTTTATGGTTTTATGTATCAGGACTGGACAGGGTTCACCGAAGAAGAACTTGATGGTATCAAAATGATGATCCAAAGCAATATGTTCAAGTATCTTGGAATTTTGCTAGAGGAAGTGAGTGTTTTGAGGAAGAGGCTTTGTCTAGATTGAGTTGCACAATTCCCGATGATGACGAAACCCAACAGGGTAACATGGTCAAGTCATTTGCTCTGGTGTTTGTTTCTTCAAGCACAAATGCTGTATTGTTGAGTCGTTTTTTTAATGCAGGTGAAAATAAAGCTAATGGTTCAAATTCATGTATATACTCGATAAATGCAAGGCTTAAGAAATTCTCAGATTGGCTTTTGGATATCATAGCAATGGGTGATCTAGATGCATTCTTCCCTACAAAGAACACGTGAATATGCTCCATTTGTCGATGAGATGTGGAAGGACCTCCGCATACAAGCAACATATAAAAGAAAGGAAGAATTGCATTTTTTTTCCCTGATGTTGCTGAGTACTTTTTGAGCAGGGTATAAACTCTAGAGCTTTTAAATTAATATAGTTCCACCTTTGATAAGATGGCACTATGAGCTTAGTCTATTTGTAATATGCATCTAACTATATTTCACTAGATTCTCACTTTCTGTTATAGCAATTTATTAATTCCAGAACATATGCTAATCTTATCTATTCACAATGACAACATCTTGAATTATTCAGCACAGCATATGCTAATCCCCTTTCCAGATCTCTTGTTTTTGGATTTTTCTTGCACTGTTATATGCAAGATTTTTTGTTCTTTTGGTGTTGGCAAAGCTAGTTTGTATCATGTATGGTTGGGCTTTTATTTGTTTAACTGACTTGTCCTATACATGGCATCTCCTTGCAGGCCACTGAGGTGTCGAGCAATGAGTATGGACCTTCAGAGAAAGATGTGATCTTTGCTGAAGGAGTAACACAAGGGAATGGGTTGGCTTTCATTGAGTTCACCCTTGATGAACGTAGCCCATGTCTGAACCTTACATCGACAACCCTAAGGCACATTTGCAGCCTCTTACCAAGTAGTCTCTTAACCTCCTTCATGCCTTGTGCAAAGTGCATCTAAGTCATGCACACTTAAATCTTCTTATATGTTTTGCTTCTCATTTATCAGTTGATTAGAGTAAGTGCGAAGGGCATGAATGATGATGGCTGCAAGTGGGTTGAGATGTTCAATCCTCCTGAGGTCAGTGTCAGCATTTCGTCCTTAGTTTTTCAAAATTAGGTCAACCTTTAGTTTACATAACTAGCAAATTCAGCTGGGTGGCAAGTGATAACTTCTTTTGACACAAAACAACTTGGTATGTTATATTTTTCTAATTTCATCAAAAAAACCAGTCATCTTACACTTTTCTAACCAGGACATTTTTTTTTCAATCGATTTTACAGGATAATTAAGGACTACAAAGAGAATGCAATGGAGATGAAGGAGCTAATGTATTAGTTTCTCCCTGGACAAAGTTTATGGATAGATTCCAACTATTTAGGAAATTTTTGTGTCAATCCATAGGATCTTTTCCTGATGTATCTGTACCTTTTTTATACTGATGTTTGATTCAGTTGTGAACTCCACTTGCTGTAAATTCAAATATTTGTTGCTGCTATGAAGTGCATGCATGCTCTACAGTTTTCTTAGTTTGCTAATTATGAGAATATGATACTTCCATGTGACGACATGTGCTCAACTGTTTTCTAGTTTTTTTTTGGATAACGTGGAATGTCTTCAAATGACGATATATGTTTTCGTTTGTAGCAAAATGCACGAATCAAATTCGAAATAATCCAATTAAATTTGAAATAAAAAAGTTTACAGTAAGATGTCCAAAAAGACGCTTTTGTGTACCTAGAGACGTATATAACGTCTCTACAGAACGTGTATAAATTGTGCGCACATGAATTGAATACATTTGTAAAAGCGTCTCTATTTTTGTTGGCACGCAAATTGGACGTGTCTATATCACTAAAGACGTATGTAAGTGCATCTACTAAAACGGCTCTACATGCATAGACATGAATTTTAACGTCTCTATAAAGCGTCTTATATCCTGTACACATGTTTTACAAGCGTCTCTACGGTTCTTGACACGGTCCGTGGGGAGGCGCTCCAAGGACGCTTTATAAAAATGGTTCTATGATCCTTTAGAGATGAAATAACACGTCTCTAGCCAATAGATTGGACGTCTCTACATGGGTGTTGTGTTGTACCGCGCCATCAGGCTTTGTGAATCGGCGCCCATGTAGCGCGAAACACTGCCCACTTGTCTTGTGCACCAGCTTCTCTCTCTCTCCCCCCTCTCTCTCTCTAATTCGATTTAATCTTCGTTAATTCCGTTCTCCTCTGTTATAACTCCAAAAATTATGAAATAAATTCCTAAAAATTTGTTAATTCAAGATCTTGCTAATGGCATAGGTCTTGTTCAATTTGGAGTTTATTTGTGTATTCTTGTGTATTTATTTGCTCTCTTTGCCGTTTTGCCTTTTTTCGGTATTTTCGCCCGATTAGGATTTGAAGACGCCAGCGATGCCTAAGTTGATCAAGCCCAAGAGTATCAAGATCCCCTTGCCTTTAACCAAGGCGAGTCAATGCTTTGATCATTTTGATTCTACATTTTATGCAAATTATATTCATTTAAATTAACCAAAATTGCATGCTTTAATTATTTAATCAAATGTATGTTAAAGCTTAAGGTAGTTAAACGCCCATTTGTCGATTAATTAATTAATATGCCATCCATTGTTATTGAATCCATTATTCCTTGACACCTTAGTAAATATATGGTAATACTAGCTATAGGTTGTACTTAAGCGACATGCTAGTCTTGCTTAAGTACCGGGGTATTAAAATACCCCAAACAATCATTCTTCAAACATGAAATGATTTGGGTAGTCATTGGGGTCCATTGACTAAAAGGAATGGAAAAATTTGGGTTTACTCCTCAAAACCCTAATAATTGCTAGTACCACATCTGGGCGGATGGAAAGGCGGTGGGTGCTCGGGGAGCACGAGAATGGTTGGATTGTGGAAAGAACCGTCCAGATGGATTAAGGACTTAATCTTGTCACGACCACCCGTGTTAAACAAGTACAACCACAAGTCTGCAAAGTGCAACTTGGCTTAGTAAAGTTATTGAACCCTGAAAGTCATCTCATTGGAGGGGGTCAAGATGTACAAGTGGCGGAGGTACTCGGCTTGAAAGGACACCAAAAAAGGTGAAGTTACACAACAAGCTTAGTCGTTGTGGTTTGGGCACCAAGCTAGTCGTTAGGTAAACATCCCATACAACATATGGGCGTAACCCCGTATGGGTGAAATGATAGAAGGGGTGAGATATCTACAAAGGTTACTGTGACGGTCGTCCAACTACATGACTATGGAATCATGTGGGGTAACGGGTATGACTGTCTCTTGTGGGTACAATGTACAACCTCTGTAGAGTCTAAACTGTTTAAACAATCGCGCCTACGGTCAAAGGCGGACATGGGAATCTTAACTTGAGTTAGTTCTATTTTTTAAACTTTGTGGGTGGTATGGAAAATGTGGATGGGCTCTCCTGACCCTGTGTTGGATTTTACCTGAATTTTCAAGCTCAGTGGTGGTAGAATTGGAGGCTGCTCCAATAAAAAAGATGCATAAGGTAGAGTTTCCGCTGGAGGGAACCTCTACTGAAATAAATATTGCACAATTACTCTCTTTAATAAAATACAATTTGTTAAAATGCTAAGTGGTAGGAATTTGTAATTATGATAATCCAAAACATTGCTTTAGCAAATAAGAGAACCTGAGCCATCTTTGTTAAGCCTTGCATGTATATTATTGCATTGTGTGTTGGCTCGCGAGCATGGAAGTTGTGCTCATTCTCGCTCCTCTCCCCAAACCCTCAGAAGCAGGAAATCCCTGAAGACTACGCATTCTACAAGGATCCAAAAGCTGGAGGCCCAGGAGATAATGAAGCGTAGTTTAGTCTTTAGTTGTTCTAGTCTCGCCCCAGTCTAGTTGACTCCGTTGGTGCTTACATACATCCTATATTATCTGAGTCTTTGGGTAATATCGGACGTACACGGGTTTCCCCAGTAACTTGCCTGTGGAGAGATGTGCTCTTACCTCTTTTTGTTTCCGTTGTCGCTTCCGCTTTTGTAATGTAATCTTTGGTCTTGTTTGGCTCCTTTTGTAAAACCCGACCCGACGCGGTCTATGTAAACTATGTTGTGTTAATTACTGAATGGTATGGTTTTATCTACGCCATGTATAATTTGATTCAGTGATGTATCTGTGAGTGCTATCTACTAATCCAAGGAATAACACAGTGTTTTTACAGAGGATTTGGATTCTCAGAATTCGGGTCCAACAGCAGATTAGCTGTTTCCTTTTCGAATCTAGCTAGGAGTGAAATATATGGGATATAATGCTGCTCTAAAGTGGGCTAGAGCATTGGAATGGGAGGCATCGGGGAGCACACTTCACCGTATACGCGCGGATCTAGATAGTAAATGGGTGCTTCACGTTATATATGTTTCAACAGATGCGAGTGGAAACGGCGAAAGTAGCAGGAGTATCATCAGAGAGTATTGCGTCTGTTTTTCTGGTGTGCGGTGTGCCTCGCTGTGCTGCCGTTTGTTGCCACCAAATTTTGGCAAGGCAAAATATAGCCGGCCACGTTCAAGAGGTATCTTCCATCGCCTTAGATTCCTATGAGCTGCATGTTCGATCAGCTTCACACACACAAAAAAAAAACAATAACCTGCTACTTCGAATGCTAATCAGCATGGTTATGTGCTCCAAGGATAAGGAACCTTTTTTATTAATAAACCTATTTTTAATTTATTTTTATTATTAATCTCTCACTAACTTTATTTCATTGTAACAACTACAACCTATCCCTTTTATTTCATGTAGTCTTTCCCATATTGACCTGGTGTTACTAACACTAATGGCGATTGATAAAATGAGAAATATAGGACACTCCACAACATCAAGATAATATAAGTTTGAAGAAAGTCATAAGATAATATATGTCATGAAACAAATTAACCACGGAAACCTCTACTTGCACAAAATTTTTGAGTCTGAGAAAACTGGCCGACAAGGTCTCATTTGTAAAACCACAAAGTAGATCAGAACACCACGCTATTCGTGGCCAAGATGCCACCTAAATAATCTAACATACAACCATAATGCGGAAGAATTTGAACACTATCTCATCTAATGACATAAAGAGATCAATATTCAAGAGAACCATAGCATGAATATAGTCGAATCCAAGCAATTATATCGAAGGAATGATTAAAGATCACAAGTAATACTTAATCAACCATAACATAGCACTAGGTATCATTCACCATCTAAATTTATTTATTATAGTTCATCAATAACGAATGAAAGATAGAAACTAAATCGTAAGGTTGAACTTGAATATGGTGAAGTGAATGAGCAGTGCGTGTCTACTCCCTCCCAATTGAGCCAACATCAATGATCACCTAAAATAAACAAACAAAGCAAGAATGAGTCCGAGACTCAGCAAGTACAATGAATAATTGGACATACAACAATCATGATCATGACAACATCATTGAAGAATATGAATATAACACAGAATGAATATTTGAATGAATGGAATGAATGAAATGAAGGGACTACACACATACATATACCGGTATAGCTAGTGACACACCCGTCGGTGCTCACCTAAGCCCGTATTTAACAAAATACGGGGATCCAAGTTCCGTATGAAGCGTCCCTAATCGCAATCCCAACTTTTAATCAAAACACTCTCAAATTCCCAAATCTGTCCAAATGAACAACTGTTAAGGAAAAATTCATAACTTTTGAGTCAAAACTCCAAAATCCATGAATCCAATTTTCCTAGAACCTACACAAGCCTAGCTACAACTTTTCAGGTGACTGAAAGATCAAACTAGTTCATCTATGCCTTTTTTTGTAATCCCGAAGACCGATCTGCCATCTTCGGTACTATTAAATTGTGAATTTCATAACTTTTGTTTGGTTCAACCAAACACATTGTTCTAATACTCTCTGGAAAATACAGGAAACCAACTATCTCAATAAAATTATCTTAAATATTTCCATTGTGCAACAAATGTTGCAAATAGTCAAGTAAAACTCTTCTATCCATAACAGAGAGGCAGATTACAGCCTGAGATTATAAAATTCATAACTTTTGATCTAAAAATCCAAAAAATTATGAAATTTAACTTTCTGGAATCACAATGAAAATACCTACAACTCTCAAGGAGACCAACTAACCCAATTCGGCAGTATCCCATATCAAATTTACAGATCTATGTTCGCTGCACAAATCCTGAGACTGATTTAGCATCATGTCTTGCGAAATTCATAACTAATTAACCGTTTATCCAAAAATGATGAATTAGTACGTTTTGGAATGATAACAAAAATTCCCATCTATCTCCAGGAGACACTAATCCCTGAATCTGCTCAGATCTAACCAAAAACCGCGTGTCAACAAAAAGACAGATTCAACCGATCTACTACAGAAATCTCAGAACAGCTAATGAATACGAATCGTATACGAATTATCTATCAAAACTAATTGGGATCACGAATTTGCCCACAAGAATGACGTGAGATGCCGCTGAAACCTTCGCGAAGCCCTCGCGAAGATCACCCCCACCTTCTTCTTCTTCCTCTCCTCTCTTCTTCCCTCTCCTTCCTCTTCCTTATGGCCGACAACAATGGAGAAGCACCGGAGGGGAGGGGCGTGCTACAGTGACGGTGGCGCTACAGTACCCGTGCTACAGTACTTAGGTGCTAGGGTTTAGTTCCCCCCACATGGGCCCAAAGAGCTATGGGCCAAAGGCCCGAGTTCTAAAACTCCTCCAAAATTCTGAATTTTCTCTTTCTCATTATATTTAATTCTAATACTAGTCACTTATATGTTTTATATTTGAACGAGATATTACATTCTACCCCCTTAAAATGTAAGTCGACCTCAAATTCTAACCGTCGAAAATAAATGTAAGAACAACTCGCCATCGAAATGAAACAACAAATTACACATACTAGTCGTGAATGCAGACTCGATATTGCTTTCAAGCATGCGAGACCCTTGCTTCCATGTCGCTTTCCTCTCGGACATATGGAACCACATCACAAATGATGGATACCAACGGCTTACACCTCAAGACTCGCCTCGACCCCCACAGGTTCTCTTAACATGCAGACTCAAAGATTAAGTTCCTACTCGTTGTGCAACGGCTCTAATCGAAATCCTAAGCTTGGATCGCTCGGTACTCACTCAAGACCGAAACATACCGGACATTGCGCATCACAGATGGACCGAGACGGCCATAGCGATACGTCCGCTTCCTAATCGCCAAGAATCGATTTAAAACAAGCTAATGTACCTCGGGCCAACTTTCCCTTTGGTACCAAAAGCACAAACATGCACCACACACATGGAACTCTTGTCCCACTACTCAATCGGTTTCTTCATCTTAATAATGCACAACGAAACTTGTTTTTAAACAACTGTTTTAAAAAGAGAATCCAACTGAAAATAAAGACTTCTCATCGCAACCACGCAATGCCAACTCTCCAACAAAAGGGTCAAATCGAAATTTGACAATTCATCACGAAAACAATTCCACTTTCTAAAGGCAGTTTATGAATAAACACCACGAAAGCCAAAGGAGAAATCACTCGAATGCCCAAACCAAATACTTCTTTTGGTTTGTCCAATTGGAAAGAATCAAACATGCCAACACAAATACCAACTCAAATCATGCGGAAGACATCGGTCAACAGCACAAAGCTCAAGCGAGAATAAAGAAAATGCTTCACTACCCAAGAAAACATCCTTTGTTCTCAGTTTCTCTTTTAGGAATAAAGTTTCTCTCAAACTTTGGAATTTGAATTCATCGCATACCACACGAGCTCAAACCTCTTAATTTAACATCCTCGAATTACGCTTGAACCGAATTACATCATCCACACCTTTGTGGAGAGACTCTTCTGTTCCCACAGAAACATTCTAGACAACTCCTTCTACTAACGAAATTAATTTGATAGATGGCACCCAAAGCACCTCAAAAAACAAAATTCCACGTAATCACATCACCCCCAACTTTCAAGAATAACAACTTAGAATCCTCAGTACACGTGCTCATGTACTACATCAGAAGAGTTCTATCAATGATCATTCCATTGCTCAGAAAACACTATTATTCTAATTTCTCTACACACAATCATTGGGCGTCCAAAGGTCTAGCATAGAAATGCAAAGCCCAGATTTAACCTTCAAGACCTCTACAACGAACCTCTCTTATAACCGATAGAGAAATCATCAGATTAAATCTCTAACATCGCCACAATTCTAACATACTCACTCAATAACATCACCAAAAATCACCTACACAATCTCGCAATACTATCCAATTGCGTTACTCTATAAAATTGATCAAGATTTCCATACCTTCGATAATCCCCAATATTTCAACATGAACTAAGATTCTGGAATTACACTATACCATAGGTTCTACTTAGTCATAACACTACTCAGTTTTACTTCGAAACCATACATTCCATCTCAATCAAATTTCTCCAAGAGGTGAGTCAAAACGAATTCATCTTCTTCTACTCCTCCAATCGCTTGGTGTCAAAATCTCACCACTATAATTACTTAACCACCGCCAAACAAATTGCCAATTTACACTTTAGAAAACTTTACAACACAAAATCTGTTGATCCTTTCTCAAAAGAAAGAGGCTAACAAGGAAAAGTTTCACACATAGGAAAAACATTGCTCCTCACAAATGAGCACGAAACCAAAAGAAATAACACGATAACGAAGATCTTGGAAAACAAAAGTTGAGTTCACGGTTGAGGCACACATCCTCAAAAAGGAATAGCAAATAACAACCAATAAGAAAATGACATTGCAATTGAAACTCAACATCTCTTGTGCGTAAAGAGCGAAAGTTAGGCACGATTCAATTAACCACAAGTTATAAAACTTGACTCCCATTCTCAAATACTCCTTCGCACTCTTTCCTTTTAACACCGAAATTAACCCTTTTGACTAAACAACGATTACCACAACGAACAAGATAAGTTCTTTAGTCCAAACCACAAGAACTAAATTAAGAACCAATAACATTCTTCAACAAGTCACATTTGCTCTAATAGTTCAACTACCCAAGAAACATGAGATCCAAATGATCTCAAATGACAAAACTCAAACATCTTCATTTAAGGAATATCACGAAAAGCAAGCAAATTTTTTCTTCTTAAAGGAATCAATATAATAATTATTTTGGATTTCAACCTCACGCTGCGAACTCGCACCAAAGAGTCTTTAAGATTAAATCACACTAATTTCTTGAGAAGCAATAGGACATTCCAATACATCATTTTATTTAAAAATAATAATTTCAGCTACCACCACTACTACAAAAATGCTAATATCGACGCCGATCACACATTTGCGGTTCATCGAAACCGCTCAGATAAACACAATCTCGATAGCTTTTTTGTTTACCCACCGCTCGTGTTATTCTCCGCGCTAAAACCGTTTATGAAGATATCATATCACAGACGGTTCATGTTTGGAACCGCTCAGTGATACTTCACAAAGTGGTTCCAAACATGAACCGCTCGTGATATTACCCAATATCACGACGGTTTTTGGTTAGAACCGTTTGTGATACTTCACAGACGGTTCCAAACATGAACCGTCTATGATATTACCCAATATCACAGATGGTTTTTTTTGTTAAAAACCGTCCGTGATAATTAACTCATCACAGACGTATATATAGCTCCGCCTCCCCGGCCAACAGATATAGTCTTCTTGATCTCCATATCTCTGGCGCTACGGTAGGTCCATCGCCGCTTGCGTCTTGGTTTGAGTACATCGCCTCACCTCACTAAGCCGGCTCGGTCCATTTCACTATATATTGTCACCGAGGAGCTTCTTTGCCGTCGCCTCTCTCACCGATCGACGACCCACCACGCCTTGACCTTCCCCGACTTTCATTGACACCTTCCTCGTGATTGAGGTGAGATATACCAAGCATAAGCATCCTTTAATTTGAGTAGTTTCAGCGCACGCCAAATCGCTAGTTTCAATCAGCGCCGCTATGGGACATCACCGCTTGGTTACTCGAGGCGAGACCTTAGGGCCGAGAGCCACGACTATATAGCAATGCGATGTTACCCCTAAGCCCAGTTTGAGCTTCAAATTAATCCTACTGTTTAATTTTAATCATTTAGTTAATAAACTAACAAGTCTATGACATGTGGGACCGCCATAGATTTTATAAATAAAATCATGAAATAAAAAATGAGTCACTGACAAGTAGGGCCCACATGTAAGTTAATAAAATCCGAAAAAATGTAAAAATGTAAAAATCGTAATTAAGCCTCAGAAAATACGCTTTCGAAAGTCATCACCCTTTTATTTATTTTCGTGGTTTTCAATACAAACCGTGTGATGGACCGGTCGATGTACACCGAGAACCGTGTGAGTGAAGAGTACATTAATGGTGTGTCTGCTTACAAGAGCCGCCGAGGAGGATATGTTGAATAAGGGGGAATATATGTATTGTCCATGCATTGATCTGCGAGAATCAAGATGTTTAACAACCGAGCGCAAATCGAAGCACACTTGATTCAAGGGGTTTCAAAAGGGTTATACATATTGGACCATCACGATGAAGAGCATATTATACAGAAGTCAACGATATGCATATTATACAGAAGTCAACGATATGTCACCAATGATGTCGATTGTGGTTCCGATTCGGATAGTCTCGCACGATGACAATCTAGATCGAGATGCTTGCGATGCGTAAGGAACCGTGATGAGAGGGAGTATGTTCAATTCGGGCGTGATGGAGGACTCAGAGAAACCTTTGTTCCTGCCGCAAGTCGGAATACACAAGGTTGTCATCCGTGCTTAAACCGCTGAAATTGAAGGCAATCAACGGTTGGTCCGACAAGAGTTTCACGCAGTCTGTTAGGTCTCTTAGCGGACATGCTTCCTGAGGGAAACGAGTTGCCCAAAACCACCTACAAAGCCAAAAGGTTCTTTGTCCATTGGGAATGGAAGTAGAAAGAATACATGCATGTCCTAATGATCAGATCCTCTACCAGTAACGAGTATACAAACATGCATGTTTGTCCGGTATGCAACACATCCCGATACAAGCGTAAGAAGCAATTAGATGACGACGAGGGAATCGAGGTGAAGAAAGGACCTCCTGCTAAGGTGGCGTGGTATCTTGCTGTAATTCCCGTTGAAGCGGTTTTTGCGAACCCAAAGAATGCAAAAGCGTCAGATTGGCACTCAGAGGAGCGTAAGAATGACGGAAAGTTAAGACACCTGCCGATTCCACCCAAAGGAGAAACATCAATAGGAGGTTTGCGACTTCAAAAGGAACCGAGGAATATAAGGTTTGGATTGAGTACAGATGGAATGAATCCTTTCGGTAACATGAGCAAACCGACATAGCACTTGGCCGTGGACGCTCAGATCTACAACCTTCCTCCTTGGTTGTGTATGAAGCGGAAGTATATTTTGTTGTCGATACTTATCCAAGGGTCAAGCAACACAGGAATGATATTGATGTGTACCTCGCACCATTGATGGAAGATCTAAAAATACCGTGGATTGAAGGGTACAGTATGGGATGCGTACAAACGAGAGAACTTCACTTTACGCTCCTTGTTGTTCTCGCACCATAAATGATTATCCCGCCCTTGCTAACTGTCGGGCCGAGTACAAAAGGGGCAAAGCCAGACTCATTTGCTTAGATGATATCGAGAGTGTGTGGTGAATCACTCACGCAAAACCGTACATGCGTCATCGTAGGTTCCTTCGGAGGGCTCACCCATACCGCAGATGAAGAAACAATTGACGGAGAGAAGGAGGACATTCAGCTCCAAGGCATTTAAGCGGAAAAGAGGTCTATGATATGGTTAAGGATTTAGATGTTGTGCTTGGAAAGGGATGTAAATCGAGGACAAGTAAGAAGAACATGTGGAAGAAGAGATCAATATTTTGGGACTTACCTTATTGGGAGCACCTAGAAGTTCGCATCCTTGATCGACGCCATGCACGAGAGAAGAATGTATGTGATGCTTGATTGGTCTCTTCTCAACATTCGTGACAAAACAAAGGATGGTGTCAACGCACGGCTTGACTTGGTTGATATGGACATCGACTGAAGTTAGCACCAATAAGGACCGATAAAGGACGAACGTATTTTCCCCGCTTGTTACACTCTGCCCAAGGCCGAGAGAACCGAATCGGCCGGTGCTTGCATGGCGTGAAAGTTCCGTCCGGTTACTCGCCAACATGAAGAAACTTGTTTCGATAAAAGATTTGAAGTTAATTGGCATGAAGTCTCATGATTGTCATGTGTTGATGACACAAATACTCCTGTTGCAATTAGAAGTATTTTGCCGATCAAGGTCCGAGAGACAATCATGAGGCTATGTTATTTTTTAACACAATTGCTCGTAAGGTCATCGATCCCGAAGGACTAGATGCTCTGCAGACGAGGTGGTGACGACTCTATGTGATCTTGAGATGTATTTCCCTCCGCTTTTTCGATATCATGGTCCATCTCATTGTTCATATTGTGAGGAGATAAAGATGTGCGGCCCGTGTTCCTACGTAGCATGTACCCGCTCGAGAGGTTCATGGAATTCTCAAGTCATATGTACGGAATCGATCTCGCCAGAGGGCAAGATCGTCGAAGGTTATGCAACCAAGAGGTCATTGAGTTCTCGCCTCGATTACATGGCTCAGTCGAGCCGATAGGTGTGCCTCAATCTCGCCATGAGGGAGGCTCGAGGGTATCGGGACCATCGGAAGGAAAGCAATCACTCCAAATATGGATGCGTATGCTCAAGCCCATTTCACGGTCTTGCAACACATGACGGAAGTGTCCTCAGATATCGACCAAAGACAAGGACGTGCTTGACAATGTAATCCGGTGCGGCGGATGTTTGGATCACGAGACAACACAATGCATTTGGTTCAACCAATGGTTGAAGGAGCGACTTGCTAGGAGCTCGTCAAGTGATATGCCGACATGGTTGGCAAAAGGGCCAACATTTACAGCTTGTAACATGGCGAGGATACGACATAAATGGGTACACATTCTATACGCAGCTCGTGATATAAAAAGCACTAACTGAATAGCGGTGTCCGTGATAGATGCATTCAAGACCGATGGGCCGAGGAGCTCTTACTATGGGCAAATAGAGGAGATATGGGAGCTCGACTCGTGCTTTTCAAGATCCCCTATTTCGGTGCCGTTGGGTCCATCTCCCACAGTGAAGGTCGACAAGTACGGCGTCACTACCGTGGACCTCGAACGTGTCGGATACAAAGACGAACCATTCACGATCAAGCAACCAAGTTGTTCAAGTCTTCTATGTTACCGACCCGCAAATAAGAAGCGCCACGTAGTGCTTCATGGAAAAAGGAGGATTGTCGGAGTTGAGAATGTAGCGACGAGGAAGAATACAATCAATTTGACGAGTTGCCTCCTTTCGAAATGGCATAAGGGTTGAGGAAGAAGAACATGACTAAACTAGCTACATACGCGTCGATCATCATGAAGGGCTAATTTTTAAAGATTAATTGAACAATGTGTGTATATGTATATGTACGTTCTGATGAATGGTTAATTTTAGTTCATTTGAGTTAATTAATTGATTTGTACTTGTGAAATGGATGTGATTGTTTCTCAAATGAATGTGAATTGGATGTATATACATGTACTTTTGTCTTTTCTCGCTTGTTTCAGAGGGCATGGCTAGCATTTCTGAGGCTAGCCAATAAACAGATCGATCTAGCTAGATATTAACCAATAATATCACGCACGGTTTGAACTACAAACCGTCTCACATATATATCATGCAGCGGTTGTTTATTAACACCGCTCATGATATATCATATATCACGCATTTGGTTGTTTATTAACACCGCTCGTGATATCATATATCACGAGCGGTTCTAAGTGAGAACCGCTCAGATATATCCATATCATCATTTGGTTCTAAGTTAGAACCGCTCAGGATAGGTATCACTGACGGTTCTAATTTAGAACCGCTCGTGATGTCCATCCCTATTTACATTCGGACTCTAGCTAGGGTTTGCGCGCCCGCCAAGATTCTCAAACGATTAAGTTTCTCAACTCCTCTCGCTCCCTCCTCCCTCGAGCCCATCGTCGCCGTCCTCGACGCCGCCTCCTCGAGCCCGGCGCGACTCCTCCCCCGATCCCGTCGACGCCGCCTCCTCCTCCAGCCCGGCGTGCCTCCCCCCGAGCCCGCCGAGCCTCCTCCTATAGCTCCTGGCCTCCCCGAGCCCACCGCGCCTCCTGCCCAGAGCCCGCCTCCTCCTCCTCCCAGGCAGCCGCGCGCTCCCCTTCGACGCCGCCCTGCTTGCTCAGATCGCTCCTGCTCGTCCTTCTCCTCGACGCCTAAAGGTAACCAATGCCGAAGTTACCGATCGACCCCACGCCTTTCCCTAACTATTTCTATCAATAATCATCATGGTCCTTCATGATAATTGTACTTGTTTTAGGAATTTGTATTTGTTTTAGTCGATTATTCATATGGTATTTGTTTTGATATCGCTCATCGAATACATTGGAATGTGGTGTGGTGGGCTTGAGATGAATGCTCTGTGATGATAATAGTCTTGTACTGAAATTGTTTTGATAATCGGGTTTGTACTTGAGCTCTAATTGGAATGCTTACTCTACATCTGATAGCAATATCAAAATGTTAAATCTTAGCTTTATGCTGATTTCATTTGTTCACATGATGTTCTATTTCTTGTGAAGATGTCTTCCGCTCATTCTGAGTCAGCGCCACCTCATGTGTCTGATGATGCACCATCCTCTGGAACAATATCCAACCGCAGTAGAAGAAGAGGAATATCGAAAAGGCCCACGGGCCGATTTATCATCACGGAGGTCGATCACCGGGACCCTATCAATCCTCGCCGAAAGCGGCGTCGATTCCGGAGCATGGTCGAATAGTCGCACGAACGGGTCAAGATCACCTACGATTCGTGGAAGGTGGTGCCCGACCATCGAAAACTCGCTTTGGCGGAAATTCTCGCATCGCTCGACATCCCAGAGAACTCCCGGACTCAGACGACGACACGCGCTGCTACTGGCGCAAAGCGTGGAAGAACTTCAAGAGCACGCTTGTCAAGAACTACGAGAGAAGGATCTGAAGCCGCCCTTCCACAAGTATCTATTCTTGGAAGAGTCTGGGCCGAAGTTTGTGGCGAAGAAGACGACAGATGAATTTAAGAGTGAAAGTGCGGCGCACATGACCCTCGAGCAAAAACAAGCACCCCACGCACTCGCATCACTGGTATGCGGGTAAAGCCCCGATATGGAGGATCAGAACAGCGAAAAGCGCTTTGAATCTCTCCTGCTATTTCGAGATCACCGATGTGCGCTACCGACAAAGGGTTATTTGCGAGGTTATCTATTCGGCCTACGGGGGAAGTGTACTTTCCAAACCCCGAAGACCAGGAAGTGTCCCAACGCTTGGTAAGATATCGAACTATCTAGTTTGTAATTACTCCATAACTTCATAGGAAGTGAAATGACATGTCGGGCTATATTGCGATAACGCCGAGTGCACAATCTTCCCAAGGCTCATTCCAGCAGATAGGGAGAAATATATACTCTCTGTGGCCCTAGGAAACAGTGAGCATCCGGGTCGCACGAGAGGCGCTGGTGTTTTTGTTACATGGGAACAATGGTTCCAAGCGGACTCGGATCGCATCGAGTAGGAGGAGAGCCAAAGCCGAGCACGATGCAAAGCTACGAGAGGATCTTCGTGCATCCTCGAGATGAGCTCACCAAAAAATCAGAGCGAGGTCGATGAAAAAGTCACACAGAGGTCACTCAATCCTTTGAGGAAAGGATTCGTATGCTATCGCAAAAGCGTAAAGAGACCTTTGAGGAAAGGATTAGGAATTGCAAATGCCAAGTCGGTTGGAAGCCCTCGCCCTACTATACCGCTAGCCACCCCCAAACATCCGAGTAGTCAAGCGTCCAACCCTAACCCTACCACAATAGGTGATGACAGATTTTCCGTCGATGACATCCGTAATAATTATTATCTCCGAATGCTCAATCCATTGATAGGCTGTTGGAGTAGCTAATTTTGTACCGTTATGTACGTGGGTGGCTACGGCGCAAGCTCCAAGTGAGATATGTCTTTGTTGCCCTAGATGTTTGCTTGGGGCGGTGTATCCATCCGTGATCGGAGCTTTGGTGCACGGTGCAAATCTAGCGCCGGGTTTCGCAAAAGTGAATGTGGGCGGTGTTTGTGCCAATTTCGAGGCCGCCCCGTGAAAATTCTCCCAAACGATGAGGTCATGACTCTAGGGCAAGCCGTTGGACATTCATCCAAAGGCCCAAGGAGGACATCTCACCGAGCTACCGCTCCGTGTCAACTTCACGGAATGTCTGCAACGGCATCAAGTCCACGGACTGACCGCACCGGCTACTGACCGACACAAAGAAGGGCCCGCCAGATCACATGCATCTACACTCGTGCTCGACCGTCTCTTGTGAAGTCGACCTATACAAAGCGAGGCAGCAAGGGCAAGGGCAAATCAAGACGATCGAGTCCTCTCGATATCCCCTTCTTGCCGCTGGCGGAAATACAAGCTAGGCGAGCCGCTGCTCGAGAAGTTAGACAGCCCTACCCTAGGACCGGATTGCACGGAATTGCATGCATGGTACATGGAATACCCAACAAGCCGGTTGATCAACGACGCCGGGTGTCACCGTCAAGTTCAAGGAGGATCATTTTAACCACGTGTATCAAGACGCTGTCTTCACGGTGACCTTCAACGACTTGTTCTGTCTCTTCAACCTCGACGAGCTCGACGTCTCACTCATACGATGCCGACAATCGTAAGTGTGTACAATCACGGTCAATGTTCGTGTAATATCGATAAATGTTATATATAACTCCTAGCTTTTGTATAATAGATACATGATCCGTGAAGCCGAAAGAAGGAAATCACCGGTAGGTTTCCTCGACCCACACATTGTCTCCGAGCAAAGCATCATGGCGAATGCAACATTCGTCGAGAATTACGTTATAGATTTTTTCATGGCTCACCGCAACAAGGAATTCATACTTTTGCCCTACAACCGTAAGTAAGTAGTGTTGCACTCGGCTATACTTGTTGATTTGTACTTTATAAGCAACACGAACTTAGGTTTAATGACCATGCCGACATACTTGTCAGAGGTACCATTGATTCTAATTGTAATTATACCAAAACGGAAATACGTAATATACCTAGATTCCCTACAAATGGGCCACTCACAACTTCACAATTATCCGAATTTAATCATCGTAAACACATTTCTCCATAGAAACTCTATTGTAGTCTTTCCTTCCTTTGCAATGGCTAAGGCTAACTTCTTGGAGTCACGAGGGTGTTCGACGTGTTACATGCTAAAGGATGGAATAACAAGGAAGGACGCCGCAACATGATCAAAAATTCCGGTACTTGCTAGCTAGTACACATTAATCCTATATAACACTTCGTAGCAATGCCTCTCGAACTAACCAATTCTATTTTTGCGGTGCCACCAAAGAAATCAGCCGCATAACGCTTGTGGATACTATGTTTGCCACAACATGCAACTACTCATCGGTTCGCGATCACTAATGATTCTCGTGTTTGTCAATCTTTCAACAATTATTTCATATATACTTACCAATTTATATAAGCCCTAATTTAACCTTTATATCGACAAAGTTGCGACCATCATTTGAAAATCTGCGTTGGAACAGAGCGAGCTCATAAAAATTCGATCACACCTTGCGCCATTCCCTAATGATGTGTCATAAATCCAAATGGGAGTTTCCACGGTGTAGCGATTGAACTTGATTGGGATAGATTGAACATAATGGTACATGTGTGTAAATTAATGTACATTAATGGTTAATTTTAGTTAATTGATTTGTGAATTGGATGTGCTTGTTTCTAAATGAATGCAATTTTGATGTGCTTCAAATGAATGAGAATTGGATGTGCTTGTTTCGATAGCATTTCCGAGGCTAGCCAATAAACGTAAATAGATTTAGCAATGCAAAGACTACCACGACGGTGCAGAGATGAAACCGTCAGGATAGATTTACTACCACGCAGCGGTGCGTAGATGAAACCGCTCGTGGTAGTGAACTACCACGAGCGGTTTCATCTACTGCATCGTCTGTGGTAGGAACTATCACTGACGGTTTCATCTACACCGCCTGTGATGACCTAATGCATTATCGACCCATAAACTCGAGGCGGCTCACGGAACCGCTCGTGATGGCGCTTTTGAACCGCTCAGAAGACCTTTTCGTAGTAGTGCACATAATTCATGAGCTCCCAAAAGATTATGAAAGCAAAACTTGAAATATTCCTATTTAAGCAAAATCACCACAGTGATCAAATTACTACAAGAATTAACATCCGCTCACATAACACCACAAAACCTTACAAAGGGTTTCGACACTCTCTTTTCAAGAAAAATGTTCTAAACTCCAACACTCCAACTACTCCAAAAGAAATGAGCAGAATCAAAACTTTCTTCAATAAACTTTGCAAAAGATAATTCTCATTATCCAAAATACCAAATAGATAACCAGTCCCTTTATCAACAAGAAAGATAGGATTATCATGAAAGAGAACAATCTTGTAAATAACAACGCTATAAGTAGCAAAGAGAGCTCAACGGTCGGAAAGACATTAGTTGCTCTAAAACAACAATCGTGACCAATGGAAACCCATACCCAACCATTTTGCTTGACTATAATCTCCGACTTAACCACAACAAGGTGTCGTGAATAGATTTTAACACTTTTCTTCAGAAAAGAGATGCATTAAACTTCAACACGTGGAATGATCCAGAAGAAATACATGGAGTCAAAGTTTTCTTATGCTAACAAACTTGCAATGTAAATCTCTCATTTTCCAAACTATCAAATGAATAAATGAGTCATTCTTTTCCAATGAGAAAGAAGGAACAACCATGAAATTATCAATATTGCCAATTGACAAAGATCACAAGTAGTAAAAGCAACTCAACAATGGAAAACAATAATTGTTTCAGAGAACCATTAGAGACTCATTGAAACTCATCAACTACCATGAACCACTTAACCCAAGAGAAATTCATCAACCACCACGTAACAAGAATGTACCAAGTTTAGAGATAAAGGAAGAGAACAACTTTCTAAAGCAACTCACGCCAACACTGAACTATGGTATTCAGGTAACTACTCCCTTAACCACAAACCAAGAACGAAGGTGTAACCTCGGTGAATCCCAACAGAACAACCACGCCCTCCACTTCTTAACATCCATTATCGACACGCATAAATAATATAATCAATTATGAATATACATGATCATCTCATGACAATCATAGAATAGATTCATAAATATAGAATATTATAATATATCATAGATTAACAACAAGAACGATAGTACGTATAATTCAATACAAGATAAAGATAATGAAACATACCACTAGAAATGTGGATGCAATGGATTACCCAACCCCACCCATCATGGCACGAGGTGTCATTTTAATATATTTCTATTAACCATGGACCTAAAGCCCGCTCGATACCAACTCAGTAACACCACGCTATTCGAAGCCAAGATGCCACCTAAATAATCTAACATACAACCATAATGCGGAAGAATTTGAACACTATCTCATCTAATGACATAAAGAGATCAATATTTAATAGAACCATGGCATGAATATAGTCCAATCCAAGCAATTATATCAAGGAATGATCAAAGATCACAAGTAATACCTAATCAACCATAACATAGCACTAGGTATCATTCACCATCTAAATTTATTTATTACAGCTCATCAATAACGAATGAAAGATAGAAACTAAATCGTAAGGTTGAACTTGAATATGGTGAAGTGAATGAGTAGTACGTGTCTACTCCCTCCCAATTGATCCAACATCAATGATCACCTAAAATAAACAAACAAAGCAAGAATGAGTCCGAGACTCAAAGAAATACAATGAATAATTGGACATACAACAATCATGATCATGACAACTTCATTGAAGAATATGAATATAACACAGAATGAATATTTGAATGAATGGAATGAATGAAATGAAGGGACTACACACATACATATACCGGTATAGCTAGTGACACACCCGTCGGTGCTTTCACTAAGCCCGTATTTAACAAAATACGGATCCAAGTCCCGTATGAAGAACGTTTCATACGGGTGTCCTAATCGCCCACATTGGAATGGTGGGTCTTACGTGCCCATACCGAATTGATGGGTCTTTATAATCCACTCGTGGATGAAACATGAATAATGGATGCGTGGAATGAAATATGAATAATGAAAGACATCCAAGCTGTAATCATGGAATACTCGAATCTGAAAGGAACATAACCATTGAATTTTATCATAGGTCATAGAAAAACACAAGACGAACAACAAGCAATTAGCATTCATTAGCTTTAAGAATATTAACGTACTTGCCCATGTTGGAATGGTGGGACTTCACTACCCGCCGATGGTGAACACGAAAGAAAGAACGAATGTATATGTTGAACGTAAACATATTATCGAAGAATCAGGTATATCAACCATGAAGGAAAACAAGGAGTACCGAAATTACCCATTTCACATTCATCAATCAAGTGGAACAAACAACAAACAAGACAGATCAATTGTACTTGCCTCAACCGTGATACGGAAGTTAACGATAAAAGCTCTAGCCCTGGGTTCACCACCACCGGCAGCCGTAAACAATATACTAAGTACACCAACCAAAAGTGTACAGCAAAGCAATGAAACAAAAGAGAACAAGCGTCCTAATCGCAATCCCAACTTTTAATCAAAACACTCTCAAATTCCAAAATCTGTCCAAATGAACAGCTGTTAAAGAAAAATTCATAACTTTTGAGTCAAAACTCCAAAAGCTATGAATCCAATTTTTCTAGAACCTACACAAGCCTAGCTAAAACTTTTCAGGTGACCGAAAGATCAAACTAGTTCATCTAAGCCTTTGTTTGTAATCCCGAAGACCGATCTGCCATCTTTGGTACTATTAACTTGTGAATTTCATAACTTTTGTTTGGTTCAACCAAACACATTGTTCTAATACTCTCTGGAAAATACTGGAAACCAAATATCTTAATAAAATTATCTCAAATATTTTTATTGTGCAACAAATGTTGTAAATAGTCAAGTAAAACTCTTCTGTCCATAACAGAGAGGCAGATTACAGCCTGAGCTTCTAAAATTCATAACTTTTGATCTAAAAATCCAAAAATTATGAAATTTAACTTTCTGGAATCAAAATGAAAATACCTACAACTCTCAAGGAGACTAACTGACCCAATTCGGCAGTATCCTATATCAAATTTACAGATCTATGTTCGCTGCACAAATCCTGAGACTGATTTAGCATCCTGTCTTGCGAAATTCATAACTAATTAACCGTTTATCCAAAAATTATGAATTAGCACTTTTTGGAACGATAACGAAAATTCTCATCTATCTCCAGGAGACACTAATCTCTGAATGTACTCGGATCTAACCGAAAACCGCGTGTCAACAAAAAGGCAGATTCAACCGATCTACTACAGAAATCTCAGAACAGCTAATGAATACGAATCGCATACGAATTATCTATCAAAACTAATTAGGATCATGAATTTACCCACAAGAACGACGCGAGATGCCGCTGAAACCTTTGCGAAAATCACCCCCACCTTATTCTTCTTCCTCTCCTCTCTTCTTCCCTGTCCTTCCTCTTCCTTATGGCCAGCAACAATGGGGAAGCACCGGAGGGAAGGGGCTTGCTACAGTAGCACCGTGCTACAGTGACGGTAGCGCTACAGTATCCGTGCTACAGTACTTAGGTGCTAGGGTTTAGTTCCCCCCACATGGGCCCAAAGAGCTATGGGCTAAAGGCCCGAGTTCTAAAACTCCTCCAAAATTCTGAATTTTCCCTTTCTAATTATATTTATTCTAATACTAGTCACTTATATGTTTTATATTTGAACGAGATATTACACAGACTTTTCTTGGCCAAATACCTCAGCGCCAATGGAGAACCTTAGTTTTTCGATAATGGAAGAAAAGACTCTTCCGACCTCTGGATGCACACAGCCTAATGGAGAACATTAGTTGTTCCTACCTTTAGTGTGTTAATTCCAACGGTGCAATTCCAATGCAGATGCATGCAGGCATGCACTCATGTAGAAGTACACATGTGCAATCACTGATCTGAAAAAAAAAGAGACAACACCAAATTTATCAATACCGTTCTGGTACTGACCAGTATGGCCGGTATGTACCATTCCGCCACCTAAAATGATACAGAGTAGCCTTGCGTTCCATACTGACATCGATACCAGTCATACCGGCTTCGATACCGAACAATGCCGGCCATACCGCTAGAATTGAAAGTACTATCTATTGAACTCATCGAAGTATATGTTATATTTGATCCTACTATTATGTATTTGGAGTAATATTACAAGTGAAATTTAGTGTACATACAATTAAACAAATATATATATTATTATATTAAACTCCGGAATGGTGCATCGGTATGAGCCGGTACTGTAATGTACCATTCCAAGAGCCTAACCTGTAACATCCCAAAAATGTGAATGATGGGATTATGTAATATAAATGCATTAGAGAAATTACTTTGATCATTTGCATATGAAATATACCATATTGAATTTGGTTTTTGAATTAAAAGCAAAGCATGAACTACAAAAAAAAAAGGTGCTAAAAAGGAAATAGATAAAACAAAGTAAAAATATTATATGAGAGAATTATTTTGGGCATATTATCCCAGAAACAATTCACCAAAACTTTTGTATGAAATCTTGTTAAGAAAAATAATTACAAACTCATAAAAACAGAACATTGTTCGAATTTTGGAGAAATTCTTATTAAGTTTAAACCTATAAAAAATTTAGATGAGAAACTATATTAGGTCAGAAACCTACACAATTTTTTTTAAAAATGTTCGAAGTTATTTGCTAGGTAAATAAAATCAGCAAAGAAATCAACAGAAAATCCAAAAAAAAAAAATCCCTGACCCTATCTCTCTCTCACCTCTCTCTGACCTGTGGGCCTTGCTCATAGGGTCCTTCGTCCACCTTGTGGCGCTGAGCGCCAACATGGCACCATGAGCTCTCCACCGCACCGCCCACGGTTTCGTCGCACCACCCACGGTTTTGCGACCGTCCAACCACCCGTCGCATTGCCGTCAACCCCCGTGCCCATCCCTGCCCGGCCAAAACCCATCCCTGCCTGTACAATGCTGGGAGCTTCGTCGGTTGCCCGCACATGCATGAGCTTCTTCCTCATGTTTCTCCACCTTTTTGTCTATAAAGAGCCAGCCCCGAGCTTCGTTTCTTCTTTTCCAATATAGTGCGCACCTCCTCTCCCTTTTCCCTCCACTCAATCGAGCTCTAGAGCTTAGAGAGCGCAAGCCCTAGTTTAGTCGTGTGCCGCCACCTTCGTTTCCTGACACCATGAAGGATTTCTCGTCGATCTCTTCGTGTCATATCACGTTCCAGAGATCACCGATTATATCCCCTCACTTGATTGCACCTTTGATTTAGAGGAACGGTAGAATTGCGTCGTCTTCCTCACCTCCGGCCAGAACCGCCGCCTCAAGCACCGCCGGAGATCCACTGCACCTCAGCCCGATTCAGTGTACCTGAAGCATCGCCTAGACCTCCTCGAGCTTCTCCAACCATCGCTAGGCCTTCTCCTTCAACTGAACCTCTTCTTCACGTGAAGCCACCCTATGCCACCTTGGCTCAATGCCGTCACGCAGTCTCCAACCACCTCAGCTCCTCTCCTCGTTCTAGTATACCACTAGGTCGCGAGCCCTCCGTCGATTGCCTGTGAGCATGTGGATGGGCTATCTCTTGGAGTCATCTTCTTCCGCTACAGTTTATTCAAGTTAATTGTTTAACCTGAAAGGGTCATTACTCTTTTATTCTTTATTATACAATAGTTTGACGTTTACAAGTTATGTGTTGATATTCAATGATATAACTATATACACTAGCTACTGATCTAAGGACTAGTGCAGATATACACAGAGGGTTCCGGATTCGGAAATCCGGGTCCCAACAATAATCCAAAAAGAAAAGTGATTCCATGCTGGCTTGAGCATCTCTCTGTATCATTTACATGGGCATATTCGAGCCAAATTAATCCCTTGGTTACTATGGCCTGTATATGTGTACTGAACAACCGCACCTTTTATTACTAATAGATAGCACCTCTCCCGCTAAAGCACCTAGCCCTATATATATACCCATTCACCAGAGATAAATTTTCTTCAACACAACAGTACTGCTCTCTTGGCACTCAAAAATCGAAGTTTAGCTCCAGAGAAACAACTATATATTAAGTGCTTTTTTTTCCTTGCAACTCCACAGCTATATATGTGCATGTATGCATTCTTTTTGTATGTGAAACTCTCTCGTACATTATCACCAGCCCTACGAAACAAAAGCAAAAAAAAGTTGCAAGTTGCTACTCCATAATGCTTATCAACATGCATGCATGGTTATGGTAATGGGCGGCATCAGGAGAAGAAGACTAGGGTGGAAATAAGGGCTCGTTTTCGGTGGACTTGGTGTTCTCTCGAAGTCATGCATCACGACAAGTACTAATCAGTCAAAGATTCAATACAGATGATTTCATAGCATTAGGAGCTATGTCCACCGTCCGGTAAAACAGCTACAGTAAGTATTACTATTGTTGCAGTTCCTCTGTAGAGTATTATTCACGCACCCTCAAATACTGCTCACCCAATGAACCTCTGCAGTAGTGCAGGATCCGGATCCCTAGCTAGTTGAAATAGCTGGACGTACGTATCATGTGCTGTATGTATAAGCCACGCACCTATCTCGAGGATGAGGAACCGGCCGGAGGCAAATGACAGTGACAGTGTGCAGGTGGGCGGCAACGAGTCGCCATGTGAAGGGCGAAGGTTCAAGGGTATGCTAATACCAGATAGTACATTATTAGGTTTAAGAGCTGCTGAAAACGGTGTTACTACTAGTGTACAATTTGACTGATTGTTTATGGAGCGGAGACTGCATATTGTGATCTGATTGGGTAACATCAGATGGAACATTTCGACTTGCGGGATTCAGGTGTAAAGACACGAGTTGGCCGGGGAATACAAGCTAGGCGCAGTTGGAATATCTCAGATAATAAGTGTTTCATTGGAATTGTGCGTGTAAATCGAAAACCTTTTTCCTTCAAATAAAGAAAGAGTAGAAAACAAGTTGGAATTTAATCCCAATCCAGTGTACGTAGCAATGATCTGCAAAAAGAAGCACGTAGCATAGTAGCACCAGCAGGGATACGTTCACGGCTATCATCCAGTAATTAAACTGCGCCTTTAACGCTAGCCCTACCTAGCTACTCGCCTGCATTTGTTATCACTCTCCGTCTAGTTTCTCCCTGCCTGGCCTGTATAAATCAATGGCTTGCATATATTCTACATCCATTTTGATGGATCGGAAGAATCGAACGCGCGAGCTAGCTAGAGAGAAGACACTGAAACACGTCGGTTGGTTCAGTGTTTGTTGACGTGTGGATGACGCTGAGAACGAGAGACGCTACGAAGAAATCAAGAGCAATATCCAGAGGCTCTTTTAATTCAGGCGAGATATATATATTTTTTGTTTCTAACTGATAGCGAGATATATATATCCATCCACATATTATCAAGCAGCAAAACAAAAAAAAAAAAGTGATGGATAGAAGCGCCTACCAAGGGAAAAAAAAGAAAGAGATGTAATGAAGCATGTAAAACAGGATGCACAGCTTGCTTCCCTACTAGCTAACGTCACGATAGTATTCGTATCTTTCCAGGTGACTGTATGCACAGATGGACTGATAAATTGATTTTGACCAAATATATTGTGTAGAATATATAGTTTGATTATATGAAAATAGTATGAGTGAATTTATCAGACAAAATACTTTCATAAAATTACGTTTTTATAAAAAAAATCAAAACTATGATGATAACATTTAGCGGTCAAAATCTTCCTAGTCGGTGGTATCGCTCTCACTACTGCAAAAAGGCTAATATCGACGCCTCATCACGCATAGCTTAACCAAAACCGTCAAGATATATGCAATCACGCATTTATTTTACTTTAAAAATCGCCTCGTGTACTCATTACTACAAAAAGGCTAATATCGGGCGCCTCATCACAGACGGTTGACCAAACCCGCTTTGTATTACATGCAATCACGAGCGGTTTTGGTTTAGAGACCGCCTGCGTATTATCGGGCCGTACTAAAACCGCTCGTGAAGAGGTAATATCACGACGGTTCATAGGTAAAACCGTCAGGAAACATCACGCATGCTTCTTGTTAATAACCGCTCGTGATAATACTACATATCACAAACGGTTTCAACAAAGAATCGCTCGTGAAACATCACAGAGCGGTTACGTAATAATAACCATCTGTGTGATATTACCACATATCACGAGCGGTTTTTGTTATAACCGTATATGATAATATCGCTCTGACTCCACGGTGAGTTTCTTCGCCGCCGGCGCGCTCGCTCGCCGCCATCCGCTTTGGCTCTCCGATCGTCTCTTCGTCGCATCGATCCGCTTCGGCTCCCGATCGCGCTCTTCGCCTCACGCCCGAATTTATTCCTTGTTTTATAAAAGGATCATCCGCCATCCAAGATGATCATCCCCACATATTTATAAAAAACAAAATGGCTGCCTCTTCCTTGTCGCCGCATTGATGGCCTTCCCGCCGCCTTGCATAAGCACCTCTCTGTCACGTTGAACCGTCTTTGCGGAAGAACACCGCTTGATCAATGTTGTCTTCACTCCTTTGCCGGCGGAGAATTTGCGGAGCAGTGACGCCACCTTCCGCCGCCTTGACATCCTTCTCCGCTATGTCTTCCGGTGATCTCCCACTTTCGGCGAAGTTTATCGCGTCATCGACGTAGTCCTCCAAAACGACGTTGCACGCCTCCAAGAGGCTTGCCGTCACTTGATTATGAATCGAGGCGGCGGCATCGAGTCAACCAGCCGAGACCCTCAAGTAAGGGAAGAGAGCCTATGGGCTCAATTCTTCTTGATTCAACAGCTCGAGGGTCTTCGAGAGACACTTGAACGAGCGTGTCAGCAGGTGGACGCATTTCAGGCTTCATTCGCTGATGATCAGGAACCGTCCGATCTGCCGACGCTGCGCCTATGAAGTATTAAAGACAGAGATAACACCTACCTCCGCCACTAGAAAAACTTTGTTTATTTATAGGTTTCTATTTTTTAATCTTTTTGTAGTTTAACGCCACACTGTTTGGCCATATATATATGAAAATTCTAAAATGAAAAAAAAGTTTGGAGGTGAAGTTACTATATTAATTATATGTTGAATTATTGCTATATATATATATATATATATATATATATATATATATATATATCGAGACGGTTTAGTGGAACAAATTAATTATATATATATATATATATATATATATATATATATAAAAGCAAATTTTCAAGAAGATTTAAATGACAAAATTGACATATAAATATGTAATTTCTTCATGTCATGTAAGTGTATATACAAGATAAATATACTTGAGAAAAAACCATATCACCGAGCGGTTCCATAATGGAACCGTCTGTATGTATCTTATATCACGAGCGGTTCCATTATGGAACCGTCAGGATATTATCACCGACGGTTCGATAATAGAACCGTCGTGATAAGTCTCTTTATTAGTACGAGCCCGGCGCTAGGGTTTGCGTTAGCCTAACTCTCGTCACTCCCAGCTCCGCTTAGGGTTTGCGCCGCCTAACTTCACACTTGCCAACGCATTTACTCCGTTCCTCCCACCTTGACGCCACCGCCGACCCGTCGCCGTCGCCGCCCAACCCCGTCGCCGTCGCCGCCGGTTGTAACACCACTTTGCACTGCAGAAACACTCGTACGATAGTAGTGTCTTCTGCAGTGTTAGGGTCGTGCCACAACTACGGTGACGCCGCCACCCAAGCCACTAGGCTTGGCCCCGCGTGTCGCTTGCGCCGCCATGGCTTGGTTCTCCTGCTCGACCTCCTGTGCTCGGGCCCTGGCCGGTCTTTGCTTTCCCCATCCTCCCTCTATCCTCCTCTAGATCTGTTAGCTTAATGTCTTGTGTTGAGTTTGATTTTTATGCTTGAGCCTTAAGTTGTGTCCTGATGTTTGTGTGATTTATGCAAGGTGAAGGAGATGGATGAGGGTTGTCTGGTGGTGGGTCACCACCGTGGTTGCGCTGTATTGAGGTATCACCCTACCTTACTCCCTCTCTGTCTCTACCCGCTTGCTCTGTGATGAAAATGGCTAGTGCTCTGTGTGGTGGCCGGGTTTGGACACCCTTGGTCTTGCTGTCTTGCTGTTGAACTGCTTAATGATGTTAATAGTCTTATGCTGAAATTGAATTGATAATTAGTTCATATTAATAGTCCCCTTGCTCTGTGATGTAATGATGTTAATAGTCTTATGCTGAAATTGAAGTGATAATTAGTTCATATTAATAGTCCCCTTGCTCTGTGATGTAATGATGTTAATAGTCTTATGCTGAAATTAAATTGATAATTAGTTCATATTAATAGTCCCCTTGATCTGTGATGTAAACTGAGGGCTATTGGTGTATGTGCATTCTATGCATCTTGCTTAGTTCATGCTGTGGGTTCGGATGGGGCTTGATATGTTATGACTTATTGGGTTGTTGATATGTATGAGCTGTTGATATGTTATATTGTTATGACTTATGACTTATTCAGAAGTGTCAAGTGTTGTCTGCTATTGATAGTGGAAACTTGCTTGGTGAACCATGGGCTGTTGATATGTATGATTGTGATATGTATGTTATGACTTATTTGTCAATTTGTCATTTTGTCAAGATGTCATCTGTTGCTTCTCGCCATTCATTTCACATTTGTCTGTGTAACTGTGTTCATGCAGGTCAAGTTCTTCTAACTTGCGTCCTAGGTACGTCGTCCTACCATTCCATTCCTAATCTCTTCTCTATAAAGTCTCCAAGCAGTGGCTGCTTGTGCCTTTAAAACCGGCATTATATATATATATTATATATGTATTGTTACGAGTCCTCGGCCACTTTTGAAATTCGCGTCCACATGACATGAGAAGAGAAGCGACAACCGGGGAACCTGATTGAGCCCTGCAGTACTCTGATCGAAGTGGCATCATGTATTAGTAACCAAGTAATTGGATGTCCCGACGCTTAGGCACTTCAGATTTTTAAATTTGTAGGGTTCAATGAGGTTGCCCCGTTATTGTCTCTCTTCTCATGTCAGGTGGACGACTCAAAGTGGCTAAGGGACTAGGAACAATAGAAATATAATATATATATGATGCCGGTTTTAAAGGCACAACAACATCGCTGGTGGCTTTATAGAGAAGAGTCATCACAGCGGTTTCACCACAAACCGTCAGGATATCTTTCACCACAAACCGCTCTGATATATAGATATCACGCGGTTTGCTGGCTCAAACCGCTTGTGATATATAGTCATCACAGGCGGTTTGTGGTCAAACCGCTCGTGGTAGTATGCATCACAGATGGTTTGAAAACCGTCTGTGATGACCTCATGCATCACTGACCCATAAACTCAGACGGTTCAAGAAACCGTCTGTGATGATGTTTTTGAACCGTCTGTGAAGGCCTTTTCTGTAGAAGCGCCTACCAAGGGAAAAAAAAGAAAGAGATGTAATGAAGCATGTAAAACAGGATGCACAGCTTGCTTCCCTACTAGCTATTCCTCACGTTCTGCATGTTGAGGTGCGTCACGATAGTATTCGTATCTTTCCAGGTGACTGTATGCACAGATGGATTGATATATTGATTTTGACCAAATATATTGTGTAGAATATATAGTTTGATTATATGAAAATAGTATGAGTGAATTTATCAGACAAAATACTTTTATAAAATTACATTTTTATAAAAAAAAAATCAAAACTATGATGATAACATTTAGCGGTCAAAATCTTCCTAGTCGGTGGTATGGCTCTCACTACTACAAAAAAGCTAATACTGGACGTCTCATCACAGACAGTTGACCAAAACCGTCAGTATTACATGCAATCACGCATTTTTTACTTTAAAAATCGCTCGTATTCTTGGCTCGCTTAAGAACCGCTCAGAAGAGGTTCTGAGCGGTTCATGTTGAAAACTGTCTATGAAGTATCACAGATGGTTTTCAACATAAACCGTCTGTTAGTTCCCGTCCTCATCACCAACAGTTTGTATTAAAAACCGTCTGTGATAAATTCACTTATTGCAGACCTGACCCTCTCGATCAGATTTGTCTTAAATTACAAATCTATTCTTTGAGGAGAACCAGCTACTGCTTTGAGGAGGTGAGGCTTTGAGGCGATTTGGTGAAAGTAGACCGGAAGTTTGGGATTATTTACATCTAGCATGGTATTAGCTCATTGTCCTAATCTAAACACCGGATTATTTACATCTAGCATGGTATTAGCTCATTGTCCTAATCTAAACACCTTCTCTAATTTTTCTTATTAGCTCACTGTCCTAATCCAAACACCTTCTCTCTATTAGTTTACTCTTTTAAAGGAAACCAATTCTTAAATGTAGGGAAGTGAGTAGTAGCTTGTCCTGCAACGGTGCAAGAAACCACCATCACTTCCCCACTACTCCACTAGCTAGCCACTGCTCCCACTCTCTTCCTCCATCCATCTCTTCTCCTACTCTCATCTTCATATAATCTATTTCTACTTAATTCCATTTAATTAATTCTTGCTACATATACCTACTTTTGATCATATATATATATATATATATATATATATATATATATATATATATATATATATATATATATATATATATATACTAATTAATTAATTCAATATTTAACATCAAATTGTTATATCGTAGCAATCAATCGGATGTACACTAACCGTGTGAGTGAAGAGTATATTAATGGCGTGTCTGCTTTTACAAGAGCTGCCGAAAAGGAAATGTTAAATAGGGGGGGTGGAATATATGTACTGTCTATGCATTGACTGCGAGAATCTGAAGATGTTTAATAACCGAGCGCAGATCGAAGCACACTTGATTCGAATGGGTTTCAAAAAGGGGTATACACGTTGCACTAGTCACGGTGAAGAACAGATTATACAGGAAGGTAGTAATAATGACATAACCGATGAAGTCAACGATATGCCGCTGGATGATGTCGATTGTGGTTTCGATTCAGATAGGTTGCACGATGATAATTTGGATCAGATGCTTCGCGATGCAGAAGGGAACTATAGTGAGAGAGAGTTTGGTAAATTCGAGGGATTGATGGAGGACTCGGGGAAGCCTTTGTTCCTGGGCTGCAAGTCGGAATACACAAGGTTCTCATTCGTGCTTGAATTGCTGAAATTGAAGGCAAGCAATGGTTGGTCTAATAAGAGTTTCACAGCGCTGTTAGGTCTCTTAGCAGATATGCTTCTGAATGGAAAAGAGTTGCCCAAATCCACCTACAAAGACAATAATGTTCTTTTTCCATTAGGAATGAAAGTAGAAAGAAAACATGCATGTCTGAATGACTGTATCCTCTACCGTAAAGAGTACACAAACATGCATGTATGTTCGCTGTGCAATGCATCCCGATACAAGTGTAAGAATCAATCAGATGACGGTGAGGGAATCGAGGTGAAGAAAGGACCTCCTGCTAAGGTGGCGTGATATCTTCCTGTAATCGATCCCTGTCTGAAGCGATTTTTTTGCGAACCCCAAAGGAGGCAAAACTATTGTCTTGGCACTCGGAGGAGCGTAAGCAGGATGGAAAGCTAAGACACCCTACGGATTCTACCTAGTGGAAAAACATTGATAGGAGGTTTGCAGACTTCGGTGCGGAACCGAGGAATATAAGGTTTGGATTGAGTGCAGATGGAATGAATCCTTTCGGTAACATAAGCAGCTGACATAGCACTTGGCCCATGACTCTCTGTATCTACAACCTTCCTCCTTGGTTGTGTATGAAGCGAAAGTATATTTTGCTATCGATACTTATCTATGGGCTGAGGCAACCTGGGAATGATATTGATGTGTACCTAGCACCATTGATTGAAGATCTAAAAGTACTATGGATCGAAGGGGTACAGGTATGGGATGCGTACAAACGAGAGAACTTCACTTTACGCTCCTTGTTATTTTGCACCATGAATGATTATCCTGCCCTTGCTAACCTATTGGGTTAGAGAACAAAAGGGGTCAAAGCCTGTACTCACTGCTTAGATGATACTGAGAGTGTGTGGCTGAAGCACTCGCACAAAACTATGTACATGCGTCACCGTAGGTTCCTTCGGAGGACTCACCCGTACCGCAGGATAAAGAAACAATTCAACGAAGAGAAGGAGGACAGTTTAGCTCTAAGGCATTTATGCAGAAAAGAGGTCTATGATATAGTTAAGGATTTAGATGTTGTGCTCGAAAAAGGACATAAATCGAGGACCCGTGAGAAGAAGTACATCTAGAAGAGATCAATATTTTGGGGCTTACCTTATTGGGAGAGCATAGAAGTTTGCCACCGCATCGACATCATGCACGTAGAGAACAATGTATGTGATAGCTTGATCGGTCTCTTACTGAACATTCGTGACAAAACAAAGGACGGTATCAACCCATGGCTTGACTTGGTTGATATGGACTTCAGACCTGAGTTAGCACCGACAAAGACCGATAAAGGACGAACATACCTTCCCCCTGCTTATTACACTCTATCCAAGGCCGAGAACTCTGAACTGTACCAGTGCTTGCATGGTATGAAAGTTTCGTCCGGTTACTCCACCAACATGAAGAAACTTGTTTCGATGGAAGATTTGAATTTAATTGGCATGAAGTCTCGTGATTTTCATGTGTTGATGACATAGATGCTCCTTGTTGCAATTAGAGGTATTTTGCCGATCAAGATCCGAGAGACAATCATGAGGTTGTGTTATTTATTTAACATAATTGCTCAGAAGGTCATCGATCCCCAAGGACTAGATGCTCTACAAGACAAGGTGGTGACGACTCTATGTCATCTTGAGATGTATTTCTCTCCATCGTTTTTGGATATCATGGTCCAACTCATTGTTCACATTGTGAGGGAGATAAAGATGTGTGGGCCCGTGTATATGACAATGTGTCATATGTGAATTTGTGAAATGGATGTGCTTGTTTCTGAAATAAATGTGAATTGGATGTATACATGTACTTGTTGTGTTTCTGCTTGTTTCAGAGGGCCTGGATTTCATTTCCTGGGGCTAGCCAATAAACAGAAATAGATTTAGCAATACAAATGAATATCATAGACGGCTCCTTAGGAAAAACCGTCTGTGATAGCTAAATAGATTTAGCAATACAAAAGAATATCAAAGACGACTCCTTAGAAAAAACCATCTGTGATACATAAGCTATCACAGGCGGTTTTTCTAATTAACCGTCTGTGATATTTTTTGTATTGCTAAATCTATTTCGTTTTATTGGCTAGCCTAAGGAAATACTAGCCATGCCCTTTGAAACAAGCAGAAACACAACAAGTACATGTATATATCCAATTCACATTCATTTCAGAAACAAGCACATCCATTTCACAAATTCACGTACAAAAGAATATCACATACGGTTCCTTAGGAAAAGCCGTCTGTGACAAAATATCACAGACGGTATCACAGACGGTTATTTATTAGAACCATCTCTGATGTGTATTTATCATAGACGATTCTACTTTAGAATTGTTTGTGATGTCTAACCCTATTTATATTCGGACTATAGGGTTTGTCTGCGCACCCCACTCAAACGATTTAGCTAGTTTCTCTAACATTTTGCTCCTCCCCCGAGCCCGTCACCGCCTCCTCCGCGAGCTCGGCGCGCCTCCTCCCCGAGCACGAGCTGTCGCGTCCCCGAACCCGGCTTCCCTCCTTCCCTGAGCCTAGCACGCCTCCTCCCCGAGCCCTTCTCCTCCCCTCCCCTGAGCCTGTCTCCTCCTCCCCAAGTATGAGCCACTGCCTCCCCAAACCCGGTGCCCCTCCTCCCCTGAGCCCAGCACACCTCCTCCCCGAGCCCGCCTCCTCCTCCTCCCCCGAGTACACGTCGCGTCACACATTGCTCAGTGGCTTTGATTGCTATCTACTTCATGAGTATCATAACATTTCAATTTGATTACCCCTTTGCATTTGATATGTTCTAGTCAATGATTCATATTGTATTTGTTTTGATACTGCTATTGGAATATATTGCAATGTGGTGTGGTGGACTTGGGATGAATGCTCTGTGATGATAATAGTCTTGTACTAAAATTGTTTTGATAATCGGGTTTGAACTTGAGCTCTAATTGGAATGCTTACCACTATTGATTGAACTTTAGCATTTAGTCTGTTACTTTCGTTTGGTTAATTGGTTGAACCTCTAGGTTCTGTGATCCTTAGCAATTTATAATACATGCTATTCTGTTCATAATTCATAAATCATTTAATTGGTGTGTATACCCACACACACAGATAATCTGATGATAATATGTTCATGCGTGTCATAACTTCTATTTCTCATGAAGATGTCGTCCGCTCATTCTTCGTCATCGCCACCTCATGCATCTGTGAAGGGATACGGGTCAGTGGCAGAGCTAGAAATTAAAAGATGGAGGTGCACACTAGAATAACACAGTGAAAGATAACTCACGAAGTTTCATTAAAATTGACAAGCTGTAACACCCCGATCTTCAAAATCAAGATGTTAATATTTAATTTGTCGATCTATTAATTTTTTGACTAGGTTTTAAAAAATTTCCCGTGTTTAAGTAAAAAGTTTACTTTTAAAATCAAATCGAACAAATTAAAAGGTTACATTTAAAGGTTAAATCGAATTGTCTAAAAGATTACATTTAAATTTAATTATTTTGATTTCTTGTTTTAGCATGCATTTCAAAAATCATGATGCATGCATTAGTACTGCTGCTCTTTTTTAGTCCGACCGACCGCATGCGAGACGCCTACATGTCCATTCTCTTCCCCAACTTCTCTCCTCGCAATCACCACCAAAAATCAAGAATCCGACAACGCATGTTATACCGATGCGAGGTCGTTTGAGCGAGTTGGAGAAAAGAAGGAAGAAATCCACTCTATTTATTCCACTGCTATTTCATTTTTAATAGAGCACTACATGTACAGCCAACTTCAGCTAGCATGCAAAGCCCTCTCTCCCATTGCCATTTCTTTATTCCCAACTTTTGCCCAGCTGAATCATTTCTCCTCCCTGCCATTTCTTTTCTCCACTACCCATTCCTCACTGCTGCTTATTTCTAGTACCTTCACTACCTTTGCTTGCTCCCAACTGAATGCCTCAGCCACTGCCCATTGCTTTTATGCCCAGCCGAACCCCTCCCAGCCACTCATTTCCTCCACGCCATTCTGCTTCCCCCCAACAACACTTTCACTTCTAGTCATCCCAAGAGCTTTTGCACTAGTTCATCTCAAGCTCCTTCTCTCCTTTCAATCACCCCAAGAACACAAAATCTCTCTACGCATGTTACGCCATCGTGTTCATCTCCTCATGAGCATCCCATCCATGTAAATAGTTTTCGCATGTATCGCCATTTGGGTGTTTTGCAAGAAGGGAGGAAGAAGCACACACTATTACAAGTTGGGGGCACTGTCGACCAGAGCAATGGCCAGTGGCGCAGCCAGGCTGGCCGATGATGCGAAGGCAACAGGTGATGGGGCTGGCCATGGCTAGCAGCTGCAGTGGCGGAGCAGCGGCGCAACGCCGAGGCGCAGTTCAGTGGTGGCCTGCACAAGTCGGCGACACGGGCATTACAGTCTAATTACTGAAGATTGAAGAACTGATCTCTGCGTGTTCTCTCAATTTTTAGGGGTGCCGGTGCATACCCGGCACCCCACCTGGTTCCACCCCTGATACGGGTAGGCTACGCTAGCTGACAACTCAAAAATTCTACCATATAAACCAGGAAGCCATGCAAGTAGAAGATCACAGATCATTACCACCAGACGTGCAGTGTAGCGAAAGAATAGTTGGAGTAGCCTGGTCCAACAAATAGCGCGTTGATGTAGTGATCGTAGTCGATTGTCCAACATTCCCGATGTCGATCGACTCCTCCTACGACCAATCGCTTTTTTTGAGAAGTCGGGGGTCGTCCTCAAGCGCAACAGCCACCGCAGTAGCGCCTCTACAGTATCCACACATCCAGGGAAGGAACACCATACACTGGTGTTCTAGCATGAAGTCGCACGGGAAGTCTCTCTCAAGAAGATGGCGGCTAGGGATTCGGTGGAACAACTCACATGTCTCGCAGCTCTCTCCCAACAGCCTCAAGCATATCCTTATATAGTGCCCATGATGGATCTTATCCGAACACGTTTGACGAATCGTATCCGTACTGGTTTGTTCCAACCCATTAGTGTGTGACCCGTTAGGTTCATGCGTAATCGGTTGTGAACTGGAAACACCTTTCCAATCATGAGTCGCCAGCGGCTCCTAGCAGAACATAATGATTCTTGAATACACATGAATTATATCAGATGAACCTTATTGCAATATGATCTATGACCAGGTCCATATCACTAATGACCAGCTCCTATCTCTATACGATGAGTTCATATTTGGTTTTGACCAGTTCGTAACTTCTTACAACCAGGTTTCGACCAATTAGTGATCATGTTTGACCAACCTATGACTAGCTCGTATGTCCATATGACTAGTCTGTATCTGATCAAACAAAAAGACCTTCTCATGTATTCTCTTTTTGCCTCACGATATCTGGTTGAACTCCAGGTGAGATGTTGTGTCATCCATGGACTGTTCAATACTTTCTCGATCAAGTGTCGGATAACTTCACGTGGTCGAACACTTCGACCACTAGTGGCTTGGCCATGCACTTTATTTATCCGACCACATCGAGGGGCCTAGAGATATCTCTCCTGTTATGTTAGGAGGGGCAAATCCCATATCTGATCAGTCATATTCCTCTGCATGTTTCATAGCATACCCGAAAGCTACCTTTATAACTACCCAGTTATGGAGTAGCGTTTGGCAACCCCTAAGTGTACTATTACACATGTAGGAAACTATGCTGATCTTAGGTCTAAGGATTATACGTCATCATTGCTTGAGACCAATCGACGACACATAAAATCATAACAATCTCTACAGTGTGTCAAGGTGGGTCAATCCAACCCTGTTCTCTAACATGTGTTCACATTATTGATTCGATATCCCTATATCCATGACCAGTGAAACATGATCATCAATCAATACATGTGCCAGTCGATAGAGTCACTAGTGTTCCAACCAGTGACATCCGACTAGGGATTCATTTAGAACGACATCATATAAGCTAAAAGAGTTTCACCAACAAGTCACATACTTGTTAATCTTCTTAACCAATGATTTGTTCAAGGAATAGAACAACATTTATTCAATAACTCATAAACATAGACGTGATGTAATCACCTCTATGATTGCCTCTAGGGCATATCAACAACAATCTCCCACTCGCACAAGAGTCAATCATATAGGTATCTTATACCCATTGCTCTTGTGTGCGCCTCATGCTTAGGCTGTGGGAGAGGCTTTGTTAATGGATCAGAAATATTCAAATATGTATGTACTTTGCATATCTTCACATCACCTCTTTCAACGATCTCACAAATAATGTGATATCGTCGAAGTATGTGCTTGGACTTTTGATGTAATCTAGGCTCCTTAGCTTGTGCAATGGTTCCACTATTATAACAATAGAGATCCATTGGACTAGAAGCACTAGAAACCACACCCAGTTCCCCAATGAACTTTCTAATCCACACGACATCTTTTGCAGCTGTAATTCTCCAATTTAGGATTTGAGAGAGAATGATTTGAGAGAGAATAATTCAAGAGCGAATGAATTATTCAAGGAGAAGGACTATATAGAAATTGATCTAGGAGAAGGATCAATTGGTAAATAGTTAATTACACAGATAAAGAAGGGGTTTGCAGCGTTATTTGGGCAACTTGGGCCTGGGCTTTGGCCCACTAGGTGGCCGGCCAAGGGGGGGGGGGAGGCACCCCTTTTCCTCCCCCCCAAACCCTAGCCGCCTCTCCACTACTCCCCCTCCTCCCCTTGTAGCCGCCACCCCCAATCCCTCTCTCCCTTTGGCCGCCACTTTGGTGCCCCTCCAGCAGCGCCTTCCCCTCCGACGAGATCCCCTGCTGCCATGGAAGGAGGCCTTGGTGCTGCCGACCACTTGGAGGAAGGAGGAATCAATCACTCGGGCAGTCTAGTCGGCCAAGGAGGAAGAAGGAGGAAGGAAGGGAGGGAAGAGGAAGGGTTCGCGGGCTGCTCATCATCTCCAGCAGCTCATCCCTGGTAACTTTCGTTCTCCTTCGATTAGGTGTTCGATTAGACGTTCTAGCGATGTCGGTATTTAGGGCTGCTCAGGACATATTAGAGAGAAACAGGTTTTTGATGTGTTTAATGGCAGAATTGGTCCAGAACGTCTCTTAGGATATTGTAGAGGACGTCGCCATATTTCCGTGAAGGGCTAGAACACGTAATTTGGATCCCTGTAGCAGAAGTTATGATTTTATTAGTGAGACTGTTCTGCAGAATCGTTAGTGTTCTGACAGGTTTTAGTAATCTGGTTGAAACGATTAGTTAAAAGGGAAATCAGAGAAGCTCAGTATAACCAAAGTTGTAGATCATTGTCTCAGCTTTTCAGAAAGTGCAAGAACACGAGATTTGGATACACGTACTGAAAGTTATGGCATTTTTAGTGCTCTGTCCAGAGAGCCTAACGGGAAATCGATGTTTTATTAACTGGCTTGGTAGGGGTATTATTTGGCCGATTCAGAGAGGTTCACCAACTATACTTAGTTGGATAATTTAACTACCTTTCCAGAAAGTCTAAGAAAACCTTAATTGGACTTCTGTAGCAATAGATATGAATTTTAGAAGTTGACTGTCCACCGAGGGGACAGATCGACGTGTAGGATTTGGGGTTGGGATCGAGTTAGACGCTCTTGCAAGTTAGTGATTGTTGTTGTATACTTTGTTTTGGTCCGCTACTGCCATCTTAGTGTGCGTTATAATAACTACTCAGGTGGTGGACCGGTCCCGGGGGCGGCACCTTCTGCGCGTCCCTCACTCTCTCGCGGTTAAGGCAAGTATAATGATGGTTATAATATATATTGATGAATGACAATGCTTGGTTTATGTTATGAGAAATTGTGTGCTCATGAGATGTGATGATGGCATAGCTGGTATTGTGCATTATTGCTAGAGATAGGAGTTATATGTTAAATTTGGTTGTTCCTTAGTTGTGATGACCATGTTTATGAGCTGTGGAGTATGAACAGGATTTTCATATACAATATTGTTGCGGATGCATGCTTGTTAATTTGAAAAATTTATACATATGCATCATGTTGGCTTATTGAAGACTTGGTCATGTGATGACCAAGCAACTCTTGAGGTCCCCGTCATGTTAATGACGGGCTACAGGTCCCCATGCTTGAAGAGCATGGGCTTAGGTCCCTATACACATGGAGTATGGGCAATGGTCTCTGTACCAGATGGTACAAGCATGGGTGTGCATCGACGGATGCACACTTTGCATTACCGGTAAAATGCAAAAGGGAAAGAGAAGGAAGAGGATCATCTTTTGAGCATATTGCATAGCATGTGTGTGTAAGATGGTTGATATGTGGATTTGCGATGTTTAATTGCTGATTTACGTGTTTGTACGTTGTTGATGTCATTTATTATATTTGCTGAGTCTTTGGACTCACCTCTTGTTTTTGCTGTGTTTTTAGGTACCACTTGCAAGAACGGCATGCACGGGAGGGAGTAGGATTGTTAAGGACGCACACACTACCACACATTCTTTTAAAGATGATTATCATTAGTTCATACCTTAATAATAAGCAAACTGTTTAAGGATTTATCTTGGCTACGCTTGAATGCATTTGATTATTTGTAATAAGGAGAGCGGTAGATTTTGATTATGCTTGCTTATATTTTAGCTGAATTAATTGTTAAAGAATGCCTTGATGAACTTTGGATTTTGAGTTATTGCTAATAATATATGCATCTGTTGGAACCCCCGGTATACTTAGTTATACAAAGGAGGTTCTGCCGAATTTTTTTTGTAAGATGTTTTAGTTTGAATATGTTAAATTTACTTATTTTAGTAGCATTCCAGGCCTTTGTATGGCTGGGGTGTTACAGTTGGTATCAGAGCCAGGTTGTAGGTCCATGGTATTTGAATTATTAAACTTGACACACTAAGCACAGTAGTTGGGAATGGGTTTTTGCGTTGCATTTACACTTCCGTTGAGTTTTATTGATGATTCCTGTTATGAGATGATCTGATATATCTATATTATAATACTATGATTATTATGTGTGGGGATAACCCATGTTGAGAGGTGGAGGTCGTGGTTGTGGTCCTGGTCATGCACTTGTGTTACACCACTGTCATGATATGAGAATAGGAAGTGGTTACCTTAGATTTCCTAAATGCAGTGTTGATAGTGAATATCTTTAAAAGAGTTGTTCTCTTCCTTAAAATTTGAATTTGGTCAACTCTTGTCTAGTTGTGGCTGATGAACTTCTCTTGGATTAGTAATCCATTCCAGTTGATGAAATTCTTTGAGAAAGGTTGTTGTGTTACTATTGGTTTAAGTGGTCCCGTAAAGCAATCATTGTTTTTCCAGCCAATGAGTTATTCTTGCGACTGGTGAACTTGGTTGATTGTCAAGTTTGACCTTTATATTGGAGTTTTGTCTTTTCTCATTGGAAAGCATGACCCACTTATTCACTTGCTGTTTTTGGTTAAGGAATTTGTCCTTTTGGCAAATCCTTTAGTACGTGGAGGCTTTAACTCAATGTATCTCTCTTGGGTATTTTGAGTGATGAAGATTAATGGATGTCTTTTATGAAAGAAGATGTGAAACCTTTTAGTGTTGTATTGTCTTGGTTAAGTGAGCGGTTATAACCAAAGCAACTAATGGATATGATATGGGTTATCAGGTTAGGTCTGCAGTGTGTGCATGATCGATCCTAACTAAGATCCTCGAAAGGAAAATGGATTAATTTGAAAGTGTCAAGTAGTAGTCCTTGATGAACTGTGATTGAGGGTATGGCTATACCTAAATGGAGTTAAAGGAGATTAATAAGAAGTGTGGAATATTGACAAACTGGTTTGACCACTAAAATTGCTTAGTTTCCTATCCTGGTTGGATTATTTAGTCTCAATGGTTGAAATCAACTATGCGGAAAGGGAAAGTTGAGGAGATGCTGGATTATTGCTTAAGTGGATATTAATCCGGGAATTATAGATATGTGGTGAACATATATAGTTATTAGATCTACATGTTTCTTACTAAGAATAAATGTTGGATTTGCCAACAAAAGATTGAGGGGGTAGAAACTAGCGGATGTAGAATAATATGGGAAGAGTTCTGGATAGCTCTTCTATAAAGAACGATGTGATTAATTTGGTTGTAGAGTTGCTGGGACTCTTAAATGATGGTAGATTTCGATTCTTGAATGTTTTATTGCGATTTTGTACCAAATTATGAATGTGAGGTAGAACGGCTGAATATGTGCTTGTAATTGTTCATGAGATTTGGCAAGGAAAGTAGGTAACATATAGATTTCATGATGAAGCCAGTTGATAGCAACAATGGTTGAAGCGCAACCGTGGTGTGTTGACATGTGGTGTTGAACTCATGTGATTTAGTAGATGGCTTACGCTGACATGGTTGTGAAATAGTCGGATGATAGCACGTTTATGACGAAAGGGTTTTTGGTTTTAACCTTTTAATTTGTGCAGTAGTTTTCCTCTAAAATAAAGTGGTTGTTGTAGTGAGAGTATAAGATTTTGGTACACACTCAATTGAGGATGAGATGATAAAGGGGTATGTAACATTTTGGTGGGCCTTTGGGGGCTTAATAAAGGAAGAGTTGACGATAACGAGTCGTGTTAAGGGTAGATTATTCTTGATGTTAGTAAGATGTCCACAAGAGATTCTGACTCGTCATAGTGATGATGATTCTTCTAGAAAGAAAGTAAGTTAATTGCCTTTTGTAATATCAGTTAAATGAAATGTTTGGAGTTTTGTATTTGTGGTCTTTTGGGAGTTCATGATTTATGTAGTAGATGGAGTTAATTGAGCAATGTGACGTATGGAAAGGTTCTGTTGGTTCCAATGTGGGTAATGTGATTTGGTTTTAAAGGCATTTCTGGTTTGGGTTGGCAAGTAATGCTGTAATCAAAGAAAATTGCCTTATTTGTTAACGGAAAACGTGTACCACAGGTATTTGAGATTGGAGTTAAGAATGGTAACTTGCAACTTTTCTATTGTTACAGCTTAAGAGTTTCTTGGGTTTTCCATAGCAGTGTTTTATTTTGATTCTTGGAGGTTGTACATTTCTTCTCGTGGGACATGTGCTCTCATCCGCGGACTTGTAATTTTGTTTTAAGAGATCATTTCCTTTTGACTGTTTCTCTTGGTCTCGTGCTCACTCTGAGGGGCAACATTTTCTTGTGTGTTGAAACTTGTATTAGTTTGTCTCTTCCTTTTTAGAAAGGAATTAACCACCTTGTGTTGCCGAGTCTTCTAAAGTGTAATTTGGCGACTGGTTGATGGTGAACAAGTATATGATAGTGGTGAGATTTTGGGAACCAAGCTATTTTGAAGAGCAGTAGAAAGTGGATTGGTTTTGACCTTTTCACACCTGGAGAGGATTCGTAGGAATGTTTTGGTGATGAAACAAAATTGATTGGTGTTACAACTAGTGGAACCTACGGCGAAATAATCCAAGAACCTTTGTCCATGTTGGAATGATGGGATTATCGGAAGTATGGAATCTTGATAAATTTATTAGAGTATCGCGATTGGGTAATTAACCTTGTGAGTTTTGTGTAGGCGATTTATGATGGTGTGGTTTAATGAGTGGGAATTAGCACAGTAATATAATCATTATGGCAATTAAAGAGACAACGAGGATTGTGGAGTTGTTGTCAAGTATGACTGGTTTCAATGAGAAATCCTTCGAATTAGAACCTCTCTAAAGATAATTGGGTCGATAATATGCTTTCATGCTAGTGCTAATGATTGAGTATGTTGGATTGTGTGAATTTTAGCGTTCATATTTGAGAGTCTCGTACCAGTTACACCGAATTATATTTATAGGACCCTTGGGGATTGAACTTGAGTTTGGTGATCTATGATAGACCTTTAAATGCTCAAGGACTATGTGTAGAAGTAGTAGAATAAAAGTGGATTCCAATAGTGTGATGATCTTTGATAGACCCCTTTTGATGTAATAAATGAGAGCGTGCGTTGAGAAGTTCCAGTTGTTTATTCGTAACAAAATGAGGTGATGTGGTTGCGAGTGAACAATCTTTATTAAAGTGTTGGAAACCATTAGTCAAAATAATTCCTTTGGTTTAGCAGTGGACTAGAGAATCCTTTTGTGGATTAGTAGAGTTCCACTAGAGAAGTCTTGTTGTTCTTTTCGATCCGAGGATTGTTTTGGGGTCATCGATTAAAAAGAAGGAGTTAGTGTGATGGTTTGGAAACCCATGATTTGAGAGAAGGTGAGACAGTTTTCTCAAGTATAGAGGTGCTCTCTTGAATCATGTTTAAGCTGAGTTTTTATGATGGAGATCGTGTACGATTTGAGTTGACTTTATGTTGGTAAGGTGGTTCTTTCTTGTTCAGGAAATGAATGAAGTGTTTGATTTGAGCATTCAAGTGATTTCTTGTTGCCCCATGTGGAGTTTAGTTGCAAACTGCCTAGTTGGAGTGCGAAAAGGTTTTCATGAGGAATCTTCGATTTTGGATTTGAGTGTTTTGGAGGAAAGTTGATATTGCATTATGAATCCTTGGTTTTCAATTGAATCTGATTATTAAGGTTTGGTTAAAACAAGCTGTGTTGCGCGTCCCTACTTTTCGGGGGTTTCTCCTTGTTAGGATGAACAGGTCAATTGAGAGACGGAACAAGGGTTCCATACGTCTACATGCAAGTTAAGTGGTTTGGTTCCGAAGAGAAAGAAAGCCCAAGGTACATTTGGTTGTACTGGAAGTTGTAGGGATTTCGAAAGATAGCCATTCGCTAGGACTGTCTTGAGTCCAAGATCAGGGTATATAAAGCTTTGTATGATCCGGTGATTGAGAGAATGCTTGAGGTATTTGGAGTGTAAGGTTTCAGAAGAGCCGTTGGCCAGTAAGTAAATACCACCTCTTTGAGTCCTGTCTGTCGAGTGGTTCTGGTGAAGTCGGTACAAGCGTTGAGGCATAATACTTCAATTGCATCCAGGTGTGGTGGTCCCATAAGTCCGATAGGAAAAAAAATGCCTTGGGAATTGGAGTCTCGCATGCGCGAGCGATATCCGGAGTTATTCACAATAATTACGTGGTATCGATGATAAAATCTTAGCTGTGATGTTTCTTTGGCGTTAAGCGTGGTTAGAATTCGGGGTCGAATTCAGTTTAAGGGGGGTAGAATGTAATACTCCAATTTAGGATTTGAGAGAGAATGATTTGAGAGAGAATAATTCAAGAGCGAATGAATTATTCAAGGAGAAGGACTATATAGAAATTGATCTAGGAGAAGGATCAATTGGTAAATAGTTAATTACACAGATCGACGGGAAATCGATGTTTTATTAACTGGCTTGGTAGGGGTATTATTTGGCCGATTCAGAGAGGTTCACCAACTATACTTAGTTGGATAATTTAACTACCTTTCCAGAAAGTCTAAGAAAACCTTAATTGGACTTCTGTAGCAATAGATATGAATTTTAGAAGTTGATTGTCCACCGAGGGACAGATCGGCGTGTAGGATTTGGGGTTGGGATCGAGTTAGGCGCTCTTGCAAGTTAGTGATTGTTGTTGTATACTTTGTTTTGGTCCGCTCTGCCATCTTAGTGTGCGTTATAATAACTACTCGGTGGTGGACCGGTCCCGGGCGCACCTTCTGCGCGTCCCTCACTCTCTCGCGGTTAAGGCAAGTATAATGATGGTTATAATATATATTGATGAATGGCAATGCTTGGTTTATGTTATGAGAAATTGTGTGCTCATGAGATGTGATGATGGCATAGCTGGTATTGTGCATTATTGCTAGAGATAGGAGTTATATGTTAAATTTGGTTGTTCCTTAGTTGTGATGACCATGTTTATGAGCTGTGGAGTATGAACAGGATTTTCATATGCAATATTGTTGCGGATGCATGCTTGTTAATTTGAAAAACTTATACATATGCATCATGTTGGCTTATTGAAGACTTGGTCATGTGATGACCAAGCAACTCTTGAGGTCCCCGTCATGTTAATGACGGGCTAAAATCCCCATGCTTGAAGAGCATGGGCTTAGGTCCCCATACACGTGGAGTATGGGCAATGGTCCCCTGCATGCGGATAGTGCAGGCATGGGTGTGCCTCGACGGATGCACACTTTGCATTACCGTAAAATGCAAAAGGAAAGAGAAGGAAGAGGATCATCTTTTGAGCATATTGCATAGCATGTGTGTGTAAGATGGTTGATATGTGGATTTGCGAGGTTTAATTGCTGATTTACGTGTTTGTGCGTTGTTGATGTCATTTATTATATTCTTTGAGTCTTTGGACTCACCTCTTATTTTCTTTGTGTTTTTAGGTACCACTTGCAAGAACGGCATGCACGGGAGGGAGTAGGATTGTTGGGGACGCACACACTACCACACATTCTTTTAAAGATGATTATCATTAGTTCATACCTTAACAATAAGCAAACTGTTTAAGGATTTATCTTGGCTACGCTTGAATGCATTTGATTATTTGTAATAAGGAGAGCGGTAGATTTTGATTATGCTTGCTTATATTTTAGCTGAATTAATTGTTAAAGAATGCCTTGATGAACTTTGGATTTTGAGTTATTGCTAATAATATATGCATCTGTTGGAACCTCCGGTATACTTAGTTATACAAAGGAGGTTCTGCCGATTTTTTTTTTGTAAGATGTTTTAGTTTGAATATGTTAAATTTACTTATTTTAGTAGCATTCCAGGCCTTTGTATAGCTGGGGTGTTACAGTAGCTTCAAAAGCAACAATGTACTCAGCCTCTGTTGTAGAATCGACAACCGTTCTTTGCTTGGAACTCTTCCAACTTACTACTCCTCCATTCAAACAAAACACAAACCCTGATTGTGATTTGAAATCATCCTTGTTGGTTTGGAAGCTTGCATCGGTGTAATCATTTACGACCAGCTCTTCCTCACCTCCATAAACAAGGAATGCATCCTTAGTCCTTCTCAAGTACTTAAGGATATTCTTGATTGCTATCCAGTGACCTTCACCTGGATCCGACTGATATCTGCTCGTAACACTTAGAGCATACGACACATCTGGTCATGTACATAGCATGGCATACATGATAGATCCAATAGCCGAAGCATATGGAATTCTACTCATTTTGTCTCGCTCATTAGTAGTCGTAGGACACCGACTCTTACCAAAATTGATGCCATGTGACATGGGCAAGAAACCTTTCTTAGAATCTTGCATGTTGAACTATTTCAACACCTTGTCTATGTACATATCCTGGCTTAATCCAATTAGCCTTTTAGGTCTATCTCTATAGATCCTTATACCAAGAATATATGCTGCATTTCCTAAATCTTTCATTGAGAAACTATTTCTCAAAGAAGTTTTAACAGATTCAAGCATAGTAATATCATTTCCGATTAGTAGTATGCCATCCACATACAATATCAGAAACACAAGTTTGCTCCCACTTACCTTCTTGTAAACACAAGGCTCTTCTTCGTTCGTGATGAAGTCAAACCCTTTGACCATTTCATCAGAACAAATGTTCCAACTATGAGATGCTTGCCTCAATCCATAGATGGATTTATTAAGCTTGCATACCTTTCTAGCTTCCTTTGGATCGACAAAACCTTCAGGTTGTGTCATGTACACATCCTCACGATGGTTTCCATTTAGGAAAGCCGTTTTGACATCCATTTTCCATATCTCATAATCGAAATATACAGTAATAGCTAGAATGATCCGGATAGACTTAAGCATCGCGACATGAGAGAAGGTTTTATCATAATCAACACCTTGAATTTGTCTAAAACTCTTCGCAACCAGTCGTGCCTTATGAATGTGAACATTTCCATCCATATCTATCTTTTTCTTAAAAATCCACTTGCACTCAACGGTCTTAACACCATCAAGTGCAACAAACCAAGTTCCAAACTTGATTATCATGCATGGACTTTATTTTGAATCTCATGGCTTCATGCCATGAATTAGAGTCTGGATCCACCATTGCTTCTGCATAAGTTTTAGGCTCTTTATTATTCAATAATAAAACATCATGGCCATACCTTATAGGCAATTGACGTGGCCATTTTGACCTATGTGGGGTTAATGCCTCATCTACAGGTTGAACAACATTTTGTTCATCCTGTAGAGGTTCAGTAGGAGTTGAAATATTTTCAGATGGTTCCTGAATTTCTTAGAGTTGCACCTTGCTCCCGTCGACTCCTTTGGAAATAAACTCTTTCTCCAAGAAGACACCATTAGCGGCGTGCAAAGCGTTGAAGAACTTCAAGAGCGCACTTATCAAGCAATATGTGGAGAAGGATCTGACGTCCTTCCAGAAGTATCAGTTTGTGGAGGAGTACTGGCAAGACCTTGTGGCGAAGAAGACGACAAATGATTTTAGGATTGAAAGTTTGGCGCACAAGGCCCTCCAAGCAAAAAACACTTATCCCCACAGACTCAGCACCGCTGGGTATGCGGGTAAAATCCTGCAGTGGAGGGATCAGGACAAGCATGCAAATCGATGGGATGCCTCCCCGCCAATTGTCAAGATCCCTGATGAGCGCGCCCGAAGTTGGGTAAGAGGGAGGGCATCTACCGTGACTTCGGGGGTCATCTCCTTTCCAAACCCCATAGATGAGGAAGTGTCCCAGTTCCTGGTAAGATATTGAACCACCTAGTTTGTAATTCCTTGATAACTTCATAGGAAGTGAAATAACACTACTACAAAATAGGCAATAGTAGATGCCTCGTCACAGACGGTTCAAAAGGAACCGTCTGTGTTGGGTTTGTTAGGACCAGACATTTGTAATACCAACATATCACAGACGGTTCTTATTACGAACCGTCTATGATACACAACTATCATAGACGGTTTTTTAATAGAACCGTACATGATAATTCACAGATGGTTCTATTAAAGAACCGTCTGTGACAATCTCCGGTGTCACAGACGGTTCTCAACAAAGACTGTCTGTGAACTATCACAGATGGTTTTATTAAAAAACCATCTGTGATAGGTGCGTATCACAGATGGTTCTTAGGCATTACAAATACCTGGTCCCGATAGACCCCCCTGCCCATTCCCATTTGAGCCGCCACCAGGTCCTCCCCCATTGCGCCGCCGACAGAGAGGAGAAGGAAGGGAAGGAAGGAGGAAGGGAGGAGAAGGAAAGGAGGAACGGAGGAGAAGGAGAAAGAGAGGATTTTCAAGAGATATTTGGTTTTTTTATCGTGAGCTCTGAGGGTAACGATCTATAACCCTTTATGTTTGCTATAAATTAATCGCTAATCAATTTAAGTATGTTTGGTAAATAGGAAGAGTACGTACTTGCGGTTTATTAATCTAATTTGACACAAATTTGTTACATGCGTAGCGTAGATGGACCGAAGCTGGATGTACGGTGTGAACCATGTGAGTCAAGAGTACATTAATAGCGTGTTTGCTTTTAGAAGAGCCGCCGAGCAAGATATGTTGAAGAATGGGATAAAATTTATGTACTGTCCATGCATTGATTACGGTAATCTGAAGATGTTTAATAACCCGGTACAGATCGAAGCGCACTTGATTCGAAGGGGTTTCGAAAAAGGGTATACATGTTGGACCATTCACGTTGAAGAGCAGATTATACAAGAAGTTAATAATGACGACATCGCGGAGGAAGTCAATGATATGCCGGATGTGGACTGTGCTTTTGATGAGGATAGGTCACATGATGATAATCTGGATCAGATGCTATGCGATGCAGAAGAGAATTACAGTGAGAGAGAGTTTTGTAAATTCAAGGGCTTAATGGAGGACTTGGTGAGACCTTTGTTCCCTAGCTACAAGCCGGAATACACAAGGTTGTCAACCGTGCTTGAACTGCTGAAATTGAAGGCAAGCAATGGTTGGTCCGACAAGAGTTTCACGGCGTTGTTAGGTCTCCTAGCGGACATCCTTCTGGAGGAAAACGTGTTGCCCATCACCAACTACCAAGCAAAGAAGGTTCTTTGTCCATTGGGAATGGAAGTAGAAAGAATACATGCATGTCCGAATGATTGTATCCTCTACCGTAAAGACTATACAGACATGCATATATGTCCCGTGTGCAAAGCATCCCGATACAAGAGTAAAATACTGATAAGGTGAAGCAAGAACCTCCTGCTAAGAGATTGTGGTATCTGCTTATGATCCCACGTTTGAAGCGTTTATTTGCGAACCCAAAGGAGGCAAGATTGTTGCGTTGGCACTCAGAGGAGCGTAACAAAGATAGAAAGCTAAGACACCTTGCTAATTCTGCCTAGTGGAGAAACGTCGATCGGAGCTTTGAAGAGTTCAGTGCGGAACCGAGGAACATAAAGTTAGGGTTGAGTACAGCCGACATAGCACTTGGCCCGTCAATTTATGTATGTACAACCTTCCTCCTTGGTTGTGTATGAAGCGGAAGTACATTTTGATGTCATTACTTATCCAAGGGCCGAAGCAACCTAGAAATGACATTGATGTGTACCTAGCACCATTGCTGGAAGATCTTGTGACACTATGGAATGAAGGTGTACAAGTATGGGATGCGTACAAACGAGAGAACTTCACTTTACATGCCATGTTGTTCTGCATCATCAATGATTTTCTTGCCCTTGGTAACCTATCAGGATTTAGTACAAAAGGAGCCAAAGCCTGTTCGCACTGCTTAGATTGTACAGAGAGTGTATGGCTGAACAACTCGTGCGAAACTGTGTATATGCGTCACCGTAGGTTCCTTCCAAGGAGTCACCCATACCGCAAGATGAAGAAACAATTCGACAGAAATAAGGAGGATTGTTTAGCTCCAAGGGCTTTTAGAGGGAAATAGGTCTATGATGTGGTTAAGGATATTGATGTTGTACTTGGGAAGGGACGTAAATTAAGAACCCGACAGAAGAACATCTGGAAGAAGTGATCAATTTTTTGGCACTTGCCTTATTGGGAGCACTTAGAAGTTTGCCACTGCATCGACGTCATGCATGTGGAGAAGAATATATGTGATAGCTTGATTGGTCTCTTACTAAACATTAGTGGCAAAACAAAGGATGGTGTTAACGCACGGCGTGACTTGGTTGATATGAACATAAGGACCGAGTTAGCGCCGAAAGAGACTGATAAAGGACGAACATACCTTCCCTCTGTTTGCTACACTCTGCCCAAGGCCGAGAGAAATGAACTGTGCCAAAGCTTGCATGGTGTGAAAGTTCCGTCCGGTTACTCCGCTAACATTAAGAGACTTGTTTCTATGTAAGATTTGAAATTAATTGGTATGATGTCTTATGGTTGTCATGTGCTGATGACACAAATGCTTCCTGTTGCAATTAGGAGTATCCTGCTGAACAAGGTCCGAGTGGCCATCTTGAGGCTATGTTATTTCTTTAACTCAATTGCTCAGAAGGTCATCGATCCCCAAGGACTAGATGCTCTGCAGGCCGAGGTGGTGACGACTCTATGTCATCTTGAGATGTATTTCCCTCTGTAGTTTTTTGATATCATGGTCCATCTCATTGTTCACCTTGTGAAAGAGATAAAGATATACGGCCTTGTGTTCCTACATCATATGTACCCGTTCGAGAGGTACATGGGAATTCTCAAGTCCTACGTACGGAATCGATCTCGACCAGAGGGCAGCATCATCGAAGGTTATGCAACCGAAGAGGTCATTGAGTTCTGCGTCGACTACATGGCTCAGGTGGAACCGATATGTGTGCCTCTATCTCGTTATGAGGGGAGGCTGGAGGGTATCGGGACCATCGAAAGGAAATCAATCACTCCCGATCTGGATACGTATGCTCAAGCCCATTTCACGGTCTTGCAACACATGACCCAAGTGTCCCCGTATATCGACGAGCACAAAGACATGGTACGCCAACAGAATCCAAACCGGTCGGAGGTTTGGATCACGAGAGAGCACAATCATCGGTTCAATGAATGGTTAAATGTGCGATTCACTGGGAGGACATCAAGTGATGATACGCTGCTATGGTTGGCAACAGGACCAAAGTTTGCAACTGTGACATGGCAAGGATACAACATAAATGGGTACACATTTTATACCAGCTTAGGATAGGAAGAGCACAGTCCAAAACAGCAGTTTCACGAGCAGTTCAATACCACCGGGCCACGTGGGTTGAACTTCTACTATAGGTTCATAGAGGAGATTTGGGAGCTCGACTACGTACTTTTCAAGATCCCCCTGTTTCGATGCCATTGGGTTAAACTTCTGCAAGGTGTGAAGGTCGACAAGTATGGCGTTACTACTATGAACCTCAAACATGTCGGATACAAGGACGAACCATTCGTACTAGCTAAGCAAGTTGTTCAAGTTTTTTATGTAACAGACCCGGCAAATATGAACCGATACGTAGTTCTTCATGGAAAAAGAAGGATTGTCGGAGTTGAGAATGTCGTGGATGAGGAAGAGTACAATCAATTTGGCAAGTTGCCTCCTTTCGGAGACGGCATCAGGCTCGACTAAGAAGCTAGTGAGGAAGCTAGCTATATGCGCGTCGATCATCATGAAGGGCTATATTTTAATTAAGAATTTAATCTATTGTAATTTATTCCATAATATGAGACATGTCAATGTGGACTTGCCATGTGTTATGGACTTGTAATCTCTTATATATTTTGATGTCAATGTGGAATTGTCATGTGTTATGGATTTGTCATCTCTGATTTTGATGTCAATGTGGACTTCATTGTTATGTGGAATGATAATATTATGCACTTGTAATAAACAGATGATAAAAAAGACCATATCCTTTTTACAACACAGACGATAAAAAAGGATTAGCAATCCTATCTTAGCCTTCAAATCTTCATAAGCCATCTCGTCAGCTTCAGTGGTGGCGGGATCAACGACTGTCAGATCAAACGCCTCCACCTGTGATCTTGCACGCTCGATTCATGCTTGTAGCCGTTCGGACTCCGAAACCAAGCCCCATATAGCCCAGAGGCCATCAACCCTGGTGTCCTCCGTCTCGGCGAGGTCAACCGGCTCTCTTGTAATTCGGATGTCGTCCTCGACTCTCCGGGCTGCATCCTCGGTGCGGACCAAGTAGTTCCATAGGACGATCTCCACGATGAGGTTTACTCACTGGATGCCACAGACCCTCGCATTGGTCCGTTTGAGGAGGAGCTCCAGTCGACAGATGATGGCCACTATGGTCTCTGGTAGATCTGAGGGCCTACAACGGATGACATTACGAACAGAAGGCTTGTCCGCAGCTTGGACCAGGTTGCGACCAGAGAGGTGCGAGTAAACAAGCACAATGTAGGCCAATACAGCCAGCACGAAAGGGGAAGCCATTTGGAGTTTGTGGAGAAAGGGAAAGGGGATCAAGGAGGTTCGTGAGAAATCCCTTTTAGAAGGGGATATCTATTTATAAAACAAGTACTAAAGCCGGAGTGGGAGACGAAGAGATACTTTGGGAGCCGTAGCGGCGTTGGTGCGATCGTGAGATGAAGAGACATATGCATTGCACGGAAAAATGAAGAGACTTGTCACCAGGTTCATGTGGATAGGAATTTTCATCAGGTTATCACAGACGGTTCTATTATGGAACCGTTTGTGATAAGGAATTCCATAATAGAACTGTCTATGATAATCTCATATCATAGACAGTTCCATAATAGAACTATTTGTGATATCCCTTCATAACCCTAGGGCTCGCCCGTTCACCTCCCAAGTGCCCTTAGCCCCTTAAGCTCTCGACGGTTCCTTAAGCTCTCGCTCGTTCGCCTCCTCTAGGGTTCGCCCATTCACCTCCCCTTAGGCCCCAACATTGCTGCCTCCGACCTCGATACCGCCGCCCTCGACATCAATGACGCAACCGCCGCCTCGTCGCGTGGCCTCCTTCCCGTGTCGGCGTCCTCCCTCTGCCGGCCTCCTCCTCAGGCTGTCCTCCTCTATGTCGGCCTCCTCCCCTACACCGGCCTCCTCCTAACGACCCCCTCCCCTACACCAGCCTCCTCCCCTGTGCCATCCTCCTCCCCGCGTCGGCCTCCTCCCCTGCACTGGCCTCCTCCCCTGCACCGGCCTCCTCCTTGCACTGTGAGTATTGCAACCTTTCTTGTAATTTTAGCTTCTTATTTTTCTCTACTACAATGTTGCTGATATGGGTGACGTTGAGAATGAGAGGCACCGGGAAGAATTGAAGTGCCGTATACATATGTTGTGGAATGGTAGTTCTCTTCGAACTCCTACGTTGGAATTAATCCTTTCTGTAATAGTTTTGTTCAATCACAGTCCGAGTCTGAGTCTGTTTAGAGTAGTCAGTTTAACCGAGTCATAGTCGTACTCGTGGAAATCAACTCGGAGACGAGTTGTATTGTTCGAGTCCGGAGTTGAGTCCTCGTACTCAGCCTATATAAGTCACCATTGAGTCTTGTATCGATAAGAAGTCGTGTGTTGAGAAAAGCAAGAAAAAACAAAAAGAGGAGCAATTGCTCCCGAAACTAATCACGTATTTTTCGCCTCGAGCACTGTTCATTACGAGTACATGGTCGAAAGGTTTCGACTGGTCGGTGATCAAAAATAGTTTTTGACTGTATCTGGTCATAGAGAGTTATGACCACACCTGGTCGTAGAAAGAAGCTACGACCACACCTGGTCGTAGAAGGAGGACCGATTACATCCTGATAGAGGAGCTTGGACTGATCGGAGAGTTCCAACCACCTGGTCGTAGTTGGTACGACCACACGTGATATCAAAGCCAGGTTTATGAAAATTGGTCCTCCAACTCTAGAGAAGAAGAAACCAATGGCTCCCAACGGATCTTCGTCGACAACAAAGGATGGCCCAAATTCGCTGATGTATCCAGTTCTCACTTCAGGGAACTATCTGGCTTGGGCTATGAAGATGCGAGTAAATATGTGTGCCCAGGGGGTCTGGGACGCAGTAGCCGATCCGGTCGATCAAAAGGGAAAGATTGATCCAAAAGGAAAGGCTGTAGAGGTCGACTAGAAGACTGATCAAACAGCATTAGCACTGATCTATGCTGCGATACCCGAAGCGATGCTCAATCAACTTGTTGGGAAAGATACTGCTCGGAAGGCCTAGGTTGCTCTTCATACTATGCACGAAGGTGTGGATCGAGTGAATAAAGTTCATCTACAAACTCTCCAAGGGGAGTATGAGGCATTGCATATGGGTGAAACTCAATCAATTGATGTGTTCGCAGGAAAATTGACGACGATGGTCAATGAACTTCGAGCTCTTGGCGATAAACTAGAGGAAATTGAAGTGGTCGAGAAATACTTGCGAGTCCTACCTGAGTGGTCGAGAAAACCAAATCACTTTCTACTGTTCTTCAAAAAGCTTGGCCCCCCAAAATTCTCATTGCGATCATTTACTTGACCACCACCAACCAATCGCCACAATACACTTTATAAGACCTTGCAACCCAAGTCAGTTAATCTTTTCTCAGTAGGAAAGAGCAAACAAATACAAGTTTTAACGCACGAGGAAACATTACCCCTCACAGTGAGCACGAGACCAAGAGAAATAGTCAAATAGCATTGATCTCAAAAAACAAAAGACAAGACCACAATAGGGCACACGTTCCACAAGAAGTGAGTTTCAGACATCAATAAATCACAATAAAACATTGCTTTTGAAACTCAAGAAACACTTAAGCAGCAATGATAGAAAAGTTGCAGGTTACAATCCCTAACTCCAACCTCAAATACTTAGGGCACACATTTTCCGTTAACAAAGAGAGCAATTTTTCTTTGATTACAACATTACTTGCCATCCCGAACAAGAAATGTCTTTAAAACCAAATCAAATTAATCACTTAGGAACCAAACGGAACCTTCCCATACGTCACATTCTCTTATCGACAATCTTACTAATATCAAGAATAATTCACCCTTAACAAGATTCGTTGTCGTCAACTCTTCCTTTATAAAGCCCCCAATGGCATACCAAAGTATTACATACCACTTTATCATCTCATCCTCAATTGAAACTATACCAAATTCTTACAATCTCATTACAACAACCACTTAATTTTAGAGAAACCTACTACACAGTTTAAGAGGTTATTCCAAAACCCTCTCATCAAAGGCATACTATTATCCGACAATTTCACCATCATGCAAACATAGGTCATCCTCATGAAACACACATGAGTAAATTACTTTTGACTTTCAACCTTTCACCTATTAGGAAAGCTTACACTAATTTAGTACACTCTAATTCTAATCTGGAGGTTATCATAAACCATTAATGATTATTCAATCATGGACGAATTGATGGTCATTTCTCTATTTGTATTCCCACGAGTATAAATAAGATTATCAAATAGTCAATTAAAGAAAATCCCATAGTATTATCTACTAAGACCACAGTCGAACATATTCTTATATTTCTCTTGCTGCACAGTTAGATAAATCCATTGTGACCAAATAATTCAATAAGTTTAGCAAGCTAAACAATTCTATTGATCAACCATTTCATCAATGTTCCACACTTCTTAATAACTCTATTGATTCCGACTAAATATAGTCATACTCATAGTCACAGCTCATCGAGAACTACTAGAGGACAACCTCATCTTATTCAACTTTTATTTCAAGGATCTTAGTTAAAATCAATCATGCACCACACTACAGACTCAACTGGATAACCCATATCACAACCATTAATTTCTTTGATTATAACCTCTCGTTTAACCATGACAAGATGTCGCTAAAGGTCTTAACGTCTTCTTTAGTAAAAGAGAACCATAAATTTTCAACACTCAAAATACCCAAGAGAGATACATTGAGTCAAAGCCTCCACGTACTAAAGGACTTGCAAAAGGAAACTTTCATTAACCAAAAACATCAAGCGAAATAGATGGATCATGTTTTCCAATAAGAAAGGCAAACTCCAATACAAAGGTCAATCTTGACAATTAACCAAGTTCACTAGCCGCAAGAATAACTCAGCGATTGGAAAAACAATGATTGCTTTAAGGGTCAAATTAAATCAATGAAAACACGTCAACTGCCTGTAATTACTAACCCAAGAAAATTCACCAGCCAATAGCGAGTCATCAGTATAACCAAATGTAAACTCAAGGAAAACATCAACCTTTCTCAAAGCATCCCATCACTCGTAACTGGACAAGAGTCGACCGAATCCAAAGTCAAGGAAGAGAACAAGTCTTCTAAAGATACTCATTATCAACGCCTATACTAAGATATCCGATGTAGACACCTCCCTATTCTCATACCGCAAACGGTGGTGTAACCTAGTAAAGCCCAGGGTCACAACCACAACCTCAATCTCTCAACATGGGTTAGCCCCACACATAATAACCATAGTTTTATAATATAGATATATCAGCTCATCTCATAACAGGAATTATTAATACAACATAACAGAAGCGTAATGCAATGCAATAACCCAATCCCACCTACTGTGCTTAGTGTGTCAAGTTTAATAATTCACATACCACGGACCTCTGACCGCTCGATACCAATCAGTAACACCCACCCAAACAAAGGCACGGAATGCTACTAAACTAAGTAATTTAAACAAAGATAAACTAAAAACACCTTACAAAATTTGGCAGAACCTCCTTTGTATAGTTATCTATACCGAGGTTCAACAACGATTATAATAGATATAAAGATAATCCAACTTGCAATATGATCAAGACATAATCAAAAGCGGCTATTCGTTACTATGACATCCATAGCTACTAAACATCTAAGATATAGATCATGAGCATCCAAAAACTTCTATTCATTTATTACAGTTTACTCCAAGCAAGCAATAATCATAAAAAGATACTTTAAGTAGTTCATTCATCTACTAATTAATGTTTTCTTTCATTCCATTGTGGGTAGATCGTGCAAAAGTGCAACAAGACTAATCCTTCTTTCTCCCCATGCATGTCGATCTCGTAAGGGTACCTAAAACACAATAAACAACAAGGGGTGAGTCCAAAGACTCAGCAAATATAATAAATGGCATAAACCGCATACATGCAAGAAACTCATCAACTGTACTTTACACATCCACATATTGTACTTTACATACACATGCTATGCAATATGCTCAACATGCTCTTTATCTTTCTCTTTCTCTTTTGTATTTTACCGATAATGCAAAGTGCGCATCCGTCAATGCACACCCATGCCTGTACCATCTGGTACAGGGACCATTGCCCATACTCCGCAAGTATGGGGACCTAAGCCCATGCTCTTTAAGCATGGGGACCTTTAGCCCGTCATAAACATGTCGGGGACATCAATTGCTTGGTCATCACATGACCAAGACTTCAATAAGCCATCATGATGCATATGTATGAAATCTCAAATTAATAGGAACATGCATCCGCAACAACATTGCATATGAATAGCCTATTCATACTACAAATGTTCATAAACAAAGACATCATGACGTTCAAGCATCCATGAATGACACGTAACTCATATCATTAGAAACCATGAACATTACCAATCATACCACCATAACAATCATGAAAACACAAATACTCATAGTATTTATCAAACAATGACATTCAATAATATCTATTATATCCATCATTATACTTGCCTTAACCGCGAGAGAACGAGGGACGTGCAGAAGGTGCTGCCCCCGGGACCAGTCCATCACCCGAATAATAATTATAACGCACGCTAAGACACAGTAGCAGACCAAAACAAACTATATAACAACATCCACGAACTCGCAAAATCGTCTAACTCGATCCCAACCCCAATTCCTAAACGTTCATCTGCCCCCTCTATGGACAGTCATATTCTGAAATCCATATCTATTGGCGCAGGAGTCCAAATGAGGTGTTCTTGGACTTTTTGGAAAGGTAATTAAATTCTCCAACTAAGTATAGTTGGTGAGCCTCTCTGAATCGGCCAAATGATACCCCTACCAAGCCAGTTAATAAAACATCGATTTCACGTCGGGCTCTCTGGACAGAACACTAAAAATATCATAACTTTTACTACGTGTGTCCAAATCATGAGTTCTTGAGCTTTCTGAAAAAGCTAAGACAATGATATACAACTTTCATTATACTGAGCTTCTCTGATTTCCCATTTAACTAATCGTTTAACCCAGATTACTAAAACCTATCAGAAAACCAACGATTCTGCAGAACAGCCCCACTAATAAAATCATAACTTCTGCTACAGAGGTCCAAATTACGTGTTCTAGCACTTCACGGAAAGATGGCGACGTCCTCTACAATAGTCTAGCAGACAACCAGAACTGAATCCGCACTTAACTACATCAAAATGACTGTCTAACAAAATCTGTCCTGAGCAGACCACAATACCGACATTGCCTAATTATCGAATTACGCAACTAATCAAATGTGGATCGGGATTACCCTTGATGAATCCGCTGTAGAACGCAATGAACACCACATGATCCCTCTTCCTCCTTCCTTCTCCCCCTTCCTCTCCCTTTCTTCCTTGGCCGGCAGCACCCAACAGGGTTCCTCCCTCCCTTCTTCTTCTTGGCGGGTAGCACCCAAAGGAGGCGGCACTGTAGCAGGGGCGGCGCTACTATAGCTACAGTGCCATCCTAGGGTTTTCCCCTCCCCCTCCTCCTTTTATTGGTGGCTGGCCCACCTCCTAGGTATGGGCCAAAGGCCCATAACTATTATCCTCCTAAATTCAGATTATTAATCAATTTCTAATTCATTTAATACTTATTTAATGAAACAGGATATTACATTCTACCCCCCTTAAAAGAATTCGACCCCAAATTCTCCTCTCGTCATTCTACTCGAAGAACAATCAAAATCTGAAATCGACAACAATTAACACATATCCGTTGTGAACAACTCCAGGTACTTTTCACGCATGCGAGACTCCAACTCCCAAGTAAACTTGTTTGCTTGGTTTGATGCGACCACAACACTTTCACACCCTTCAAAGTCTTATGCCTCAACACACTTTTCCGAATCCTCTAGTACACGCACCAGACGGAACTCGAAGGTAAGGTCTTACTAATTGGTCAACGGTTCTAACGAAACCTCACACTCCTGATCTCTCAAGTACTCCTGCGACACCGGGTCATGCAAAACGTTGTGCACTCCGCGTCAGGACTCGAGACGGTCCTAGTGTTACGCTATCTTCCAAAAATCCCCGCAATTTCCAGAACCAAACCAATGTACCTTGGACTAACCTTCCATTTGGTACCAAACCACACAACCTGCACATAACACACGGAACTCTTATTCCAACTCTCAGTCGATCACTTTACCTATGCAAGCAGCATCTCCTTTAACAAGGGACGCACAAAGAACTCGCCTACCAAGTCACTTATCCGAAGAACTCAACTGAAAACAAAGGAGTCATAATGCATCCAACTCAAAACCATCTTCCCTTAGAAGAGCCCAATCCAAAATCAATGGATTTACCATGAAAACTTTTCCACTTTTCAAGTAGGCAGTTTGGAAATAAATGCCACACAAGCCAAAAGCGAAATCACTCGAAAAACCAGATTAACCATTTTTTTGCCTTAACTGGAAGGAATCACACATATCGACAAGAACCAACTCAATTTGTAATTGACATCTGTCATAAACACATAGTTCAAGTAAGAACTAAGAGAATATCTCACTATCCAAGATCACACCCTTTCCCACCATCTTTCCTTTAAGAATTTAACTTTCTCTTAAACCATAGGATCCCAAATCATCGCATAACACGTTAACTCATTTCTCTTAAATTGGCAACCTCAAAGCTATGTTCAACAGAACACAAAATCCACACTTATGCAGGGAGACTCTTCCAATCCACAATATCACAATCTAGCCAACTTCTCTACCAAATGAATTACTTTGACGAAATAATTCCCAACACAACTCAATATAGATTTCACCCACCATCACATCTCTCAATCCGTTAAGGATAATCAATTTGAAATTCACATCACACACTCTCATTTACTACCCCCAAAGGATACTATCAAAGATCATCCCACTACTCGGAATCCACTTTTACTCTACTACTTTTACACATAATCATTGGCAACCAAGGTTTTAGCATAAAAAATGCAGAGCCCAAATTCAACCTCCAAGACTCCTACAATAAACTTCTCGTACAAAAGATCGAGAAATCCTCAGATCCATTCACTAAAATTCCCACACTCTAAACATACTCAATCATTTTCATCCACATGTAGATATTTTCTCGACCAAATTATCTTTTAGAATAATTCTATCTCCCCGAAGGTTATTCACTAAAGCCAGGGCATACCTGCCGACAACTCAACCCTACCTACTATCCCATCAATTGATATTACGATTAGATTACTTCGCTAAACCTACTCTCATTAAACTACACCGTCATAGATCACCTACCCAACCTTGCAAAATTACCCAATCGCGATACTCTAACACATTGATCAGGCTTCCAGACTTTCGATAATCCCAACATTCCAACATGAATGAAGGTTCTTAGATTATAATTCGCTATGGGTTCCACTAGTTGCAACACTAATCTGTTTTATTTCAACGACAATCATTCCATTTAAATCCAACTCTTTCCAAGAGTTATAGGTCAAAACCAAATCACTTTCTACTGTTCTTCAAAAAGCTTGGCCCCCCAAAATTCTCATTGCGATCATTTACTTGACCATAGCATAGTGTTCCCCTGACTGGCTGCTCGTCAAGCCCGGTGCAGCTAGACCTCTGGCTGTAGACTGGGGCAGTTGGCTCTCTCTCTATCTCTGTCTCTATCTCTCTCTCTCTCTCTCTCTCTCCAGGCGCCAAGTGCAACCAGAGTGCCTGCGGCAGAGGTCATCAATCGGCCATTAATGACCATCACAACACCTACACTGTGCTGCCAACTCCAGCAGCAGCACCAGCCATGACTCATTATCGGGTTGTGTCAAAGTGCCCATATGTATATAGCTGCTCCAAGCCCCTCATTGCTTTTTCTTCACCATTCCAATGCTAACCTCATTCTCTTTCTCCTCCAAGTGAACTTGAGCTCTAGATAAGCTCAAGTGCTAGTCCTTGTCGAGCACCACCCCATCGCAGCCTTCACCATTGACACCCATCGGATACTCCAAGACCTCCTTGACGGACCATCTATCTGTTTCCAGGGAGAAACCTTGAAGACCGAAGACCACCCACCTTCCTCAAGCTACTTGCAGCGCGGAGCTTCTCTCATAGTCGGGGTCCACGTCGCCAGCATCAGCTCCGACTAGCCCACTCTCTAGTTCTGTACTAGTAAGTTCCTAGTGGTCAGATACTCTTCCTAGTTTGAGCCGCCTTGTTCTCTCTTGGATGTTCCTCTGGTTCTCCTTTGGTTGTTCTGCTGGTTCATTCGATTGCATCAATACCATCAAACCTTTGTTTTCTTTTGACCTCTGCTGTGTAGTCGAACATTTCTCTCATTTGACTACGTGCGGTTAACACTCCCACGACCCCCCCCCTTTTGTACACACCTCCGTTTTTACAGAGACTGCCCTCGTGGTCACGACATTCCATTTTGCAAAGACCACCCTCTTGATCAAGACCACCCATCTAGCCACACCCTCACCTCTTATGGAACGCTCGATCAAAGTCGGACGGCCCCCACTTCACCGCGCTTTACCTCCTTGACCTCAGGACCTCTTTCTCAAGACCGCTCTCTTGGTCTTTTGCAAAGACGGTGAGGTTTACCACCTAAGACCAGGTGCCTTCGACCAGCCACTCGGATGAACAGCAATCGGATGAACAGTACTCGGGTGAACAGTGCTCGGATGAACAGTGTCATAATAAACAGTACTCGAAAAATCAGCAAACGAGACAGGGCTCTTTCGAGGTGCTGCAATCACAGTTTTTCTCATGATAACTCAACTTACAACCACTTCTAAACTTCCAACTCCTCTTGACCTCTTCGTACTTCTTGCTTGTGGTATCTCCAAGACTGCTATCTCCCCATGCTTATGTACCCTTACACTAATCAACTAAGACTCGGACTCAAACTCTTATCTAATTTTGTACAAGATTACAATATCAACAAAGACCACCCTCCTGGTCGTAACATTCTCATGACCTCCCCTGGTCGTAACATTCTCATGACCTCCCCTGGCTACAGTGATTCCAAGACCTCCCCAAGTCACTGTAGCTTCTACGACCACCACAGATCCGACCACCACTAAGTTTCCAACTGTGCTGGTCTAATATTTCTAATTTACGATTTGGCATTATTTGGAGTTCATTGCATATTGAAAACGATTTAAGTTTGAATTTATGCTTATTTGCCTTTTCGGTTGTTTTGCGATTATAGAAGCCGAGGCGACTGAAGAACCATCCGTTGATCAGGATCTCGATCAGTAGCACCCTGAATAAGGCGAGTCAATCTTTTGACCATGTTGCACCCACTTTTTGCAAATTATGTTGCTTTAAGTTATGAAACTACATTGCTATGTTTTATCAAACTAAATTGGTCTAGATCATAGTTAATGCCCTAACATATACATATGTATAAACTTCCAACCCTTGAACTTGGACATTATCCATTGTCACCCTAGACTTAATGGATTACCTACTAGTTGATAGGTCTGTATCTAAGTGTCATGCTTAGCCTTACTTAGATACATTGTCATCAGGGCATTAAGTTGCCCAACCACAATCATAAAAACTTTGGAAAATGATTTGAGCAGTAAAAGGGAGCTTTGGTTTGGTATGTTAGTAAATGATATTTCCAAAAACAATAAAACACAAAAACTGCTTTTCATTGGCGGTTTGGAAGAATGGTCGTCTGGAGGCACGAGAAAAGCATTGGTATGTGGATGTACATACTGGTCAATTAAGGACCAAATCTTGGAATGACCTCTCATGCAAAAATAGTGCAACCATAAGTCTATAATGGGTACGACCTGACCAACTAATTTGCTCGCCTCGGCGTGGCCTCACCATTGGAGAGTAATGTGGCGTGGGTAAAGGGGAAAGGGAGCCATAGAGAAACCACATGGCGCAAGAGGGGGCCTCGTGGAAGTGCTTGGCACCAGGCGGTGGAAACCTTAGCGGGTGGGGTTGCGTCGAGGAATGAGCATTGTAAAGGCCTTGTGGTAATCTCCCCTTGATTCACATGTCCAAGGAAACGTGCGTGTATATCAAGGCGATTACCTCTTGTGGGTTAAGTGTGCGAACTCTGCAGAGTAAGGAAACTATCATGATGGCCGTGCTCACGGTCAAGAGCGGTGCTGAGAACTTGCTGGATATAGCTTTCATTTTTACAAGACCATTTGTGATGAAAAGGGAAGGCTGGGGTGGGACCCCAGGGATTTGGGAAAGGCCTGGTCGGGGACTAGTGGTAATTACGGGATAGCCCGGGCATTTGGAGGATGGAGCCACTCAATGGTATAGGAGGTGGGACCTCCACTAGTACTTTTCAAATGAAAACTCATTTATAAAAACAGATTTGTTAAAATGCTAGGTCTCAGGATTTTTCTAATTTAGTTTAATTTAAACTTGGCTTTGTGCAAATAAAAGAACTCTGAACCTCCCTTGACTAGCCTTACATCTATAAGAACTGCATTGTGGGTTAGCTCGCGAGTACGATTGTGTACTCAGGCTCTGCCAATGTAATCTTTTCAGACTGAATGACCAAGACCCCTACCAGTACTTCACGGAGGATGAACCAGATGGTGGTGATGATAACGAAGCTTAGGCCGGGAACCCCAGTCACTTGCCTGTGGTAGAGTGAAAGGATCCACCACAACTTATTTTGCTTCCGTACTTGCTTTCTACTCTGTGTTCTTGACTTTTGTAAAACTCTCGCTTAAGGGGCGCTTTCGTAAAAACAAATGGCCGTTCAGCCGGATATTTATGTAATATATCATGGGCATGCACTGTTTATTTTGAGTATCATTTACATTGAGCAAAGTTCACGATCAGTGGGCATACAAACTCTAAATGGATGACTCATGACCACCCCTAGATAGTCTAAAACCACTACCAGATATCTTAGGATCACCTCCAGATGGTCTAAGATCACAACCAGGTGTCTCACGAGCACCCCTAGATAGTTTAAGACCACTACCAAATATCTCAGGACCACCTCCAGATGGTCTAAGACTATAACCAGATGTCTCACGACCACCCCTAGATAGTCTAAGACCACTACTAGATGTCTCAGGACCACCTCTAGATGGTCTAAGACCAGAACCAGGTGTCTCACAACCACCCCTAGATAGTCTAAGACTACTTCCAGATGTCCCAAGACCTTCCCAAGACCACCTCAGGACAACCCTGGGCTCTCAGGACCTCATCAGAAACCCCACTCAAGACCTTCTAGGGATCACTATAGAACCATCACAGGACCTCTTCAAGACCTCCCCAGATGTCCTTCATGTTCAAATGTGGTCGCAGCTATAAACCCAAAGGTGTGTTTGCTGTGAACTTCCGTAGTTATGCGAGTGAACTTAAATGTAACTGTGCTTGTCAGCTACTGATCCAGGGAATGACATCTTATGCACAGTGGATCCCAAGCTCCAAATTTGGAGTCCGACAGCTTCTCACTGTCGAAACAAGAAAGAAAAGGTGAAAGCATCTGAATGACTGCATTGCCTTAGATTCATAAGGGCTGCATGTCTAGTTGTCTACGGAGCAACTGCACTCTATTTACTGCTACCACCTCTCCAGCAAAAGCACCTATATATATCCATTCACCAGAGATAAATTCTATTCAACACCACACTGCTCTCTTGGCACTTAAAATCGAAGCGTAGCTCCAGAGAAACAACTGATGTTATTGTACAGTAACTATCTTGCAACGCCCCGCCTATATATATGAATATATGCAATCTTTCTTTGAGGTGAAAGTACTTTTTTCTGTGTCTTTTTTGGGTTTTTCTGTCCCATTTCCCCCATTACATTGTCAAAAAATAGCAAAAGGTCACAATAGCTTGCTATTCCATAATGCTAATCAGCATGGTTACCGGAATGGGCAGCATCCGGAAAAGAATACTCAGACTCAAAAGGACCGAAAGCTCTATTTTGTTTCACGGCAGACTTAATTCCAATTCAGTGTAACGATGACCGGACGCGGAACCTCTGCATCAGACATCAAAATGCAGATAATGAATAGTACGGTGAATTTGGAGCATATCTCAACCATCCCATCAGGATCCAATAGTCTAGATTTAGTGTTATAGTATCATGCTATAGTGATATTTTAAATATGCTGTAAAATGGAATGCTATTGTCTACACCTACCTATCTACTCGCCTGCAAGCACATACTATGCGATCACTCTCCATCTACTTTCTCCATGCCTATCATTGCTTGCATATATACATCTTTTGGATGGAAAAGAAACAAATGCGTATGTGAGCCATTTGTCTTCAGTTTCTCGGTTTGGTTCAATGTATGCTGATATGGGTGACGTTGAGAATGAGAGGCACCGGGAAGAATTGAAGTGCCGTATCTAGATGTCGTGGAATGGTAATTCTCTTCGAGCTCCTAGTCACCTCGCAATGCAGAGACCAACGACATCAGTTAGTCCTTGAGAATCTGTCTACTAGTCTTCGGTGGAGTGAGTTGCGATATCATCCTTTCCCGATGTTTTTTTACCAAATCTTTTCCAGGTTTTATATGAACTTTTGTTCTTCTTATTTCCGAGGGAAATTGTATGCACAAATTAATTAGCTCCCATATATGTTTTACTTAACCCGGTGCATGGTGTTAAATAGTACACCCTACAGCAAGACCGGTTTCCGGCCACACATTCTCTGCAACGGATAGAACATGTGTCGCAGGAAAAACACTATTGCAACACTTTTGTTGTAGGCCGTGTGTAGCAAGTGTGACTTAGTAGAATGTGTCAGAGGCACCCACATAGAAAAATTACCAAAGTTCTTCTTGATATGACAGTTATTTTGGTAGTTGACAAACGTCATATTTGTTTTCATGTTTGGTGACCCTATTTTCATCATCTATACACATTTTACAAGATTATAGGCTCGGCCATCATTACACAATTTTCAATCCTTTTCTACATTTTTTCAATCCTCTTTTAGCCAGAAATGATACTATATTGGTCGGAGTCTGTTGCAGCAAAGCGCAATAAAAGTGCAGCGTCTTTCCGCAAAGGCACAAAAAACTAGTATCCTAGAGCAAATGCCACAATTTTGCCTTAATTAAAAGCCCACACCTGCTGACCTGTACGCCTTGCTCTCTTCAGTTTGTTTCTTGTTCGTCCCTGTATGCATATCAAGTAAACTGACATATATAAATCCATCTCGATGCAAGATAAGCGAGCATGCATGTAAGACTAGTGAAGAAAAGTTTCATTGCTTACTGAAAAAAAGTAAAGAAAAATTACAGGGCTTTGGTAAGCAAGAAGAAATTATCAGCTCGCATATAGCAGATTAGCTATTTCATTTTCGAATCTAGCTAGCTAGCTAGGGGAGAAATATATGGGATATAATGCTGCTCTAAAGTGGCCTAGAGCATTGGAATGGGAGGCATCGGGGAGCACACTTCTCCGTACACACGCGAATCTGGATAGTAAACGGATGCTTCACGTTATATATGTTTCAACAGATGCGAGTGGAGACGGCGAAAGTAGCAGGAGTATCATCAGAGTATTGTGTGTGTTTTTCTAGTGTGCGGTGTGCCTCGCTGTGCTGCCATTTGTTGCTACCAAATTTTAGCAAGGCAAAATATAGCCGGCGACGTTCAAGAGGCATCTTGCATCGCCTTGGATTCCTATGAGCTGCATGTTCGATCGGCGTCACAAAACCAAAAAAAAAACTTGCTATGCTAACCAGCATGGCTATGTGCTCCAAGGATAATGAACTTTTTTTTATTAATAAACCTCTTTTTTGTTATTAACCTCTTGCCAACTTTATTTCTCATTCATGGCATGGCAAAACAACATTGTGATGCTAGTGCCATGGTGTGGTCAAATCCTGTCACTCCACCACCAGTAGCGTGACAGTATTGTTTGGTCATTGTAATACCCCAAAAGTGATTCTAAAGGTTTTCGAAAGAGAAACAAGTAACCGGGAGAGAATTAATTGGAATTAAGATTATGGCTGTTTAGAAGTCGATTTAGGGGACGGACCCTTCGGGAATTATTTAATTAAGCAGCCAACGAGGGGGGGATTCGCAATTGTAAGACAACCTGGGCCTTGGGCTGTCACTGGGGAGGCCCAATAGTGGGCTGGCCGAATTGGCCCATGAGGGGGGGAGCCAGCCAAGCCTTAGGTGGGAGGGGGGGGGGCGGCTCAAACCCTAATCCCCTCCCTACTCCCAAGCCGCCCCACCCCCTTTGGCTGCCGCCCCAACCAGCACATCCCCTGCGCCTCCACCCTCCTATTCCTCCCCCCAGGGCGCCTCATCCTCCCTAGGAGCCGATCTGCCATTGGTGCCTTGAAGCTCCCTGCTGCTGGCCGTGAGGAGGAAGAAAGGGGCTGTGGAGTGCTGGCCGGCCAAGAAGGAAAGAAGAGAAGGGGAGAGGAGAGAGAGGAGGGGAGGTCAGCAGCAGGTGTTCGTGATTTTCGGCAATTCATCGTAGGTAACCATCGTTCCCCATGGATTAGTTGTTTAATTAGATGTTTAGCAATGTCTGCTGTGTAGATCCCTTTCTGGCCAGTCGTTTGAACGGCGGTTTTGAGGTCCTTAGAGGCAAAATCCGTGGATCCCATCTCTTAGGAAAAGTTGGGTCGTGTCCTTAGCTTTCCGTGGCCGCCAAGAACACCCAAATCTGATTAACGATTAGCGAGTTATGAATTTTCTAGTGTCACTGACCTGATAATCTGTCAGCATTCTAACAGTCTGTAGAAATCTGAGTTAATCTATTAGTTAAAGATGAAATCAGAGGATCTCGTTATAATGAAAAAGATGGGTAATTTCCTCACCTTTCCAGAAAGCTAAAGAACATAAGAATTGGACTTTCGTAGCAAAAGTTATGATAATTTTAGTGTACTGTTTAGAGAACCCAACGTGATTATTGATGTTCTGTAGTTTGGCTTAGTAGGAGCAGTAGATGGCTGAATCAGAAGGGCTCCCCAACTAAGTTTATTTAGGTAATTCAGTTATCTTTCCAGAAAGTATTAGAACATCTTATTTGGACTCCTGAGCAGAAAGTTATGTATTTTAGAAGTTGACTGTCCACCGAGGGGACAGATCGACGTGTAGAATTTGGGGATTTGGAATCGAGTTAGACGCTCTTACAAGTTAGTGATTGTTGTTGTATACTTTGGTTTGATCCGCTACTGCCATCTTAGTGTGCGTTATAATAATTACTCAGGTGGTGGACCGGTCCCGGGGGCGGCACCTTCGGCGCGTCCCTCGCTCTCTCGCGGTTAAGGCAAGTATAATGATGGTTATAATATTTATTGTTGAATGGCAAGGTTGGGTATATGTTATGAGAAATTATGTGCTCATGAGATGTGATGACGGCATAGCCAGTATTGTGCATTATTGCTAGATATATGAGTTACATGTTAAATTTGGTTGTTCACTAGTTGTGATGACTTTGTTTATAAGCTTGTAGTATGAATAGGATTTTCATATGCAATATTGTTGCGGATGCATGCCTGTTAATTTGAGAAATTCATACATATGGATCATGTTGGCTTAATGAAGACTTGGTCATGTGGTGACCAAGCAACTCTTGAGGTCCCCGTCATGTTAATGACGGGCTAAAGGTCCTCATGCTTGAAGAGCATGGGCTTAGGTCCTCATACATGTGGAGTATGGGCAATGGTCCCTGTGCTAGATGGTACAGGTATGGGTGTGCATCGACGGATGCGCACTTTGCATTACCGGTAAAATGCAAAAAGGAAAGGGAAGGAAAAGGATCATCTTTTGAGCATATTGCATAGCATGCATGTGTAAGATGGTTGATATGTGGATTTGAGAGGTTTAATTGCTGATTCACATGTTTGTATGTGGTTGATGCCATTTATTATATTTGCTGAGTCTTTGGGCTCACCTCTTGTTTTTTTGTTGTGTTTTTATGTACCACTTGCGAGATCGGCATGCATGGGAGGGAGTAGGATTGCTAAGGATGCACTCACTACCACACATTCTTTTAAAGATGATTATCATTAGTTGTTCATACCTTAATAATAAGCAAACAGCTTAGGGATTAATCTTGGCTGTGCTTGAATGCATTTGATTATTTGTAATAAAGAGAGTGGTAAATTTTGATTATGCTTGCTTAGACTTTAGCTGGATTGATGGTTTATGAATGCTTTGATGAACTTTGAATGTTGAGATATTGCTAATAATATTTACAACTGTTGGAACCTCCGGTAAGCTTAGTATATAAAGGAGGTTCTGCCGAATTTTTGTAAGATGATTAGTTTGAAAATGTTTAACTTTACTTAGTTTAGTAGCATTCCAGGCTCTTGTTTGGCTGGGGTGTTACAGTCATACCACCACCAGTGGCGTGACAAAAAGTGCTATTTAGCTAGACTTATCCTATAGCGTGGCAGTATTATGTTGCCACGCCACAGATGGTGACGTGGTCAAAAGGATCAGATTTGAAAATAAAGTTAACGAGATGTTAGTAATAAAAATAAATTTAAAAATAAGTTAATTAATAAAAAAGTTGAAGGATAAGAGAGCACACTGAATATGTATATTCGCATTGCGGCTGCGGAACTGGAGGCAAATCCTATCGGGTAAAGGGCCGCATATTTAGGGTGAGGGCAGGGTGGCTGCATCTAACTATTGAAGATGTTTTTATGCCTTTTCTTTTTTTTTTCTCTCTCTTGTACATCGATTGCGCCGCTCTTCTGTCACGTTGCGTCTCTTCTTCTTCCTTTTCGTCGCCCATTCTCCTGGCCTACCTTCGTTCCCGTCGGTCATCCTCTGTCCGTTCCTATACTGAACTTGCAATGTCTGCCTGCTCTCTTTCTGTTGTTTTCCCCAGGCGGCACAATATACGGCTGGTTTGCGCTTTCTTTTTTTCCCTTTCTCTCTTGTTCTTCCTTCTGAGGGGTCATCGTCTTCGTCGATCCCTGCCTTCCTCTGTGTGTTCTCCCGCAGTCGTTCTTCTGTAGCCGGCCGTCTCTTCTTCGTCGATTTATGCGGTTTTTTGCTCTTATCCGCTTAGAATCTCCGCTCTGCCCCGTTCATGTCTTCCAGTTCGTTCTTTATTGAAGAGGACCAGCGCCACACGTTTTTCTTCTTTCCCTTTTTCTTCTTGCGTCTGAGTAGCTGTGTTCTACATTCTTGTGATTTCACCCGTCTTTTTTTTCCCAGCCCTGCTCTTTGCTTTATTGGTTTACCCGTGCTTTCTTGCGAGGGACATCAACCACGTCGCACAAACTCCGGTTGTTCGGCACTTTCCCTCTTTCGTTTTTTTCCCATACCTTTTTGTCTGTGGGAAGCAAAAGCCACAGCGCACATCGCGTTTTTCGTCCCGTAAAATCTCCCCTTCTGAGCCAACGTTGTCTTCTTCGATCTCTTCTTGTTTGCAGTCTCACGACTCACGAGTGCATGCAACATGCTTCAATTCTTTCTTTATTGGATTTGATCCGTGCGTGAGACTTGCATAGTTTAAGCAAGAGTCATTGGTGCATTTTTGGCGGACCCAGATTTCACAATCCAGAATCGTCTATGAACAACACTATACTATTCCCTAGATCAGTAGATAACACTCACAGAATACATCACCGAATCATTTCATACATATCGTAGACCAAACCATGTATTAGTTAAACAATATCAGAGTTTACATAGACCGTATCAGGTAAAGTTTTATAGTAGGGCCGAACCAGGCCAAATGATTACATTACATAAAAATGAAAGCGGTAGCGGAAGCAAAAGGGGTAGAGCACATCTCTCCACAGGCAAGCGACTGGGGAAACAAATGTACGACCGATATTATCCAGAGACCTAGGTAATATTGGTAGTACACGAGTACCGACTGAGCTAGCTAGACTAGGGCAAGACTAGAACAATTACAGACCAAACTACTCTTCATCAGCTCCTTGGCCTTCAACGTCTAGATCCTCGTAGTATACATAATGACCTTGATCCACGGGCTCTGAAGGGTTTTGGGGAGAGCGAGAGTGAGCACAACTTTTGTGCTCACGAGCCAATACGTAATGCAATATTTATACATGCAAGGCTTTATCAAGGATGGCTCGGGTTCTTTTATTTGCTAAAGCAACATTTTCAATTATTACAAATAGAAATTCTTATCACTTAGCATTTTGACTAAATCGTATTTTATTAAAGAGATTAATTGTGCAATATTTATAACAACAGATGTCACCTCCACTTGATGCTTATTTTTTATTGGGGTTATATCCACCTATTAACAACACTAGGGTACTTCCACCCAAGTAAATCCAAATACAGGGTTACATTAGTCCAACGAGTTTTTCATCCCACCCAAAAAAGTTTTATAAATAGAACTAACTTGAGTAAGTTCCCATGCCTACCCATGACTGTGGGCACAACTGTTCAAACAGTTTATACTCTACAGAGACTATACACTTTACGCACAAGTGATACTCATCTTGACAGATACACACGTTTCCTTAGACATGTGAATCAAAGAGAGATTACCACAAGCCCTTTACAATGCTTTCACCAGTATTAGTTACACCCACTAAGGTTTCACCTGAGAAGGGTTACACTCCCACACCTGCATCAACTCTTACCCAGAGCCCCTCTTGCGCCTTCACGACTTACTCCCATACAGATGTGTAAGCGGTGCACCCCAACCCGTAGCCACAAATGCTTACGACGTCGCGGGTCATCTACCTGGTCCCATACTGATGGATACAAATTATTTAACCAGGTTGACACCATTATAGACTTATGGTTGTACTGTTTTACATTGGGAGGTCATTATAAGATTAAGTCCTTAGGGTCATCTGGGTGGTTCATACCACATTCCCAACATTCCACATACGAACATTTCCTTGGGCTACATCAGCACCCACCACCATCATACCATCCGCCTAGATATGGCAACAGCAAGTTATTAGTGTTTTGAGGAGGGAAAACCATATTATCTTAAATACGCCAATCATTTACCCACAATGATTGCCCAAAACAAGTTCATGATTTTAAAGATGATGGTTGGGGTAAATAAATACCCCGGTACTTACGTAAGACTAGCATGTTGCTTAAGAACAACCTATAGCTAGTATAGTTACCACATAATTACTAGGGTGACAAGGATTAAATATTTCAATTATCAATGATGGCATAATATCATTTAATTATTAAGTTGATATTTAACTACCTTAAGACCATTTGACATACATTTGCATAAAGAAATTAAAGCATGCAATTTGGTATTTTAAAATATTATAATTTGCATAAAATATAGGTTCAATATGATCAAAGTATTGACTCACCTGGGTCTAAGGCAAGAGGGTCTTGATATTCTTGGGCTTGATCAAACTGATGTCCTTTCGCGTTCTCGAACTCTACTCGGACAGTCGCGCCAGAAAAAGAAACAACAGACAAGCAAAGCAAATAGATATAAAAGAAATAATAAATTAACTCCAAAATAAACAAAACCACTGCCAATAAGCAAGATCTTGAATTTAGACAAAATTAGGAACAAATTTCACTGAAATCGGAGTTAGAACGGAGGAGATCAGGATTTCTAAAGTTTGCTTTTGGATGAGGCAGTGAGGCGACGGTGGTTGGGCGACGATGTTTTTAGCGAGAAGCTTCGTGCGTGCGTGTGGGTGGGAGGTGGGCGTGGGCGTGGGCGGAGAGGAGAGGACTACGCGAAATCTGGGATGTCTATCCTCTGGGCCCTGATCGGACGGACGTGATTGATGGTGGGAGGACGGATGACCCACTACTACACAGGGTCATCACAGACGGTTCTAAACCATCATCACAGATGGTTTTCTGAACCGTCTAGAATTATGTGTCTGTGATGACGCCTGTCATCACAAACGGTCACTACTACAGAAAAGGCCTTCACAGACGGTTCAAAAATGCCATCACAGACGGTTTTGTGAGCTGTCTGAGTTTATGGGTTAGTAATGCATAAGGTCATCACAGACGGTTTTCGAACCGTCTGTAATACATAATATCACAGTCGGTTATTAACTCAAAACCATATGTGATAGTGAGTATCACGAGCGGTTTGTAGATGAAACCGCTCGTGATACTCGACTATCCTGACGATGCATAGATGAAACCGTCTGTGATAGCAGAAAATCACAGATAGTCTGTAGATGAAACCGTCTGTGATACTCGACTATCACAAACGGTTTCATCTACAGACCATCTGTGATATTCTTTTGCATTGCTAAATCTATTTCTGTTCATTGGCTAGCCTCAGGAAATGCTAGCCATGCCCTCTGAAACAAGCACATCCAATTTGCATTCATTTCAGAAGCAAGTACATCAAATTCGCATTCATTTCAGAAACAAGCACATCCAATTCACAAATCAACTAAAATTAACCATTAATGTACATTTACACACATGTACCATTAAGTTCAATTTATCCCAATCAAGTTCAATTTACACAGTGGAAACTCCTATCTGGATCTATGACCTGACTGTTCAGGAATGACGCAAGGTGTGATCGAACTTTCATGAGCTCGCTCTGTTCCAACGCAGTTTCGGTGATGGTCGCAACCTATCGATAGGAAGATTAAATTCGTGCTTATATAAATTGGTAAGTATATATGAAATAATTGTTGCAAGATTGATCATTGGTGATCACGGAACCAATGAGTAGTTCCATGTTGTGGCAAACATAATATCCACAAATGTTGCGGCCCGACGGCTACTGGTAGCACTGCAAAAATAGAATTGATTAGTTCGAGAGGCATTACTACGAAGTGTTATATAGAATAAATGTGTACTAGCTAGCGAGTACCGGGAAAGTTAGATCGTGATGCAGCGACCTTCCCCTACAATACCCTCCTGTAGCATTAACACGTCAAACGCCCTACGTGACTCCAAGAAGTTAGCCTTAGCCATTGCAAAGGAAGGAAAAACTACAATAGAGTTTCTATGGAGGAAATGTGTTTACCTGTTGATTAAATTCCGGATAACTGTGAAGTTGTGTTTGGTGGACCTCTTTAGGGAATCTAGGTATATTACCCATTTTCCGTTTTGGTATAATTACAATTAGAATCCAGTGGTAGCTACACAGGTATGTCAGCATGGTCATTAAACCTAAGTTCGTGTTGCTTATAAAGTACAAATCAACAAGTATAGCTAGTAGTGCAACACTTACTCCTGGTTGTAGTGCAAAAGTATGTATTCCTTGTTGAGGTGAGCCCAGAAAAACTCTATAACGTAATCCTCGACGAATGTTGCATTCGGCTTGATGCTTTGCTCGGAGACCACGTGTGGGTCGAGGAAACCTACTAGTGATTTCCTTCTTCCGGCTTCATACATCATGTATCTATATACAAAAGCAAGGAGTTATATATAACATTTATCGGTATTACACGAACATTGACCGTGATTGTACACACTTACAGTGTCTAGCATCGTATGAGTGAGACGTCGAGGTTGAAGAGACAGAACAACTTGAAGGTCACCGTGAAGACACAGTCTTGATGCTCGTGGTTAAAATGATGCTCCTTGAACTTGATGGTGACACCCGAGCGTCGTTAATCAACCGGCTTGTTGGATTGTTCCACGTACCATGTATGCAATGCCGTGCAATCCGGTCCTAGGGTAGGGCTGTCTAACCTCTTGACCAATGGCTTGCCTAGCATGAATTTCCGGGCCAATGGCAAGAAGGGGATATCAGAACAGGAGTTGACCGTCTTCGATTTGCCCTTACTGCCTCGCTTTGTATAGGTCGACTTCACAAGAGTCAACTAAGCACAAGGTGTAGATGCATGTGATGCACCGGGCCCTTGCCGTGTCGGTGCAGTCAGCTCCCGCGGACTTGATACCGTTGCAAGACATTCCCGTGAAGTTGACACCGGAGCAGGTAGCTCTAGGCAGATATCCCCCTTGGGCCACTGGATGAATGTTCCAACGGCTTGCTCTAGAGTCATGACCTGTTTGGGGTAATTTGCAGCGGGACGGCCTCAAAATTGGCACAAACACCGTCCACATTCACTTTGGCGAAACCCGGCGCTAGATTTGCACCGTGCACCAAAGCCCCGACACCGAATGGATACACCTGGCCCCAAGCAGCATCTAGGGCAACAGAGGCATATCTCACTTGGAGCTTGCACTTCATAGCCACCTACATAACGATACAAAATTAGCTACTCCAACAGGCCTATTAATGGATCGAGCATTCCAGAGATAATAATTATTACCTGGATGTCATCGACAGGAAATCTGCCGTCACTTATTGGGGTAGGGTTAGGGTTGGACGCGCAACTACTCATAAGTTTGGGGGGGGGGCTGGCTAGCACAGTAGGGGCAGGGGCTTGCAACTGATTTGGGAGTTGCAGTTCCCTAATCCTTTCCTCAAAGGTCTCCATCTGCCGTTGCGTCGCAGCTCTGATCTCATCTCTGATGGATTCAGTGAACTCATCTCTGAGGGATGCACGAATCTCCTCTCGTAGCTTTGCATCACGCTCGGCTTTGGCTCTCTTCCTACTCCGGTACGATCCGGAGTCCGCTTGGAACCATTTTTGCCATGTAACATAAACACCAGCGCCTCTCATGCAACCCGGATGCTCATTGTTTCCTAGGGCCGCGGAGAGTATATCTTTCTCCCTGTCTGCCTAGAATGAGCCTTGGGAAGATTGTGCACTCAGCGTTACCTGCAATACCTCGACATATCATTTCACTTCCTACTAAGTTATGGAGTAATTACAAACTAGGTAGTTCGATATCTTACAAGGCGCTGGGACACTTCCTGGTCTGCGGGGTTTGGAAAGGAGACTTCCCCCGTAGGCCCAGTTCGTAACCTCCCAAATAACCACTCTCGGGAAATAGCGGGGAGACATTCGAACAGCTTGCCTGCTAGTCCTGATCCCTCCATATCGGGATTTTACCCACATACCCAGCAGTGCCGAGTCTGTGGGGGTGCTTGTTTTTTGCCTAGAGGGCCGTGTGCGCCGCACTTTCACTCCTAAATTCATCCGTCGTCTTCTTCGCCACAAACTCAGCCCAGGACTCTTCCAAGAATGGATACTTGTGGAAGGGCGGCCTCAGATCCTTCTGCACGTAGTTTTTGACAAGTGTGCTCTTGAAGTTCTTCCACGCTTTGCACGCCTGTAGCAACGCGTGTCATCGCACGGAGTCCAAGTGTTCTACCGGGATCTCGAACGATTTGAGAATATCCGTCAGCAGAACAGTTTTCAGTTGTTCGGGCACCACCTTCCACAAATCGTAGGTGACGCTGACCTGTTCCCGTGCAACTATTCTGACCATTCTCCGGAATGCGGACACTGCTTGGTGAGGATTGATAGGGTTCCCAGACTGATCGACCTCCGTGATGGTAAATCGGCCCGCGGTTGGATATTCTAGAGGATGGTGCATCATCAGACACATGAGGCGGCAATGACGAAGAATGAGCGGAAGACATCTTCACAAGAAATAGAACATCATGTGAATAAATGAAATCAGCATAAAGCTAAGATTTAACATTTTGATATTGCTATCAGATGTAGAGTAAGCATTCCAATTAGAGCTTAAGTTCAAACCCGATTGTCAAAATAATTTCAGCACAAGACTATTATCATCACAGAGCATTCATCTCAAGCCCACCACACTACATTACAATATATTCCAGTAGCAGTATCAAAACAAATACCATATGAATAATGACTAGAACAAATACAAATTCCTAAAACAAGTACAATTATCATGAGGACCATGACAGATTATTGATAGAAATAGTTAGGGAAAGGCGTCGGGTTAAGCAACTCGGCATTGGTTACCTTTAGGCGTCGGCGAGAAGAATGACGAGGAAGCGATCTGGGCGCTGAGCGTCGAAGGCGCTGCCCTGGGAGGGGGGCGGCGGGCTCGGGGCAAGAGGCGCGGGGCTCGGGGGGGAGGCGCGGCGGGTTGGAGGAGGAGGCGGCGTCGACGGGATCGGGGGAGGAGTCGCGCCGGGCTCGAGGAGGTGATATCGACGGGATCGGGGGAGGAGTCGCGCCAGGCTCGAGGAGGCGGCGTCGAGGACGGCGGCGACGGGCTCGGGGGAGGAGGGAGCAAGGAGTTGAGAAACTTAATCGTTTGAGAGTGGTGGGCGCGGCAAACCCTAGCTAGAGTCTGAATATAAATAGGGATGGACATCACAGACGGTTCTAAGTTAGAACCGTCTGTGATACATAATATCACAGACGGTTCTAACGTAGAATCGTCTGTGATATGTGATGTATCACATACGGTTCCAATAAACAACCGTCCGAGATATGTGTGTATCACAGACGGTTCCAATCAACAACCGTCTATGATATATTATCACAGACGGTTTGTAGCTCAAATCGTCTGTGATATTATTTTGTATTGGTTAATCTAGTTCTGTTTATTGGCTAGTCTTAGGAAATGCTAGCCATGCCCTCTGAAACTGTAATACCCCAAATGTATTTGAGAGAGAAGAGATAATTTAGAGAAAAAAGCCAATCAGAAAAGGGATTTAACAGAATTTAGAGGGGGATCTTTGTAAAGCTTGGACAACCTGGGCTGTGGGCTTCCGACCCACAGCATCTAGCGCCCAAGGTGGAGAGGGGGCAGCCGGCCCAAGGTGGGCCAAAACCCTAGGGTGCCACCCCCTTCTCCCCCTATAGCCGCCATACCCCTTTCCCCCTCCCCCTTGGCCGCCATCTCCTTCCTCCCTGCGCCTCATTCCCTGTAGCACATGGCACTGTAGCGCTATGGTACTGTAGCATCCTTCCCCTGCTACCACTCCCTCCATTGATGCTGTCCAAGGAAGGAGAAGAGGAGGATCGCGCGTGTGGTGGCCGGCCAAGAAAGGAGAAGGAGGAAGGAAGGGAGGGAAGAAGAGAGGGAAGATGAAGGTTCGCGGCCTACGTTGTGGTCTACAGTGATTTGTCAAGGGTAACGTTCGTTCCCCGTTGTTTAGATGGTTAATTGATTGTTTTAGCAATACCGGTTGTGTAGATCTTTTTCTGTCCAGTATATTGAACGTCGGTTTTGATGGCTTTAGATGCAGATTCCATAGATCCCATCTCTTAGAGATAGTTGGGTATTGTCCTTAGCTTTCTAGGGCCGCCAAGAACGTCCAAATCCGATTAACGGTCAGTGAGTTATGAATTCTTTAGTGTCGCTGTCCTGTTAATCTGTCAGTTTTCTGACAGTTTGTAGAAAACTGGAATAAGCTATTAGTTAAAGAAGAAATCAGATGATCTCTATATAACAAAAAATGTAGGTAATTTTCATACCTTTCCAGAAAGCTAAAGAACGCATTATTTAGATTCTCGTAGTAAAAGTTATGGTGCTTTTAGTATACTGTCCAGAGAACCCGACGTGAAAATTGATGTCTTTTAAATTGCCTTGGTAGGGGTATTAGATTGCCGATTCAGAAGGGACACTCAACTAGGTTTACTTGGAAAATTTAATTTTCTTTCCAGAAAGTCCTAGAACACCTTATTTGGACCCCTTTAGTGAAAGTTATGAATTTTAGAAGTGGACTGTCCAACAGGGGGGACAGATCGATCGTTAGATGTGGGACGTTTGGAAGGCGCTTTAGAGTTTGGCTTTTTCGTTTGAGCTATTAAATATGTCTTGGGTCCAGCATGGTTATCTTAAACTTGATTCACAATTATGTTCAAGTGAGGGATTCGTCCCAGGGGCAGCGTCCTCTTCGCGTCTACCGTTTCCGCACGGTTGAGGCAAGTATCCTGTTTGTAGCATAATGATGATTGATTGTTATGATTGTTTGCGTTTGAATCGTACTAGTCATACATGGATGATAGTGTGATGAATATGAATAGAACATGGTGAATGCATGTTTATGGTTAAAGCTTTCCTATCTATGTTGATTATGCCTTACATGTTATTTGGGATCTAAAGTTGTGGTATGTACTTGTTGATTCTTATGTATGAAAGATAGGGTCATAGTACATACGCATATTGAAAGCATATCGAGACTTGGTCACGTGGTGACCAAGTATATCTGATTGAGATCCCGTCATGTAAATGGCGGGCTTAGGTCCCCACATTACGTGGAATGTGGGCATTGAGTAGAGGTCCCCATCATGAAGATGATGGGCAATGGTCCCTATACTCATGGAGTATAGGCTCTTGGTCCCTGTGCGGAGGGAGCACGAGCAAGGGTATCATCAGCGGTTGTATACCTCACATTACCGTAAAATGCGAAAAGAGATAAAGGTTAAAAGGTGCATTGCATGTTAGCATTACATAAGCATGAGAGTTATCTTTAGTGTAATGCTTCTTTTGGAATGTTGATGCTATCTTGTGAATTTAGCATTTTCTTTATTGATACTTCTTTGAGTCTTTGGGCTCACTCTTGCTTTATTGTGTTTTTAGGTACCCACGAGCATGAGCGGCATGCATGGGAGGGAGTAGTTTTGTTGAGATGCACTCACTACCATTCATCATAAAGAAAGAACATCATTTAGTTTATATTCTTTAAATAAGCAAACTGATTGAGATTCACTTATAGTTTCGTTAAATGCTTTGGCTAAATTGTAATAATGGGATTAGCAAATTGGGATTATGCTTATTATTGCTTTATCGGAATAGACTATCTTGCATGTTGAATGAATTTGGATATTAGATTATTGTTAATGTTATCTTTAACTGCTGAAACCTTGGTATATTTAGGTATACCAAGGAGGTTCTGCTGAAAAATTTGGTAAATGGTCTTAGTAGTATTGTTTAATTTTATTTTAGTAGCATTCCAGGCTCAATGTTGAGCTGGGGTGTTACAGAAACAAGCAGAAAAGACAACAAGTACATGTACATACATCCAATTCACATTCATTTGAGAAACAATCACATCCATTTCACAGTACAAATCATTTATTTAACTCAAATGAACTAAAATTAACCATTCATCAAAACGTACATATATATACACACATTGTTCAATTAATCTTTAAAAATTAGCCCTTCATGATTGTCGGGACCCAAAATATGCAATTCTAGACCCTCTGTGTATACTGCACTAGTCCAGGATCACGCTAGTGCAAACAATGGGCAACATCGGTGAAATATCATTTCCATATACAAAGATAACTAATAAATAGGCGATAACAATAAACATCGGTAAAGACCTTAAGGTCAAAGCTTACAATTAATGCTTGAGAGGCGTGTAGCTCAATGAAGCTACAATGAATAAACAGAATAACTTCAGTGAAGCCCATCCATATGCCCACAGGCAATCGGCTGGGGTGCGCGACCTAGTTCTCCACGATCCTTGAAGTAGACCTTGTTGACTGACAATTCCTTCACCTCTGCTTGATTTATTAAAGCAAGCATGAGTATACATCGTACTCGCAAGTCATACCACAGAATGCAAATTATAGATGCAGGCTTATTCCAAAGGAATGGCTTCTGTGATTCTTTTGCAGAAATACAACATTTGCAATTTGAATACGTGTGACAAAGTATTACCTTTGAAATATTACATGTAGTGTTAACCCTGTTGGGTCACGGGGTAGGCTACGATAGCTACAAACAAAAATTTCTACCACGCGAACCAGGATGCCAAGCAAGTAGATGATCATAGATCGTTACCACCAGACGCGCAGAACAGCGGAAGAAGGGTTGGAGCAGCCAGGTCCAACGAAGAGCGCGTCGATGAAGCGGTCGTAGTCGATCGTCCAACGTCCAGTGAGTCGATGCAGTGGCCGTAGTCGATCGTCCAATGTCCTCACGAGCCGATTGTCTCCTCCAGCAACGTCTGCGGTTCCTTGTGAAAATCGCGGATCGTCCTCAAGCGCAACAATCGTAGCAGCGCCTCTACGGTATCCACACGTCCAGGGAAGGAACAACCGAACGTCGGTGTGCCAGCACCAAGTCGCACGGTGGAGCTCTCAAGGAGATGGCGGCTAGGGTTTCGGTGGTGTTTCACGCGCCTTTCCAATAGCCTCATGCACCTCCTTATATAGTGCTCGTGACGGATCCTATCCGGACACATTTACCGAATCGTATTAAGTACTTGGTTAGTTCAACCCGTTAAGTGTGTGACCTCAGAGGTTCATGTGTAGTTCGGTTGTGATTGGAAACCATTTCCGATCACGAGTCGAATGCTGACTCCTAGCGTAACATATCGATTCGAAAACACACAAATTATATCGGACGAACCTTAATGCAATATGATATCGACCAGGTCCTCATCACTTACGACCGGGTCCTATCTATCGACCATTCGTATTTGATCACGACCAACTCGTAACTCCTTACGACTTGGTTTCGACCACTCTGTGATTACGTTCGACCGATCTCGACTTGCTTGTATCTCCATACGACGATCGGTAGTGGTCGAACTAAGTGACCTACTCATGTATTCTCCCTTTGCCTCACGATATCTGGTTGAACTCGGGTGAGATGTTGTGTCATCCATGGACTGTTCAATACTTTCTCGATCGAGTATCGAGATAACCTTATGTGGTGAACACTTGACTACTAGTGGCATGGCCATGCACTTTCTTTATCCGATCTAACGAGGGGCCCAGAGACATCTCTCGTGTTATGTTAGGAGGGCAAATCCATATCCGACCGGTCACATTCCTCTCCATGTTTGAGCATGCCCAAAGCTACCTTTATAACTACCCGATTCACGGTGTAGCGTTTGGCAACCCCTAAGAGTGCTCTTACACATGTAGGAAACCATCTTGATCTCGAGTCTAAGGATTATACATCATCATTGCTTGAGACCAACTAATGACACATAGATTCATAACAATCTCAATAGTGTCTCAAGGTGGGTCTTATCCAACATCATGTTCTCTAACATGTGTCCATATTATCGGTTTGATATCCCCATATCAATGACTCGTGAAACATAGTCATCAACCAATACATATGCTAGTCTATTCATATGTGTCCTCATATGTTTACGACCAGGGATCGTGTAAGAATAATTATCGCAGAAATATAGAGTTTCACAACCAAGTCACATACTTGATAATAAATATTAACAATATTATTCTAGGAACAAGATACCACATTATCCAATGTCATGAACATAATGAAATATAATCATCTCTATGATTGCCTCTAGGGCATATTTCCAACAAACCCAACAATCAAAATTGTAGAATTATAAAACGTAATTCTCCAAATAATCAAAAAGTCTAATTAGAAGTGTCTAACAAATATCAATCTATAATCGTCGCATGAGAAATTCCAAGTGCAAACATCAGAATTTTAGGACCCAAAATTCTATTACAATCCTTTCTCCCAAGTTATCCCTTTTCTTTTCTTTTCTTCTTACTATTCCTCCAGCTCGGTCGAAATCACTGCAGTCCAACTGTAACAGCTTAGCCCAACTTGAGCCTGGAATGTTACTAAAACAACAAGGTAACAATTTAAATTCTAAGATATTACGCTAAATTTCGCATAACCTCCTTTGTATAGTTAACCATACAAGAGGTTCCAACAATTATAAAAAAAAATGTAATCAATTATTTCAAACATCCAACTTAAATCATAACCATAGAAACTTCCATGCAACGCTAGTCAATTCTATTACAAAGCAATAGGTGCATAAATACATAACCAATAAGAATGATCCTAGTAGTTTGCTCAATTATAAAATCATTATTCCAAAATTTATCATCCATGAGGCTGCTTGTGGTAGAGTGCATCAATTCTTAATACTAGCCCTTCCCATGCATGACGTCTGTGTTTTAGGTACCTAAAAGATAGACAAACAACAAGTGTGAGTCCATGACTCAGCAAAGTACAAATAAGTCAGTATTCCAACATTCATCTTTAACACAATCTCTGAATCACAATACTTCTTGTCAAAACAACTCATACGCTTATGCAATGCAAATACCACAAATGCACCTTTTCTTTTCTCTTTGCATTTACCGGTAATGCGGAGTATGCATCCGTTGAGGCATACCCATGCTTGTGCCTTTAACTGCAAGTTTTGTACTTCTTGTGCGATATAATTAGCGAAAGCGTCATGCTTCTCATAGAGTTGATCAAGCTCTTTGTGTAACTCGCGGTGGAAATGTTCACAAAGTGCCCCAAATTGGTATTGCTTGACGACCGCTTGTGGGTCATTCACTTCTCCTTCTTCGGCATATTGTTCTTCTCCACCTGGCATGGTTAGTTGTGAAAGAGAAACAAAAACAGCGGCTACGTATATGGATGTTGTACAAAAAAATCACTCAATCTCACTCTTTCCTCTCCAAGCAAAGTTCTTATCTTTTCGAAGTGAATTGAGGCCACACAAAACTTACACTTGGTAGCAACTACAACCAGCAGTTGTGATGATCAAGCGAATTTAAGAGTGTTTCACAATAGCACAACAACGGTTATTTTGTGGAGCTAGGTACGGAAGTGTATAACCTATGCAAACAGAAATTCAAGTTGTTTAAAGCTAAGTAATAATCCAAGCAAGAATACTTTGCCTAGGGGCTGATCCAAAGGATTAAAGTGAAGTGTATGAACACACACGCAAAGATAAATGTGACTTAATGCAAACAGTGGAATGAGCTAGTGAGAAGCAATCTGTAATTGAGATGATAACTAGCTCGTTTTGCACCAAGTACTAGGAGAGACGCTAGCCAATTGCAAAGATATCAATGTAAGGGCACAAGATTGCTCAAAGAGATTAAATACACAATCTGAAGTTATGGAAAAAGGTTTACTCTTCCCAAAATTCGGCCAATACCTTTTCTTTTCTCCTTTCTTTCTCAAAACCGCATGAACAAAGCTCTCTTCCCTTCGACTATTGGAGCAACTGAACAGAAAAGTTGATACTGGTATTTGCAGTTTGCTTTCTTTCTCCCCTCTTTTTTTATACTTTTATCAAGCCGTGGCTTTTTCTTATATACGGCTGCCTTTTCTTCTTTGCTTTTACAATGACCGAATTAGGGTTTGCTCACCTCTTGATTGCACAAGCCTCACAATTCAGCAAGTGTAAATAAGCCTACGAGCAGCCCTAATGCAATTATTAAAAGCTAGTCTCAAAGATGAAAAAGATAAAAGTGAAGTTACTACAGCCAAACCAACAGACATCCTGGTGCAGGTCGTTGTTGGCTACGACCACGACACAGGATAGAAGGTGCGGGTCAGTTGGCTACGAGCACAACCACGCTCACGATCTTGGTTATTTTTTTGAAGGGTTTCTGTGTACTCAAATACAAAGCGACACAAAGATAACATGTAGATCAGCACTTAAACAAAAATTCTAATGGACTAAAACCTAACAAAACTCACAAGAAATAACAGATTGAAAACTAGGGTTTGGATTTTTTTGATGTTGCAATTTTTGGTTTATGGACTCTAGGAATAAGAACAACAAGAGAAACAATCTAATGCTAAGGGTAAATAATCCTACCAAGTAAACCGCGCTCTGATACCAAGATGATACGGGGTCGCCCGATCTTCTCGACGTAGGATCAATATACTCATGTGTCCCTCTTGAATCGTAGTGATCTTTCGTTGCCCGTGCAAAGATTATGTAATATCCTGTATCATGAATGAGTAAATTAATGGATTAATAATAATAAAATTAATAAGAATCTAGTGGGACATGGGGATTAGTGGTGAGCCTTTTGGCCCATGGCCCAAGAGGGCATCAGCCTCACACCTATTTAAGGGAGAGAGAGGCTAACCAAAATCCTATTCTTGTTCTCCCAGCCGTTGTTCGCCCAACCGCCGTCGGCACTTGAGCATTTCCTACCCCCAATCTCCCTTCTCCTTGCTCGATCTCCCTCATGTGCACGTCCAAGCGACGTCCTCCTAGAAGCCGTCGCCACACCTCCTCATCCGCCTCACTCTCCCCGTCGACGCCGTAGTGCCCTCCTCGCCCATGGCCGCCTCTTCTCCAACGGCCTCATCCCGGGGAGCGCCTGCGCCGCCGCGGTCTAGACCGTGCTCTACCTCCCGTCGGCAGGGGAGCCAACGCCGCCTGGCTCCCTCCGGCACCTCACCTCATGGCGCCGCCCCACGCTTGGCCTTGCACCGGTTGCCGCCGCCGCCCCACACACCGGCATGCCCGTTCCCGTGTGCTGCCGCCTACGTCAAGCGCCGATGACCCTATAACACCCCAGCCCAACATGGAACCTAGGATGCTACCAACTACTCTACTGACCCAACTAATTTCAACATCTTAATTAACAATCAACCAAACATTCATGAATGAATGACATAAAGCTAATATTCAACGCTAGCACAACCTATAATTACTTACTAGAAGCATATCATCTATCAATTGAACATAAATCAATTCATGAAACCTTCACTTGATGAACTAATCAAAAGCTTTCCAACATTACTATGCTCAAACAGTTAATAATCAAATAGCTACATCTAGAGCATCAATGATCCGCAATTCAATGAGGATGACAGAATAATCAAATCAAACCTTCTAATCCATCGAAAGGAATTAAATGAACTTAAACAACGAGGAATTAAGAACATAACGGGATCATCCATGATCACAATCAAATATCCACCACGAAGGATGGTCACAAAACTGAATCTAAAGTAATTATCAAGAATATAAATTTCAGATAGTTGAGCTAATTTATTCGTTGTGGTTTGTAAATCTGTGACGTGCAACAAGACTACCCCTTTCCATGCATGTCGCTGCCTCGAGAGGTACCTAGAAAGCACAACACAGTAAAAGTGAGTCCACGACTCAGCAAAGTGCAACAGCCATAAATAACATAGCATCATAATCTGCCAATGAGGATACTCGATCCCATTATGAACAACAGTAATGAATCACAAATCTATCTCTTATGCAAGAATGCAATGAACATGACATGAATGCTCTTTCTTCAACTTCTTTGCAATTACCGGTAATGCTGAGTAGTGTATCCGTTGACACATACTCAAAGCCCACACCCTCTAGGCACAGGGACCCAACGCCCACACTCCACGAGTGTGGAGACCCAAGCCTGTCCAATGCATGACGGGGATCTATGCCTGTCCAATGCATGACGGGGATCTATGCCCGTCCCATGCATGACGGGGACCTCAAAAGAACAATCCCTGGCTACCATGTAGACCAAGATCCAGAAATGTATGTCATGATGCAAAATTGAAATCACAATATCAACACATCATGAAAAATGGAAATGCTCATCAACATTACCAAGCAAAAAAGCATCATCATTAAACTATGACATTCATCAAGTATGAAATATAACAACTCATTAATACTACTTGCCTCAACCGTGAGACAGAAGACAAAAGGCGGAATGCTCTAGCACCGGGGGGTTCACCACCACCTGGCCTGATGTGCTGTCAAGTGTATACCAAACTGGCCCACTCTGCCCTTCAGAGTCAATTGGAATAGTACCAGACCCAAGAACTGTGCTTTTACATACAATGCCCCAGTCATATAATGTCACTTTTATCTAATCGGCCACGACCTCAACAAGCTCCAACTCATGCCCATGCCAATTCCTTGCACTATCAGATGGAAGCATCAAACCATAATTGCATAGCTTTTTGTTGAAAGCTGTAATACTCCAGAGTAGAAATCGGGAGAAAACCAAATATTTAAAGAAAAGGACTAATTAGAAATTGATCCTGGAGAAGGATCTATTGGAAAATAACTAATTAATCAGTTAGAGAAGGGGTTAGCAGAACTTTTTGGACAACCTGGGCCAGGGCCTCCGGCCCATGTGCATTCAGCCCACAAGTGGAAGGGAGGGGGCCGGCCTTAAGGAGGCCAAACCCTAGGCCGCCCCTCCCCAACTCCTTTTGGCCGCCTCCCCCTCTCCCCCTTAGGCCACCGCCCCTCCCCATCTCCCCTAGGCTGCCTCCCTGCTCCCTTGCTCCCACCACCACGTCCCCCACTACTGCAGGCGAGGATCGTCCGCCTTCCCGTTGCCTGCCGAGTGGAGGAGAAGGAGCAGCCCGTGTTGGTGGTGATCGGCCATAGGAGGAAGAAGAAGGTGAGGGGAGAAGATCATCTTCATGGGGGTAGATCATTGCCTTTCCTGTGTTCTTCAAGGGTAACGAAGATCCTCCCTCGCTGTATGTTGCGTTTTTGAAGCGTGTATGAATTCGTTAGTAGATCGGTTGTTTAGATCTCATTCTGTCCAGAAGTTTGAACGGCGGTTTTCATGTCTTTAGAAGCAGATTCTGTGGATCCTATCTCTTAGAGATAGTTGGGTTATGTCCTTAGCTTTCCGTGGCCACTAAGAACGCCCAAATCCGATTAACGTTCAGCGAGATATGATTTTTTTAGTGTCGCTATCCTGCTAATCTGTTAGCATTCTGACAGTTTGTGGAAATCTGGGTTAAGCCATTAGTTAAAGAAGAAATTAGAGGATCTTGATATAACAAAAAATGTAGGTAATTTCCATACCTTTCCATAAAGCCAAAGAACGCAAGGTTTGGACACTCGTAGTAAAAATTATGGTGGTTTTAGTGTACTGTCCAGAGAACCTAACGTGAAATTATTGTCTTTTAAATTGGCTTGGTTGGGGTATTAGATGTCCGATTCAGAAGGACCCCTCAACTAGGTTTAGTTAGGTAATTTAATTAAATTTCCAGAAAGTCCAAGAACACCTTATTTGGACCCCTGTATTGAAAGTTATGAATTTTATAAGTTGACTATCCACCGAGGGGACAGATCGACGTTTATGAAATTGGGGTTGGGATTGAGTTAGACGCTTTTGCGAGTTTGTGATTGTTGTTATATAGTTTGTTTTGGTCCGCTATTGCCATCTTAGCATGCGCTATAATTATTGTTTTGGTGGTGGACTGGTCCCGGGGGCAGCACCTTCTGTACGTCCCTCGTTCCCTCGCGGTTAAGGCAAGTACAATTATGGATATAATAGAAATTATTGAATGGCATTGATTGATAATTTCTATGAGTATTTGTGTTGATCATGATTGATATGGTGATATGATTGGTAATGTTCATGGTTTCTAATGTTATGTGTTAATCATGGATGTTTGAAAGTTGTGAAGTCTATGATTATGAGCTTTTGTAGTATGAATTGGATATTCATATGCAATGTTGTTGCGGACGCATGTTTGTATTAATTTGAGAATTCATACATATGCATCATGTTGGCTTATTGAAGTCTAAGCAACTCTTGAGGTCCCCGTCATGTTAATGACGGGCTAAAGGTCTCCATGCTTGTAAAGCATGGGCTTTGGTCCCCATACTTGCGGAGTATGGGCAATGGTCTCTGTGCGGATGGCACGAGCATGGAATGTGCATCGACGGATCGCACTTTGCATTACCGGTAAAATACAAAAGGGAAAGAGAAGGATAAAGATCATGTTGAGCATATTGCATAGCATGTGTGTGTAACGTAACTGATATGTGGTTTTGTGGAGTATAGTTGATGAGTTACATGCTTGTACGCTGTTGATGCCATTTATTATATTTGCTGAGTCTTTGGACTCACTTCTTGTTGTTTGTTGTGTTTTAGGTACCGTTACGAGATCGGCATGCATGGGGGAAAGGAAGGATTAGTCTTGTTGCACTTTTGCACGAACTACCCACCATGAATGAAAGAAAAATTAATTATGAGATGAATGAACTGTTTAAAGTACTCTTAATGATTATTGCTTGCTTGGATAAACTGTAATAAATGAATAGAAGTTTGGATGCTCATGATCTATATCTTAGATGTTTAGTTGCCATGGATGTCATAGTAACGAATAGCCAGTTTGATTATGTCTTGATCATAATGCAAATTGGATTATCTTTATATATTATAACTGTTTGTTGGAACCTCCGGTATAGGTAACTATACAAAGGAGGTTCTGTCGAATTTTTGTAAGGTGTTTTAGTTTAATTTTGTTTAATTTATTCAATTTAGTAGCATTCCAGGCCTTTGTTTGGCTGGAGTGTTACAGTTGGTATCAGAGCGGGCTGTAGGTCCGTGGTATTGAAAATATTAAACTTGACACACTAAGCACAGTAGTTGGGAATGGGTTTTTGCATTGTATTTACGCTTCCGTTGAGTTGTATTGATGATTCCTATTATGAGATGATCTGATATATCTATATTATAATACTATAGTTATTATGTGTGGGGATAACCCATGTTGAGAGGTTGATGTCGTGGTTGTGGCCCTGGGCTGTACCAGGTTACACCACCGTTCGTGGTATAGGAATAGCGAAGTGTCCACACTGGATATCGTAGTCCAGGCGTTGATAGTGCGTATATTTATAAGAGTTGTTCTCTTCCTTGAAATTTGAATTTGGTCAACTCTTACCTAGTTGTGGCTGGTGAACTTCTCTTGGATTAGTAGTCCATTCTAGTTGATGGGATTCTTTGAGAGACGTTGCTGTGCTCCCATTGGTTTAAGTTGCCCTGTAAAGCAATCAATGTTTTCCCAACCGATGAGTTATTCTTGCGGCTGGTGAACTTGGTTGATTGTTAAGATTGACCTTCGTATTGGAGCTTGTCTTTCTTATTGGAAAAACTTGATGCTTTTATTGCGCTTGATGATTTGGATAATGAAAGTTTCCTTTTGCAAGTCCTTTATTGCGTGGAAGCTTTGACTCAAGGTATCTCTTTTGGGTATTTTGAGTGTTGGTGTTGTATGCTTCTCTTCTATGAAAGAAAACGTTGAAACCTTTATCGATGTCTTGTCACGGTTAAGCAAGAGGTTACAATCAAAGAAATTAATGGTTGTTATTTGGGTTATCAAGTTGAGTCTGTAGTGTGGTGCATATTTGATCTTAACTAAGATCCTTGGAAGGGAAGTTGTTTAATTTGATGGTGTCTTGTAGTAGTTCTTGATGAACTGTGTTTAAGGGTATGGTTATACCCAATTGAAGTTAAAGAAGTTATTAATAAGTGTGAGATATTGATGATTTGGTCTGATCATTAAGATTGTGGGATTTGTTAAATTTGTTGGATAATTCGGTGTAATAGGTCCCAATTGATTAATCTATCTATAGTGACGGTTATGTTAAGGATATGTTTGATGTTGCCTTAGAGGATATTAATCCGGCAATTTTCATAAACTAGCTACTTGATGATCATACATAATTGCTAGATTGAAACATGTATATCGGATTAGATAAATGTTGAGGTAGTACCTTGTGAAACCCTATTTTACAGGAGATGATGATATTAAATCTCTAATTTTATTTTGCCCTAAACTTTGAGCATAAAGTGGAATGTTGACTCGGTGTTTATAGATGGTTTAGGTTATTACAAATAAACGTAGGACCCTATTTGCTTACGTGATAGTTACAATTGTCGATTGTTAATGGTAATTGAAGTGGGTGTTGAGCCACACTTATGGTTGAATGGATGAATGAATAAGTGGTCTCGGATAGTGTGCTTCGCGAAATTGTTATTTGATAGCATGATTTTGATAAAAGAGGGTTGTTTCAACCTTGTGCTTGGTGTCTCCTTTGGAGAGTTTTACGATGGGAAAGTAGGCTATGAGGATTCTCGTTAATAGTGTAACACCCTAGCTATTCGAAAGCCAAGATGTCACCTAAATAATCTAACATACAATCATAATGCAGAAGAATTTGAATAACATATCATCTAATGACATAAAGATATCAATATTTAATAGAACCATGGCATGAATATAGTCTGAATTCAAGCAATTATATCAAAAGGGTGACCGAAGATCACAAGCAGAACATAATCAACCATAACTTAGAAGAGGTTATCAACCACAGCTAACTTTATTTATTACAGTTCATCAATTAACAAATGAAAGATAGAATCAAGTTCTATTATTGAAATTGGAGTATGGTGAAGTGAACGAATAGTGCGTGTCTACTCCCTCCCAATAGAGCCAACATCAACGATCACCTAAAACAAACAAACAAAGCAAGACTGAGTCCGAGATTCAGCAAGTACAGTAAATAATTGGACATACAACAATTATGAACATGGCAACATCTTTTAAGAATATGAACATAACACCGAATGAATATATGAATGAATGGAATGAATGGATTGAATGAAAGGAATGGATACTGCGTGCTTATACCAAATAGCTAGTGACACACCCGTCGGTGTTCACCTAAGCCCGCATTTAACAAAATACGGGATCCAAGTCCCGTATGAAGAACGTTTCATCGAGTGTCCAAATCTGCCCACATTGGAATGGTGGGTCTTACGTGCCCATCTTTGGAATTGATGGGTCTTATAATCCACTCCCGTGGAAGGAACATGAAAATGGATGCATGTATTGAAATATGAATTATGAAAGACGTCATGTCTACACAGGGAATTAACACATAAGAAAGGAACATAATCTTTGAATATTCTCATGGATCACAGAAAAGCACAATACGAACATCAAGCATCCAGCATTCACTAATCATAAGAACATCAAAGTACTTGCCTTTCACGTTGCGACGTGTTAGTAGGCAAAGAAGGTGCCCCTAGACCCGAAGCCTCTCCGTCTACACAAGTAAGTACTCGAAATAAGACAACATGGTATAGGACGCTACCAGTAATGTTCTACAACCCCTTCTCGAACACCCAAGAATTAACCATTAACCCTATTCTGAAAACAGGCAACACAACCGCAGAACGAATCTAGACAGCAGCATGGAATTAACCATAACTATTAATCTAGGACTCGGAATGAGGTGAGCCTAGTTCCCAAAGAAACTTGACGAACATATCTACAACATTCTAGTTGGCGAGATATCCCAATTCGGCCAAACTAAAATGCTAACAGACAGATGAACTTAGAAGACAGATTCTGTCTAGACGAAACGGACAGTAGTAAAGAACAGATCACAACTTTTGATCTACAACTCCGATTAGGGCGTTCTTTATCATTCTGGAAATGTTATGAAAAATTCTAAAATAACCTAGTTGGGTGAAAACCCTGAATCTGTCATTAACATAATCATAATTTAGGAGACAACTTAACAGATCAATCACGTCAGGATTTCAGGACAGAGGTAAAGATCATACCATAACTTTTGATCCGTACATCAGAATTACATGTTTTTGGTGGCCACGGAAAGCTAAGAACATTATCTAAATATAGCTAGAAGATGGAAATTTCCAATTCGGTCTCTAAGGATCCGAAATTGGCCACGTAACAATCTGAACAGATTCTAAAATTCTAACAGTAGCAATTCGATCCAATCCAACTACTCGAATTCACAACTAATCATCATCAAACAACGGGAAAAGCACATCGTTACCCTTGAAGACCCGCGGGAAGACGATGATCTTTCCTCGAAGAAGCTCCTCTCCTAGTCCCTTCTCCTTTCTTCTTCCCGATGGCCGGCAGCAGGGAGGGTGGCACCAGGGAGAGGAGGAGCAGCAGGAGGTGGAGTACTGTAGCACGATGCTACTGTAGCATAGCTACTGTAGCACAGCAGCTACTGTAGCACGGAGTGGCTAGGGTTTGGTCCCCTCCCCTCCCGTGCCTTCTAATGGGCTGCCAGCCCACTCATAGGCCTTGGGTCACTATGGCCGGCTCCTCTCCTCTCAAATATGGGTTGGCGGCCGATTCCTCTCCTAAAATTCTGAATTTTGAACTTAATTCCATCTCTAAACTTTGTTACAATCGATATTGAATACATTTCCCTCTCCCGAATAATATTTTCTCCAATTGATATTTGGGGTATTACAAATAGTGTATTATCTCATTGTTAGTTTGATTGTTAGTAATGGGTTATGATGATGATATTGTATGTTTTGTATAAAGGAAATGGAACGCTCGCCTGATATTGATTAAGCGAAAATGTTTCTAGTTTCGCATTTGTGATCTTTCAGACCTCATGTTGATGTGATAGCTGAAATTGTTTTGAGCAAAGTGACATGTTGAGAGGTTTTATTAGTTTCTAAGTAGTTTATATGTTATGGTCTTCGAATCTCTTCTTGTTGGAGTTGGCATGGTGATGCTGTAACCAACGAAAGTCGTTATATTTGTTAAAGGAAAGAATGAAGTAGAAGTATTTGAGATTGAAGTCAAGTTTTTGTAACACGTAGTTATCGAATTTTGCTTAGACTTTCTGTTTTGCCCAACAGAGTATCCCGAATCCTAAAAGCAATGTTTTATTCTCGTTTGAGGTTTGATACTCTCTGCTTGTGGGACGTGTGCCCTCAATTATGATCACATATTTTGTTTTCCGAGATCATTGCTATTTGATTATTTCTCTTGTGCTGAAATTTATTTCTACTTGCCTTTTCTTCTAAGAAAGGGTTAACCGAACTATATTGCAAAGTCGTTTCGGTTGTGTTTTGGCAACAAGATAGAGGTGGTCTAGTAGATGGTTTTGTGAACCTTTAGGTGTCAGGTTGTTTGAGAGGTTTTGAGTAATAAATCGATTTATTAGAATAATCCTTGGAGAGAATTTGATTTAAAAAGAATATTTGTCTTTGGAGCTAACAGATTTTGTTGTCGCAACTAGTAGGACCTATAGCGAGATGTGGTGCAAGATTTGGTGTTCATTCTGACAGAACATTAGAATTAGCAATTATGAAAATCTTGATCGGTTTATTAGAGTATCGCATTTGGGTACTCGGAAAAGATTGTGTAGAAGAATTATGATGATGTAGTTTATTGAGAGTAGTAGTGTAGTGAAATCTAATAGTTGTGTTAAATGATGGGATAGCAGGGATTGTTAAGTTAAGGTCAAGAATGACTTGGCCTCAGTGATTAACCCTATGGGAGTTAGATTATCTCTAAAGATAACCTGGTCAAGGATATATTTATTTATTGACATTAATAATTGAGTATGTTTGAATTTTGGTCAAATAATTAGGGTATTGCGAAGAAGTATATTGCGGTTGTGAAATTGGATTGGATTGATGTGGATTAGAGAAGGTCTAAGATTGGTGAAATAAATTGCCTTGGGGCGGTTACTTGATTAGTGAGAATGTTGATATTAATGACTGAGGTTATTATTGAGCTGTGTGAAATTTTGATAAGCAAATTTGATGATTTTCTATCAATTGTACTAGAAGTTCATGGAAGGAGATTGGAAGGTTGAATTTGGGTTTTGCATTTTTTTTATGCTAGAATCTTGGTTTCCCATGATTAGATACCAAGAGTTATGGTGATATTTGATAGAATCCTTTGGATGCAGTAAATGAGTGTGAATATGGTGAATTTCAAGTTGATTATCCTTAACAGAACGAGGTGATGTGGTGGTGGGTAAACAATCTTTATTGAGATGTTGGAAACCTTTTGTCAAAGTAATTCCTTTGATATAGGAGTAGACTAGAGAATACTTTTGTGGATTAGTAGAGTCCCTCTAAATAGGAATGGTTGTTCTTTCGATTGATGATCGTTTTTGAATTGACAGTTAAGAGAATGAGTTAGTGTGATGATTTGGAAGCCCGTGATTCGGGAAAGGATTTATTTCTTAAAAGAACTTCTGGAAAAAAAAATATTTTCTTTAGTATAGAAGTGCTCTGTTGGTTCTTGTATAAGTTGGGTTTTTATGATGGAGATCATGTACAATTTGATTTGACTTTATGATCTCCAGAGTAGAAATCGAGAGAAAACCACCTCTGGCCCATGTGCATTCAGCCCACAAGTGGAAGGGAGGGGGCCGGCCTTAAGGAGGCCAAACCCTAGGCCACCCCTCCCCAACTCCTTTTGGCCGCGTCCCCCTCTCCCCCTTAGTCCCCCTTAGGCCACCGCCCCTCCCCATCTCCCCTAGGCTGCCTCCCTGCTCCCTTGCTCCCTCCACCACATCCCCCACTACGGCCGGCGAGGATCGTCCGCCTTCCCGCTGCCTGCCGAGTGGAGGAGAAGGAGCAGCCCGTGTTGGTGGTGATCGACCATAGGAGGAAGAAGAAGGTGAGGGGAGAAGATCATCTTCGTGGGGGTAGATCATCACCTTTCCTGTGTTCTTCAAGGGTAACGAAGATCCTCCCTCGCTGTATGTTTCGTTTTTGAAGCGTGTATGAATTCGTTAGTAGATCGGTTGTTTAGATCCCATTCTGTCCAGAAGTTTGAACGGCGGTTTTCATATCTTTAAAAGCAGATTCTGTGGATCCTATCTCTTAGAGATAGTTGGGTTATGTCCTTAGCTTTGTGTGGCCGCCAAGAACGCCCAAATCCGATTAACGGTCAGTGAGATATGATTTTTTTAGTGTCGCTGTTCTGCTAATCTGTCAGCATTCTGACAGTTTGTGGAAATCTGGGTTAAGCCATTAGTTAAATAAGAAATTAGAGGATTATATAACGAAAAATGTAGGTAATTTCCATACCTTTCCATAAAGCTAAAGAACGCAAGGTTTGGACACACGTAGCAAAAGTTAGGGTGGTTTTAGAACCCGACGTGAAATTGATGTCTTTTAAATTGGCTTGGTAGGGGTATTTGATATCCGACTCAAAAGGGCCCCTCAACTAGGTTTAGTTGGGTAATTTAATTCAATTTCCAGAAAGTCCAAGAACACCTTATTTGGACCCCTGTAGTGAAAGTTATGAATTTTATAAGTTGACTATCCACCGAGGGGATAGATCGACGTTTATGAAATTGGGGTTGGGATTGAGTTAGACGCTTTTGCGAGTTTGTGATTGTTGTTATATAGTTTGTTTTGGTCCGCTATTGCCGTCTTAGCATGCGCTATAATTATTGTTCAGGTGGTGGACTGGTCCCGGGGGCAGCACCTTCTGCACGTCCCTCGTTCCCTCACGGTTAAGGCAAGTATAATTATGGATGTAATAGAAATTATTGAATGGCATTGATTGATAATTTCTATGAGTATTTGTGTTGATCATGATTGATATGGTGATATGATTGGTAATGTTCATGGTTTCTAATGTTATGTGTTAATCATGGATGTTTGAAAGTTGTGAAGTCTATGATTATGAGCTTTTGTAGTATGAATTGGATATTCATATGCAATGTTGTTGCGGATGCATGTTTGTATTAATTTGAGAATTCATACATATGCATCATGTTGGCTTATTGAAGTCTTGGTCATGTGATGACCAAGTAACTCTTGAGGTCCACATCATGTTAATGACGGGCTAAAGGTCCCCATGCTTGTAAAGCATGGGCTTTGGTCCCCATACTTGCGGAGTATGGGCAATGGTCCCTGTGCGGATGGCACGAGCATGGGTGTGCATCGACGGATCGCACTTTGCATTACCGTAAAATGCAAAAGGGAAAGAGAAGGATAAAGATCATGTTGAGCATATTGCATAGTATGTGTGTGTAAAGTAACTGATATGTGGTTTTGTGGAGTATAGTTTATGAGTTACATGCTTGTATGCTGTTGATGCCGTTTATTATATTTGCTGAGTCTTTGGACTCACCTCTTGCTGTTTGTTGTGTTTTTAAGTACCGTTACGAGATCGGCATGCATGGGGGAAAGGAAGGATTAGTCTTGTTGCACTTTTGCACGAACTTGTTAGAATGTTAGAACCTTTGTATAATCACCCATACAAAGGAGATTCTACCGAATTTTAGAGAAATATCTTAGTTCTAATTGGTTAAAATGTTATTGTTTGAAAAATGGTTGAAATTACTCCGTATTGTTGTTGTACGTTAGTCTTTTAGGTAACATCTTGGCTTCTGCATAGCTAGAGTGTTATAGTTGATATTAGAGTGGGCATTAGGTCCGTGGTAATTGAATAATTAAATTGGCACACTGTGCACAGTAAGATGGGAATGGATCAGGCATTGCATTTACGTTTTCGTCATGTCGCCCAGAGCATTACTGTTGTGAATTGATTATGAATGCTTATGCTGTATCTATATTATTATTATAAGTTATAATAGTAGATGACGAGAGATTTAGGTCGTGGTTGTAGCCTTGGGTTCCCATATTGCACCACCATTTGGGGCCTGAGATTAATGGAGTGACTACCTCGAATCAACTTATTTCAGGTGTTGAGTATGAGGTTCTTTGGGAGAATTATTGTCTTCTTTGAGTTTAGAATGGTTAATCTTGTTCAGATGCGGTGGATGGGTTTTCTTGGATTAGTGGTTCATTGCAGTTGAGTGGAGTTCATTGGTCTTTGTTGGTTTTCTTAAAGCAAACCTTTGGTCTCCTGAATGCCAAGTTGTTTTGCTGATTATAAACGTAGTTGATTTATGAGAATGTTCTTTTTCATGAAAGTCCTACCTTTTTTTGTTGAAAAGTGTGATCCAGTGATTCGTTGGGTATTTTATATAATAAAAATTATCTTTTACAAACCTCATTGAAGAAAGTTTTGACTCTACTCATTTCTTTTGGAGTAGTTGGAGTGTTGGGGTTTAGAACCTTTCCTTTGGAACAAAAGGGTGTAAAAACCCTTTGCAAAGTTTTGTGGTGTTAAGTGAGAAGTTGTAAGTAAAGAAGATAATTGATAATGTTTATGGCAACAAATTGGGTCTTTGGCATGATGCATAATTAACCTTAACTGATATCCTCGGTAGCGTAGTCGGTTAATTTATTGCTGTCTTGTATTGATTGCTTGACGGGATGTGATTTAGAATATATTTTATTCATAATTAGAATCAACAGGGTTACTAAGGAGAGCGAATGTCGATATGAATCTATCTTGTAAACATCTATTTGCTGATCTTACATAAATGCTATATTTACCTAATTCTTGATATGCTAAAACTATTGAAACATGTATAAAAGATTAGAAAGTGGTGGGTGTACCGATATGTGAAACCTTGTTTTATAGAAATTATGTTGGTAAATCTGTAATCATGTTTTGAACTGATCACTAAAAATAAGGTGGAATGTTGAATCTATGTTTATAAATGGTTATGTGTTTGCAAATAGAATTAGCATCATATTTACACACATGATTAATACAATCGTCAATTGATAATGAGAGCTGAAGTTGGTGTTGAGCAACACCAACAGTTGAGTAGATGAAGTTCGTAAGTGGTCTTCGATAGTGTGCCTTGTGATATTGCTATTGCGTAGTATGATGATGTTAAAATAAATTTGTTTCAACCTTGTGGCTTGTGCTTCTTTTCGAAAAGCTTTAGAATGGGGTAATAAAGTTTGATGATTCATGGCACTAATGTATGATAACGATGTTATTAAAATTGTCAGAATGTGAGACTGATTTTAAACCTCGTAGTAATTTGATCACCTATGGTGATATTGCTTAAATGAGAATATTTCGAGTTTTGCTTTCATGATCTTTTGGAACTCATGAGTTATGTGGTAGCTGAGGTTATTTTAAACAAAATGATGTATTTAAATGATCTATTGGCTCTTAAGAGATTTATGTGATTTTAATCTTAAAGTCTCTTTGGTCTGAGTTGGCAACGTGAGGTTGCAATCATAGAACAATTATTTGTTGATTCCTTTAAGAGGAGAATAATTTGCTCGCTTTTCGCGATTTCCTGTAAATAAAAATGTTTCGAGTTTTACGGCCGAGATTTATTTGGATCTCATTATTTATGTGGAAGTTGAACTGTTCCGAGCAAAATGACGTGTCGAAGAATTTTATTGGTTATTAAGTGGTTCTTGTGGTTTGGTCTTAAGATCTTATCTTGTTCGAGTTGGCAAGGTATTGTTGTAGATAAAGGATTATTTTCTGTTCTTCTTCCGCACAAGCATTGTAGATAAAGGAATGTCTTTACTGATCACAAAAGCCTTAAGTACATTTTTACACAGAAGGATCTGAATTTCAGGCAACGCAGATGGTTGGAGCTGATCAAGGATTACGTCCTCATGTAATACTCCAAATTAAATTAATTGAGAAGAAACAAATTAGAGAGAGGGACCAATCAGAAAAGTGGTTTTAACAGAAGATTAGAGGGGGATTTATGCATAATTTGGACAACTTTGGTCAGGGCTTTGACAAAGATTTAAACAAGGGGAAGGGCACCGCCACATAAGAAGGAGAGGGGGCAACCCTAGGGTTGTTATAGTACCACGGTTACAGTACCGCCGCCAAGCTATAGTGCTACGCCGTGCTACAGTACCCTCACACGATTAGCTTTCGCTGCCGGCCAAGAAGAAGGAAGGGAGAAGCCTCCGCAGGTGGTGTTCGGCCAAAGAGGAAGGAAGAGAAGGGGGGAAGAAGAGAAGGAAGAGGGATCACCAGCGGGAGCTCGTGATCTTCAGCTGCTCGTCGAGGGTAACATTCGTTTCCCGTTGATTAGATGTTTAATTAGCTGTTTTAGCAATGCCGGTTGTGTAGATCCCAATCTGTCCAGAAGATAGAACGGCGGTTTTGATGGCTTTAGAGGCCGATTCTGTGGATCCCATCTCTTAGAGATAGTTGGGTAATGTCCTTAGCTTTCCATGGCCGCCAAGAACGCTCAAATCTGATTAACGGTCAGTGAGTTATGAATTCTTTAGTGTCGCTGTCCTACTAATCTGTCAGTTTTCTGACAGTTTGTAGAAAACTGGGTTAAGCCATTAGTTAAAGACGAAAGCAGAGGATCTTGATATAACAAAAAATGTAGGTAATTTCCATAACATCCCAGAAAGCTAAAGAACGCAAGATTTGGATACTCGTAGCAAAAGTTATGGTGGTTTTAGTTTACTGTCCAGAGGACGTGAAAATTGATGTCTTTTAATTTGGCTTGGTAGAGGTTTTAGATGGCCGATTCAGAAGGGGCCCCCAACTAGATTTAGTTAGGGAATTTAATTAACTTTCCAGAAAGTCCTATAAAACCTTATTTGGACCCCTGTAGTGAAATTTATGATTTTTAGAATTTGACTGTCCACATAGGGGACAGATCGATCGTTAGAAGTGGGACGTTTGGAAGGCGCTTGAGAGTTTGGCTTTTTTTCGTTTGAGCTATTAATTATATCTTGGGTCCAGTATGGTTGTCTTAGCTTGGTTCATAATTATGTTCAGGTGGGGGATTGGTCCCAGGGGCAGCGCCCTCTTCGCGTCTACCATTTCCGCACGGTTGAGGCAAGTATCCTGTTTGTAGCATAATTATGATTGGTTGATGTGATTGCTTGAGTTTACTCATATTAGTCATACATGGATGATAGTGTGATGAATTTGAATAGAATTTGGTGAATGCGTGTTTATGGCTAAAGCTTTCCTATGTATGTTGTTAATGCCTTACATGCTATGTGAGATCTGAAATTGTGGTATGTACTTGTTGATTCATATGTATGAAAGATAGCGTCATAGTACATACGCATACTGAAAGCATACCTGAGACTTGGTCACGTGGTGACCAAGTATATACTGTTGAGGTCCCCGTTATGTAAATGACGGGCTTGTGGTCCCTACATTCGTGGAATGTGGGCATTGAGGAGAGATCCCCATCATGAAGATGATAGGCAATGGTCCCTATACTCATGGAGTATAGGCTCTTCGTCCCTATGCCAAAGGGCACAGGCAAGGGTATACATCGACGGTTGTATACCCCGTATTATCGGTAAAATACGAAAAGAGATAAAGATTAAAAAAATGCATTGCATGTTCGCATTACATAAGCATGGGAGTTATTATTAGTGTAATGCTGCTTTTGACATGTTGATGCCATATCTGTGTGTTTAATGCTTCTTTTATAGATACTTGCTGAGTCATTAGACTCACCCTTGCTTTGTTGTGTTTTAGGTACCACAGGCAAGAACGACATGCATGGGAGGGAGTAGTTTTGTTGGAATGCACTCACTACCATTCATCCTAAAGGAAGAATATAATTTAGTTCATACTCTATAAATAAGCAAACCGATTGAGATTCACTCATAGCTTTGGTTGAATGCTTTGGCTTATTTGTAATAATGAGATTAGCGAATTTGGATTATGCTTATTCTTGTTTTATCGGAATAGACTATCTTGCATGCTTGGATGAATTTGGATATTGAATTATTGTTAATGTTATATTTAATTGTTGAAACCTCGGTATAGTTAACTATACAAAGGAGGTTCTCATTGAAAAATTTGGTAAATGGTATTAGTAGCATTGTTTAATTTTATTTTAGTAGCATTCGGTGCTCAATGTTGAGTGGGGTGTTACTGATTAGGTGTCGAGCTGGTGTAGGTCCGTGGTATTTGAATCATTAAACTTGACACACAAAGCACAGTAGTTGGGAATGGGTTTTTGCATTGCATTTACGTTTCCATTGTATTGTATTGTATTGATGATCCCTGTTCTGAGATGATCTGATATATCTATATTATAATACTATGGTTATTATGTGTGGGGATAACCCATGTTGAAAGGTTGAGGTCGTGGTTGTGGCCCCGGCTATACCGAGTTACACCAATTATCATGTATGAGAATAGGGAAGTGATTACCTCGGATATCTTAGTAAATGTGTTGATAGTGAATATCTTTAGAAGAGTTGTTCTCTTCCTTGAAATTTGAATTTGGTCAACTCTTTTCTAGTTGTGGCAGATGAACTTCTCTAGGATTCGTAGCCCATTCCAGTTGATGGGATTCTTTGAGAAATGTTGTTGTGTTTCATTTGGTTTAAGTTGCCCTGTAAAGAAATCAATGTTTTCCCAACCGATGAGTTATTCTTGCGGCGGGTGAACTTGGTTGATTGTCATGTTTGACCTTTATAGTGGAGTTTTGTCTTTCTTATTGGAAAACCACGACCCACTTATTCGAGTGATGTTTTTGGTTAATTAAAGCTTCCTTTTGCAAGTCCTTTAGTACGTGGAGGCTTTGACTCAATGTATCTCTATTGGGTATTTTGAGTGTTGAATATTAATGGTTCTCCTTTATGGAAGAAGATGTTAAATCCTTTAGCAATGTTTTGTCTTGGTTAAATGAGAGGTTATAATCAAAGCAATTAATGTGTATGATATGGATTATCAGGTTGGGTCTGCAGAGTGTGCATGATTGATCTTAACTAAGATCTTTGAAAGAAAAGTTGTAATACCCCGAATATCAAATAGAGAGAATATTATTCGGGAGAGGGAATTTATTCAATTTCGAATTTCTCCTAACAAAGAAAGTATCCAACAGCGGTTATGTAATATTCTATTTAACATTAGAGAATTAATTGAAATGAGAAAGATATTTAACAGGAATAAAAAAGAGAAATCAGATTTTTAGAGGAGAAATAATCTTGGGCTTTCGGCCCACGTTGTTTGGCCCAAGTGGAAAGTTGGTTTAAGAAGGGGGCAACCAAACCCTAGGCAGTTTTTACTGTAGCACACAGCTACTGTAGCACACCACCACTATAGCAAATCCTCCCCTCCCTGCTGCCACGCCCTCCATGTCGCCCCCTTTGCTGCTCCTTGCCGCCGGCCATCGGGAGGAAGAAGAAAAGGGGAGAAAGGAGGAGAAGAGAAGGGATCATCTTCTTCGAGGCTTGATCATCATCTTCCCGTGAATCTACAAGGGTAACGAAGTGTTTTCCCCGCTATTTGTTGATGATTAGAGGTGATTTTGATTAATTGGGTTGGATCGTTTTGCTGCCGGTAGACGTTCAATTCTGTCCAGTACATTGCGTGGTCGATTTCGAATTCTTAGAGACAGAATTCGAGATGTCCATCTCCTAGTAATTTTTAGATAATGTTTTTAGCTTTCCGTGGCCACCAAGAACACCTAATTGCGACATACGGATCAAAAGTTATGATAGTTTCAATCTTGCAGACCAGAATTCTGACGAGATTGATCTGTTAATTTATCTTTTAATTTATGTTCATGTTAGAGGCAAATTCAGGGTTTCCACCCAACTAGATTGTTTTAGAAAATTTTATAACCTTTCCATAATGTCAAAGAACTCCCTAATCGGAGTTGTAGATCAAAAGTTATGCTATGTTCTTTACTGCTGTTTGTTTCGTTTGGGCAGAATCTGTCTTCTGAGTACAACTGCTTGTTAGCATTTTATTTTGGCCGAATCGGGTTATCTCGCCAACTAGAATGTTGTAGATATGTTCGTTAAGTTTCTTTAGGAACTAGGCTCACCTCGTTTCGAGTCCCAGGTCAATAGTTATGGTTATTTTCGTTCTGCTGTCCAGATTCGATTCTGTGGTTGTGTTGCCTGTTTTCAGATTAGGGATTATGCCTATTTCTTGGGTGTTCGGGAGGGTATTGTAGAATGTTAATGGTAGTGTCTTGTACCATGTTGTTCTTATTTCGAGTATATATTGTGTAGGCGGAGAGGCTTCAGGTTTAGGAGTACCGTCATTGCCTACTAACGCGTCGCATCACAGAAGGCAAGTACTTTGATGTTTTTATGATTAGAAAATGTTGTATGCTTGATGTTCTTATTGTGTTTTCTGTGATCCATAAGAATAGTTAATGTTCATGTTCTGTCTATATGTGTTATCTCCATGATTAGAGATGTTGTCTTTCAATATTCATATTCCATTCCATGCATCCATTATTCATGTTTCATCCACAGGCGTGGATTAAAAAGACCCATCAATTCCAGTATGGGCACGTAAGGCCTACCATTCCAATGTGGGCAATTTGGGACAACCGTATGAAACGTTCTTCATACGGGGCTTGGATCCTCGTATTTTGTTAAATGCGGGCTTAGGTAAATACCGACGGGTATGTCACTAGCTATATCGGTATATGCATGTGTGTGGTCCCTTCATTTCATTCAATCCATTCATTCCATTCATTCAAATATTCGTTCTGTGATTTATTCATATTCTTTAATGTTGTTGTCATGATCATGTTTGTAGTATGTTCCATTTATTCACTGTACTTGCTGAGTCTCGGTCTCATTCTTGCGTTGTTTGTTTATTTTAGGTGATCATTGATGTTGGCTCGATTGGGAGGGAGTAGACACGCACTACTCATTCACTTCACCCTATTCAAGTTCAAGATTACAAATTAGTTCTATCTTTCATTCGTTATTGATGAATTGTAATAAATAAATTTAGATGGTGATTAATACCTAGTGCTAAGTTTTGGTTGATTTAGTAGTACTTGTGATCTTTGATTATTCCTTCGATATAAATTGCTTAGATTCATACTATTTTCATGCCATGGTTCTATGAATGTTGATCTCTTTATGTCATTAGATGAGATAGTGTTCAAATTCTTCCGCTTTATGGTTGTATGTTAGATTATTTAGGTGACATCTTGGCTTCCGAATAGCCAGGGTGTTACAAAAGTTGATTAATTTGGAAGTGTCTTCCAGTAGTTCCTGATGAACTGTGATTAAGGGTGATACGGATCAACGTGTAGTTGATGCGTAATGTGGCCCAATCTTTCACGGTACTTGTATTGTAATCTTGATCGGAGCAAAACCCTAGCTTTCCTCGTTGGTTCAGCAAAAAGGAAGAACAAGTATATCTCCAAAGCAAGTAATACTTGGTTGATATTGAATCAATCCGAAGAGAGAAACAAAATCAAACCCGAAGAACAACACCAAACCGTGAGCAACTAAGGATGCCACGAATTGGTGAGATGATCCACAAGGAATCACGGATCTTGGAAGGAAAGCCACCCTCCAATATTCACACAATCACAAAACCCAAGACGTTTTGTGCCACACAAACATGTGACTTTTCTGTATTTTCTTCAACTATGACTTGTCCACCTATATGGTACGGCCATGGGGGGTTTATATAGCCTCCCACGCAAGCACCCAACTCGGATGAACAGTAACCGACTTGCTTACAAGAAATCAGGTCTCGACATCGTTCATGTGAACGATAATTCAACCAAAAACTCCTTCTTTACATAGATGTTTAAGCTACTCTAATTGCTGAAAATAGATTAAACTATCCTGTTACAAGCAATTTCAAAATTAACTTCTTTTAAAAATCGATCCGAATTGGAATTGCTCCACTCCAAATCCATTTAGGATTCTTTGTCTTTTCTTGGTAAGATTTCCTTGCAAACTTTCCAAAATGCAAAGTCCTTGGTTCTTGTGTCTTCCCATGTCCGCTCAAGCTTTCCCTTCGACCTACCTCCATCTCCTTGTTCTTGGCCGAACATTGTTCTTGTTTCTTTCTCCATTGATGCATAATAGGCTCAACTTGAGGTTTAGCACACACTTGCAACTTAGGGATGTTGACCACCGTAGTAGATACACCTAGGGCCTCATCAAAGGGTATGGCTATACCTAATTGAAGTTAGAGGAGTTATTAAGAAGTGTGGAAATTTGACGAACTGGTTTGACCACAAAAGTTTGAAGAGATATAAACTAGTGGATGTAGAATATTATGGGAAGAGTTCTGGATAGCTCTTCTATAAGGAACGATGTGATGAATTTAGTTGTAGTGTTGCTGAGACTCTTGAATGATGAAAGATTTCGATTCTCGAAGTTTTATTGCGATTTTGTACCAAATTATGAATGAGGTAGAACGGCTGAATATGTGGTTGTAATTGCTCATGTGATTTGGCAAGGAAAATAGGTAGCATATAGATTTCATGATGAAGCCAATTGATAGCAACAAGGGTTGGAGTGCAACTGTTGTGTATTGACGTGTGGTGTTGAACATCAATAAAAGTTGAACTCATGTGATTTAATAGATGGTTTACGTTGACTTGGTTGTGAAATAGTCGGATGACAGCATGTTTATGACGAAAGGGTTTTTGGTATAACCTTTAAATGGTGTAGTAGGTTCCCTTTTAAAATAAAGTGGTTGTGTAGTGAGGTTGTAAGAATTTAGTTTACTCTCAATCGAGGATGAGATGGTAAAGTAGTATGTACCTTTTTGGTGAGGCTTTAGGGCTTTATAAAGGAAGAGTTGGCGATAACGAATCTTGTTAAGAGTGAATTATTCTGGATGTTAGTAAGATATTCCACAAGGGCTTCTGACTCGTTGTAGTGGTGATGATTCTTCTAGAGAGAAACTAAGTTAACTGCCTTTTGAAAAATTGGTTAAAAGAAATGATTGGAGTTTTGCATTCGTGATCTTTTGGGAAGTTCTATTTGGCTCTTAAGCGATTAATGTGATTTGGCTTAAAAGGCACTTCTTGTCTGGGATGGCAAGTAACGATATAATCAAAGGAAACTACTTTCTTTGTTAACGAAAAATGTGTACCATCAGTATTTGAGGTTGGAGTTAAGAGTTATAATCTGCCACTTTTCTGTTGTTACAGCTTAAGAGTGTCTTGAGTTTCAATAGCAATATTTTATCATGATTTATGGAGGTTTGATATTCCTTCTTGTGGGACATGTGCCCTTAGCTGTGGACTCGTATTTTGTTTTCCGAGATCATTGCTATTGGATTGTTCTTATTGGTCTCATGCTCACTCCGAGGAGCAACGTTTTCTTGTGCGTTGGAACCTATTTTTTGTTTGTTTCTTCCCTTTGAGAAAGGAATTAACCAACTTGTGTTTCCAAGTTTTATAAAGTGTAATATAGCGACTGGTTGTTGGTGGTCAAGTATTTGGTAGTGGAGAGATTTTGGGAACCAACGTATTTGAAGTACAGAAGACAGTGATTTGGATTTGACCTATAACATCTGGAGGGAGTTCAATTTAAAAGGAATGTTTGTCGATGAAAAAAAAAGTTGATTAGTGTTACAACTAGTGGAACCTATGGTGAATTATGATCCAATAACCTTTGTCCATGTTGAGATGTTGGGATTATCGAAAGTATGGACTCTTGATAAATGTATTAGAGTATCGCAATTGGATACTTAGCAATATTGTGTAGAAGAGTTATGATGGTGACGTTTAATGAGAGCAGCGGTGTGGAGAAACCTAAGCGTTGTGCTAAATAATGGGATAGCAGGAATTATTGAGTTATTGTCAAGTATGACTCGGCCACAGTGAGTAACCCTATGGGGGTTAGATTATCTCAAATGATAACTTGGTCAAGAATATAATTATTTATTGATGTTAATGATTGAGTATGTTTGAATCTTGGTCAATCAGTTAGGGTATTGCGAAGAGGTATATTGCGGTTGTGTAGTTGGATTGGACTGGTGTGGATTAGAGAAGGTCTAAGATTGGTGAAATAAATCACCTTGAGGCGGTTACTTGATTAGTGAGGAATGTTGATACTAATGACAGAGATTATTATCGAGCTATGCGAAATTTTGTAAATGAATGTGAGGATTTTCTATCAACTAAACCAGAAATTCATGGTAGGAGACTTGGAGGTTGAATTTGGGCCTTTGCATTTTATGCTAGGACCTTGGAAACCCAATATTATATGTAGAGGTGGGTGAACAGAAGCGAATTTTGAATGGTGTGTTGATCTTTGATAGAATACTTTGGGTAAAGTAAATGAGTGTGAATGTGGTGAAGTTCAAGTTGATTATCCATAAAGATTGAGGTGATGTGATTGTGGATGAAATCTATATTGAGGAGTGTTGGGAATTATTTGTCAAAATAATTATTTTGGTAGAGAAGTTGATCAGAGTATGTTATTGTGGATTGGAAGAGTCTCTCTTCATAGGTGTGGATTTTGTGTTCAGTTTGAGCATAGCTTTGAGATTGCCAAATTAAAAGAAATGAATTAGTGTGTTATGCGATGATTTGGAATCTCATGGTTTAAGAGAAAGTTGAATTCTTAAAAGAAAGTTTGAGGAAAAGGTTGTATTATTGGATATTGAAATGTTCTCCTGGTTTTTTTTGTTTGAGCCTTGCCTCTATGACAGATGCCAGTTACAAATTGAGTTGGTTCTTCTTGTTATGTGTGATTCTTTTCGGTTAAGAAAAAGAAAGGAGATGGTGTTTTGGGCACTCGAGTGATTTTACCTTTGGCTTATGTGGTGTTCATTCGCAAACTGCCCACTTGGAAAGTGGAAGAGTTTCATGATGAATCTTTTGGTTTTGGATTTAACCCTTTTGGTGGGGAGTTGGTAATGCGTGTATGTGATGAGAATCCTTTATTTTCAGTTGGGTTCTATTTTTGAAAGAATTTGTTTCAAAAGGGTTCTGTTGTGCGTCCCTGGTTAAAAGAGGAGCTCATTGTTAAAGTGAAGAGATCGAGTGATATAAGGAACAAGAGTTATGTGTGTTTTGTGCAGGTTGTGTGGTTTGGTACTAAATGGAATGTTGGCCCAAGGTACATTGGTTGTTTCTGGAAGTTGCGGAGAATTGGGGGATAGCGTATCACTAGGACCGTCTTGAGTCCTGGCGTGGGGCACAGTTCGTTTTGCTGACCTAGCATTGAGGGAGTACTGGAGAAATCTGGAGTGTGAAGTTTCGTTAAGGCCGTTGACCCACGAGTAAGTTCGTGCCTTCGATTCATGTCCGTTGAGTGACTCGTGAAAGGTTGGGATGAGTAATAAGGCGTAACACGTCAGTTGCATCAAGGTGCGGTGGTCCCATAAGTCTGAGAGGAAATGACCCGGGAAATGGAGTCTTGCATGCACGAGCAGTATCTGGAATTATTCACGGCAGGTACGTGGTAATGTTAGTAAGTTTATTAGCTGAGATTGTTCATTGGCGTTAAGCGTGGTTAGAATTGGGCCTAATTTTGTTTAAGGGGTAGAATGTAATACTCCAAATTAAATTAATTGAGAAGAAATAAATTAGAGAGAGGGACCAATCAGAAAAGTGGTTTTAACAGAAGATTAGAGGGGGGTTTAAGCATAATTTGGACAACTTTGGTCAGGGCTTTGCCCACAAAGATTTAGGCCCAAGGGGGAAGGGCAGCCGGCCACATAAGAAGGAGAGGGGGCAACATTAGGGTTGCTACAGTACCACGGCTACAGTACCACCGCCATGCTACAGTACCCTCCCACGATTAGCTTTCGCTGCCGGCCAAGAAAAAGGAAGGGAGAAGCCTCTGCGGGTGGTGTTTGGCCAAAGAGGAAGGAAGAGAAGGGGGGAAGAAGAGAAGGAAGAGGGATCACCAGCGGGAGCTTGTGATCTTCAGCTGCTCGTCGAGGGTAACATTCATTTCCCGTTGATTAGATGTTTAATTAGCTGTTTTAGCAATGCCGGTTGTGTAGATCCCAATCTGTCCAGAAGATAGAACGGCAGTTTTGATGGCTTTAGAGGCAGATTCCGTGGATCCCATCTCTTAGAGATAGTTGCATAATGTCCTTAGCTTTCCATGGCCACCAAGAACGCCCCAATCCGATTAACGGTCAGCGAGTTATGAATTCTTTAGTGTTGCTGTTCTGCTAATCTGTCAGTTTTCTGACAGTTTGTAGAAAACTGGGTTAAGTCATTAGTTAAAGACGAAATCAGAGAATCTCTATGTAACTAAAAATGTAGGTAATTTTCATACCTTTCCAGAAAGCTAAATAACGCAAGATTTGGATACTCGTAGCAAAAGTTATGGTGGTTTTAGTGTACTGTCCAGAGAACCCGACGTGAAAATTGATGTCTTTTAATTTGGCTTGGTAGGGGTTTTAGATGGCTGATTCAGAAGGGCCCCCCCAACTAGGTTTAGTTGGGGAATTTAATTAAATTTCCATAAAGTCCTAGAAAACCTTATTTGGACCCCTATAGCGAAAGTTATGATTTTTAGAAATTGACTGTCCACGGAGGGGACAGATCGATCGTTAGAAGTGGGACGTTTGGAAGGCGCTCGAGAGTTTGGCTTTTTTTCGTTTGAGCTATTAATTATGTCTTGGGTCTAGTATGGTTGTCTTAGCTTGGTTCATAATTATGTTCGGTGGGGATTGGTCCTGTGGGCGCCGCCCTCTTGGCGTCTACCGCTTCCGCACGGTTGAGGCAAGTATCCTGTTTGTAGCATAATTATGATTGGTTGATGTGATTGCTTACGTTTACTCGTATTAGTCATACATGGATGATAGTGTGATGAATATGAATATAATTTGGTGAATGCATGTTTATGGCTAAAGCTTTCCTATGTATGTTGTTAATGCCTAACATGCTATGTGAGATCTGAAGTTGTGGTATGTACTTGTTGATTCGTATGTATGAAAGATAAGGTCATAGTACATACGCACACTGAAAGCATACCTGAGACTTGGTCACGTGGTGACCAAGTATATACAGTTGAGGTCCCCGTTATGTAAATGACGGGCTTGTGGTCCCCACATTCGTGGAATGTGGGCATTGAGGAGAGGTCCCCATCATGAACATGATGGGCAATGGTCCCTATACTCATGGAGTATAGGTTCTTGGTCCCTGTGCCAAAGGGCACAAGCAAGGGTATATATCGACGGTTGTATACCCCTTATTACCGGTAAAATATGAAAAGAGATAAAGATTAAAACATGCATTGCATGTTCGCATTACATAAGTATGGGAGTTATTATTAGTGTAATGCTGCTTTTGACATGTTGATGCCATATCTGTGTGTTTAATGCTTCTTTTATAGATACTTGCTGAGTCATTAGACTCACCCTTGCTTTGTTGATTTTTAGGTACCACAGGCAAGAACGACATGCATGGGAGGGAGTAATTTTGTTGGAATGCACTCACTACCATTCATCCTAAAGGAAGAATATAATTTAGTTCATACTCTATAAATAAGCAAACCGATTGAGATTCACTCATAGCTTTGGTTGAATGCTTTGCCTTATTTGTAATAATGAGATTAGCGAATTTGGATTATGCTTATTCTTGTTTTATCGGAATAGACTATCTTGCATGCTTGGATGAATTTGGATATTGAATTATTGTTAATGTTATATTTAATTGCTAAAACCTCGGTATAGTTAACTATACAAAGGAGGTTCTGCTGAAAAATTTGGTAAATGGTATTAGTAGCATTGTTTAATTTTATTTTAGTAGCATTCCAGGCTCAATGTTGAGCTGGGGTGTTACACCTCATGATTTAGTGCCACCCTGGCAAGACCAATGTGGTGGCTGATGCTCTTAGTCGCAAGGCGACGCCTGCTACCCTGGATTGCTTAATTGCTGATTTTGATCGCATGGGAATATCTTACTGCAATGCAGGCACGTCTCATGTCGAAACACAATTAATCTTAGAGTCAGCCATTCCAGAGCATGTGCGGGTGGCACAACAGAATGACCAATTATTGCAGAGGGTCAGAAAGCGTCTGGATATGGGCAAGGAAGGGGATTTCAGTTTGGATGGGTCTGGAGCTTTGCGATTTAAGGGTCGCCTTTGTGTGCCGCAGAAGGCAGAGGTTAAGAATGATATTTTGAGGGAGGCACATCGCACCCCGTATACTGTTCATCCGGGTGAGACGAAGATGTACCGTGATCTGAAGCAGAATTTATATTGGAAAAGAATGAAAGTGGATATTGCTAATTATGTAGCCTCTTGTGGCGTTTGTCAGCAAATGAAGGCAGAACATAAGCGTCCCGCAGGGTTATTGCAGCCTTTGGAAGTCCCTCAATGGCCTTGGGATGATATCTCCATGGACTTTGTAGTCGCATTACCTCGATCGCCGCGAGGAAAGGATGCAGTTTGGGTGATAGTGGATCGATTCAGCAAATTGGCGCACTTTATTCCTATCCGCACGACCAACTCAGCGAGCGACATGGCTCCTATCTATGTGCGGGAGATTGTGAGATTGCATGGTGTGCCAAAGACCATTATTTCTGACAGAGATGCCAAGTTTGTATCCAAATTTTGGGAGAGTTTGCAGAGTGCACTGGACACCCAGCTCTGTCTGAGTATAGCCTTTCATCCACAGACAGATGGTCAATCAGAACGCACCATTCAGACCTTGGAGGACATGTTGCGGTCCTGTGTTCTGTCCTGGAAGGGTAGTTGGGAGGACCAATTGCCATTGGCGGAATTTGCTTACAATAACAGCTACTATTCAAGTATTAAAGCCGCACCGTTCGAGGTTTTGTATGGGCAAAAATGCAGGTCACCCCTTTGCTGGGAAGCGGTGGGTGAGAAGGCAGTCTTGGGCTCGGATTGGGTCCAAAAGACAGTTGAACGAGTGGCCTTGGTGAGACAGAATCTGTTAGCAGCCCAGAGCAGGCAGAAAAGTTATGCAGATGTGAGGAGAAGGGATTTGGAATTTGAGGTGGGAGATCAGGTGCTCTTGAGAGTATCTCCCACAAAAGGTGTGGTGAGATTCGGTACCAAAGGTAAGCTTAGCCCGAGGTACGTTGGGACTTTCACGATTGGGAAGTTGGCATACCGCTTGGACCTTCCAGAGTCTATGCGAGGAGTGCATAACGTTTTTCATGTATCTATGTTGAGGAAGTACCTGCGAGATCCAGAGCATCACGTTTCACTAGAACCTCTAACCATTGAGCAGGATCTGTCCTTTGAGTCCAAGCCAGTGCAAATTCTGGAAAGATCAAAAAAAGCGTTGAGGAACAAAACTTTAAAGTATGTCAAGGTGCTTTGGTCGCAGTAGACAGAGAGAGAGGCCACCTGGGAATTGGAGTCTCGCATGCGCGAGCAATATCCAGAGTTATTCACAGCAGGTACGTGTTAATGTTGTTCAGTTTTAGCTGTGATTATACTTTGGTATAAGTATGGCTAGAATTCGGGGTCGAATTCAGTTTAAGGGGGTTAGAATGTAATACCTCAAAGGTAATTCTGAAGGATTTCAAGAGACAAACAAATAATCGGGAGAGAATTAATTGGAGTTAAGGGAATGACTGTTTAGAAGTCGATTTAGGGGACGAACTCTTTGGGAATTATTCAATTAAGCAGCCAACGAGGGGGGTTTCGCATTTGTTAGAAAACCTGGGCCTCGAGCTGTCGCTGGGAGGCCCATCAGTGGGCTGGCCGAATTGGCCCATGGGGGGGGGAGACCACCAGCGAGTGTTCGTGATCTTCGGCAGCTCGTCATAGGTAACCTTCCTTCCCCATGGATTAGATGTTTAATTAGTTGTTTAGCAATGTCAGTTGTTTAGATCCCATTTTGTCCAGTAGATTGAACAGCGGTTTTGATGTCTTTAGAGGCAGAATCCGTGGATCCCATCTCTTAGAGATAGTTGGGTTGTGTCCTTAGCTTTCCGTGGCCACCAAGATCGCCCAAATCCGATTAACGATTAGCGAGATATGATTTTTCTAGTGTCGCTGTCCTGATAATCTGTCAGCATTTTGACAGTTTGTAGAAAACTGGGTTAATCCATTAGTTAAAGAAGGAATTAGAGGATCTTGATATAACAAAAAATGTAGGTAATTTCCGTACCTTTCCATAAAGCTAAAGAACGCAAGTTTTGGACGCTCGTAACAAAAGTTATAGTGGTTTTAGTGTACTGTCTAGAGAACCCGACGTGAAAATTGTTGTTTTCTAAATTGGCTTGGTAGGGGTTATAGATGCCAGAATCAGAAGGACCACTTATCTAGGTTTAGTTGAGAAATTTAATTAATTTTCCAAAAAGTCCAAGAACACCTTATTTGGACCTCTGTAGTGAAAGTTATGGATTTTAGAAGTTGACTGTTCACCAAGGGGACAGATCGACATTTAGGATTTGGGGTTGGGATCGAGTTAGACGCTTTTACGAGTTAGTGATTGTTGTGGTATACTTTGTTTTGGTCCACTACTGCCATCTTAGCATGCGTTATAATTATTACTCAAGTGGTGGACTGGTCCCGGGGGCAGCACCTTTTGCGCATCCCTCATTCTCTCGCGGTTAAGGCAAGTATAATAATGGTTATAATATATATTGTTGAATGGCAAGGTTTGATATATATTATGAGAAATTGTGTGTTTATGAGTTGTGATGTTGGCATAGTTGGTAATGATCATGGATGTTTGCTAGTTGTGAAGTCTATGTTTATGAGCTTTGTAGTATGAATAGGATATTCATATGCAATGTTGTTGCGGATGCATGTTTGTATTAATTTGAGATATTCATACATATGCATCATGTTGGCTTATTGAAGACTTGGTCATGTGATGACCAAGCAACTCTTGAGGTCCCTGTCATGTTGATGACGGGCTAAAGGTCCCCATGCTTGTAAAGCATGGGCTTTGGTCCCCATACTTGCGGAGTGTGGGCAATGGTCCCTGTGCCAGATGGCACAGGCATGAGTGTGCATCGACGGATGCACACTTTGCATTACCGGTAAAATGCAAAAGGGAAAGAGAAGGAAAAGGATCATTTTGAGCATATTGCATAGTATGTGTGTGTAAGGTGATTGATATGTGGATTTGTGAAGTATAGTTGATGATTTACATGCTTGTATGTTGTTGATGCCATTTATTATATTTGTTGAGTCTTGGGACTCACCTCTTGTTGTTTGTTGTGTTTTAGGTACTTTTACGAGATCGGCATGCATGGGGGAAAGGAAAAATTAGACTTCTTGTACTTCTGCACGAACTACCCACCATAGAATGAAACGAAAATTAACTAGGAGATGAATGAACTATTTAGAGTACTCATATTGATTATTGCTTGATTGGATTAGTCTGTAATAAATGAATAGACATTTTGGATGCTCATGATCTATTTCTTAGATGTTTAGTTACTATGGATGTCATAGTAACGTATAGTCAGTTTTGATTACGTCTTGATCAAATTGTAATTTGGATTATCATTATATCTTATAACTGTCTGTTGGAACCTCCAGTATAGGTAAACTATACAAAGGAGGTTCTACCGAAGTTTTGTAAGATGTTTTAGTTTAATTACGTTTAATTTATTTAATTTAGTAGCATTCCAGGCCTTTGTTTGGCTGGGGTGTTACAGTCATAGTAACGAATAGCCAGTTTGATTATGTCTTGATCATATTGCAAATTGGATTATCTTTATATATTATAACTGTTTGTTGGAACCTCCAGTATGGGTAACTATACAAAGGAGGTTCTGCCAAAATTTTGTAAGGTGTTTTAGTTTAATTTTGTTTAATTTATTTAATTTAGTAGCATTCTAGGCCTTTGTTTGGCTGGGGTGTTACAGTTGGTATCGAGCGCGATCAGAGGTCTGCGTGGTATTGAAAATATTCAACTTGACACACTAAGCACGATGAGTTGGGAATGGGTTTTTGCATTGCATTTACGCTTAGCTGAGTTGTATTGATGATTCCTATTATGAGATGATCGATATATCTATATTATAATACTATAGTTATTATGTGTGGGGATAACCCATGTTGAGAGGTTGATGTCGTGGTTGTGGCCCCGGTCAGCATGCAAAGTTACACCACCGCTCGTGGTATAGGAATAGCGAAGTGTCCACACCGGATATCGTAGTCCGCATTGATAGTGCGTATATTTATAAGAGTTGTTCTCTTCCTTGAAATTTGAATTTGGTCAACTCTTACCTAGTTGTGGTGGTGAACTTCTCTTGGATTAGTAGTCCATTCTAGTTGATGGGATTCTTTGAGAGACGTTCTTTGTGCTCCCATTGGTTTAAGTTGCTTCAGTAAAGCAATCAATGTTTTCCCAACCGATGAGTTATTCTTGCGGTTTGGTGAACTTGGTTGATTGTTAAGATTGACCTTCGTATTGGAGCTTGTCTTTCTTATTGGAAAAACTTGATGCTTTTATTGCGCTTGATGATTTGGATAATGAAAGTTTCCTTTTGCAAGTCCTTTATTGCGTGGAAGCTTTGACTCAAGGTATCTCTTTTGGGTATTTTGAGTGTTGGAGTTGGATGCTTCTCTTCTATGAAAGAAAACGTTGAAACCTTTATCGATGTCTTGTCACGGTTAAGCGAGAGGTTACAATCAAAGAAATTAATGGTTGTTATTTGGGTTATCAAGTTGAGTCTGTAGTGTGGTGCATATTTGATCATAACTAAGATCCTTGGAAGGGAAGTTGTTTAATTTGATGGTGTCTTGTAGTAGTTCTTGATGAACTGTGTTTAAGGGTATGGTTATACCCAATTGAAGTTAAAGAAGTTATTAATAAGTGTGAGATATTGATGATTTGGTCTGATCATTAAGATTGTGGGATTTGTTAAATTTATTGGATAATTCGGTGTAATAGGTCCCAATGAATTAAATTATCTATAGTGACGGTTATGTGAAGGATATGTTTGACGTTGCCTTAGAGGATATTAATCCGGCAATTTTCATAAACTATCTACTTGATGATCATACATAATTGCTAGATTGAAACATGTATATCGGATTAGATAAATGTTGAGGTAGTACCTTGTGAAACCCTGTTTTACAGGAGATGCTGATATTAAATCTCTAATTTTATTTTGCCCTAAACTTTGAGCATAAATTGGAATGTTGACTCGGTGTTTATAGATGGTTTAGGTGATTACAAATAAACGTAGGACCCTATTTGCTTACGTGATAGTTACAATTATCGATTGTTAATGATAATTGAAGTGGGTGTTGAGCAACACTTATGGTTGAATGGATGAATGAATAAGTGGTCTCGGATAGTGTGCCTTGCGAAATTGTTATTTGATAGCATGATTTTGATAAAAGAGGGTTGTTTCAACCTTGTGCTTGGTGTCTCCTTTGGAGAGGTTTACGATGGGAAAGTAGGCTATGAGGATTCTCGTTAATAGTGTATTATCCTAATTCTATCCGGATTCCTTCGTTGAGAGGATGGAGCAATCATTGCTGACATTTGTTCAAGGGAAGATGTCCGTGTCAGAGTATGAGACTAGATTCAACAATCTGATACGCTTTATACCAGCGGTGGCCAATGATGATTGGAAGAAGGCCAAGAGGTTCTGCAGGGGCCTCAATCAGGAGTATCACCACGTTCTGGGGGCGACTGGCTTGCGTGACTTCAGCTCCGTGGTTGAACGGGCCAGGGGAATGGAGCTGGAGAGAGATCTTTCTTCACAGAGGTAGGCTGCTAGTGGCCCTGTCCCTGCTGATGGTTCTGGCGGTGGCCAGAAGTGGAGTTTTGGTGGGGAAGGTGGGTCTTCTCAACGACCTGCTCCCAAGAGGTTTCAGGGGAGTCCGCACACTCGTCCTGTTCAGCAGTGGCAGTCTTCTTCATCAACGCCACGTTCTTCGTCATCCACACTTCAGATGCGTCCTGCTCCAGGTCAAGGTATGTGTAATATCCTGTATTGTGAATGAGTAATTCATGAATTAATAGTAATAATAATTAGAATCTAGTGGGCATTGGGGATTAGTGTTTGGCCTTTTGGCCCATGGCCCAAGAGGGCAAAGACCTCACACTTATCTAAGGGGGAGAGAGACCAACAGAACCCTACTAATTCTCCCAGCCGCCGACATTTGAGCAATTTGTTCCTCCTGCTTTTGGCCGCAACACCCAACTCCTCTCCCAAGCAGCCAGCCAAGGAGGGAGATCTCCCTTCTCCCGACCTCCCCAGACCGCCCAGGCCAGACGGCTCTCCCCCTCGGTGCTTTTCCCCGGAGGTTCTCCCCCCCCCCCTCACTCGGCGCTCCCACCGCCGCCACTCCCACACCCCTGACGCCGGTCGCCACAAGCGCTGCTGCGACGGGTCCCCCACCGCGGTCCATGAAGACGACAAGAAGCCCGATCCTCCCTCGGTCCCAAAGGGCGTCGGGGAGGCGGCCGCAGCGGGCGGCCATGGACGTGGATTCGAGGATGACGACGGAGTCGGTCTCCGACTCGGACGCAACGGCGTAGGGTGATGGGTCCGAGAGCGAGACCTCCTCGGCGTCGCCATCGGTGCCCGCGACGCCCACAGATGTGGAGCCTGTAGGAGCGGCCGAGTCACCGGCGGCGGCAGCGGGGTCGAGGCTGCTCCCGGGGTACACGGTGGTGAACGCAGGGATGGAGGAGGAGGACGGGCCGGGGTGCCGGTGCGGGCCCCCGCTCGTCGCAGTGCCAGCCGTCGGGGAGGAGGGCTTGCCGGGGTACTTAGGCCCGCGGCTAATCCTCTTCGGCAGTGCCTCCGCACTCAACGCCACCCTCTTCGACTGGACTCCGTCATGATCCTGCTCGTCCTCGCCTTTGTCGAGGTCCCCTGCTACGCGCTCGCCGACCTCCTCCTCTTCTACTTCCTGTTTGTCATGCTTCTGTGGAGTTATTTCTCTGTTGTGTTTACTAACCCTGGTGCTGTTCCACCAAATTGGAGGCCTGATGCTGATGAAGAGATAGGAGAAATAGCTTCTTTATTCACTACAGACTTTAGTAGTCTGATGAATTCACAACAATCTCAAGGTGATCTGAAAGTCCAAGAATTAGATACCGCAGGAAGTGCAACCAGCTGAAGCCACCCCGTTGCCATCACTGTCCTACTTGTGGAAGGTGTGTGCTTAAGATGGATCACCATTGTGTGTGGGTTGTGAATTGGGTTGATTCCTTTTCTTGTACTGATTGATGCTTGGTTGGTGGTGTTTCGGCTGTGGCGAACACTGAATTGGTATAGTGAGAATGTTCAATACACAAATCATCCACAGATTGTCTAGGTTTTTGGGTGTTACAATAACAGTAAGAAACTAAGAATTAAGAAACCGTGAAATAGTCTTCTTGTGTCAATTCATTGTGACTGACTACTTTCTTTCTGGAAAGGAATGCTAAATTGCTAAGGAGTGAGATAATATTTGCAGTAGAGTTAGATAAACTGGATATGAAATTTCAAGAAAATTGGAGTCGTATATAGTTATATCTACTGTGTAATTTGTGCTATGGTTATATGTTTCCCTGGCAAAACCATGGCCTACATTATGCTGTGCCTGTTACATATTGCTGTCTGTGAGTGTCATTTATGATGTGGACTAAGAGATAATGGAGAATGTTGTTAAGTTGGTCTCTGTCTTGCACAAATGGGAGCCATTTCAGAGCTGTGCTTTTTGATTCAAGAACATTGTGTTGCTAGCTAGCTAGAAATTTTAGAAAAAAAGAAGGACGAGTGCTTGCTTTTATTCTAATGCTGAGTGTTGAGGTAAATGAAGTGTAGAACCACTTATTCTTATTGTGTTTAGAGAGTTCAGGCTTTGTTAGTTAATCACTCTCTGTTAGTGGGCCTGAGACTCTGTCAAATCCTGGATCCGCCTCAGGCAAAAGATATGATGTTTTTAATGCTGTCGTCTAGTATAGCTTTCTGTTAGTTAATCACTCTCTGTTAGTCAGCTTGAGTAGATAAAATGTTTAAACTTGGGTTATGGGAAAACGATGTAGAGTGTTGCGAGTAAAGTCTTCTTAAGTAGGTTTGATTGAAGCTTAGTATCATTCTTGGTTATCAGGTAGTGGTGAACCCCGTGCTAGAGCGTCCCGCCTTCTGCCTTCCGTCTCACGGTTGAGGCAAGTGCAAGTATTATTAATGAGTTGTTATATTACATACTTGATGAATGCCTTAGTTGATTGATGATGCTTACTAATTGGTAATGTTGATGAGCCTGAATGCCTTAGTTGATTGATTATGCTTACTGATTGGTAATATCGATGAGCATGAATGCCATAGTTTAATGATGATGCTTACTACTTGGAAAGGTTTACATGATGCTACATGCTAATGGTTACATGATGATGACAATAATGATGGGACAAGGTGAGCAATGAGACTACCTTGCTAATGATGATAATGATGAATCATGATAATGACACTGGGCATGTGCATTCTGCATCATGGAATTGGATCCCTGTGCCTTGAGGGCACAGGCCTTCATTATATATTGGATCCCCGTCATGCATTAGACGGGCTTTGGTCCCCACACTCATGGAAAGTCATGTAACTAATCCAGTGAGGTCGGTGAGAAAGTTACATGACTTGGAGTGTGGGCTTTGGATCCCTGTGCCTAGAGGGCACAGGCTTAGGGTATGTATCGATGGATACATACTCGGCATTATCGGTAATTGCTAAAATGTGACGAATGTGCATTCATAACATGTCAATGCATTCCTGCATAAGTTGTGGATTTGTTTGTCTAGCATCTGATGCTATTGTTCAGGATGGGATGGTTTAATCCCCCTTGACTGCTTATGATGCCATCATAAGAGATAGGTTTGTGGTATATCATGCTGTTATTCGTGATGGAATTGTTTATTCCCTTTGACTATTTATGATGCTATTGTTTGATTTGCTATTGCACTTTGCTGAGTCATGGACTCACACTTGCTGTGTTGTGCTTGCTAGGTACCTCTCGAGGCAGCGACATGCATGGGAAGGGGTAGACTTGGTGCACGTCACATAATCACTAATCACAATGAATAACCGCATCCCTTTAGCCACAATTCCTATTCATGATAATTGCTCTAGATTCAGATTGTGACCATCCTTCGTGGTAGTTGTTTTAATTGTGGTCATGGATAATCCATTTATGTTCTTATTCATTCGTTGATTGTGTTCATTTAATTCTCGTTGATGGAATAGAATGTTTGGTTGATGGTTTATTGAGTTGTTGAAATTAATTGGTTCAGTAGAGTCGCAATAATTTGTAATAAGGTTGATTAGAAGATTATGGATGCCCTTTTGATTATGCTATAGTTGTTTAGCTTATCCTGGATGTCCTTTGATGATTCGTTAAATTGGATGATTTGATTGTTGAACGATGCTATATTAAACTGTTTGAATGATGCACTACTCATTCATTTCACCTTACGCCAGTTTCAATAATAGAACTTGATTCTGTCTTTCATTCGTTAAGTGATGGACTGTAATATAATGGAATTTGATGTTGGTTGATATCTTTCTCTACGTTAATGTTGTTTAATTAACTGCTAATGTCCCATGATCATTCGTTTGGTATGATTATCTTAGTGGATTCAGTAGACTTAAATAATTGGAATTTATGAATTGTTGTTGGATTCAGTTTTAATTCCTGCTTAGGTTTTAAAAGATGTTGATCCTTATATGTTAGTTGATGAGTTATTGTTAAAGTTCTTCCGCAGTATTGTTGTATGTTAGTCCTTTAGGTAGCATTTTGGCTTCCGAATAGTCAGGGTGTTACACTTTAGAACAGGTTGACTGCTGCAATCTTTTTGAGATAGCAACAATATTAAGAAATAGTCCACTGTGTTTCTTCTTGGAAAGGATTATGATGGGATTTAATAGGTGACATGTGTTCACATGAGGGTGAGATTGTCGGATAATAGTATGCCTCTGATGAAAGGGTTTTAGAATAACATTTTAAATTGTGTAGTAGGTTCCCTCTAAAATAAAGTGGTTGTTGTAGTGAGGGTGTAAGAATTTCGTATACACTCAATTGAGGATGAGATGATAAAGGAGTATGTAACATTTTGGTGAGCCTTTGGGAGCTTTATAATGGAAGAGTTAACGATAACGAATCTTGTTAAGAGTTAATTATTCTTGATGTTAGTAAGATTATTCACAAGAGATTCTGACTCGTTGGCTTGGTGATGATTCTTCTAGAGAGAAAGTAAGTTAATTGCCTTTCGAAATATCGGTTAAAAGAAATGTTTGAAGTTTTGCATTCGTGGTCCTTTGGGAGTTCATGATTTATGTAGTAGATGAAATTAGTTTGAGCAATGTGACGTATTGAAAGGTTCTATTTGGTTCTGAAGTGATTAATGTGATTTGGTTTTAAAGGCACTTCTTGTTTGGGTTGGCAAGTAATGATGTAATCAAAGAAAATTACTTTCTTTGTTAACGAAAAATGTGTACCATAAGTATTTGAGGTTGGAGTTAAGAATTGTAATCTGTAACTCTTCTGTTATTACAGCTTAAGAGTTTCTTGGGTTTCCAGAGCAATGTTTTATTATGATTTATGGTGGTTTAAAAGTTCCTTCTTGTGGGACATGTGCCCTCATCTGCGGACTCGTATATTGTTTTTCGAGATCATTAATATTTGACTGTTTCTCTTGGTTGCGGGCTCACTCCGAGGAGCAATGTTTTTCTTGTGCATTGAAACTTGTATTTGTTTGTTTCTTCCTTTTGAGAAAGGAATTAACCAACTTGTGTTGCCAAGTCTTATAAAGTGTATTATAGCGACTGGTTGGGGGTGGAAAAGTATATGGTAGTGGTGAGATTTTGGGAATCAATCTATTTGAAGAACAGTAGAAGGTGAATTAGTTTTGACCTATAACTCTTGGAGAGAATTCTATTCAAATGGAATGTTGGTCGATGTACTACATTTGATTAGTGTTACAACTAGTGGAACTATGGCGAATTATAATGCAAGAACCTTTGTCCATGTTGGAATGATGGGATTAATGAAAGTATGGAATCTTGATAAAATTATTAGAGTATCGCGATTGGGTAATTAACTTTGCGAGGTTGTGTAGGTGATTTATGATGATGTGGTTTAATGAGTGGGATTTAGCAATCTAATTTAATCATTATGGCAATTAAAGAGACAACGGGAATTGTGGAGTTGTTGTCAAGTATGACCTGGCTTCAGTGAGTAATCCTTTGGGAGTTAGAACCTCTCTAAAGATAACTTGGTCAAAAATATGTTTATATGTTGGTGCTAATGATTGAGTATGTTTGGATTGTGTGAATTTTAGTCTTCAGATTTGAGAGTTTCGTATCAGTTACCCCGGATTATATTTATGGGAGCCTTGGGAATTGAATTGTGGATTGGTGATCTCTACTAGACCCTTAGTTGCCCAATGACTATGTGTAGACGTAGTAGAATAAAACGTGGATTCCAATAGTGTGATGATCTTTGATAGAACCCTTTTCGTTGTAATAAATGAGAGTGTGCGCTGAGAAGTTCTAGTTGATTATCCCTAACAGAATGACATGATGTGGTTGTGGGTGAAAGGTCTTTATTGTGGTGTTGGGAACCATTTGTCAAATAATTCCTTTGTTATCGGAGTGGACTAGAGAATCCATCTGTGGATTAGTAGAGTCCCTTTAAATAAGTGTGTTTGATCTTTCGGTTTGAGGATCGTTTTGGGGTTGTCAGTTAAGAGGAAGGAAGCAGTGTGATGATTTAGAAACCCATGATCTGGGAGAAGATTTATTTCTTAAATGAATATCTGAGAAAAGAATGTTTTCCTGAGTAGAGAAGTGGTCTCTTGATTCTTGTTTGAGTTGGATTTTTTATGATGGAGATTATGTACAATTTGAGCTGACTTATGTTGACAAGGTGGTGTAACACCCCAGCTCAACATTGAGCCTGGAATGCTACTAAAATAAAATTAAACAAAACTAAACTAAGACCATTTACCAAATTTCGGCAGAACCTCCTTTGTATAGTTAACTATACCGAGGTTCCAGCAATTAAATATATCATAAACAATAACTCATCATCCAAATTCATTCAAGCATGCAAGATAATCTATTCCGATAAAACATTAATAAGCATAACCAAAACTTGCTACTCTCACTATTACAAAAAAAGCTAAAACATTCAACCAAAGCCATAAGTGATTCTCAATCAGTTTGCTTATTATTAGAGTATAAACTAAATGATAGTCTTCTTTAGGATGAGTGGTAGTGAGTGCATCCAAACAATACTACTCCCTCCCATGCATGTCGTTCTTGTCAGTGGTACCTAAAAACACAACAAAGCAAGGGTGAGCCCAAGGACTCAGCAAGTATCAATAAAGGAAATGCTAAGTTCACAATTATAGCATCAATATGCCAAAATAAACATTACACTAAACACAACTCCCATGCTTATGTAATGTGAATATGCAATGCATCTTTTAATCTTTATCCCTTTTCGCATTTTACTGGTAATGCGGGGTATACAACCGTCGATGTATACCCTTGCCTGTGCCCTCTGGCACAGGGACCAAGAGCCTATACTTCACGAGTATAGGGACCATTGCCCATCATCTTCATGATGGGGACCTCTATTCAATGCCCACATTCCACGAATGTGGGGACCACAAGCCCGTCATTTACATGACGGGGATCTCAACTGTATATACTTGGTCACCATGTGACCAAGTCTCATGTATGCTCCCAATATGCGTATGCACTATGACTCTATCTTTCATACATATGAATCAACAAGTACATACCAAAATCCCAGATCTCAAATAACATGTAAGGCATTAACAACGTACATAGGTAATCTTCAGCCATAAACATGTATTCAACAAGTTTTATTCATACTCATCACACTATCATCCACGTATGGCTAATATGAGTAAAACGCAAGCAATCACATCAAACAATCGTAATTATGCTAAAATCAGGATACTTGCCTCAACCGTGCGGGAACGATGGACGCGAAGAGGGCGCTGCCCCTGGGAGCAATCCCCCACCTGAATATAATTATAAATCATGCTAAGACAATCATACTGGACCAAATACATATTTAATAGCACACACGAAGTCGCTAAACTATCAAGCGCCTTCCAAACTTCCAACTTCTAACGACCAATCTGTCCCCTCTGTAGACAGCCAACTTCTAAAATCCATAACTTTCACTACAGGGGTTCAAATAAGGTGTTCTTGGACTTTCTGGAAATATAATTAAATTACCCAACTAAACCTAGTTGAGGGGCACTTCTGAATTGGCCATCTAATACCCCTACCAAGCCAAATTAAAAGACATCAATTTCATGTCGGGTTCTCTGGATAGTACACTAAAAATACCATAACTTTTACTACAAGTGTCCAAATCTCACGTTCTTGAGCTTTCTGAAAAGCTGGGTCAATAACCTATGATTTTCATTATACTAAGCTTCTCTAATTATCCATTTAACTAATCGATTAACTCAGATTACTAAAACCTATCAGAAAACCAACAAATCTACAGAACAGTCCCACTATTAAAATCATAACTTCTGCTACCGAAGTCCAAATAATGTGTTCTAGCACTTCACGGAAAGGTGGCGATGTCCTCTACATTACTCTAGTAGACATCCAGAACTAATTCTACATTTAAGCACATGAAAACAGCGATCTACTCCAATCTATCCTGAGCAGCCCTAAATATTGATTTGGGCATTCGAGCAAATTCTCTTTTGGCTTATGTGGTGTTTAGAGGATGGAAGGTTTTCATGAAGAATCTCTGATTTTGAATTTGAGTGTTTTGAAGGAAAGTTGGAATTGCATTGTGAGTCCTTTGTTTTTAGTCGAATCTAATTATTAAAGTTTGATTAAAATAAGTTGTGTGGCACGTCCCTGCTTAATGGAGGATCTCCTTATTATGATGAAGAGATCGACTGAGAGATGGAACAAGAGTCCCATATGTTTACGTGCAAATTTTGTGGTTTGGTACCAAAAGGAAGGATAACCCAAGGTACATTGGGTTGTTTCCGGAAGTTGTGGGGATGTTTGAAGTTGGTAAGTCGCTAGAACCGTATTGAGTCCATGTGCGGAGTACGCATTGTCTTGTTTGTTCCAGGGCTAAGTGAGTACTAGGGAGGTCCAAAGTTTGAAGTTTCGCGGGAGCCGTTGACCTTTGAGTAGCATGATGTGCATTTTCTAGAGAGGTCAGAGCGAGTGCTGAGGCACAAGTCGTTAGTTTGCGTCAAGGTGCCTTTGTCCCGTTAGTCCGAGAGAGAGGCGACTTAGGAGTTGGAATCTCGCTTGTGCAAGCTCATATGCAGAATTATCCACAGCAGGTGCGTGGTAATGTTAGTAAGTTTTTTAGCTGTGTTTATTCTTTGATGTTAAGCGTGGATAGAATTTGGGGTCGAATTTTGTTTAAGGGGGGTAGAATGTAATACCCCAGATGGATTCGAAAGAGTATTCGAGAGAGAATATGTAAATTGGGGAGAAGGACCAAATAGAAAAGAGTTTAGCAGAAGGAAAAGAGGGAGGTTTTATGCAAATCCTCAGCAACCTGGGCCTCGGGCCTTAGTCCAGGAGGCCGATGAGGGGCCAGCCACCAATAAAAGGAGGGGGAAAACCCTAGCCACTACTGTAGCACGTGCAGCTACAGTACCCCTGCCGCTGCTACGGTGTCGTGCTACAGTAGACGCCCCCCTTGCACTCCATTGCAATTCCCCTCCCTCTTGGTGGTGCTCTCCCATTACTGTCGGCCAAAGAAGGGAGAAGAAGGAGAGAGGGGAGAAGAGAGGGAAGGGGAGAGATCACGGCCTCGGTACGTGATCTTCAACGGTTCGTCAAGGGTAAGATCCGATACCCTTGCGATTAGTCGATTAATTGATTATTTAGCTTCGTTGGTAATTAGATCTGTTAGAGCAGATAGGATTGGCCGGCGTTTTTGAGTAGTTTAACAGCATAATCCATTCTGGACGTCTCCTAGAGTATTGTAGGCAACGTCGATACCTTTCCATATAGTACTAGATCACATCATTTGGACGAATGGTTCAAAAGTTATGAATTTCGTAGCACCACTGTTCTACAAATCTGTCGGTATCCTGACAGTTTTTAGTAATCTGACTTAAGTGGATAGTTAAAGGAAAATTAGAGGAGCTCACTATAACGAAAGATGTAGATAAATGTCTCATATTTCTAGAAAGCTAAAGAACACAAAATTGGAACAATCGTACTGAAAGATATGATGGATTTAATATTACTGTCCAAAAACCCGATGCGATTTAGGTGTTCTGTTAATTAGCTTAGTAGGGGTTGTAAATGGCCGAATATGGAAGGCTCACCAACTAAGTTTAGTTGGAGAATTTGATAACCTTTCCAGAAAGTATAAGAACACCCCATTTACACCCCTGTACTAAAAGATGTGAATTTTTTATTATGACTGTCCACAGAGGGGACAGATCGACATTTAGGAGTTGGAGTTGGGATTGCGCTAGAGAGTATAACAAGTTTGTTTGTACTTCTAGTTTTGTTATTGGTCCAGTATTGCTATCTTAGAGTGTTTGCTAAACTAATTCAGGTGTGGGGTTGGTCCCGGGGGCAGCGCCCTCTTCACGTTCTCTATTCTCGTACGGTTGAGGCAAGTACTCTGATTGATAGAATAATTATGAATGTTTGATAGTGAGTGCTAGTATTTTGATACATATTAGCTATGCATGATTGATAGTGTGATATGTATGATTAAAGATGGTGAATGCTTGAGATATGATTAAGTGTTATTCATGTATGATGTTGTTGCTATACATGTTATTGAAAGATAGATTAATTGTTCATCTGCACATTGAGAGCATAATTGAGACTTGGTCACGTGGTGACCAAGTATGTTTAATTGAGGTCCCCGTCATGTGGATGACGGGCTTGTGGTCCCCACACTCGTGGAGTGTGGGCATTGATTAGAGGTCCCTATCATGAAGATGATGGGTTGTGGTCCCTATACTTGTGGAGTATAGTGTAATACCCCGTTGGAGTAAATAGTTAAACAAGAAATAGAATGTGATTAAAAAGAAAAGATTTGGTGGAAAGATGAGCTAATGGGCCGAATTGGGCCTCTGTTGCCCATAAACTAAGAGGGATGAAACCCTAGCTCACTTGGCATCCTTTCCCCCATTTTCCTCCTTCCGGTCGCCTCTTGCCTAATCCACTCTCTCCTTTCACCCCCGTCTCTCTGTCTACGCTCTCTCGCCCGTCGGCCCAAGCTCTCAATGCCGCCGCCACTTGGACTCGTCTGGATCCACCGGTCTTTGCCGCCCATGCCCCGCCGACGCCGCCACTGGCTCTCTGGCCGCCCGTCGCCGCCGCTCTGTCACCAATTAACGCCGCCAGCTCCTCCAACACCCGTGCCGCGCTGCAGGCCGCCACCGAGGATCCATGGGGATGGTCGCCACCGCCGCCAAGACAAACCACAGGCGCTCCTCTCCCGGCGCCTCTGGCCCTGCTGCAGTGCCCTGCTGCTTGCCACCATCATTGCTTTCGCGGCCACCCCATGTAGCCGCCTCCCATTCGGGTGAGTGGGTGGATCTCTTCCCAGGAGTAGATTGATGGAGTTCAATAGTGAGAATGAGATACAACAGCTTAGCTTGTCGATTGATTTCCTAGTGGAGGTATCAGATGGCATTTTCACCAAAAGAGAAGTTGGCTCCTCCACCAGGCTAACTTATATCGAGAGGAGAAGAACCTCCTCGATCGGTACATCTTCCTCCTGAGATACTCGAGCTTGCTGTGTGAGACAACCTCGAAGCATCGTGATTACCATGCATTCAAATCAAGAGAAAAGGAATGCTTGAAGAGAGGCCCGCATAACTTTGAGGTATTGCCTCTCCAAGATTAAGAATTACTGTTTCAGCATTCTTGGATTGGATGTATACCTGACAAATTGAACAACATAGTGCATTCTTCTTTGTTAAAATGTGCAAAGATGTCATGACCAAAATACATGACTCAAGCTCTAAATGTATTGCTTAGAGTAACATAGCCTTCGATATTTTTGTTGAGTGGCTCTTTGTTGTAGAAACTCTTGAATGTTGTCAATGAGCTAGAAATTTTGAAGCCAGTTGTGTAGCGGCAAATTGCCAAGCTCAATAGAGCGGGTGCAGAAGAACCTAATGGTCTACATGGAACCTACGCTACAAGTAGTGCAAGCAGTAGGATGAACCAGCTTACACCAAGTCCATATACCGAACAGGTGGTGGTGAACCCCGGTGCTAGAGTGTTCCGCCTATGGTCTTCTAATTACACATCAGCAGAGACGTACCTTGGGAGGTGGCTTCGGATGGCGGTGGGGGAGGAAGCGGGAGGAGGAGGCCAAGCAGTGTGGCTCCAGCGTGGAGGAGGAGGCCAAGTGCCGCAGCTCGGGGTAGGAGGCGTCGGGGAGGGTGATTCAGGCGACGCTGGTGCGACTTGGGGGTGGCCGTCAGAGAGGAGGCTTCGAGCGGCGGCAGTGTCGTCGATGTCAAGGGCGCTTGGGTAGGGAGGCGAACGAGCAAGAGTAAGGGGCTAAGGGCGCTAGGGAGGTGAACGTGCGAGAGTAAGGGCGAGTGACGAGTAAGGGTGCAAACCCTAGTGGTTCCCTACTAATAAAGCGATATCACAGACGGTTCTATTATGGAACCATCTGTGATAAGTAATCACAAACGGTTCCATAGAGATATGTGCAACAAGTATTCTATAGCATACTAGTTCATAACAATAGAAATCCATAATTTAGCATGAGAGCACATGAACCTTTATAAGCCATACAAGAGCAAAGAAACATTAAGTCCATCATTTTTAACATATTAGGACATGAGACAAATAGGTTGTACAAGTGCATAATATACCATTCCACATTACAATGAAGTCAACATTGACAGCAAAATCAGATATAACAAATCCATAACACATTAACACATGACAATTCCACATTGACATCAAAATAAGATATTACAAGTCCATAACACATGGCAAGTCCACATTGACAGCAAAATAATAACCAAGAGTAGAAAACACAGATCATGTCTCATGTTATGGAATAAATTACAATGAAATAAATTCTTAATTAAAATATAGCCCTTCATGATGATCGACGCGCATACAGCTAGCTTTCTCACTGGGTTCTTCCTCGAGCCTAATGCGGTCTCTGAAAGGAGGCAACTCATCAAATTGATTGTGCTCTTCCTTATCCACGACATTCTCAACTCCAACAATCCTTCTTTTTCCATGAAGAACTACGTGGCGGTTCTTATTTGCTGGGTCCGTTACATAAAAAACTTGAACAACTTGCTTAGCGAGTACGAATGGTTCGTCCTTGTATCCAACACGTTTGAGGTCCAAAGTAGTGACGCCGTACTTGTCGACCTTCACACCCTGCGGAAGTTTAACCCAATGGGATCGAAACAAGGGGATCTTAAAAAGTACGTAGTTGAGCTCCCAAATCTCCTCTACGAACCCATAGTAGGAGTTCAACCCACGTGGCCCGGTGGTATTGAACTGCTCGTGAAACGCATCTATGCAGACACCGCTATTCTAGACTGTGCTCTTCCTACCCTGAGCTGTCGTATAAAATATGTACCCATTTATGTCGCATCCTTGCCATGTCACAATTGTAAATTTTGGCCCTTTTGCCAACCATAGCAGTGTATCAACACTTGATGACCTCCCAGTGAATCACACCTTTAACCATTTGTTGAACCGACGGTTGTGCTCTCTCGTCATCCAAACCTCCGTCTGGTTTGGATTTTGTTAGCGTACCATGTCTTTGTACTCGTCGATGTACGAGGACACTTGGGTCATGTGGTGCAAGACCGTGAAATAGGCTTGAGCGTACGTATCTAGATCGGGAGTGATTGCTTTTCTTCCGATGGTCCCGATACCCTCCAATCTCCCCTCATGACAAGCTAGAGGCATACCTATCGGTTCCACCTGAGCCGTGTAGTCGACGTAGAACTCAATGACCTCTTCGGTTGCATAAGCTTCGATGATGTTGCCCACCGGTCGAGATCAATTCCATACGTAGGACTTGAGAATTCCCATGTACCTCTCGAACAGGTACATATGACGTAGGAACAAAGAGCCACATATTTTTATCTCTTTCACAAAATGAACAATGAGATGGACCATGATATCGAAAAATGACGGAGGAAAATACATCTCAAGATGACATAGAGTCATCACCACCTTAGCCTACAGAGCATCTAGTCCTTCGGGATCGATGACCTTCTGAGCAATTGAGTTAAAGAAATAACAGCCTCAAGATTGCCACTCGGATCTTGTTCGTCAAGATACTCCTAATTGCAACAGGAAGCATTTGTGTCATCAGCACATGACAATCATAAGACTTCATACCAATTAATTTCAAATCTTCCGTAGAAACAAGTTTCTTAATGCTGGCAGAGTAGCGGATGGAACTTTCACACCATACAAACTATGGCACAGTTCAGTTCTCTCGGCCTTGAACAAAGTGTAGCAAGTTAGGGGAAGGTACATTCGGCCTTTATCGGTGTCTTTCAGTGCTAGCTCGATCCTTATGTTCATATCAACCAAGTCACACCATGCGTTAACACCATCCTTTGTTTTGCCACTAATGTTCAGTAAGAGACCAATCAAACTATCACATACATTCTTCTCCACGTGAGTGACGTCGATGCAGTGGCGAACTTCTAAGTGCTCCCAATAAGGCAAGTCCTAAAAAATTGACTGCTTCTTCTAGATGTTCTTCTGACGGGTCCTAAATTTACATCTCTTTCCAAGTACAACATCGATATCCTTAACCATATCATAGATCTCTTTCCTTCTAAAAGCTCTTGGAGCTGAACCGTCATCCTTATTTCCATCGAATTATTTCTTCATCTTACAGTATGGGTGAATCCTAGGAAGGAAACTATGATGACACATGTACATAGTTTTGTGCGAGTTGTTCAGCCATACACTCTCAGTACCATCTAAGCAGTGCGGATAGGCTTTGGCTCCTTTTGTACTGAACCCCAATAGGTTACCAAGGGCAGCAAAATCATTGATAGTGCAGAATAACATGGCGCGTAAAATGAAGTTCTCTCGTTTGTACGCATCCCATACTTGTACCCATTCGTTCCACAGTGTCACAAGATCTTCTAGCAATGGTACCAGGTACACATCAATATTGTTTCCAGGTTGCTTCGGCCCTTGGATAAGTAGTGACATCAAAATGTACTTTCGCTTCATACACAACCAAGGAGAAAGGTTGTACACACATAGATTCACGGGCCAGATGCTATGTCGGCTGCTCATGTTACCGAAAGGATTCATTCCATCTGACTCAACCCTATCCTTATGTTCCTTGGTTCCGCACTGAACTCTTCGAAGCTCCGATCGAAGTTTCTCCACTGGGCAGAATCAGTAGGGTGTCTTAGCTTTTCATCTTTCTTACGTTTCTCCGAGTGCCAACGCAGCAATTTTGTCTCCTTTCGGTTCGCAAATAAACGCTTCAAATGTAGGATTACAGGCAGATACCACAACACCTTAGCAGAAGGTCCTTGTTTCACCTTAGCAGAATTCCTACGCTTATATCGGGATGCTTTGAACATGGGACATACATGCATGTCTGCATACTCTTTACAGTAGAGGATACAATCATTCGAACATGCATATATTCTTTCTACTTCTATTTCCAATGGACAAAGAACCTTCTTGGCTTGGTAGGTAGTACTAGGCAACACGTTTTCCTCTAGAAGGATGTCCGCTAGGAAACTCTTGTCGAACCAACCATTACTTGCCTTCAATTTGAGCAGTTCAAGAACGGATGACAACCTTGTGTATTCCGGCTAGCAGTCAGGGAACAAAGGTTTCCCTGAGTCCTCCATTAAGCCCTCAAATTTACCAAACTCTCTCACTATAGTTCCCTTCTGCATCGCGTAGCATCTGATCTAAATTGTCATCGTCCGACCTATCCTCATCAAAAGCACAGTCCACATCCGGCATATCGTTGACTTCCTCAGCGATGTCATTATTATTAACTTCCTATATAATCTACTCTTCATCGTGACTGGTCCAACATGTATACCCTTTTTTGAAACCCCTTCGAATCAAGTGCGCTTCGATCTACGCTGGGTTGTTAAACATCTTCAGATTACCGCAATCAATGCATGGATGGTACATAAATTTTATCCCCTTCTTCAATATATCCTGCTTGGCGGCTCTTCTAAAAACAGACACACCATTAATGTACTCTTCACTCACACGGTTCTCATCGTACATCTAGTTTTAGTCCATCTACTCTACGCACGTAACAAATTAGTGTTAAATTAGATTAATAAACCACAGGTACTCTTCCTATTAACTAAACATACTAAAATTGATTAGCGATTGACCTAGGGAAAATATAAAGGGTTACAGATCGTTACCTTCGGAGCTCACGACGAAAATCTCAAATATCCCGCAAGATCCTCCTCCATTTCTTCCTCCTCTCCTTCTCCTCCCTAGCTTCCTCCTTCCCTTCTCCTCTCTTTAGCTTCCTCCTTTCCTTCTCCTCCCTGCCTCCTTCCTTCTCTTCCTTCTCCTCTCTAAGGTGGTGCAATGGGGAGGAGGGAGCAGGGGTGGCGGCTCAAACGGGAAGGTGGTGGAGGCGCCAGGGGTAGGGGTGTCTGTCGGGATGACTGGGTATATAATGGCCGCATATCACGCATTTATTCTTATTAAGAACCATCAGATTGTTTGCACTATCACGAGCGGTTATTTTTAGAACTGCTCAGTGATAATTCATGACGGTTTTTAACAATAACCATCTGGACGAGTCGATTATCACGATTTGGTTCTATTTACAAACCGTCTGTGATAATTACGTTTCACAGACGGTTCCAAAGGAACCGTCTGTGATAAGTACAACACAAAACCATCTGTGATGAAGCGTCCAGTATAGCCTATTTTGTAGTAGTGTTACACCGATGCTAGCTTCCAAACCGACAATGATGATTTCAGATTGCTTTGGAACCGTCTGTGATGAGGCGTCCAGTATATCCTATTTTGTAATAGTGTTACACCGATGCTAGCTTCTAAACCGACAATAATGATTTTAGATATCTAATGGAGAAGCAGTGAGCTAGAAAAGTTCTAAGCAAGGAATAGTTGTTGATTCTACAACAGAGGTTGAGCACATTGCGGCTTCCAAAGCTCAAAAGAAGCACTATGTGTTAGGAAGTTCATTGAAGAGCTGGGTGTGGTTTCTAGTGCTTCCAGTCCAATGGATCTCTATTGTGATAACAGTGAAGCCATTGCACAAGCTAAGGAGCCTAGATCGCATCAAAAGTCCAAACACATACTTCAACGATATCACATTATTCAAGAGATTGTTAAAAGAGGTGATGCGAAGATATGCAAAGTGCACACGGATTTGAATATTGCTGATTCGTTGATAAAGCCTCTCCCGCAGCCTAAGCATGAGGTGCACACAAGAGCTATGGGTATTAGATACCTGTATGATTGACTCTAGTGCAAGTGGGAGATTGTTGGTGATATGCCCTAGGGGTAATCATAGAGATGATTGTATCACGTCTATGTTCATGACTTATTAAATAAATGTTATTTTGTTCCTTGATGAATTATCAGTTATAAAGATTAACAAGTATGTGACTTGTTGGTGAAGCTCTTTAACTTATATGATGTCATTCTAAACGTATCTTTGATCGGATGTCACTGGTCGGAACAATAGTGACTTACCGACCAGCACACGTATTGATTGATGACTATGTTTCACCGGTCATTGATATAGGGATATCGAATCAATAATGTAAACACATGTTAGAGAACATGGTGTTGGATTGATCCACCTTGAGACACTATTGAGATTGTTATGATTTTATGTGTCATCAGTTGGTCTCAAGCAATAATGATGTATAATCCTTAGACCTGATATTAGTATGGTTTCCTACATGTGTAATAGTGCACTTAGGGGTTGTCAAACACGACTCCATAACTGGGTAGTTATAAATGTAGCTATCAGGTATGCTATGAAACATGCAAATGGATGTGACTTGTCGGATATGGGATTTGCCCCTCCTAACATAACAGGAGAGATATCTCTAGGCCCCTCGATATGGTCGGATAAAGAAAGTGCATGATCATGCCACTAGTGGTCGAAGAGTTGACCACATGAAGTTATCCGTCACTTGATCGAGAAAGTATTGAACAATCCATAGATGATAAATTATCACACCTGGAGTTCAACCAGATATCATGAGACAAAGGGAGAATACACAAGCAGGTCGTTCGGTTCAACCAGATACGAAATAGTCGTATGGAGATACGAGCTGGTCGTAGACTAGTCGAACATAATCACTAAGTGGTCGTAAACTGGTCGTAAGGAGTTATGAACTGGTCATGACTAAATATGAACTAGTCGTATAGAGATACGTGCTGGTTGTAAGTGATAAGGACCTGGTTGTAGATCATATTGCATTAAGGTTCGTCCGATATAATTTATGTGTATTCGGGAATCGTTATGTCCTGCTAGGAACCACTAACGACTCGTGGTTGGAAAAGAGTTTTCGAGTCACAACTGATTACGCATGAACCTACAGGGTCACACACTTAACGGGTTGGAACAAATGAGTTTGGATAGAATCCGTTATGTGCTCTATATAAGGAGATGCATGAGGCTGTTGGGAGACATGACGTGAGTTGCTCAACTAAAACCCTAGCCGCCATCTTCTCGAAGACCCTACCGTTCGCACCGGTGCTAGCACACCGACGTACGGTGTTCCATCCATAGACGTGTGGATACCGTAGAGGCACTGCTGCAATTGCAGCTGTGCTGAACGAGGACGATCTACGATCTTCGCAAGGAACGCGACTAGTTGTTGGAGGAGATGATCGGTGCTGAGGATGCTGGACGATCGACTACGACCACTACATCGACGCGCTCAAAGTTGGATCAGGCTGCTCCAACTCTTCTTCCGCTGCACTACGCGTCTAGTGGTAACGATCTATGATCTCTTGCTTGCATGGCTTCCTAGTTTACGTGGTAGAATTTTGAATTGCCAGCTAGTGTAGCCTACCCGTATCCCTTCAGGTACAACCTGGCTATGCCCATAGCCACAACTATGATCTCTACCTCTCGACATCGATTATCATCACACATAATAATCGTATAATCAAATCATAGGCATATAGAATCATCTCACAATATAAATCAACAATTTGACATAATAGAAATGCAAATGCAATGCTTGACCCATTCTAATCCTACCGTGCACCAGTGTGTCAAGTTTTAAGTTAATTAATTATTAGCAAATTTTAGGTAATTTTACTAGTCCTAAAGCAAATTTTAGCAAATTAAGTTTACCTAAATTGTCAATCTATTTACCATGGACCTAAAGCCCGCTCTGATACTAACTGTAACACCCCGGCCCAACACTGAGCCCAGAATGCCGCTAAACTACACTAACTAATAATTTATACAATATATTACAACAATTTCCAGTAATCATATAAAGAATTAAACCCGTCCACGGGTCACCTGATATTTAAATTTTTTACCCATCGTGGCATCCCGAACCCCACCTCAACAAAAGCCCACCCAAACAACTAAACTCCAGCCCTCTCTCTTCTCATCTACTTACACTTGTCTCAGAACTCTAATTAGCACCATGTCTTAGTCGTCTAGTTCATGAGCCAAAGAGAAGTGCTGCTGGGGAATGTAAGGCACGTGAACAGCCCGAACTGCGGCATCCAGGGAAATGTCCTATGCTCTAACACCGAAGAGAACAGGGGGGGCGTGTTCTACAAGTGTTCGTTTTTCTCGGTGAGTTTTATTTCCACGAATGCTGGTATTTGGATTTTGGGTTTGTTTGTCACTTCTTTTTCACTATTCGTTGTAGTTTTCAGGTCGACGGTTGTCAGTACTTTTAGTGGATGGACTCTATTGGTGTCGTGGTGGAAAGAGCAGTTAAACGTCCACCTGTAGTTCCATATGGTCCAATGGTGAACATGCCACCTACAAATGAGCACTTCGACAAGATTCTTGACCACTTGAAGTGGCTCGAGAAACTTATATATGTGTATGATACTGGTAGTGTGTTCAATAGTCGTTGTCTGCATAAGGGATTCATGTATGAACGATGTTGTATGCTTTTTATGAATCCTACTTTCAATGTATCCTACTTGAAGTGGCTCGAGAAACACTGTAACGCTACCTTTTCAGACCAAAAAGACCACACTCAGCCACGCCACCTTTTCAGACAGAAAAGACTGCACCCTGTCATGCCACACACTGCCAGTTTGCAAACTGAGATGACAACAAACTGCGGTGCTACCTTTTCAGACCGAAATGATCACACTATGCCACGCCACCTTTTCAGACCGAAAATGCCACACCCTATCACGCCACACCTTGCCAATTTTGCAGGCTAAGATGATAACACGCTACGATGCTACCTTTTCAGACCGAAAAGACCACACTCAACCATGCCACCTTTTCAGACCGAAAAGACTGCACCCTTTCACTGAGATGACAACACACTACGATGCTACCTTTTCAGACCGAAATGACCAAACTCTCTCACGCCACCTTTTAAGACTAATGTCTTGTCTTTTCTCCCTCCACACTCAACACTACATCCTATCCACTTATAAAAGGAGGGAGAAGAAAGCTGGAGGAGGACACTACACCACCATACCCAACACTTCACTACGACTTGGTTCACACAACATAGAGAAAGGAGTTGCCAAACTCGTCGTCGAACTTCTACGCGAAGATGCTGCGGAAGCGCAAGTGGCTTGGCGAGAGGGCTAAACCCTACCCAGATTGTTCTATGAAGGATGCGCCGGTACCACTGGAGTTTCCACATCCGCAATGTGTGTGCGAAGAACCAACGAAGATCATTCAGTCCACACACCCCGCGACCTCCGCTCGGGCGTACTACACGTGCGGGAACATCCTCATAAGCGAATATTACACATACATAGATTTTTCACATCTTACATTCTATTTCACATATCCCTAACTATATCTGCGTATAATGGTAACCGAAGATGCGATGCAACTTCATCTAATGGATCGATGGCCGTTTTCGAGCAAAAGTACATGTTTAACCACACGAAGCGAGCCGAGACTTTCAAATGCTAGAAACCATACATATTTGACCCTATTGAAACGGCACCAGAGGAGCTAGGAAAGCTGGGTGGTGGTGGAGGACCCAAACAAGAAGCTGAGTAGGACCGGACCGAGCGCTGTCCTAGCGCTCCCTGTCGCCCAGGCGCACTCCATATCGAAGAGGTAAGTGAGGTTCAATTTGCACCCCGATTATTGATTTGGTCGTATGTTGTGCTATCCTAACATCATTCAATTGTCCAGCCCATCTCACGGAACATTGCTAATTTCGAGACTGGCTGCTGCCGCAGGCAGTCCCAAGGCAAGGGGAAGGAACCGATGGGCCGCCAAGCTTTGTTCCAATCAACCTTTTTTCCGAATCCGAAAAGGCGCATTAGTATCATAGGTGTTTTCGAGTTTGTTGATTCATGCATGTTGTCGTTTCTAAAACACATAACTAAGCCCTGCGCGCCATGTAATTCACAATTAAATTATGAAGTCTTTCAATAATCTCTTTTCCCAAATATTTCGTCTATTTCAAATTTCGTACTCCTTTCCCAAAGGTATCAATTCTGCAAACAATACATTTGGGACAACAACGCGTGTGGCAACCCTAAACCCAATTTTTTTTTCTATTTCACTTCGAAGGGGGCTGTTTGTATTATTATGCTGCCAAACTCGCATTCCAAATTGCATTGTCAGTCTTGCATTCTCTAGTTCATATTTCATTATCTTTTCCAATTTTTCATTCTAAACTACGCGGACACTAAAAAATGTTACCAAAAAACCTCATGAAATCCACTTAAATTTTAAACTAAATTCTCTACATATAAATAATAAATAAATAAATTATAGGGTCTTGTGCCACTTAAATTGGCAACATGGTCCTATCAACATTTCAAATGGCGAAATTAGTCTGTCACCACTTTAATTGGCTACAAGACCATCTCAGCACTGGTTTCTATTGGCGACAAGGCTACTGTCGCCAATTGAAATGACGGTAAGCAAATTTCATCATTTCAAATGATAACAGCAACCATTTTTGCTATTTTATTTATTTATTTATTTTTGCAGTTTTTAATTAAAATAATATTATTTGAAAAAAAATCAGCTTTTTTTAGGTGCATGTAATTTATACACAATACGTTCACTTTTATCACCTTCCTCACTGTTCACTAATATATACAAGTAAGAGCGATGGGAAATGGAAATAATGTTGGGAGGGAAAAACTTTAATCATTTTGTAACTTAAAAAAAGTTGTATGTATAGCCATGCCGTTGTAAAAGGAAACAAAAATTCCAAGCTCATCTTTGGTAAGGAAAGATCGACTTATGAAAATCAGATTTTGTTTTCTATGAACCGTACATCGCAACAAAGTAGCTCGGTGTCAAGACCTAGTCTGTCAACATCCGGCAATAAACCTTTTTTGGAAGCAGTATTAAAAAAATACATATCTCGGGTGACAACGGTAGATAGTAATTGGCAATCAGCGGAAAACATGACACCAAAATTAGGGCAGCATCTAAATTTACAGTGTCAACATTGCTTTGATGGACTGCAATCTACAGAAGGCTCTCCTTTCACCAACATTAGTTCACCAAAAGGCAACAATCATAGGGGTCATCCTAACACCTGATTCACTCATTAGAAACAATTAGAGGATACTTTTGAACCTAGTGCTAAATCTAGAATAGATCAGCATAGCCATTATACAGTTGATAAAAAAGCTTATAAAGGAGTTTTGTATACAGTCTCAGCAATTGTTTACAGGGCATCAGCATCTCCAATCATGTGACCATCGATGGCCATATCATCTGCATAGTTTCCACCGTGTTGGTTTCTCCATCCACGGTTGTGCTCCAAGGGTTGAGCACGTTCATCTGCTTGAACCACATGATAAAAGAGGAGCATGTCAAATAATTCTGCTGATGCTCCAGTGTTAAATCTTTTTTTAATTATTTGTCAAAGCTACCATGTGTTAGCTATTAGGGCGAGCACTTCAATTCCATGACATTACACGTCACAAATAGAATTTTCACCGAAATAATCCATAATATGTGTTATATTGGATTGACTACACATTCCTTGTTTCATGATATATAGAGCACAGACAAAATGGGATGCTTGCCATCCAAGCATAGTTAAAAGTGCCTCCATTTTGAGGTAATTATCCTAGACAGAGGATGAATGTTCTCTATAGGTTCAAAACAATTAGTCATTTCTACAAGAAGGAACATGCAACAAGACTAGTATTTACCACTTTCACCATCAGATGCCTCAGCAAGCCTTGCAATTGCATCGATCAAAGATTGTTCATGCTCCTGCGAGAATGTCTAGTAGTTAAGTTGAAGGGCAGCTCAATCACACAATATTAAGAATGTTCATGCTTACCTTGAGAACTTTCTTTGCTTTCTCCATCTCAAGGGGGTCGGGGTTGCTTGCACCAAAAACCCGCTCCACCTAGATAAGTAGAAATCGTGACAAAGCAGATAACATTTGTACAATCTAAACAAATATGTGAGGTTCTGAACAAACCTCCTTTATGAGTGTCTCCGTGTGGAGTATCTCTATGCAGTCGGAGCTTTTCTTCGCGACACCATTTTGTGAAGGTGGAAAGTCTTTCCTGGATGTGTTGTTCTTTTGGGGTCCTCTGCCCCTTCCCACACCTGACATGGGGCCACTACGGCCGCTTGACTTCTTACTGCCATGAACAGCAACGTCACGACCTCGCGGGTTTATTCCAGGGTCGGCACCTTCCCATCTTATATCTTCTGGTGCAATCTGCACTCGAGGACATGAAATAACGAGGACAGATTACTGTGATGACCCTTGGTTGTTGATTGACTTAATGGCTATCTTTGTCAAACTTAGAAAAGAGAAACATAATACCATCCTATGCTACTGCAGATTATTAACCATTGTGTTTGTTGCAATGAAACGTCATGGTGAGTGCTTTGAAATCCCACAGGACCGGCCCGAAGGGTACGCAGCCACTAGACGCCGAGGATGACATGAACCCATCTAGTGGAATCGTGTAGCAGTACACTTGGAAGTCTGGCCGCCACCTTGATCGACAAGGCGTGACAGACGCCAGTGCTGGGCACCCGCTCCCTGTTGGTGACGATGACCCGCAATCCCGTGCGCCTGCGTACAGAGGCTGAGGTGCGTAGCCATCTCGTGGTTGATGAAGTTGTGCGACGACCCCGAGTTGATGAGAGCCAACAACACTGTTCCGGCCACTTCCACCGCTAGGATGCCGGTCAATGCATATAAGGATATGTCGGGCTCCTGCTCGTTCTCTAGTTGTAAATCCTCATCGGCATCATCGCTTGGGGCTAGAAGCACAAACAAGCGCTTGCACCGATGATTTGGCATTAACTTCTCGCAATTGAAGCACGGGCCGGCTTCCCTGCGAGTTGCCATCTCGGCCGGCGTCAGGTAACGCCGACGAAGATGTGGTTCCGGGGCGCCTCTTGCCACGCGTCTCGAAGCCGGTAGGGCTCTTTGGGCCGCCGGATTGGTGGTGCTATCTTCTTTGCGCCTTGCGGCGCGCCCGGCCGCCTTAGAGTGGCACCATTGTTTGGCCACTTGTTGGGGTGGCAGCTGGCCGGCCACCTAAGCGCGCCTCTCATAGGCCTGGGCAAGGGCCATTGCCATCTGGAGGCTCGCCGGGTTTTGTAGCTCGACGTCCGTCCGAATGGGCTCTATCAAGCCCAGGGTGAAGAGCTCATGGTTATTAAGGCGTCGCCTAAGCAGTAAGGCGCCGCCAGAAGCCAAGGCATCACCGCCGCCTTGCCGTCGCTCGTCACCAGGCCCCGTGCGCCAGATCCAGGCGAGAGAGGCCTCGGGGCGACGTCGGGGAGCCGGAGCCGAGCAGGACGGGAGAGCAGGGGACGCGAGGGGGGGAGGCCTGGCGGCCCGTTAGGGGAGCATGGGAGGCCTCCCCCTCCCTCCCAGCCTCCCCCTCGAAGGGGAGAGCTCTCGATGGGAGAGGGCGAGGATCTGCGCCGCCGGGGCAGGGAAGGGTTGGAGGACGGGAGAGGGCGAGGATCTACACCGCCACCGGGGTAGGGAAAGAGAGGAGAATCTCACTCGTGTTAGTCTTCAGGCTTTGATATATAGAGGGTTGAGAAGTCCTCATGCGGGCACAACTTGGGCTTGGGCCTGAATTCCTGATGGGCTGCTGGACTGGAGTTTAGTTTTTTTCTTTTTCTTTTTTTGCTTTCTCTTCTCTTTTGTTCTGCTCTTCTTCCACACTGCTCGGTTGCTCCGGATCTTCCTCCGCCCGTATCGCCTTAAGAGTGTGTAAGGCGTCACCCAAGGTTATTAAGTCGGCAAGTCGACACTACTCTCCTAGTGACCGACTTGCCGACTAGTCATCTAGTCGGCCGACTAGTCGCTGACTAGTCGATAGGTGCTGTTCATTTGATATGTAGTATGTACACATGGAGCAGCTAGCCCACTCCTCGGCCTCTGTTCATTTGATATGTAGTATGTACACATGTAGCAGCTAGCCCACTCCTCTGTGCCCGAGGCCCACTCCTCTGCCCGAGCTCCAGCTCCCCCTCCCTCTTGGCCTCCACCTCCCCTCCCGCCAGCGATCCGACCTCCCTGCCTCCCCCTCCCTCCAGGCCGGGAGGGAGGGGAACCGGGATGGAGGGGAGGCCAAGAGGGAGGGGTGTACCTGGATCCGAAGCTGGAGGCAGGACGGTGGCCGAGGGCAGCGGAAGCTAGGGCGACGGGAGCTGCGGCTTTCACCTCCTCCCGCGGGCGAAGGTAGTTGCTGCTATAAGCCTTCGACGAAGGGAGAGGGCGATGGCGACAAAGGCCAGCGGCGCGGTGGGAGCTTCCTCCGAGGGCGGCAGCGACTGGATCTGGAGTCACGCGTGAGCCCCCGACTGCCCTACCTCACTCCCTCTTGCCGCTTTATCGCCTCGACAATGGGGCCCCATGTCCCGGCCGCCGACTTGCCTCTCGATCGTCGACTAGTCGACCAAAAGTCGACGACTAGTCTATCAATCGCCCGACTTGCCAGCACAAGTCGAGTCGGCACCTCCAGTCGGTTGTTCTCCGGCGACTTGTCGACGACTTGATAACCATGGCCTCGCCTCGCCTCGCCCCACACCTTAGCGCTTAAAAGGTCCGAGGGGGGTGGGTCACCTCGCCTCGCCTTACCGCCTTAATAACCATGGAAGAGCTGCACCTGTTGGCGCGATTGAAGGCGCTCCGCACGACACAATATTGCGAGGAAGCGTTGCTGGTACTCTTCCACAGTGCCAGTCTGCGAGAGCTGCTTGAGCTCCCCCCGAGGATTGTGCCAAATGGATGGCCCAAAGCGAAGGTTGACGTATTCCTTGAAATTCTTCCAGTTTGGCTTGCCTTCGTCTCGTTCCAACTGAAAGTACCATTGTTGAGCAATACCAACAAGGTGATACGAGGCAAGCCATACCTTCTCCGCTTCCGGCGTTTTCTGTCCCCGAAAAAAATGATCACAGCGTTGCAACCATCCCAGGGGATCTTCCTTGCCGTCATACGTCGAGAACTCCGACTTGTGGAAACGTGCGGGCTTGCTCCTCCGTCTGTTGGTTGGACGCTACTGGCGGTCTTGAATGGCGCCGAGAGCGTACCGTCGCCCGCATCGCTTTCTCCTTCTCCATCTTGCCGATGTGATCCGTCAGGCTGAGGATCGTGTTCTTGAGCTCGGTTATTGTAGACACCTTGGTTGGAATCTGATCGATGGTGCCCTTCAGGTCGGTTAGCTGTGCCTTCACATCGGACATGTCTACCATCAAAACAGCCACCTGCTGTTCAACGACAGCCATCTGTTCTTCAGAATCCACAAGAGATCGCTGGCTCTGATACCAAGTCGTCACGACCAGGTCCATGACCAGGTCTTTGTCGAAGGTTGTAGTCGTGTAGGGCAGGGAACGCCGGTCGTAGTCTTCGGCCAGACATCGTACCGCCTGATCACGGTCTAGAGACCGAATTGGATAATCGTGGGTAATTGCAGGCTTTGGCTCGGGCCTCATCGATGAGGAGCCGTGATGGAGATAACAAGGACAGGGAAGGAAGCATGCGCTGGGATGGGAGGAGATGGGCAGGGAGGAAGAAGGCAGACAAGGAAGGAGGAATTAGAGATAATTCTTGCTTATATTTCCATACATGAGAAGCTCCTTAAATAAGGATAGCCCCACCTAACAATCATATCTAATCATACCAAATTTGGAGATAACAAATTAACTAAGCAATCTTTTCTGAAATGATAAGTAACTAATGCGCCATATCTGATTGGTGTGATTTGCGCCTCTGATATGTGGTGCCGACCATCACACACTTTATGATAAAATAGGCATTTGTGATTTTGTGTAGAAGTCCCAAGATTTTCAATTAATAGGTTTTGAAATGAAAACTTAGAACTATCAGAACAGAAAAATGATGGTAACTGGAAAGACTGTCAGACTGGCCCTGGGGAGTTTAGCAATTAAAAAAACTTGTTCATTGCTGATAGTCACCAATAAGCCACTGTTTGTATAAGGGGAAAAAAGAGAGGATCCGAAGTCATGTTAACATCGTAGTTCCATATTGATGAAAATTTAGTCTCCATACCTTTGCTTTTTCTGTTAAGAATAAAATGAAAAGTATATTGTCTGCAAATATGACTTCAATTAGGAAAAGTGTTGCAAGCCATTTCGTGGTGGGCCTACAACTATGACAGCAAACCAAACAGTAGGCACAAAAATCAAATCTGCCTCACTTAGAGTACAGTAAAGTGTGGCAGCAAACGGAACAGGCCCTAGGATGTTAAGAAGGCATTCAAGAACTTTCACATTCAGGCTTCAGCTTCTTGTTTTTCCGCTTTAACATTATAAACAAATCAATCACCTTAGTTTCTTTGCGCAACATATCAACTCTAGGCTCACATTGGTACCAAATCATAAACAATACTTTTTTGTCATGCATGTCATGTTCATTCTAGCTCTTACTAAGTTTTGTCAGTGAAGTAAAATATAGAAGCATCAGAAGTCACTCACAATAAAAAGGGCATTTACCTCTTTAAAATCAACATACTCCCAGCTCTCATGTGCTGTATTTATGTCATAAACCAGTACATGACGATCCTACAATTAATCAGAACACACTTCAGAAGGGCTGTAGAGCAAGATAATTGTAACCCTGTGGAAATAAAACTGACCTTCTCTGGATCATAATGAGTTATAACAGCTTCATAAAAGTTATTATCATCAGGCCACCTAGTCATGACTTTACGGCCAATCAATGGATCTAATTGTAGTGCCTCAGGTGGAAGACCACCAGAGGAGTTCCTATTCATAATTGGACCCCTCCCACTAGGACCAGCAGAAGACGGCATGGACCTGACTGCGGAAGCACCTGGTATCTTCTGGCCCTTCAAGCACAATTGATTGCCCAAAAATAAATTAATTGTGATGAATATGATATTACAAACATCACAATCAGAAGAGTCTGGGGGATTATCTCCATGCATTTCAATCATCACTTACTGGTTTAGTCTTTTTGCCTTTTGTGCCTGGTGGAGCTGCCTTCTTTGCTGCTGAAGATGATGGTTGCATTGGCGCAGTTAGTGGCTGCGAATGCACAGCAGGAGATGGTGCAGGTACAGATGCAGAAGGAATAGATTGAGATGTCTTTTGCCTCTTTCGAACAGAATTGGTAGGGCTGGACAAGCGGTCATGTGAACGCTGAGCATTATTCACCATATTCGTCTGAAGCCCACCTGTTGACTCTCTCCATTCCCTTATTAAAAGAAGTCCAGAAGTTAGAAACCCCAAAAAGAAAACATAAACACTGCATCAACTAAGCTGTATACTAATCTGTCCATGTTATACCTTATTCTTCGGATAATATCATCATCATTCACTCTGTTTAACAACTCCCTGTGTTCCTTGTCAGATACTCTTAGCTCCTTCCTCAGTTCAGTAATGAGACCTTCCTTTTCCTGAAAAAGGATATTTAAGTTTATCATAGGTCAGTTCCATGAAATACTAGCCAAAGAAACACAGTTAATAAAAATGAAGAGTGACAGGATAAGTGGTGCACACCCATGTAATAGCATCGGATTGTGCCTTAAATGCACGAAGAACTGAACAATATGCATCTTGCTCAAGCTGATGTATTTGTGTTTCCATATCTGTGTGAGGTTGAGCTCTAGTATATGGACCAGCACCAACAATCTCTCTCCCATTACCACTGATACGTCCACTGCCTCTCATACCTCTGTGCTGATAAGATGGTGGAAGATCATCATCAGTTCCTGCAACCAATGACAAGTTGCTGAGGGCAGGATTTCAAATTTTGTTACTAGACTGGTTCCTGTCGGCTGGCCCATATTCAGTTACTCCTAAAACTCACTACTCCAACTTAATGTAAACAGGCATTATTTTTCAGGACCACTGTTTAATCTGTTATCAATAATGTTGTGCAGCATGGTACAAAGTTACTGTGAAACAAACTAGCTAGCTGATGAGCAGCTATAAACATGTTTAGTTACACACCATGATGCCCCATCATTGTCAAATGAACTTCTCTACGATAAACATTTTCGATTATCAGAGAACATCATATTTCAGTTATTCATTCAAAGGAATTTCAAACATGTTTTGATCTGGTCCAGAAAATCCAATAACTGGTATGTTACCACAGGTTTTAGGAACCCTTGATGAGCACGAGCTTAGAACAATTTTAGTGCTAACATGAATAACTGACATTGTTCTTGTAAACTTAAAAGTCAAAACAACTATCACCAAAACTGAGTTGTTTGCTAGAAATTTTGTTCGATACACTTTAGGTGCACTTCCGATGACACTTCTATTGGATTGGGCAGTGCATCCATGTTGAACATGTATATCAAGCAAACAATAAAGCTGTGACAGAATTCCAAGAGTGTTGCAATATTTCTGAGTTATGTGATATCATATGGTTATGGGGATGGTAAGGCTAGCCAGATACATGCAATCCAAAAAAAACAGACTTACGGAGGCAAAAAACCAATCTGGAATGTTGTCAAAATCCTACAACATTATATACATCACACACTAGTCCACCACTCCTTCCCAAAAATCCACCCATAAAAAATCAAATGATTTTAAGAATGCAGACATCCTTCTTTTCCAGGAGTTTATCCACCTATGGTCTAACACAGTTTAAGGGGGTAGCTATTTATTTATCATGTCGCCATTTAGCTGTATTGAAATACATAAAACTACTTTTTATCATATGACATGAACATTAAATCGGAAGAAAAAGAACTGTGAGGTGTCTTTTCCATATGCATATCCATGTTGCTGCATCAGTATTTTTTTAGCAAAATAATATAATGCCGCCATGTTCCTGCAAGCTAGAGAACATTTCTAATGATCAAGAGCTATTCTCCAAGCTAGAACTCACATAAACTTCAATAAGAATGGAACCATCCACAAGTCAGCTATTTTGCGTCAAGGCCGGGAAGCCACCATTTTACGTCAAAATTCTGGAACAAAAAAACATATTTTTCATCTCGTAGCTATTATTCAATGCTTAGAAGCTACAAAAGAAGCTCCAACACTGAACCTTACCAAGCGAATGAGTTTAAATCAGATTCAAAGGATGCCTATAGAGCTAAGACACAGCCAAGAACCCCAATATGCCAACACTTTCCATCTTTCTAGCCGAACAAGCTGAAAATGTAAACCCTATAACCGAAATTCGCCCGGAAGTGATCTATTGAAGAACTAATTTTCCCGACGCAAGTGAACAAAGCACCACCAATCTGCAAGAATGGCGTGTAAAACCCTAAATTCACCAGAATAACAGGAAAAACACCCATATGATGTCATGTTCCCTTTCCATGAAAATTGACAGCAATTCTCAACCAATTCCGCCCAAAAACCACACCCAACAACGAAAACCAACAAATTCCGCAAGAAATCCCCACCGAACCCTAGCACTCGAATCCAATGAACTCACCGCTGCTGTCCACCGTCCCGTAGTCCATCGCGCGGCTCCGCTACGCAGCCTACCAAGACCCCTCGAATCACACCTCTGAAACCGCTGTCACCACGGCGACGGGCCGTTCCTCCGCCGAACGGCCTGCAAGAACCCCCAGATCCGCCGCTCCAAGGACGGAACAACCCCCTCCTCTCGCTCAGCGCCGACGGAGCCGCTGATTCCGGAGGCGAAATCGAGGCGACACGCGCAGGATTCCGGCGAGATTTGGGGGCGGATTCGGGAAACGAGAGGGGGGTAGCGGAGGAGGCGATGGGAAAGGAGGGGAGAGGCGTGCGTGCGGGGTGCGAGGCGAGGAGAAGGGGCAAAATAATTGGAGGGGCAAAAAAACCGTACACCGTAGGACGCCAGGGGGATTTTATAGACGTCTGGTTTAAGGTCCGCCCTGTCGGGTGCAACTGCGAGCGTAGTTAGTGGCCCGCGTCCGGCCGCTGCCGCCGCGTCGCGCCCGGCCGGCCTCCTCCTCCTCTCCTCTCCTCTGCGGCTCTGCGCTGTGTCTGGCCTTCTCGCATCCAGCCGTCTCCGTGCCCGGTGCCACATCTGGCCTCCACCGCCACCTCCTCCTTCATGCCACGCCTTGCCTCCTCCTCCGTCGCGACCTGCCGTTGCTGCGCGCCCACACCATCTTCTCTCCTCTGATGTCATGCCGGGCCGGCCCGTCATACCTAAGGTAGACCCAAGCACAGCTCGAGCTATGGTGTCGTACCAGTTCAGCCCATAAACAGTGTGAGTCAGGCCAACAATGTCGTACTTCGGACTAGTCTGGCCGGTACAGCCCATCTGGCCACCTCTAGGTATAGTACACATGGTGTGTTTTTTGTTGCTGCACTATCCTTGTCTGGCCTGATATGAGGGTGTGTACAGTAGCGTGGAGGATATATCCGGTGTATCCTAATTTTTCAGTACGTTCTCGTCTGTTCTTCTCAAAACACCACACAAATAGGTATAAAATTTTTGAAAAATAATTGGTTAGATAAATCATAAGGCAATCAAGTATCCTGCAAAAATTGAACCGAAAACGCACGTATATTAAACGAAACAAAAAAGAGAAATTTAAGTGAGTGGTACCCTTTCCTTTCTCTTTTAAATCTGCGGAATTTGTCTTTTTTGTTTCTCCATGTGTAGATTGAAATTTAGATTATAAATTTTGGGGCATGATAGATTATATTTTTATCAATGTTGTCAAAAAAAATTTGTAATTTTTCATGACCATTTATGTTGTGTTTTGAAGAGAATGCACAGGGATGCACCACGAGTTGGGATGCACTAGATATTTCCCCTGGTGGGTGTGATGTCAGTCATTTATAAGCTTTGACACATTAGATTTTTGCTCACATCGCGAAGAGAGAGAGTGTGTAGTTGTCTCCTCGTGAAGAGATGGACATAAAGACAACACAAAATAACATTGTATAAGTTGTTGTCTATTTTTTCACACAATAATTAAAAGATTGCGGGGTCCTATAGAAACAAAGTTAAGAGACAACTTATTGTAAAAGTTGTGTTTACTCTTTTCTCTAGATGGCATGGAGAGGTATATAGACACGAGTCGTATCTATTATTGTACATGCCCTGAGTCATCTAGGCTGACCCCCTGGCTCAGCGACTATAATGTGATTGTTTGGTTGATTGTTTCTGTTAGATCAGGTTGTGCTGAGAAGTTATCATCTGCTTGGTTGCATTAGGAGAGAGAAGAGATCTCTTTACGCAAGATATTGTATTTGGATGGCTGCATATGAGTGGCCTAAGTTTGCTCACCTCTTTCATGGTGCGGTAAGAGTGCCCCCTTGAATTGAAACGAATGTATATTTCGAATGTGGCCAAGTGCCTAGATCTATTGTGCACCATTGGGAGTTTGGGACGATTTGATTCTAATAAATGAAGGTAACTGAAAATTTTAACCATACGTGAACCTAATCAGATGACTAAGTTCTATTTGTAACCTATTCTGGTAAGCCGAAGTCTACTTGAGTACGGCTGCTGTGATTTGGCTAAAGTCCGAACAAGTTGATGCTGATGAGTTGCCGATCCAATGATTTGCGTACTAATATATTGTAGCTATATAAAAGAATGATGACTTATCTAGTTTCTTTTATTTGAAGTGAGTTTTATTTGAAATAGAGATATTATCCTTTAAAGAGAGACCTTATAAAGCCATTTTGACTTTAATATAAGGAATAAGTCCACTTTACACTCTTGAATTATGGTCCGAGTTCAAAAAACACCTTACTACAAAATCGTTCACTTTACACCCCCAATTATTGAAACCAGAGCAAATCACCCCCTCATCCTAAACCACCCCGGTTTTGGATGACGTGACGTCCACATATACATATTTGGTTGACGTGGCGTCCACATATACATATTTGGTTGACATGGCGTACCCGTGTCCTTCTTCTTTGGCAAGACTCTTCATTACTTCCCCGTTTTATTATTCATTACTCACCTCCATCCTCTCTCCACTCCTCCATTTCTTTCCCATGGTGCTTAGCTTGCTCTAGTCGACTCCCCTCTTAGCTCGGCCTCGGTAGCACCCTTAACTCTCCATCCACCACTGGCTCTTGCCTTTTCACTCTCTCATGGCGCCCTACTCCACCGACCAGGCCCGGCACTGGCGCCTCCTTTCTGGTGCTTGGCTTTCCACCCACCTGCGCCTCTCCTTTCTCCTTGCGTCGCCCACAGCTCGACGTGGTTGTAACACTACTATGTCTGAAAGCCAAATGTTACCTAAAACTCTAACACAAATCAACAATACAATTTAATTTCAACATTCTATCAACTACTGACAGTTAAAGTCCAACACATAAGAGAATGATTATAAAATTTGTCCTAAATTTCAGCAACATAACAAAACTCTAATTGTACGATCATAATAATCCATTCAAGAGCATCACTATCAAGAATACATCTAATGAGCATAAAGCATTAACTAGATCATCCAAAACATAACGACAGACAATAGCAACAATTGGGATGCCAATTATTACAATTCCAAAATTCTCAACTGAATGATAATAGCAGGTTCATTAACTAAAAGTGAAATATGTAAAATGAGTGAAGTTATCTATGTGACTACTCCCTCCCAAAGCATGTCGTCTTCAGTGTTTACCTCAGCAACATAACAAAACTCTAATTGTACGATCATAATAATCCATTCAAGAGCATCACTATCAAGAATACATCTAATGAGCATAAAGCATTAACTAGATCATCCAAAACATAACGACAGACAATAGCAACAATTGGGATGCCAATTATTACAATTCCAAAATTCTCAACTGAATGATAATAGCAGGTTCATTAACTAAAAGTGAAATATGTGAAATGAGTGAAGTTATCTATGTGACTACTCCCTCCCAAAGCATGTCGTCTTCAGTGTTTACCTAAAACAAATAAATACTAGCAAGAGTGAGTCCACGACTCAGTAAGTACAATAATATTTATATGAAAAATGCTGGAACAAGAATATGTCATTCATAATATTTGAATACATAAGTAACACGGCAGAAATCTTATGCAAGAATGAAAATACATGCTCTTCTCTTCTGCTTCCCATATGACGAATCTTTCAAACGAGGATCCAATTTGTCTGTATTGGAATGACAGGTCTTATTTGCCCATATTGGAATGATGGGACTTCACTACCCACTCCCGTGGGTGAAACATAAATGAATGGATGGATGGATGGATGAATACATTGAATTGAAAACACACTCTCAACGAAGCATGGAATATCCACCACGAAAGGATTCATATAATACTGGAATTATTCAAATTCGTAGAATTTTAGCCATATCATAAGCAACAATCACTTTGAATGATTAAACAATCAAGACAATTCATATTGCACTTGCCTCAACCATGAGATGGATGACGACGACGGGAAGGCTCTAGCCCCGGTACTCACCACCACCTGGCAACCGTAAATTATACTAAGTATACCATTCAAAAGTGTACAGCATAGCAATGGAACAAACTGAAATCAATCGCCCCTAACTGCAACCCAAAACTTAACTGATACACTCACAAATCCCAATCTGTCCAAATAGACAGCTATCAAAGGAAAATCCATAACTTTTGAGTCAAAACTCCAAAGGTCATGAATCCAAATTTCCTGGAGTCTTCTCAAGCATAGCTACAACTTCTCAGGTGACCGAGAGATCAAATTTGTAATACCTCAAATTTCAATTAGAGAGAATATTATTCGGGAGAGGGAAATTTATTCAATATCGAATGCAACAAAGTTTAGAGATGGAAATAAGTTCAAAATTCAGATTTTTGAGAGAGTTCTGGGCACCAACCCATAGTCATGGGGAAAGAGCCACTTTAGAGGCCCATGGCCCATGGAAGGTCAGTAGCCCACTGAAGACAAGGAACAGGGGATCAAGCCACAAACCCTAGTTGCTCTGATTTCCGTCTTTCATACATTACTACCGCCCCCTGTTTGTAGTACCCTTGCGCTACAATAGCCACGCCTTGGTCGTCATTGCTATCTCCCAGATTTCCCTAGATTAGTAGGCCATAAGGAAGAGAGGAGAAGGGAGAGGAAGGAGAGCTTCTTCGTGAGTTTATGTTCAGCGTCTTCCTGAGGTTCTACAAGGGTAACAATGGATTCCCCCTCACTATTTGATTTGGATTAGATGCGATTTCGATTAGGTTTATTGGATCGAATTCCTGATATTAGTAGATCAGTTCTGTCCAGAATGTTGTGCGGCCGTTTTCATGTTCTTAGAAGTCAAATTTGAGATTTCCATCTCCTAAAGATCTATGGGAATTGTTCTTAGCTTTTTCGTAGCCACTAAGAACACTCAATTCTGATTTATGGTTCAAAAGATATGGGAGATTCTTTCCTGCTGTCCTGAATTCCTGACGTGAATTAACTGTTAATTTGTCTATTAAGTTATGATTAAGTTAAGGCCAGTTTCAGGGTTTCCACCTAACTAGGTTGTTGTAGAATTTTTTTTAACCTTTCCAGATTGATAAAGCACACTCAATTTGGATTTGTAGAACAAAAGATATCACTATTTCCCTACTGTTGTGTGGTTCTGTTAGACAGATTGGATGTTCGACTTTCATTGGATTGTTAGCCTAGGTTTTTGGCTGAATTTGAAGATTCTGCCAACTAGAATTTTGTGGGGGATATCATTATCTTTCCACAAGATCTGAGAATACTCTGTTTCGAGTCTCAGAGCAAGAGTTGTGTTGCATTTAGTACCGCTGTCCAGTTTACTGTCCCGCTAGACTGTCGGTTTAATTGGGTAGATCGACTATATGAACCTTGGGTTCAGGATGCTACAACTAAGCGTTTCGAGTAGTGTCCTTTTCACGTTGTTACTTATTTAAGTAATTAATTTGTGTAGGAAAAGGGAATTCGAGATTAGTGGCTTCATCCTTGCCTCCTAACGCGTCGCAGTTCGAAAGGCAAGTACAATTGATTTGTCTTGTTCGTTGTTTGTTCCACTTGATTGATGAATATAGAATGGGTAATTTCGGTAATCCTTATTTCCCTTCATAGTTGATTGTAACACCCTGATTTTCAGAGCCTTTTTGAAAATTTTCAAAATAAAAAGAACCATTTGGTTTTGATGAGAATTCAAAGCTTAACCTGAGAATTTCAGAATTTGAAGAGTTTAAAATGACTAAACTAAACTTCAACTAAATCCAAAGCTTAGTTCTTTTGGTGTTGCTCTAGCTCTCTAGAGCTATCTCTCCTCTTTTCCTTTCCTCTATCCTGTATTTGGACATTCTTATATGTCCAGACCGTCCCTCTTGTTGGACCTCTGATTGTTGTTGTTTCCCCCTTGTCTTTGCGGGTCTTCCCTCTCCCCTGGAAATCCCTCTATGGAGACCTTTTAATTAAGTTTACCCTCCTGGTCCAGCCCATCCTTGGGTCAGGACCTTCCTTAATCTCGATTACAGTTTACACCTCCTCTGAGGTTTAGATTTTTCCTTGTATCTAGACCTCCTTTGAGGACTAGACAATCCTTGCGGATTTGACATTTCTCTTTTGTATGGGCACCCCCTGGGTCTAGACTTTTCTTGTATTTAGCCTTCCTGTGTGCCCAGACCTTCCCTCCTGTCTGGCTATCTCCTGGAAGCCACATCCCCTTATATTTGGAACACTTCTGTGAGTCTAGACCTTCCTTGTATCTAGACTACCCTTTGTTGGCTTGAACCTCTTTGTGGTCCAGACCATTTCTTTGTTGACTAGAATTCTCCTTTCTAGATCTTTCTCTTCATCAACCCTCTTTCCCCTCTAGGCTCATTTGAAACCCTCATAGTTCACCTGAACCCCTGCGGGCTCCATAGAACCTTCCTTTAGTTTATCTGGACCTCATTGTGTCCATTTGAACTTCTCTTTGGGTTATCTAGGCCATCTGTGTTCCCTGAACCTCCCAGCGTCAAACTGGATCTCCTTTGCATTCGATTGAACCACCCCTGTGCTTAAATGCAATTCTCAGTGTTCAATCGGATCCCCTTTGGTCTCACCTAGTGTCCAGACCTCTTTCCCTGGTCCCTTCCAGACCTAAGCCTCACGTTCATTTGAGTTCCTTCTATGCTCTTGTGAACCTCTCGGTGATCACTTGGACTCCTCACCCTGATCCTTGTAACCTTCTCTTTGGAAAAGTCCTACTAGTGCAATCCGGTATTACTGCCCCAACTCTCGGTATTACCGTTTTCTAGGACCTCCTTCTCATTTATCAGGACCTTCTTATCCTTTAGACCTCCCGGTCTGCAGGACCTCTTAGTCCTTTGGAGATCCTAGCCGTACAAGACCCCCTTCTTGCCCATTTGGACCTCCCTCGTGTCCATCCAAGCCTTTCGTTCGGTTCGGACCCCATCTTGTTGGATCTAACGGCTCTGACCTCATCCTCGTTAGATCTAAGGGTCCAGACCTCCCTAGCATTTGGACCTACTGCTTGCCCCTGTGGCTGTGCCGCTCGGGTTTGACTTTCCTAGCTTGGGATCATTCGATTTGTGCTGAACGGTCCGATCTTGTGGGTACGCTCGGATGGTCCAGGCGTCCCTGTCGCCTCCCTCTGTTCGATCAAGATCGGATGGCTCCAGCTCCTCTCGCGTATCCTTGCTTACGCGGACCTCCTCCCCTTGCTGATCGTGACCAGCCGTTTGTGGGTCCTGTCCTCAGGACCATCTCGTGAGTGTGTCTTTTGGACCTCCTGTCCATAAGACCTCCCCATTGTGTGTCTTCTGGACCTCCTGTCCAGGACCTCCTTGAAGTCTTTAAGACCTCCAAATCCCTTGGATCTCCCCTTTGTCTGGATCTGACGGTCCAGACCTCCTTTCATTTGAATCTAAGGGTCCAGACTCCCCTCCGTCTGGATCCGACCGTCTAGACCTCCCTTGCAGAGATCTCAACAGTCAGGACCTCCCCATGTCCGGACCTCCCTGTTGAGTTTTGGACCTCCTTTAGGTTCAAACTTCCCTAGGGTGTTCAGACCCTTATGGTCTGGACCTCCCTTTTGTGTTTAGACCTTTGTGGTTTAGACCTTTATTGTCTTTTGCACCTCATGTCCTTAGACCTCCTTGTGGCCTTTATGACCTTTTGTTCTCAAAGACCTCCCTGTCTATCATCAGGACCTCCTCCGTGGACCTCCTCTGTGGATCTCCTCGCAGGACCTCCTCCTTGGACCGTCCCCTTTGACCAAACTGTTCACCCTTTTGACTGGTTTCCCTTGGCTCATAAGTGCATTTGATGTGGGATGAGTCACATTAAATGCTGCCATCTACCCTTGTCCTCTTTTCTACTTTCTGTCACATCCCTTGCTTTCTTTATCCTTTCTAGTACCTTGGGGTAGTTTGCCTTTGTACCAATACACTGAATTCGGTCACCTTCTTTTTATAATGCTTCCATTCTTTCTCCTCTTTTAAATAGAGCATCGGGGGCACCCACTGCCTCCCTGTTCTTCATTTCGGCCTCAGCTCTCAGCTCTCTGTTTTAGGGAGCTCTCCAAGCCCTCTGGTTCGGACCCCCTGGAGCCCGAGCCCTTCACCCATCAGACCTCCTCCAAGAATCTTCTCTGTTTATTTCCTTTTAGTATCATCCTCTGCTATTTACTTCTTGCTCAGTTCATTCGGATTTCATTTGGATCTTTATTTGCTTTGCTTTGTATACGTGTAGATCTTGGCGTTCCAGAGAGCCAGAGCTGTGTGTGAAAGTAGATTCTTAAGTCGTCAAGCAAGAGGCAAGTTACACTTTTGACCATATTGCACCCAAGATCTTAAATTACTTATGTTCTGCTTTCAAAGTATCTTGCATGCTTATTTCTAGCAAGATATTTTAATACTGTCTTTAAACACATAGTTATGCCTAATTCCTTCATATGGCCAACTTGACATTGAACCCAATCTGTTGTCACCTTAGACAAAACTGGATTATACATTAGTGTGAACCAGAGCAATTGTGAAACCATATGCTTAGTCCCGCTTAGACCAAAAGCACTTGATTTGGGGAAATCTTTACCTTCATGACCAACTATTGTTTAAAATGTTTTGACCATGGTATGGGGATGTCATGGGGGTATGAAAATATTGCTGGGGAAGCAAAGAAAATGAAAATGGATTTGGACTTGGGCGATTTGGTTTGCTTGGTTGGTGCAATGTCTATGCACGGACTCTATCCTGGCAAAGGTGGAGGTCCAGGGGTATGTGATTGTCGCCCAAGTCAGTTGAGGACCGGTCTTTGAGCCGCCAATGCTAGGCCTATAATGGGCTATGCCAAAATCGTGCAACCACATGTCTCCAGTATGGGGTGTGGGACCTGGCTGAGTAATTTGCAAAACTCCATCATATGCTGCTCCATTGGAGGTGTGGGAGGTCTTGTGTGGCCAATGGTCTATTATGACCTACTGTTCCCACTGGTGCAAGAGGGGGCTTCCCGCCGGATTGCTGTCCATAGGGGAGTGAAACCTTAGCAAGGAAAGGCTGTGGTGGAGCAATGCATTGTAAAAGCCTTGTCATGAACTCTAGACCTCTTACCTTTGGTAGTGAGAGGTGGCACTCGCGCAGGCCAAACAAACTAGATGAATCATGTCATGTGGGTAAAGTGTACAACCTCTGCAGAGTTAAATCTATTCGAATAGCCGTGTCCACGGTCATGGACGTGCTGGCAGCGGCCACTCAGAGTTAGATTTTGGTTTTGGGTTTCCAGAAATGTTTATTAAACTGTTTTGGGATTGCTATCCCATGGGTTTGGGCAGGGAGCCTTGTGACAGGAGGGTATCCTTCACCATCTTGATGATGAAAGTTATCCAACTGAAAACTGCTTTGATAAAATGAATTTTATCTATTAAGTACCTGCTTTGGAACTTAGTACATGTATTTGAAAGAAACTTGGCTTTACGCAAATTAACCATAATAAGCCTTCCATTGTGATATCCATTTATGCATGTCATTTTGTTATCTAACGGGTGTAACTTGCGAGCACGGTTGTTGTGCTCACTCTTGCTTACTGCTGTCTTTAGCAGGATATGGAAGCCTGGGAATGAGCTTGTTGTGGACCAAGAGGTCCTGGCCGTCTAGGGTGCGCCCTCCAGCCGATTGCCTGTGGTGTATCGGGTGGCCTAAGTGTTTTGCCTTCTGCTGTATTTTTGCTTGTTAGATTGTAAGCTCTCTTGTAAACAACTTCCTTGATATTAATGAAGCTGGTGTTGTTGCAATGCTATCACTATTGTTGCTGTGAAGAGCTAGCCATGATCCTTGGGACTAGCTCAATATGCACAGGGAACCTTGGAGCAAGCCCAGTCCTCCACGACCTCCCCTGGTCTGGCCGTGGCAGGTCTGCGGGGTGCTCCGTGGCTCCACGACCTCCTCGGGTCTGTCCTCCTGACATCCAGTGGTCTCTTTGACCTCTGGGAGGTCTTGGTGGACTGTCCGAGAGGTCCTTTTTGGACCTCCTGGGAGGTCCTAATGGACTTTCCAAGAGCTCTTAGAGGACCTCTCGGGTGCCCTAGGGTTTGGTCGCTACATTGATATACCATGATTCTTCAATAATAAAACTATGTTCATTATATTCATTCGTTCCTTCCTTCCTGTTCACCCACGGGAGTGGGTAGTGAAGTCCCATAATTCCAATATAGGCAAGTACCTTGTGATTCTTATTGTTGGTGAATGCTGAGTACTTGTTGTTCATACTGTTATTTCTGTAACACCCTAGCCCAACATGAGCCTGGAATGCTACTAAACTAATAACATAACAATTTAAAACTAAAACATTTTACTAAATTTTGGTAGAACCACCTTTGTATAGCCTATCTATACCGGAGGTTCCAAAAGTTAAATATATCATAACTAAATAATCCAACATCCAGCATAATCAATAGGCATTCAAAAAATGCTAATCAACTAATGCATAATCCAAAGAGCACCCATAATCCTCTAATCAATTCTATTACAATTTATTCCAAGCAAGGGAGTAATCATAAATATTTCTTAAGCAAAGTACTCAAATACTAATTCAATACTCCAATCAATTCAATGTGAATGGTTTGTGCCATTGTACAACCGCTCTAAGTTTTATTCCCTCCCATGCATGCCGTTCTTGTAAAGGGTACCTAAAAACACAACAACAGCAAGAGTGAGTCCAAAGACTCAGCAAGTACAATAAATGGCAACAATAACCTAAACAATTGTAATCATCAACAACCATTCACAAATCTCTATAACAAACATGTATATGCTCATGCTATGCAAGATGCTCAAATGCACTTTCTCTTTCTCTTTTGCATTTTACCGGTAATGCAGAGTATGCATCCGTCGATGCATACCCATGCCTGTGCTATCTTGCACAGGGACCATTGTCCATACTCCACAAGTATAGGGACCTAAGCCCACGCTCTACGAGCGTGGGGACCATAAGCCCGTCATATTCTTGACGGGGACCTCAATCAATGCTTGGTCACCACATGACCAAGTCTTCAATATGTCAGCATGATGCATATGAACAAAACCTTAAACCATCATAATCATGCATTCGCAGCAACATCACATATGAATAAACTTATTCATACTACTAACATTCATGATCATTGGCGTTCATAATATTCTAGCATCCATGAATAGCACATATTTTATAATACTAGCAAATATGATCATTAACATTCATAATACTCAAGCATCCATGAATAGCAAATATACTCACAATACTAGCAAACAAGATCATTCAATCATATTAAATCTGTCAATCAATGTACTTACCTCAACCGTGCGAGAACGGAGGATGTGAAGAGGGCGTTGCCCCCAGGACCAATCCCCCACCTGAATTTATTTAACGCACGCTAAAACAATAATACTAGCCAAAACAAAGCTAGAAGCAGTTACGAAAATGCTACGTTCTCTAACGCAAACACAACTCCCAAAATCTTAAACTGCTGTCTGTTCCCTTAGCAGACAGTCATATTGTGAAATTCATGTCTTTTAGTACATAGGTCCAAATGGTGTGTTCTTGGACTTTCTATAAATCTTATCAAATTCCCCAACTAAACCTAGTTGGTGAGCCTTCCAGATTCTGCCATCTACTACTCTTACCAAGTTGATTAACAGAACAGCTATTTCACATCGGGTTTCTGGACAGCATATTGAAACGATCATATCTTTCAGTATATTTATCCAAATTTCATGATCTTTAGCTTTATGGAAAACTAAGACAATTATCTACATCTTTTGTTATAGTGAGATCTTCAAATTAATCATTTAACTAATTGCTTATGGCTGATTAACAACATCTATCAGAAATACAACAGAACTATCGAACAGCAGCACGATTAAATTCGTAACTCCTAAACCGCTCGTCCAAACGATGTGATAGAATACTCTACGAAAAGGTATTGACGTCGCCTACATATCTCTAGGAGACATCCAGGACAGATTATGCTTTTAACCATATGAAAAACATCGGCCAATCCCATCTATCCTAAACAGATCTAATACCGACATTGATTAAAATTACGAATTCGCTACTAAACGAGTGGGGATCGGGATTACCCTTGATGAACTGCTGAAGAACACCAACACCAGCACGCGATCCCTCCCCTTCCCTTCTTGTTCCTTCCCCGTGCTATCCTTCCTCTCCTTGTTGCCTTTTCCTTGGTTTGTATAGAAAAATCAACAGCAGCTATTTTTCCCTTAATCTATTTCTCTCTCTAGCTCACAATCTCTCTCTCTTGTCAAGTGTGCGTGCAATCGGCAGATGTGCTTTTCATGCAGCATGCAGCCTGTAGCCTGCAGCCTTTAGCCTTTGCATGCATCACAAGAATCAAGTGGTTGAGCAGCGCAAGACAAAACGAATCAGGATGGCGCAACAAGCACAGGAGCAAAGAGCTAGCAAGATGTGCACACAGCAGAGAAAGAAGAAAGGTCATAGGGCATGTAAGGTCAAGCGTGGGCCGGGAGAACAGTAGGAGTAGCTGGGAGGGCAAGCGCTGCCAAGGTACGTTTTTAGGCTACCGACCTCTTTTGGGCTATGGGCCGAAGGCCCACGCCTGCTTCTCCCTCTTCCTACTATTTTTTTTAAAAACAAGTTTAATTCTAAATTACAATCGGCTAATTTCTAACTATTGTTAATTAAACGAGATATTACATTCTATCCCCCTTAAACAGAATTCGACCCCAAATTCTACTCGTCGTTTTACTCGAAAGAACAACCACAACTGAAATGAACAATAGTTAACACGTATCCGACGTGAACCATTCTGGTTACTGCTCGCGCATGCGAGACTCTAACTCTCAAGTCGCCTCTCACTCAGACTGATGTGACCACAGCACCTTGACGTATACCAATATCTTATGCCTCAACACTAGCTCCGAACTCTCCAGAACACACATCGGACGGGACTCGAAGGTACATTTTTTTTTACTCGCTGGTCAACGGCTTTGACGAAACCTCACACTTCGGATATCTCAAGTATTCCCTCAACACCAGGTCGTACAAGATGTTGCGTACCACGCGCATGGAACTTGAGAAGGTCCTATCGATACGCCGACTTCCAAACCCTCGCAACTATCGAAAACAAAACAATGTACCTTGAGCCAACCTTCCCTTTGGTATCAAACCACATAACCTGCACAAACACTTGGAACTCTTGTTCCCTTTCTCAATCAATCACTTCTCTTTTGACAACAGACGCACAAACAACTTGCCTTAACCCAACTCTCTTACAAAAGAACCCTACTGAAAAATGAAGGATTCCCAACGCAACTATGCAATACCCACTCCCCTCAAAAAAGTCAAATCCAAAATCGAAGATTCATCATGAAAACTTTTTCACTTTCCAAGTAGGCAGTTTACAAATAAACACCACATACGCAAAAAGCGAAAATCACTCGAATGCCCAAGATAACCTTTTCTTTCTTAACTAGAAAAGGCTACATACCAACATAAAGCAACTCAATTTGCAACTGGCATCCGCCATAAACACAAGGCTCAAACAAGATCTAAGAGAGTATTTCACTACTCGAGAAACCTTTTCTTTTAGGAATTTAACTTCTCTTAAACCATGAGATTCCAAATTATCGCATAACACTCTAACTCATTTCTTTTAAATTGGCAACCTCAACGCTATGCCCAAACCGAATACATCATCCACACTTTTGTAGAGAGACTCTACTGACCCTAAAAAAATACTCTAGTCCACTCCCCTATCAAAGGAATTACTTTAACAAATGATTCCCAACACCTGAATACCCACAATCATATCACTAAGGATAATCAACTGGAAATTCTCAGTACACATACTCATTTACTACTCCCAAAGAATTCTATCAATGATCAACACTATTCGGAATCCACTTTTGTTCTTCTACTTATACACATAATCATGAAGTGGCCAAGGTTCTAGCATAAATCACAAATCCAATTTGAATCTCTAAGACTCCTACAATTAACAGTTGTGGTAAAAGATATAGAAATCGTCATTTTCGATGACTAAAATTTCCACAATCAAAACATGCTTGTTCATTAACATCAATATGTAAATATATTTCCGACCCAATTATCTTTTGAAAGATTCTAACTCTCAGAGGGTTACTCACTGATTCCGAGTTATACCTGACAATAACTCAACAATCTCTACTATCCCATTAATTGCCGTAACGATTAGATTACTTCGCTAATCCAACTCTCAATAAACAACGTCGTCATATTACACCTACACAACCTTGCAAATTACCCAATTGTGCTACTCTAATAAATTGATCAAGGTCCCTAAATTTTCGATAATTCTAATGTTTCCATCAAATGAACAGAAATCTTGGACCACAAAGTCACTCTAGATTCTACTAGTTGCAACATTGTAATCAATTAGCTCCAAGGACAACCATTCTATTAAATCAAATCCTCTTCAAGGATTATTCCAAAGAGTCAATTTATCACTCAATGCATCTCAACAACTTGATACCTGAAGTCTCATCTACTTAACCACCACTATCCAGTGGCCAATACACATCCGAAATGACTTTGCAACATAATTCGGTTAACCCTTTCTTAGAAGAAGAGGCAAATAGAAATAAATTTCAGCACATCAAAAAATGTTACCACTTACAGAAGTTACCAGGTCAAGAGAATTAATCAAATAGCAATGATCTCGAAAACAAAAAAATGAGATAATAGTTGAGGGCACACGTCCCACAAGCAGAGAATATCAAACCTCAAACGAGAATAAAACATTGTTTTTGGGATTTGGGAAACTCTGATGGGCAAAACAGAAAGTTTAAGCAAAATTCGATAAACTGCAAGTTACAAAACTTGACTTCAATCTCAAATACTTCTACTTCACTCTTACTTTAACAAAGAAAACGACTTTCGTTGGTTACAGCATTACCATGCCAACTCCAACAAGAAGAGATTTGAAGACCACAACACAAAAACCACTTAGAAACTAAAAAAAACCCTCTCAACACGTCACTTTGCTCAAAACAATTTTAGCTACCACATCAACATGAGGTCTGAAAGATCACAAATGCGAAACTAGAAACATTTTCATTTAATCAATATCAGGCAAGCAATCCAATTCCTTTATAAAAAACATTCAATATTATCATCATAATCCCTTACTGACAATCACACTAATAATGAAATAGTACACTCTTAGCGAGAATCATCATAGCCTCTTATCCCATCATAAACCTCTCCAAAAGAAACACAAGCTACAAGGTTGAAACAAACCTCTTTTAACCAGATCATGCTATCAAATAATAATTTCACATGGCACACTATCAGAGACCACTTATTCATTCATCCACTCAACCATTTGTGTTGCTCAACACCCACTTCAACTATCATTAATAGTTGAGAATGGTAACTACCACATATGCAAATAGGGTCCTACGTCTATTTATAATCACCTAACCATCTATAAACACCAAGTCAACATTCCACTTTATGCTCAGAGTTTAGAGCAAAATAAAATTAAACATGTAATAACACCATCTCCTGTAAAACATGATTTCACAAGATAGTACCTCAACATTCATCTAATCTAATATATATGTTTCAATCTAGCAATTAAGTATAATCATCAAGTAGTCAGCTTATCAAAATTTCTGGATTAATATCCTCTAAGTCATCGTTCAAACACATCCATAACATAATCATCACTAAAGGGTAGACAAATCCATTGAGATACTTTACTCTGAATTATCCAATAAATATATCGAATTCCACAATCTTAATGATCAGACCAAATCATCAATTACCACACCTCTTAATAAGTCTTGGATTCTTAGTATGAATGGTTATACCATTTAAACAAGTTCATCATGTAACTACTCCAAGACAACAACAAGCTTATCAACTCCAATTCCAACGATCTTGGTTAAGATCGATTACGCACCACACTACAGACCCAACTTGATACTCATACATTATCAATTAATTGCTTTGATTATACCCTCTCACTTAACCATGACAAAACATCGCTAAAGGGTTTAACATCTTCTTTCATAAAAGAGAACCATTAATCTTCAACACTCAAAATACCCAAAAGAGATACATTGAGTCAAAGCTTACTAAAGAACTTGCAAAAGAAAACTTTCATTATCCAAAAACACCAAGCGCATAAATGGGTCATGTTTCCCAACGAGAAAGATAAAACTCCACTACAAAGATCAATCTTGACAATTATCCAAGTTCACCAACCGCAAGAATAACTCAACGATTGTGAAAACAATGATTGTTTTAGGGGTCAAATTAAATCAACGAAAACACGTCAGCTGCATGTAACCACTAACCCAAGAAAATTCAGCAACCAACAGCGAGTCATCAATATAACCAAATGTAAACTCAAGGAAAACATCAACCTTTCTCAAAGCAACCCATCAACCACAACTGGACAAGAGTTGACCCGATTCAAATTTAAGGAAGAGAACAACTTTTCTAAAGATTTCCACTGTCAATGCCTGTACTAAGATATCCGAGGTAGCTACTTCCCTATTCGCATACCACGAATGGTGGTGTAACCTGGTAGAGCCCAGAGCCACAATCACGACCTCAATCTCTCAACATGCGCTACCTTCACTCATAATAACCATAGTATTATAATATAGATATATAAGATCATCTCATAACAGGAATCATCAATACAACATAACGGAAGTGTAAATGCAATGCAATAACCCAATCCCACCTACTGTGCTTAGTGTGTCAAGTTTAATAATTCAAATACCATGGACCTACAGCCCGCTCTGATACCAACTGTAACACCCCAGCTCAACATGAGCCTGGAATGCTACTAAACTAACAACATAACAATTTAAAACTAAGTCATTTTACTAAATTTCGGCAGAACCACCTTTGTATAGCTATCTATACCGGAGGTTCCAAAAGTTAAATATATCATAACTAAATAATCCAACATCCAGCATAATCAATAGGCATTCACAAAATGCTAATCAACTAATGCATAATCCAAAGAGCACCCATAATCCACTAATCAATTCTATTACAATTTATTCCAAGCAAGGGAGTAATCATAAATATTTCTTAAGCAAATTACTCAAATACTAATTCAATACTCCAATCAATTCAATGTGAATGGTTTGTGCCATTGTGCAACCGCTCTAAGTTTTATTCCCTCCCATGCTTGCCGTTCTTGTAAAGGGCAACAATAGTGAGTGCAAAGACTCAGCAAGTATAATAAATGGCAACAATAACCTAAACAATTGTAATCATCAACAACCATCCACAAATCTCTATAACAAACATGATATATGCTCATGCTATGCAAGATGCTCAAATGCACTTTCTCTTTCTCTTTTGTATTTTACCGGTAATGCAGAGTATGCATCTGTCGATGCATACCCAGGCATGTGCTATCTAGCACAGGGACCATTGCCCATACTCCACAAGTATGGGGACCTAAGCCCACTGTGGATATCATGGGGATATGCCTGAGATCTTAGGATGATGTTACAATTGGCAATGTCGCTTACGGTTTGTCGAAACACGTGTTTTTCGCAAAGTTGAGAATGTTTGTCGGTCGGTCAAAGATCGACCAAATATGGTGCGTGGTCCGACCGCCACGATCCGATCGCCATTTTGGTCGCAAACCGACCCTGCCTCAAGTGGATTTTTGGCTAAGTCTAGAGAAGGTCGACCGCCAAAGTGGCGGTCTGACCGGTTTTCACTTGTTTCATCGCCCAACTGGTGGCGATGATTGTTGGGTTAGGTCAAGTTCATGGGTTTCATGGCATATGTGTTGCATGATGCATGATTTGACTAACGTGGGTCAAGTTATGAAGAACTTGTTCCTAGATTCGATTTCTTTGTCTATTGATGTGCATGTTGCTCGGAGGTCAATGACTGTCAACGGCGAGGATGATCGGGACTAGGCTTGGAGAGCTGAGGTCCAGAACGATCGGGATGCCGGGTGAGGTCAATGGAGTCAAGCATGGCGCAAGAGGGACAAAAGTGACCGAATCAGGCGATTGATTACAACGGGTTGGATCAAGCTGCGCGCGAGGGCTCTGCAAGTGCCATGGTGGTTTCGGTGGGGCCGGATGGGAGAGACTTGCCAACATGATGAGAGCGCCGGATCAACCCCACGTGGCGAAGCATGGGAGGTGCTTCACGCAGTTGGGACTCGGTCTTTGCAAAAAGATCGAGAAGGAGTGTTTTGGTAATTTCACCAAATACCGCCTTGGTAACCTTTTGCCAACTCACGGCGCAAGATGGCGCAAGGTGAAGAGGATTAGGTCAAGAGATGAAGACGGCGCTTTAAAAGGCGTGTGTATGTCTCCCGTTTGTTTTGGGCCTTAACGAGAGCCTATTAGGGTTCAATCTTGTAGAAGGTCTAAGCCTCCACTATAAATAGAGGAGGGAGGTGGCTGCACCCCCTCAACCCTTTCATTGTGTTTGAAACCCTAGTTTGCTTAGGGAGAGGATTAGTGGAGGTTAGGGTTCTAGAGAGTTGGATTTGATTTCGTGCTCATGTATTAAGTCTTTGTCCTCCATTGATGGAGTGGTTGTAAACCAATACCATATCAAATCAATCCAAAAAAAGTTCCCTCCAAGATGAGTCTATTTGCTTTCTTTCTCTCTATTTGGTGATTTGTGGTCTTTCTTTGATCCGCGAGTTTTTACTTGGTTTCTTGCCTTGATCTAACTTGCTGTGACACGTGGGAACCCATCTAGGATCTTCTTGATCATTAATCACCCACGAGCAAGTCTTTAGATCATATTTTTGTTTTGACTCGGTTTTTGAACCATCTTCGTTCAATCTAAAAAAGATAGGAACTTTGGCTTGGATCTTCATGATCTCCGATTGGAATAGGTTCCTAATATCTTCGAGAAGGTGTGTGTCAAGTTTCGTGGAGTTTGTCCTCACAGATCAAAAGTTAGATCGTTTTGAGGTTTGAGTTTTCGCCGTTTTTCCGTTTCGACAAAATCGGTCGACCGGTTGTAACGCCGGTTAGACCGCCCTCCGGTCTGACCGCCCATAAGCCGCCGGTCTGACCGCCCTTTAGGGTTTGAATCTCGTTTGATCTTTTGCTTTGGGGATTTTGGTTTAGATTCAATACAACTCTTCTGCTGTACTTGTAGATTGATCTTCATAGCTTCTATAGCTACTGGAGTGAGATTGGAGTTGAATTTGACCTTTGTGAAAAAGTGAGCGTGCTCCTATTCACCCCCCTCTAGTCGCCTTTTCGGTCCAACAAGTGGTATCAAAGCTCGGTTAGTTCAATCTTGATCTTAACCGGTCACTAAACTTGGCGATGGATAAGTACTCGACCAAGCCGCATGTCTCTGATGGGCTCGACTATGCCTATTGGAAGAATCGCATGCGAGTTTTCCTTGAAAGCGAAGGACAAGCTATATGGGAGGTTGTTCGAGCCCCGCTCGTTTTGCCCGAAGTTGCTATGCCGGCTTCAACAGCCCTCTTGGCTAACAACAACAAGGCAAAGAACCTTCCATATGCTGGGCTTGGTAGGCAAGAGTACGATTGGATTTGCAACCTTGCGACCGCACATGAGATTTGGCACACCTTCGAAACTTACCATGAGGGATCGTCTCAAATCAAGCAAGTGCGCCAGACGGTCTATAAGCGAGAGTATAACAAATTCGAGATACGTCCTGGTGAGAGCATCGATAACGTTTTTACTTGCTTTAACAAGGTAATCAATCAGATGAGAGCTGTTGACATTGAGTACTCTCAATCTGATAATGCCACCCACCTCTTGGCTGCAATCAACACCAAAGAGTGGGAGATCAAGGCTACTGCATTGAGGAGAACGTCGATCTCTCTACTCTCACTTTGGAGCTACTTTATAGCAAGCTCAAAACTCATGAGATCAAGAGAGGTATCCTTCCTAAGAAGGATAACATGGCTTTGGTGGCTGATCCCCTCAAAGGGACTCCTGATGGTTCTTCTGAGCCTTCTTCTGGTTTTTCTTTTGCGTGTTTATCTGCTATTCAAGAAGAAGAGTTTGAGAGTCTTCCTGAGGTTGATTTAACTCTTTTAGCCAAGAAAGTCACATGGGCATATAACAATGTTAGAAACAAGAAGAGAGGTGGCCCTGTGACATGCTATGAGTGTGGAGAGCTATATCACATCCGGGCAAACTGCCCCAAGCTGAAAGGTAAGGGCAACCGCAAGGATGAGAAGCCTGCTTGGAAGAAGCCTCAAGGGGGCAAGCCCAAGTATGATGCTGCCAAGCTCATGAAGGCTGCTCACTGGGTCCTTACCGCTTTTGGAGATCAATCTATGAGCGATGTGGACTCCGGGAGCGAGGAGGACAAGGAGGAGGAGATCCCTCAAGACAAGAAAAGGAATGCCAAGGACTTCACCGGCATGTGCTTCATGGCCAACATTGTCGACATCAATGACAATGATGAGGTACCTCCTTCCTATGATGTTCTTTCTGCTAGATGCGATGACATGTTTGAGCAACTCATGAGTCAGGATAAGGCCTTAGAGTTTACCATGGCTAGGAACAAGGACTTAGAGTCACAAGTAGATAATTTGACATTATAACTTACAAATGCTAAGACTCTTGAATCTGATGAATGTTCTTCTTGCCATGCTTTACATTTTGAATTTGCTAAACTGCAATCTACTCATGATATTGCTTTGCATCAACTTGAAAAATACTAGAACTGAGCTAATTGATGTTAAATCTGCTCCCTGTGAAAAATGCTTAGAGTCTAGCAAGTTGGATGCTTCAGGGAATGTTAAATCTAGCTTTTGCTCTTTCTACATAGAACGTGAACATGAAATCAAGGACATTTTAGAAGCAGTTAGAGCTAAATATGCCAAGCTTAAGGACACAATCGAGTCTACACCTTGTGCCTCTTGTGCAGCCTATAAACTTGAAGTTGCTCATCTTAAGGAGAAACATGCTAGAGCCATTAAGGCCAAGACTTGTGAGTCATGTGTTAATTTTGGAGAAGAAAATGCTTACCTTCAGGACACATTAGAGAAATTATCTAAAGGTAAGAAACAGCTAAACATGATTCTGGACACGTCTAGAACTCCTTATAAGAAGCAAGGTTTAGGATACAACTCTGCCCAGGACAAATCCAAGCCTAATGCCATTCAGGTTTTGGAAAATGGCTTAGTTGAATTCAAAACCCAACCTGCAAAAACTGTTTCTAAATCTGCAGGGTTTGTCCAACCTTCTTTTGAGGCAAAAGGTGCTTCTCCCAGTGGTACCAAATACCATTACACCTATTGCAAGAAGAGTGGACATTTGGTAGAGTTTTGTTGGCGTAGGTTGAAAAATGCTAGGAGAAATATTGCTAGATTTTCATCTCATCAACCTAGAGCTTTTATGAGACATGGTTACTTAGAAAATAAGAAACCTGGACTAGGATTTATTTCACATGCTCATCATGTTCCTAGACAGGATGCTTCTCATGTTAAAGTAACCATTGCTCATAATAGAACTTCTAATAAAATCAAGGATAGCACTTCGCTTATGTATTACTCAGACGTGTGTCTCAAGATCGGGTTCCCAAATCGCTTTTAACTAACCCCAGATTGAGACACATCGTTCTTTGTGCCTTGATTTTTCAGATCGCCATGAAGGGGAAGAACACATGGTTCATCAACTCCGGGTGTTCACGCCATATGACCGGAGATTCAAGATGGTTCACCTCCTTCACGCGGTCGACAGGTGATGACTTCATCACCTTCGGAGATGATACACAAGGGCGCATTGAAGGAACTGAAGTGATCAGGGTGAACGACAAGTTCATTCTCAAGGACGTCGCGCTTGTGTCTAAGCTAAGGTACAATCTTCTTTCTATCTCACAGCTTCTTGATGATGGCTATGAGACTAGATTTAAGAAGAATGCCTGTCGTGTGCTTGATTCTTTTGGTGAGCTCGTTTTTAGGATTTCTAGAGTTGGTAGAATTTTTGGAGCTGATTTTTCTGAATCTCTTGCCAGATCTCTCAAGTGTTTAATTGCATCTTCTTCGATATCCGGTCAGGGCACCGACGTTTGGGGCACATTGGTTTTGATCATCCGACGCGAGTTAGCGGTAGTGATCTCATGAGAGGTTTGCCTAAACTCAAAGTCATCAAGGATGTCAGATGTGCGCTCAGAGGCATGGCAAGCAAGTTGCCGCCTCACACCCTTCATTGACTATGGTCATGACTGACGGACCAAGACAGTTGCTTCATATGGATACTGTTGGTCCTGCTAGGGTTCGGTCAGTTAGTGGCAAATGGTAGATCCTTGTCATAGTCGATGATTTTTCGAGATACTCTTGGGTGTTCTTTCTTGCTTCGAAGGATGAGGCTTTTGATCATTTTCATGATCTTGTTCTTTGTTTGGCTTCTGAACTTCCTGGTGTCTTGCGAGCGATCCGCAGTGACAATGGCACAGAGTTCAAGAATGCTTCTTTTGCCTCTTTTTGTGCTGAGCACGGTATTGAGCATCAGTTCTCTTCTCCACACGTCCCCCAATAAAATGGCGTTGTGGAAAGGAAGAACAGGACCTTAGTCGAGATGGCTAGGACGACGCTAGATGAGTATAGCACACCAAGTAGGTTTTGGGCTGAAGCTATTGCTACAACTTGCCATATTTCAAACTGTGTCTTTTTGAGATCGTCTTTGGGCAAGACTTCTTATGAGTTTTGATTTGGCAGAAAACCCTCTGTTTCGCATTTTCGAGTCTTTAGATCGAAGTGTTTTATTCTGAAAACAGGAAACCTAGATAAATTTGAATCAAGGACTTATGATGGTTTATTCCTGGGTTATCCTGCTCATTCGAGGGGTTTTCGGGTTTATAATGTTGAAACTAACCTTGTCCAGGAGACATGCAATGTCACTTTTGATGAGACTAGCCCTGGAGCTAGATCCGATGTTTCAGGTGACTTACAGGTGACAGAGAGTATTTTTGTTGAAGAAGATGAGGATGAACTTGATACTGCTCCTCCACCTGTTGCTGATGTTCCTGTGCAAGCTGCCCAAGTTCCAGAACCTGCTACAACTACTTCACCTTCAATTGAGGCTCCTGCTGCGACTTCTTCATCAGCAGTACCTGCGGAGGTCGAGGAGACGCTATCTCCCCCAGGCGCTCCTTTGCACATTCAGAAGCAACACTCTCCGAATCAGATGATTGGTAATCTCCATGAGCGAGTCACTCGCTCTAGGTATCATGATCTGAGTCTTTTCTCATTCTGCATTTGTAGCTTCTTTTGAACCCAAAGATATATCACATGCTTTATCTAATGCTAGTTGGGTCAATGCCATGCATAAGGAGTTAGAGAATTTTGAAAGAAATAAAGTTTGGAACCTTGTAGAATCTCCTAGTGGTCATAATGTTATACGAACCCGTTGGGTGTTCAAAAATAAACAAAATGATGATAGTTCTGTGGTTAGAAACAAGGCTAGATTGGTAGCTCACGGCTTTAGCCAGGTTGAGGGGTTAGATTTTGATGAAACCTTCGCTCCTGTTGCTAGATTAGAAGCCATTCACATCTTGCTTGTATTTGCTACATCTAAATGTTTTAGGTTGCATCAAATGGATGTTAAGAGTGCCTTTTTGAATGGTTTTATAGAGAAGGAAGTGTATGTTAGACAACCCCCTGGTTTTGAGAATCCCAAGCATCCTGATCGTGTTTACAAGCTATCCAAAGCCTTGTATGGTCTTAAGCAAGCCCCTAGGGCTTGGTATGATAGGCTTAAGACTTTCTTGCTTAAGAATGATTTTGAAATGGGAAAAGTAGATAAGACTCTTTTCATTCTTAGGCATGGCAATGACTTCCTGCTTGTTCAGATTTATGTTGATGATATTATCTTTGGTGGTTCCTCTAATGCTCTTGTTTCCAGTTTTTCTGAGACTATGTCTAGGGAATTTGAGATGAGCATGATGGGAGAACTCAATTACTTTCTGGGGCTACAAATCAAGTAGTGCAAGGAAGGGATCTTCATCCATCAAACGAAGTACACCAAGAATTTGCTCAAGCGTTTTGAGATGGGTGACTGCAAGCCGATCGCCACTCGCATGTCGACTTCGACTGTTTTGGATCCAGATGAGGAAGGAGAAGCTGTTGATCAATGCGAGTACCGCAGTATAATCGGCTCCCTTCTGTACTTGATGGCCTCAAGACCGGACATCCACTTCGCGGTCTGCCTCTATGCGAGGTTTCAGGCGTCACCTAGGACTTCACATCGCCAAGCCGTTAAGCGCATCTTCAGGTATTTACACTCTACCCTTCAGTATGGTATTTGGTTTTCCTGCTCGTCTTCTTTGTCTATTCGGGGGTTTTCTGATTCTGATTTTGTGAGCTGTTGGCTAGATAGGAAGAGTACATCTGGCACATGTCATTTCTTAGGCACTTCTCTTGTCTCTTGGTCATCTAGGAAGCAGTTTTCTGTTGCACAATCCACTGCTGAAACTGAATATGTAGCCGCTGCTAGTTGCTGTAGTCAAATTTTGTGGATAGTGTCCACTCTTAAGGACTTTGGGTTAAACTTTGATAGTGTTCATCTTTTCTGTGATAACACTTCTGCTATTAACATTGCTAAGAATCCAGTGCAACATTCTAGGACCAAGCACATAGACATTCGCTATCACTTCCTTAGAGACCATGTTGAGAAGGGTGATATTGTGCTACATTTTGTGGAGTCCGAGGCTCAGTTGGCTGATATCCTCACCAAGCCTTTAGACCCAACAAGGTTTGCCACCTTGAGGAGCGAGTTAGGGGTAATTTATCCCTATGGGTTGGTTTGATGGGGAGTTGGATCTTTTCTAATCTCACCTTGTTCATTTGATCTTTTCTTGATTTTCTTTTGAACTTGTTGATCTTTTTGATCTTTTTAGGCTTTTTGAGCTTTTCTTGCATCTCATTGTATCATATTGCATTCATATGAAAAATACAAAAAGATGCATTGTAATATAAGCTTTTCTGCTTATCTTTTAATTGATGAAGCTTTGCTTATTACCCTTTGGATCTTTAGTATTTCAATCCTTGCTCAATGCCATATCTAGTTCTTTGACTTGCTAGAATTATCGTGTTTTCACATGTGTAGCTAGGTCTTTGCTGTATGAGCTAGAACTTTAAGACAACTCGAACTAAAAACTACAATATGTGGATGTTTTAGTTAGTTGCGCAATAGTGCTCCTTTTGTGACATTGGCCCTGTCAAAATTGCTTTGTTAGCTCTTAAATCTAAAATTGATCATTACTTGAGCTTCTTGTGTTTCCAAGAATCTAAAAATGCTCTTGTGAAAATGAAAAATGAAAAATCAATTTCAAGATTGTCTTATGCTTAAATTGTGCCAAACTACTCTTACGAGACTACATGTCATAGACATGAACTTGGAGATAGTTTGATGATCTAGATGATCTCATGGGGACTGCTTGTCAAAACTGACATGAACCTCAAGATTTGTTGCCCTAGTAGAAACTTAGGAAGAGTTTGTGGATGGCTCCTAGTCCAGGATCTTTTTCACTAAGATATACCTTTAATCAACTTCTGGTCGAAGCTTAGGAAGAGTTTGTGGATGGCTCCTAGTCCAGGATCTTTTCACTAAGTTAGACCATTAGTCAACTTCAATATTCATTGCAAATGAAAAACTGTTGAAAAATGGGTGTTTGAAAAAATTGAGCAAAATGATTCATTTCAGGACCTGTTTGTCTCTTAATGTGGTCATTGTTAGCTTTTTGATCTAACTTTGACATTTTGACATGACCACTATCAGTTTAGGATCCCTGTTGATGAACTTGCTAGATTTGAAGTGTTGCTTAAAATGCTAAAATTCATTGCTTTGATATATATGTTTTATCATGATCTTGCTAGCGCTGTTAGGCTTGATATGTTGTTTGTGCAATATTAGAAATACTAGCTGGTTCTTTTGGGTAATCTCCAAAGCTTCTTGTAATCAAAAATTGAAAAATATTAAAAAAAATGAAGCCACTCCATTGCATTTTATGCATGCTTCTTCTTATGCGTTTTCCTCATTCTGCATTTGTTATCTCTGGACGAGAGGAAGGCGTGATTCCTTGATGACTCTATTGTCAAAGGGGGAGAAGATGGTTGAAAAAGCGGAGTTACTTGGAGAAGAATTGAAAATTTGAGTTTTTCTGAAACTTTGAGGATCTTAGTAAGGGGGAGTTTCTTATTTGCATTCTTATGATCTTATTGACACTGCTGAACTTGAATTACAATTCTTAATCCTCACAATGATCAGAGATCATATCGAACAATTGTTCTTTCATATGGACCTTAAGTGAGATTTTGCCCTTTTCTGGAAACTGAAGTTTCCTCGCTTTCTTTTGCCGTATCTCACTTGCCTATGCTTTTCTGAAGCCAACTTGGTCATTTTCTTTGCTTTCTCTTGCATTTGGACCAAGTTGTGTCTTTGTGCGAAAATAACGTGTTTTTACTTTTCAAACCTCTAAATTTGCATTTGTGGAAAATTGTCAATGTGTTCATCAATGGGGAGATTGTGGATATCATGGGGATATGCCTGAGATCTTAGGATGATGTTACAATTGGCAATGTTGCTTACGGTTTGTCGAAACATGCATTTTCGGCAAAGTTGAGAATGTTGTGTCAGTCTTGACCTGACGGCGTTGGTATGCCATGCGACCGGCCAATGGTCCGACCGCCATTTTGGCGGTCGACCGCCCTACCTCGAGTGGATTTTTGGCTAAGTCCCAAAGGGCGGTCAGACCGGCCAAAGTGGTGGTTTGACCGGTTTTCACTTGTTTCATCGGCCAACTGGTGGCGATGATTGTTGGGTTAGGTTAAGTTCATGGGTTTCATGGCATATGTGTTGCATGATGCATGTTTTGACTAACGTGGGTCAAGTTGTGAAGAACTTGTTCCCGGATTCGATTTCTTTGTCTATTGATGTGCAGATTGCTTGGAGGTCAATGACTATCAACGGCGAGGATGATCGGGACTATGAGAGTTGAGGTCCAGAATGATCGGGGATGCCGGGTGAGGTCAATGGAGTCAAGCATGGCGCAAGAGGGACAAAAGTGACCGAACGGGTAGTTCGGTGTAACGGGTTGGATCAAGCAACGCAGGGGTCGGTGCAAGTGCCATGGTGGTTTCGGTGGGAGCCGGATGGGAGAGACTTGCCGACATGATGAGAGCCGCTGGATCAACCTACACGTGGCGAAGCATGGGTGGTGCTTCACGCAGTTGGGACTCGGTCTTTGCAAAAAGATCGATAAGGGGTATTTTGAAAATTTCACCAAATACCGCCTTGGAGACCTTTTGCCAACTCACGGCGCAAGATGGAGCAAGGTGAAGAGGATTAGGTCAAGTGATGAAGACGGCGCTTTAAAAGGCGTGCGTATGTGCCCACTAGGGTTCAATCTTCTAGAAGGTCTAAGCGTCCACTATAAATAGAGGAGGGAGGTGGCTGCACCCCCTCAACCCTCTCATTGTGTTTGAAACCCTAGTTTGCTTAGGGAGAGGATTAGTGGAGGTTAGGGTTCTAGAGAGTTGTATTTGATTTCGTGATCATGTATTGAGTCTTTGTCCTCCATTGATGGAGTGGCTGTAAACCAAGACCATATCAAATCAATCCAAAGAAAGTTCCCTCAAAGATGAGTCTATTTGCTTTCTTTCTCTCTATTTGGTGATTTGTGGTCTTTCTTTGATCTGCAAGTTTTTGCTTGGTTTCTTGCCTTGATCTAACTTGCTATAACATGTGGGAACCCATCTAGGATCTTCTTGATCATCAATCATCCACGAGCAAGTCTTTAGATCATATTTTCGTTTTGACTCGGTTTTTGAACCATCTTCGTTCAATCTGAAAAAGATACGAACTTTGGCTTGGAGCTTCACGATCTCCGATTGGAATAGGTTCCTAATATCTTCGAGAAGGTGTGTGTCAAGTTTCGTGGAGTTTGTCCTCACAGATCAAAAGTTAGATCGTTTTGAGGTTTGAGTTTTCGGGCTGTTCTTCTGTTCTGGACAAAATCGGTCAGACCGAAGTTGTAACGCCGGTCAGACCGCCCTTCGGTTTGACCGCCCAAAAGCCGCATGTCTGACCGCCCTTTAGGGTTTGAACCTCGTTTGATCTTTTGCTTTGGGGATTTTGGTTTAGATTCAATACAACTCTTCCGCTGTACTTGTAGATTGATCTTCATAGCTTCTATAGCTACTGGAGTGAGATTGGAGTTGAATCTGACCTTTGTGAAAAAGTGAGCGTGCTCCTATTCACCCCCCTCTCTAGTCGCCTTTTCGGTCCAACACCCACGCTCTATGAGCGTGTGGACCATAAGCCCGTCATATTCATTACGGGGACCTCAATCAATGCTTGGTCACCACATGACCAAGTCTTCAATATGTCAGCATGATGCATATGAACAAAACCTTAAACCATCATAAGCATACATTCGCAGCAACATCACATATGAATAAACTTATTCATACTACTAACATTCATGATCATTGGCGTTCATAATATTCTAGCATCCATGAATAGCACATATTTTATAATACTAGCAAACATAATCATTAACATTCATAATACTCTAGCATATATGAATAGCACATATACTCACAATACTAGCAAACAAGATCATTCAATCATATTAAATCTATCAATCAAGGTACCTGCCTCAACCGTGCGAGAACGGAGGATGTGAAGAGGGCGCTGCCCCCGGGACCAATCCCCCACTTGAATTATTTAACGTACGCTAAGACAACAATACTAGCTAAAACAAAGCTAGAAGCAATTACGAAAACGCTACGTTCTCTAGCGCAAACACAACTCCCAAAATCTTAAATTGCTGTTTGTTCCCTTAGCAGACAGTCATATTGTGAAATTCATATCTTTTAGTACATGGGTCCAAATGGTGTGTTCTTGGACTTTCTAGAAAGCTTATCAAATTCTCCAACTAAACCTAGTTGGTGAGCCTTCCATATTATGCCATCTACTACTCTTACCAAGTTGATTAACAGAACAGCTATTTCACATCGGGTTTCTGGACAGCATATTGAAACGATCATATCTTTCAGTATATTTATCCAAATTTCATGATCTTTAGCTTTCTGGAAACTAAGACAATTATCTACATCTTTCGTTATAGTGAGATCTTCTAATTAATCCTTTAACTAATTTCTTATGATTGATGAACAACATCTATCAGAAATACAACAGAACTATCGAACAGCAGCACGATAAAATTCATAACTCATAAACCGCTTGTCCAAACGATGTGATCTAATACTCTATGAAAAGGTATCGACGTCGCCTACAATTCTCTAGGAGACTTCTAGGACAGATTCTGCTCTTAACTATATCAAAAACATCGGCCAATCCCATCTGTCCTAAACAGATCTAATACCGACATTGATTAAAATCACGAATTCGCTACTAAACGAGTGGGGATCGGGATTAACCTTGATGAACCACTGAAGAACACCAACACCAGCATGCGATCCCTCCCCTTCCCTTCTTGTTCCTTGCCCGTGCTAGCCTTCCTCTCCTTGCTGCCTTTTCCTTGGTCTGTACAGAAAAATCAGCAGCAACTATTTTTCCCGTAATCTATTTCTCTCTCTAGCTCACAATCTCTCTCTCTTGTCTAGTGTGCATGCAATCGGCAGACATGCTTTTCATGCAAAGATGCAACGAGAGTCTGCAAAGACTTAGCCTTTGCATGCCGCACAAGAATCAAGTGGTTGAGCAGCGCAAGACAAAACGAATCAGGATGGCGCAACAAGCACAGGAGCAAAGAGCTAGCAAAGATGCAAGACGCAAAAGAAAGAAGAAAGGTCAAGAGGGCATGCAAGGTCAAGGGCGGTTGGGAGAACAGTAGGAGCAGCTGGGAGGGCAAGCGCTGCCAAGGTAGGTTTTTAGGCTACTGACCTCTTTTGGGCTATGGGCCGAAGGCCCACGCCTGCTTCTCCCTCTTCCTACTATTTTTTTAAAACAAATTTAATTCTAAATTACAATCAGCTAATTTCTAACTATTAGTAATTAAACGGGATATTACAATTTCTATGATCCAGGAGTAGATTCAATGCTTCATGTCCTTTTTGCATTCATTAATCCATGTTTAATGAGATGATGTCTTTCATTATTCATAATTCATTCCATTCATTCATTGTTCATGTTTCGTCCACGGGAGTGGAATGTAAAGACCCATCAATTCCAGTATGGGCACGTAAGACCCACCATTCCAATGTGGGCAGATTTGGATCCCCGTATAAAACGTTCTTCATACGGGCCTTGGATCCCCGCATTTTGTTAAATGCGGGCCTAAGTGAACACCGACAGATGTGTTACTGGTTATACCGGTATAAGCAGAAGTGGAGTTCATGTATTTCATTCATTCATATGATTTATGATATTCTAAATTCATATTCTAAAATGTGACTGCCATGTCCTTGTTCATTCCTTCTACATTCGAAATCTATTATGTGATGATATGTTCTTGTTCGTTCCTTCTACATTCGAATTCTATTATGTGATGATATGTCCTTACTCGTTCATTCTAATATGTTCCTATTCTATATGGTTCATTTTGTGCTGTTGTACTTGCTAAGTCGTGGACTCATTCTTGCCATGTTTAGTTGTTTTAGGTAAACATTGAAGACGGCATGCTTGGGAGGGAATAGTCACGAACCATTCATTCACTTCACATTATCTACTTGTTAATTAGATGAACTTGTTATTACCTCTTCATTTGATAATCTTTGAATTGTAATACATGGAGGTTGATGGTTGATGTTAACCTTCCTTAAGATATGATTGAATTAGTAACTGCTTATGATCTTCGTATAATCTTTTGATAGTTTATCCTAATTGATTCAATATGATTAGATGATAGAGCTTGATATGTTGTTGAATTCTAATTCAATTCTTATATTCATTCTATTAGAGGTTGATCTTTTTATGTTATTAGTCGAAAGATTGTTGAAATTATTCCGTACTGTGTTGGATGTTAGTCTTTTAGGTAATATCTTGGCTTTTGCATAGCTAGGGTGTTACAGTTGGTATCAGAACGGGCTTTAGGTCCGTGGTAATTGAATATTAAATTGACACACTGTGCACACTTGGTGGGTTGGGTAATCCATTGCATCCGCATTTCTAGTGGTATGTTTCATATTGTTGTACTACATTAAGTTGCTTCTGTACTACCGTTCTTGTTGTTAATCTATGATATGTTATGATATTCTCTATCTACGAATTTATTCTATGATTAACATGAGATGATTATGTATATTCATAATTGATTATATTGATTATGCGTGTTGATAACGGATGTTAAGAAGTTGAGGTCGTGGTTGTTGCTCTGGGAATTCACCAGGTTACACCACCGTTCGTGGTATGTGGGTAGGGGAGTAGTTACCCTGAGTACCATAGTTTCAGGTGTGGAGCGTGAGTTGCTTTAGAAAGTTGTTCTCTTCCTTGATTTTGAATTTGGCAAATTCTTGTTCTGTGGTGGTTGATAACTTTCTCTTGGGTTCGTGGTTCATGGTAGTTGATGGGTTTCAATAGGTCTCTAATGGTTCTCTGAAACAATTATTGTTTTTCGACTGTTGAGTTGTTTTTACTACTTGTGATCGTTGTTAATTGGCGAGATTGATATTTCCATGGTTGTTCCTTCTTTCTTATTGGAAAAGAATGACTCATTTATTCGTTTGATATTTTGGGTAATGAGAGTTTTCTATTGTAAGTTCGTTAACATGAGAAAGCTTTGGCTCCATGTATTTTTTTTTGGATCATTCCGAGTATTGAAATTTAATGCATCTCTTTTCTGAAGAAAAGTGTTAAAATCCTTTTGTGATGTCTTGTTGTGGTTAAGTCAGAGATTGTAATCGAACAAAATGGTTAGGTATGGGTTTCCGTTGGTCCCTATTTGTTTTTCAGAACAATTAATGTCTTCCCGACTGCTGAGCTCTCTTTGCTACTTGTAAATGTTGTTATTTACAAGATTGTTCTCTTTCATGAGAATCCTATCCTTCTTGTGGTTAAAGGTGACCTGGTTATCCGTTTGGTATTTTGGATAATAAGAACTATCTTCTACAAAGTTCATTGAAGAAAGTTTTGACTCTGCTCATTTCTTTTGGAGTAGTTGGAGTATTGGAGTTTAGAACCTTTTTCTTGAAAAGGAAATGTCTAAACCCTTTTGCAAGGTTTTGTGGTGTCATGTGAGACTAATGTTAATTCTCGTAGTAATTGATCACCGATGGTGATATGGCTTAATGAGAATATTTCAAGTTTTGCTTTCATAATCTTTTGGGAGCTCATGAATTATGTGGTATCTGAAAGTATTTTAAATAAAATGATGTATTGGAATGTCTTATTGCTTTTCAAGAAATTCGTGTGATTTAATCTTAAAGGTTCTTTGGTCTGAGTTCGCAACGTGAGGTTGCAATCAAAGAAAATTATGTTGATTTCTTTAAGAGGAAATTAATCTGTTTGCTTTTCGTGAAATCCAGTAAATGAAAATGTTTCGTGTTTTGTGGCTGAGATCATTTGGATCTCATGTTTCTTGGGTAGTTGACCTGTTCCGAGCAAATATGACGTGTTGAAGAGTTTTATTGGTTCTTAATTGGTTCTTGTGGTTTGGACTAAAGAACTTATCTTGTTCGTTGTAGCAAGATGTTGCTATAGTCAAATGATTAATTTCAGTGTTAAAGGAAAGAGTGCAGTAGGAGTATTTGAGAATTTGAGTCAAGTTTTGTAACTTGTGATTATTTGAATCGTGCCTAAACTTTCTGCTCTTTCCGCTCAAGAGTTGTCGAGTTTCAATCGCAATGTCATTTTCTTATTGGTTGTTTTTGCTATTCCCTTTTTGCGGGATGTGTGCCCTCAACTGTGAACTCAATTTTCGTTTTCCAAGACTTTCGTTATCAGATTATTTCTTTTGGTTTCGTGCTCGCTATGAGGAGCAACGTTTTCCTGTGTGACGAAGCTTGTCCTTATTCGCCTCTTTCTTTTGAGAAAGGATCAACAGTTTTGTGTTGCAAAGTTTTACAAAGTGTAATTTAGCAACTGTTTGGTGGTGGTTAAGTAATGGTAGTGGTGAGATTTTGCTACCAAGCTATTGGAGTAGTAGAAGATGAATTGTTTTTGACCTGTACCTCTTGGAGGAAATTTGATTCAAATGGAATGTATGGTTTCGAAGTAAAACTGAATGGTGTTATGACTAAGTAGAACCTATGGCATAGTGTAATTCCAGAACCTTAGTTCATGTTGAAATATTGGGGATTATCGAAAGTATGGAAACCTTGATCAATTTTTATAGAGTAACGCAATTGGATAGTATTGCGAGATTGTGTGGGTGATTTCTGATGATGTCAATGAGTGAGTATGTTAGAGATTTAATCTGATGATTTCTCTATCTGTTGTAACAGAAGTTCGTTGTAGAGGTATTGGAAATTAAATTTGGGCTTTGCATTTTTATGCTAGATCTTTGGTCGCCCAATGATTGTGTGTAGAGAAAATAGAATATGGCGTTTCCTGAGCCGTGGAGTAATCATTGATAGAACCCTTTCTGATGTAGCACATGAGCGAGTATACTGAGGATTCTGAGTTGTTATTCTTGAAAGTTGGAGGTGACGGGATTGCGTGGGATCTATTTTTGAGGTGCTTTAGGTGCCTTCTATCAAATTAATTTCGTTAGTAGAAGGAGTTGCCAAGAGTGTTCGGTAGGATCAATAGAGTCTCTCCACAAAGGTCTGGATGTTGTATTTTGGTTTGAGTATAATTTGAGGATGTTAAATTAAGAGGTTTGAGCTCGTGTGGTATGCGATGAATCCGATTCCAAGGTTTGAGAGAAATTTTATTCCTAAAAGAGAAACTGAGAAAAAGGATGTTTTCTTGGGTAGTGAAGTGTTTTCTTTATTCACGCTTGAGTTTTGTGTTGTTGACTGATGTCTTTCGCAATTTGGGTTGGCGCTGTGTTGACATATGTGATTCTTTCCAGTTCAGACGGAATAAAAGAAATATATGATTTGGGCATTCGAATGATTTTCTCCTTTGGCTTTCGTGGTGTTCATTCACAAATTGCCTAATTAGAAGTGGAATTGCTTTCATGATGAGTTGTCAATTTTGGATTTGACCCTTTTGGTGGAGAGTTGGCATTACATGGTTGTGATGAGAACTCTTTAATTTCAGTTGGATTCTCTTTGCAAAATAGTTGTTTAAGAACGAGTTCTGTTGTGCATTCTTGTTTAAAGGAGGTGCTCCTTGCTAGATGAAGAGTTCGATTTTGAGCATTTTGTGTGCTTTCGCACCAAAAGGGAAGTTGGCCTAGGTACATTCGCTCGCTTCCCATGATTCGTAAAATAGGAAGTTGGCATATCGCTTTGACCGTCTCAGGTCCATACGCGAAGTACGCAACGTTTGGTGTGTTTTGGTGTTAAGTGAGTAACTGAGCAATTCAAAGCTTGGGATGTCGTTAAAGACGTTGACCATGGAGTAGGGTCTTATCTTCGATTCTCTTCTGATGATTGTACCTGAAATTGCCGGGTTGAGTATTAGGTCAGACATAGTTGTATGTCCTTTTGTTGTGGTCTCATCAATCCGAGAGCAAGGCCACTTAGGAGTTGGAGTCTCGCATGCGCGAACAGTATCCAGATTTGTTCGCAGTGGGCACGTGTTTATCCTTGTTCAAATTCCAGTTGCAGTTTTCTTTCGGTTAGTTCGTCAAGTAGATTCGGGGTCGAATCCTGTTAAGGGGGGTAGAATGTAATACCTCAAATTCCAATTAGAAAGAATATTATTCGGGAGAGGGAAATTTATTCAATATCGAATGCAACAAAGTTTAGAGATGGTAATAAGTTCAAAATTCAGATTTTTGAGTGAGTTTTGGGCCGCCAACTCATAGTCGCGGGGGAAAGAGCCAGCCTTAGAGGCTCATGGCCCATGGAAGGCTGGTAGTCCACTTGAAGGCAAGGAAGGGGGGATCAAGCCACAAACCCTAGTTGCTACAGTATTTCCGTAATGCTACAGTGCCGCTGCCCCTCGCTGTTTGATTCAGATTAGATGCGATTTCGATTAGGTTTATTGGATCGAATTCGTGATAATAGTAGATCAGTTCTGTCCAGAATGTTGTGCGGCCGTTTTTATGTTCTTAGGAGCCGAATTTGAGATTTCCGTCTTCTAGAGATATATGGGAATTATTCTTAGCTTTCTGTAGCCGCCAAGAACATTCAATTCCAATTTACGATTCAAAAGGTATGGTAGATTCTTTCCTGCTGTCCTGAATTCCTAACGTGAATTAACTATCAATTTGTTTATTAAGTTATGATTAAGTTAAGGGCAGTTTCAGGGTTTCCACCCAACTAGGTTGTTGTAGCATTTTTGTCAACCTTTCCAGATTGATAAAAAGCACACCCAATTTGGATTTGTAGAACAAAAGATATGACTATTTCTCTACTGCTATGTGGTTCTGTTAGACAGATTAGATGTTCAACTTTCATTAGATTGTTAGCCTAGGTTTTTGGCCGAATCTGAAGATTCCGCCAACTAGACTTTTGTGGGGGATATCGTTATCTTTCCACAGGATCTGAGAACACTCCGTTTCGAGTCTCATAGCAAGAGTTGTGTTGCATTTAGTACCGCTGTCCAGTTTACCATCCCACTAGACTGTCGGTTTAATTGGGTAGATCGACTATGTGAACCTTGGGTTTAGAATGCTGTGACTAAGCGTTTCGAGTAGCGTCCTTTTCATGTTGTTATTTATTTAAGTAATTAATTTGTGTAGGAGAAGGGAATTCGAGATTAGTGGCTTCGTCCTTGCCTCCTAACGTGTCTTAGTTCGAAAGGCAAGTACAATTGATTTGTCTTGTATGTTGTTTGTTCCACTTGATTGATGAATATGGAATGGGTAATTTCGGTATTCCTTGTTTCCCTTCATAGTTGATATACCATGATTCTTCAATAATAAGACTACGTTCATTATATTCATTCGTTCCTGTTCATCCACGGGAGTGGGTAGTGAAGTCCCATAATTCCAATATGAGTAAGTACCTTGTGATTCTTATTGTTGGTGAATGCTGAGTGCTTGTTGTTCATACTGTCATTTCTATGATCCACGAGTAGATTCAATGCTTCATGTCCTTTTTGCGTTTGTTAATCCATGTTTAATGAGATGATGTCTTTCATTATTCATAATTCATTCCATTCATTCATTGTTCATGTTTCGTCCACGGGAGTGGAATGTAAAGACCCATCAATTCCAGTATGGGCACGTAAGACCCACCATTCCAATGTGGGCAGATTTGGATCCCCGTGTGAAACGTTCTTCATACGGGCCTTGGATCCCCGTATTTTGTTAAATGCGGGCCTAAGTGAACACCGACGGGTGTGTCATTGGCTATACCGGTATAAGCAGAAGTGGAGTTCATGCATTTCATTCATTTATATGATTTTTGATATTCTAAATTCATATTCTAAAATGTGACTGCCATGTCCTTGTTCGTTACTTCTACATTCGAAATCTATTATGTGATGATATGTTCTTGTTCGTTCCTTCTACATTCGAATTCTATTATGTGATGATATGTCCTTACTCGTTCATTCTAATATGTTACTATTCTGTATGGTTCATTTTGTGCTATTGTACCTGCTGAGTCGTGGACTCATTCTTGCCATGTTTACTTGTTTTAGGTAAACATTGAAGACGGCATGCTTGGGAGGGAATAGTCACGAACCATTCATTCACTTCACATTATCTACTTGTTAATTAGATGAACTTGTTATTACCTTTTCATTCGATAATCTTTGGATTGTAACACATGGAGGTTGATGGTTGATGTTAACCTTCCTTAAGATATGATTGAATTAGTAACTGCCTATGATCTTCGTATAGTCTTTTGATAGTTTATCCTAATTGATTCAATATGATTGGATGATAGAGCTTAATATGTTGTTGAATTCTAATTCAATTCTTATATTCATTCTATTAGAGGTTGATCTTTTTATGTCATTAGTCGAAAGATTGTTGAAATTATTCCGTACTGTGTTGGATGTTAGTATTTTAGGTAATATCTTGGCTTCCACATAGTCAGGGTGTTACAAAATTATCTCATCTAAGCCTTTGTTTTTACTCCCGCAGACCGTTCTGTCATCTTTAGTACTACTGACTTGGGAATTTCGTAACTTTTATTTGGTACATCCAAACCCACTGTTCTAAAACTCTTTGGAAACTAAAGAAAACTAGCTTTCTCAATAAATTTATCACAATTATCCCCACTGTGCAACAAAGGTTGCAAACAGCCAAGTCTTTCTCTACTATCCACAACAGAAGGACAGACTACAACACTAACTTCAAAAAATCATATCATTCGTTCTAAATGTCCAAAAATTATGAACTTTATCTTCCTGGAATCATCATAAAGATATCTACATAACTCATGGAGAACAACTGACCAAATTCGTCCATCTACAAATCTTAATTCACAGAACTACGTTCGCTACCCGAATCCTGAGACTAAATAAGCACCCTGACTTGCAAAAATCATAACTTATTCATTACCCTTCCAAAAATTACGAATTAATACTTTCTGGAAATCCCACGCAAAACCCCACATAAGTCTAGGAGATACTAAACACTGGATCCACCTGGAACTAACTCAATTTTGTGCGTCAAAAGAACAGCAGAAACAATCGATCTACAACAGTAGTTACAAAATAACTATTGACGACGAATCACATAAGAAAGGTCTACTAAATCTAATGGGGAATATGAAATTACCCACAAAACCAACGCTGGACATCACTGAAGTCCTCACGAAGTACTCGCTTCTTCTTCCTCTTCCTCTCTTCCTTCCTCTCCTTCTCCTTCCCCAATGGCCGGCGGCGCTCGAAGGGTTCTTCTCCCTCCCTCCTTCTTCTTGGACAACAGCAAGGGCGGAGGGGGCACTGTAGAGGCGGCGGTACTATAGCATAGGCATTCTATAGTAACCCCTAGGGTTTTTGGCTGCCCCTAATGGGCCAAGGCTATGTTTTTTGGCCCAAGATTTAATCCCTCTTATAGAGAAATTCTAAAATTCTATTTTAAATCCCGATAAAAATGTTTGAAATTCAATTATAATTTTAAAGATTGAATGGGGTATTCTGATGGTTCGCCGGCCCGCTCGACCTACCGCCACGCCTTGCATCCACCGCTCCCCTTGGTCTCGGCTGCCACCAACTCCCTCCGGTTATGGGCGTTCGACATCTTCTTTGCCGACGCAGACTTTGGTGATTCGTGGACCGAGGAGGTCGTTGACCCTCTTGGAGAACATGTCCTTGTTGGGGAGGCTCCACACGTCGTACACCCAGATGTCGAGGTTGCCGTGGAGCAGCACCACCTTTAGCGACGGCCTAATGCCGCCATCTCATGCGACCCTCACCATGGCGCCAGATGGCACCATCTCGCATCCCGCCGCTCGAGAAGGAGGTAGAAGGCGGCGAACGGAGGGGTGCCATGGCACGCCGGCGATAGTCGGCCTTGATCGGAGATCTTGCGCATGGTGGCGAGCACATCGGCGATGGGGTAGGGCGGCACAGAGGGTGCAGGGGATTCGCACCGAGGCCGAGGGTCGGTGGTGGAAGCCGGAGCTAGGGGAGAGGTTCAGCTCGGGTAGGAGGGTACGCGGGTAGGGGCGGTGGGTACACGTCTTTGCGTGTCTTGGCTGCAGTGGGTAGGGCCGAGCGTGCTCGAGTGGTGCGCGAATTCTCTGATGAGGGGCGGCGGGAGTACCCAGAAGGAGGCGACGGTGCAATGTAGGGGACGCCGGCGTAGGTGAGGTGTGATGGCGGCGTAATTGGTACTAGTATGGGTAAGGGTACGTGCACGTGCTTTGATCACGGAGGATCCGCCCTTGTCCGCCGTGGTTGCTGCCCTCCATTGCCGGCCGCCTCTGTCCAAAGCTCTCGTGGGGATGCGGAACATGTACGCGTGGACGCCACGTCATCCAAAACCGGGGTGGTTTAGGATGAGGGGGTGATTTGCTTTGGTTTCAATAATTGGGGGGGTGTAAAGTGAACGGTTTTATAGTTCAAGGTGTTTTTTGGACTCGGGCCATAGTTCAAGGGTATAAAGTGGACTTATTCCTTAATATAAAATAACATATAAGCGTATCGTAGTTGTAATCCATGGTTATTCTTTACCATCATAATACTTTTGATGGTCCTTTGTCCAAATCTTTCGAGCATGATACCCACCATCCAAACCAATTCCCAATATAACCATTTTTAAAGAAAACCAGAAAATCTAAACAAGTGTGGTATCACCAAGCGATGTCCATGACCGGAGACATGACTATTTGAATAGATTTAGATCTCACTATGTAGAATTTGGCCATGACACGTTTCCTTAGGCGTGCGACGAAGTAGATCACAACAAGACATTTACAATACCTACTTCCTTTGGCCCTAATGTGGTTTGATTGCTAGAACATAGTGACTAATAATGCTAGGGTTGTCTCATAATGTCACATGTGGTTTGCACGGATATACTTGGGTCAATGTCATAAAAGATCGGTCCTTAATGACTCGGGTGAGCCAACCACAAACCCCACTCTCGTGCAATCGCACTGGTCTCATCAACCACTCGCCCAAGTCTAAAACAAGCTATTTAGTTTTTATTTGATAACCAAACTAGCAGAGGTACCTCCTCTATACATATATACATGTGTTTCCCACAGTTGAAGGATTTTCTCATTTTGTTCCATCATAGTCTGCTAATGTCGATATAAGCATGGCTAAGTATCTCTACATATGTCAACTATACTCCACTTAATTTATCCTAAACATGTGATAGATATTCCTAAGGTGACAATGACAGTGGTATTCAAGTTCAAGGAGTATTTCATTGCAATGTGGGACATAGCTAACTCTAATCACAAGTAATACACTTTATTCGAAGTAAGTAGTGCATAAATAGTTGTAATGAGAATAATATAATTTTTCAAATCATAGGATCATCACGATCAGGGAAGCTTCTTGCCTTGCTATTGAACACTTGTTTCTTGCTCTGGGTCAATGTTGAACATTTCCAGTACGTCGGTATCTAATCGATAAAAGCCAAGAAACACTAGTAAACTCCAAATAAAATCCAATAGAGATCAAACTAAAATATTTTTGCATAAAAAGAACGTGCATGCTTTTAGAAAATTTTAGAAATAAGAATCACCCAATTCGGAGTTCGTACGCAAAAGCTACTAGCGAAACGAATTAGCCTGGCTACAAAAATCTAGAAAAAGAAAAGACATCATTCTATGCTAACCGGTTTTCGAACTCCTGAAATTAATTTCTACCCTTCTCCCTAACTCATAGTCCTTATAATGCATAGTAATCTACGAGAAATCCTCCAATTTAATCCAATTCATTATTCATGTGTTTCTTCACTATCTCCAATTAAGGTTACTCACCATGCACAATCTCATGCATCTAATCCCATCATAATCCACTCGACTGTTTCACAGGTGTTTAATCAAATCACATGCATAATAATCTTGACGAGGATCTAATACTCCTCATTTAATTATTTATCTGTAATTCTTATTATGGATAATAATACCATCATATGGTTCGTGAGTATACCCCTTAATGTTCATAAGGGAGAAGCTAGAGTCGTAAGTCCTTCTACGACTACTTCATGGTCGTAAGTTCTTCTACGACCACCCCTATAGTCGTAAGTCCTACAACGACTACCTTATGGTCGTAAGTTCTTCTACAATCACCCCTATAGTCGTAAGTCCTTCTACGACTACCTCATGGTCGTAAGTTCTTTTATGACCACCCTCGTAGTCATAAGTCCTTCTACGACTACCTCATGGTCGTAAGTTTTTCTACGACCACTCCCATAGTCGTAAGTCCTTCCACGACTACCTCATGGTCGTAAGTTCTTCTACGACCACTCCCATAGTCGTAAGTCCTTCTACGACTACCTCATGGTCATAAGTTCTTCTACGACCACTCCTATAGTCGTAAGTCTTTCTACGACTACCTCATGATTGTAAGTTCTTCTATGACCACCCCTATAGTCGTAAGTCCTTCTACGACTATCTCATAGTCGTAAGCTTTTCTACGACCACCATGTGGTCGTAAGTCCTTCTACGACCAGGCTAGCTACGACTACCCTATAATCGATGGAGCTTGCAAATAAGTAGGCCCAATTGATTAGGGAATCTAAGCAGTTAGTATACATTGTTATTCTTTGGAATAATTGCACGCAATACTCCTCTGTCTCTGACGACAACTACCAGGCGATGCCAGGGGGGGTTACTACTCCAACAGTAACTGGCATCAACGTACTCATTATATGGAATAATGAGGCACCTCTTAGCTTGGAGAAACGGTCACCTCTTCGTACACTATATAAAAGCTACAGTCAGTTGATAGGAAAGAGGGAGAGGAGACGCAATCAAGAGCACAAGACATTAGACTTTAATCTTTCTCTTGATCTGTAACCAGCATACTCAATATAGCCACACAGGAGTAGGGTTGTTATTCTCTCCGGAGAAGGTCTGAACCTGTATAAAATCAATGTATCATTCTCTCTGCGTGATCAATCTTGGAGACCACCTGAATCAAATAATCATACGTAAGATCGGTTCTAAAACACCGACAGTTGGCGCCGACCGTGGGGACGTCGTCCAGTGATTTCTCGTCAACAGGTTTTCTTCATTTTTCTCAACTCTAATGCTTCCATGGTAGGAGAGTTGAACGAGGAGAATTGGTTCGACTTAGCCGATTACGCAGATATCGACATGGATGTCGGCTTCGACTACGAACCGAATATCACTTTATCCGATGGTAATGTCACCTCTAGAGATCATTCGCCAGATCCAGGAGACCATAACACTAATGGAGTTGAGGAGGGAACCTTATCCCCTACAACAGTACATCCAACTGAGGGGCCAGTTTCCTCAGAGGGCAAGGGTTTGTCCGACCACGATCAAGACTGTACCAAGGCAGGCTCACACCATGACGATGTCACTCCCTCCAAATGTTCAAATCCACCTGAGGTGGTCCGGCCTAGCGAGGCAAGTTCTGGAAGCCATCATCCCGGAGCTTCATTAGCATTTGATGATCATCTCTCTCCAGTTAGCCCCACAGAGGATGGGGTCGAGCATGCTTTTCCTGCTAGTTCGACCATACCCTCGTAGGGCTCACCTGCGGATGGACATGGTTATAACCCAAAATTCCCCTTCTTGGAGGGGCTTGCTCCAAGTCAGACGATGTCTTTCAACTACTCCTCAAGCGAGGAGGTCTCAAGCGCATGTGGAGATCATCAACGGCTGGTCTTCGTCCTTCCCTCAGATAATAATCACTCTTCTAGAGACAGGACTGAGGATGCTCTTGTAACACCCTGGCCCAAAATCCGCTCAATGCCCAGCCCACTGTGGGGTGGACCCGCACACACATAGCACCCCACTTACACTTTCATCCTCGCTTCGTGTAAAAGGGTTAACTTGGAGGTGCCAAGTTTGGACCCAACAGACATTATATACTACTACAACTCAGTTTAGACAAGCAATATGGGACTAATCCCACCACATGACTCCTCATGGGCCACATGGGCCATACTACGAGTAGGCCGAGGTATTACATTCACCCCACTCAAGGGCTGACACCCTCGGCAGCATACCACATACGCGGCAAATGCCCAAAACCATCCCTCGGTACACGTCCATACGTCTAGTGCCGGCACATATGCCATGCCGTGTGTCCACTCTAGGACCACACGCGCCATGCGCCATATGCCCGCGCCCTTGCCCCGTACACGCCCGTGCAGCGAAGGTTGATGCTCTGATACCATCTGTAACACCCTGGTCCAAAATCCGCTCAATGCCCAGCCCACCGTGGGGTGGACCCGCTCACACATAGCACCCCACTTACACTTTCGTCCTCGTTTCGTGTAAAAGGGTTAACCCGGAGGTGCTAAGTTTGGACCCAACAAGCATTATATACTACTACAACTCACTTTGGACAAGCAATTTGGGACTAATCCCACCACATGACTCCTCATGAGCCACATGGGCCGTACTATGAGTAGGCCGGGGTATTACTGACTCTCATGATCATACTCTACTACCGTGGCGATGGTGAGGACACCTCGAAAGGATGAACAGGGTCAACACTATGATGAACGTGGGGGAAATCCTCAAAATGATCGCACTTCATTAAGGCAAACTCGAGGATCGGATATGGACGATCCTGAGATAACCCGACGGAGAAGAATTGTGGCTCAGAGAAATCTACCTAGGCATGTTCAGTATCAGTCGGAGGAAGCTCAGGAACTCCAACACATCAATAATATGCTCGAGAACCCAACTCGAGAACTCGCCCGAACACCCGGCTACAACCTTTTTGCCGAAGAGATCGCACGAAGGCTTTGAAGCACGATGGCTAGACTCGAGCATCCTCGTCGGCATTATTCCGGAAGTCGTAGCGGTACGACTCCATCAGCTACCAGTCGTTCGAACAACTCACCACATGGAGATCGACGTGACAACAGGTTACGTTGTTCCCCTAACCTTAACTCCAGTCGAAGAAGAGTTATTCAAACGCCTGATGATCAACAAGCTTGCAGGAGAGGTGATCGTTCACCACTCTGACCCAGAAGCCTGCAGCAGTAGATGAAATACAATGAGTATTACCCTCGTAGGGCCGAGACTTATCATAAGTCAAGTTCACCCACGGTCGGGTATCATCGTGTACGATCACTTGGCGACATCAACCCTTCTTTCCTACAAAGGAGGCGTTACGATGTGATTATCGGATGTATGGCATTCTCACTTGATCTCTAAGCAGTTCGCTGGCCACCGCGGTTTTGACCAGTGAACATAGAGAAGTTCGATGGGTCTCAAAATCCCATCGAATTCCTTCAAATCTACACGACCGCTGTTCGAGCAGCAGGAGGAGGAGAGCACGTCATGGTGAAGTACCTTCCGACTGTACTCGTAGGGTTCGCTCGATCGTGGTTGCTAAATCAACTACTCGAGTCGATCTATTTGTGGCAACACCTTTGTGACCTTCTGCTGGTCAACTTCTAGGGCACCTACAATCGCCTTGGAAAGGAGGACGACCTGCACAGGATAAGACAAAATGACCACGAGACCTTACGCCAATTCATTAGGTGTTTCAGTAAGGCTCGAAATTCAATTCCACAGGTTTATGGCTCATTTATTATCAGAGCCTTTAAACAGGGAGTCCGCAGCAGAAGGATTATAGAAGAAATCGCTTTAAATCCTCCGACTACTGTCGCTAAACTCTTCGAGATGGCCGATCGATATGCGACTGCTGCTGAAGCAGTCGAGTGGAACAAAACCGTCGATCGAGACAACAAGAATCCTTAAGAAGCAGGCGAAAGTAACAAGAAGAAGGACAAAAGGCCAAGAAATCTAAGAGCAAGGTGAAGGGCCAAAAACCTCAAGCTAATAGTTCTAAGGAGGTCTTGGCCATAAGCGATAAGGAGCCACAAAGTTCTAAGACATATCTCGATCGAGGCAAAGATAAGTGCCCCAAGCGGAAGAACGACAAGCCTAGGTGGTGTCATTTCCATAAAATGGAAGGACACAACCTTCGTAATTGCTGGGTTTTCCCATGAAAACTCGAGGACTATTACACTAGCAAAGGACCTCTCCCTACTCTCGAGGAGGTAGGCCGAGTGAGTGGTCAAAAGTAATCAGACGACGACGAGGAGATGCTGTTCCAAGATCCGGAGCATACCATCGAGCATATCTATGGGGGATCATCGGCATATGAGTCAAAACGACAGCTTAAGGCTGTCGAACGTGAGGCAAACTCCATTGATCCTCCTTTTGTCAATAAATTGCCGAAGTGGTCGGAAGTCACCATCTCTTTTGAGAAGCTGCCCAATCCCTTCTACTCGACCAGGTCGGTTTCCGATTGTGGTCGAGCCTACCAACAACAACTGTCAAGTACTCTTGGATTTCTTGGCCTTTTTGTCCTTCTTTCTGCTACTTTCGCTGGCCTCTTGAGGATACTTGTCATCTCGATCGATGATTTTGGTCCACTCATTGCTTCATCGCTAGCGATCAGCGTCGATCGACCATCTCGAAGAGTTCGGCGACGATGGCGGGAGGATTCAAAGCGATGTCTTTGTGATTCTTTTGCTCTGGACTCCTGGCAGAGGCTCGATAATGATGAGTCAGAAACCTCAGGAATTGAATTGCGAACCTAACTGAAACGCTTGATGAATTGGCGTAATGTCTTGTGGTCGTTCTGTCTTATCCTGTGCAGGTCGTCCTCCTTCCCGGGGTAATGGTAGGTATCCTGGAAATTGGCTAATAAAAGGTCATAGAGGTGTTGCCACGAGTAGATCGACTTGAGCGGCTGGTTTAGCAATCACGATCGAGCGGACCCTTCAAGCACAGTCAGAAGGTAATTCGCCATGACGCGCTCTCCTCCTCCTGCTGCTCGAACAGCGGTTGTGTAGATCTGAAGAAACTTGATGGGGTTTTGAGACCCATCAAACTTCTCTATGTTCCCTGGTCGAAACCACGACGACCAGTAAACTGCTCAAAGGTCAGGCGAGAATGCCCGACATCTGGTAATTACATCGTAACGCCTTCTTCGCAAGAAAGAGGGGATGATGTCGCCAGGAGATCGTTCATGACGATACCCGGCAATGAGTGAATATGACTTATGATAATTCTCGATCCTACGAGGGTAATACTCCTCGTATTTTGTCTGCTGTTGCAGACTTCTGGGTCGGAGTGGCGAATGACCACCTATCCTGGGAGCTTTTTGATCATTAGGCGTTCGTGGAACTCTTTTTCAGTTTGGGGAACGATGTAACTTGCGGAAATCTTCATGCGGTGGGTTATTCGAATGATTGGAAGCTGTTAGAGTCGTACTGCTATGACTTCCAGAATGATTTCGGTGAGGATGCTCGAGTTTTCTTATCGTACTTCATAGCCTTCGTGCGATCTCTTCGGCAAAAAGGTCCTAACCAGGCGCTCAGGCGAGTTCTCGAGATGGGTTCTTGAGCAGATCATTGATATGTCGGAGTTCTTGAACTTCTTCTGACTGGTATTGAACACACCTAGGCAAATTTCTCTAAGCTGCAATTCGTTTCTGTCGGGTCGTTTCAGAATCGTCCATACCTGATCCTTGAGCTTGCCTAAGTAAAGTGCGATGATCTCGATGATTTCCCACACTCTCATCAGAGTGTTGACTCTGCTCATCGCTGGAGGTGTCCTTGCCATTGCCATGAGCGGTCGTAGGGTATGATCGTCACGGAGTGTCTTCAGCCCTGCCTCTAGGAGAGTTATTGCTACCTGAGGAAAGGACGAATACCTCCCGTTGATGATCTTCACTTGCGCTTGAGGCCTCCTCGCTTGAGGAGTACTCAAATGACACCATATAGAAACTTGGAGTAAACCCCTCCAGGAAGGGGAATTCTGGGTTATAGCCGTCTCCGTTCGTAGGTGTGCCCTACGTTGGGATGGTCGAACTTGCAAGAGAAGCGTGTTTGATCGCATCCTTGACTGGGCTAACTGGAGAGAGGAACCACCAGGTGCTGATGAAGATCCAGAATTACAACTTCCAAGAGTTGTTGTGCCAGGTCGAACTGCCTCAGATGGACTTGAACATTTGGAGGGAGAACTCTTGCCATGCTCTGAGCCTACCTTAGGACAGCCCTTGTTGTGGTTGGATGGACCCTTGCCCTTTGAGGAAGCTGGTTCCTCATTTGGACGTATCGTTGTGGGGGATAAGGATCCTTCCTCAACTCCATCGGTGGGATGGTTTCTTGGAGAATGATCTCCGGAGGCGACATCACCACAGGATGATGCAGTACTCGGCTCGTAGTCGAAATCGGCATCCATGTCGATATATGCGTAATCGGTCAAGTCGAACCAGTTCTCCTCATTCCATTCTCCTGCCATGAGAGCATGAGAGTTTGGAAAAATGAAGAAAAGCTGATGACTCGAAGATCCCCACGGTCGGCGCCAACTGACGGTGTTTTAGAACCGAACTTACATAAAGATTGTTTTATTCGGGGGTTCCCCTAGGCTCAAAATCACGTAGAGAGGGAGACACGGGGATTTTTATACAGGTTTGGGCCTTCTCCTAGGAGAGTAACAACCCTACTCCTATGTGTCTGTATTGAGTATGCTGGATTGCAATATCAAGAGAAAGACTAGAATGATGCACCTTGTGCTCCTGATTTTCCCTCCTCTCATCCTTCTGATGATTCTGCCTTTTATAATACTCGGAGTGTGCTGCTGTTCTTCCAGTCCAAAGGGCGCCTTAATGTTGCAGATTATGGAGCCGTTTACTGGAGATTATTATGGGAGTAGTAACGTTCCCACGTTACGAGGCAGTTATCACCATGATAGGGAGTTAAATCGTGCCATTATTCCAGAGAGTAACAGCGTAGTTTACTGCCCATGTCCTTAAATACGATGCGAAAGATTCCCTGGTTGATTAGGCCCACATGTCTGTAAGCCTCATCGATTAGAGACTGGTCGTAGACGAGCTTACGACCAGGTGGTGGTCATAGAATAGCTTACTAGTCATAGAAGGACTTACGACTATGGGGTGGTTGTAGAAGGACTTATGACCTCCAGCTTCTCCCTTATGAATATTAAGGGGTATACTTAAGAACCATATGACGTCATTATTATCTATAATATGAATTATAGATAAATAATTAAATGATGATTATTATATCCTCGTCAAGCAGTATTAGTGGAGATGTACTTGAGTTCCTTTACCCAAGGTCTTAGATACATTACTTTGTCCATGCATTGATAGCCTACAACATATACAATGTATGAAAATCTCAGAACGCTAATTACATTGATAACATACGTACTAACAATTACATGGGACTCCTAAAGTCAAAAATATTTTTCTACAAAAATCTCAGAACGTTAATTACATGGGACTAACAACGTTAAACTAAGTAAATGCCTGCAAAATTACAACTACTTAAGTACGCATCCACCATAAAATTACGACTAATTATTTTGTAACTAATTAACGAGGCCTCAAGAATTAAGGAATAATTGAGGATTTGCCACTACTAAGGAGTGATATCTAGGATTTGCCACTCCATGTGAGGATGACATGTGGGTCCTAGGCCCACATGTCATCCTCACATGAGTGGCAAATTCCAAATTTCACATGAAAGTACAATGGCAAATCCTCAATTCTCCCACCAATTAAACGATGGAGATACAAATTACCAGCGAATGACGTCGTTCTATAACATAGAAATATCCCCAAAAATATAATCGACAGAGCAAGAGAGTGAGCGAAAGTGCGAGTGAGCGAGCGACTGCGAAATGAAATCGCGCTCGTTCGCTCGCTAATTTATAGCTGGGAGGGAATCCTTCCTCATGTGCGATCAGCTTTAATTTGCATGCGGTAAACAAGGATTTGACGGGGGAGACAGCGAATAGATGGAGGTGACAGGATGACAAGATTGCTAGCTTTTGGTGGAAAAGAAAGGCAGATGGAGGCAGGGGCCTCATTCGGTTGTTTGTCTGCACAACACCTGGCACGGTTTTCTGTTGGTTTTTGTTCTCATGGCAAAGCGAGGTTGAGGAAGAGGCGAGATGTCTTTGCTTGTGTGGTGTGATCTAGGGCCGAGCGGGATGACACGGGGCACACGGGGCTACCGCACGGCGGCTGTGCGGTAGGGGGCTAATTTTGCAAAAAAATTCATGAACAACTATTACTGCAAATACAAGGTGAAAAGGTGCCAATACGGCAAAAAATATTCCCGAACAACCAGGCCAGCATGGAAAGGCAAGAGCTGTAGACAGCCATAGAGGTGGCCAAATAGGCCGCCCGACACGACATAGGCATGGGCCGATTAGGCCCAGTATAGTTGACCCAGCTAACTAAACGGGTCGTGCTGTACCGGTGCGTGGGTTGGGTGTAGATCGAGGTACGACACACCAACCTTTTGGGCCGCTGCAGTCGCCGCCACTATAATAACCCATTTATTTACAGATAATATAAGAAGATTGAGAGATTCCTTATTTACCTCGCGCAGAAACAATACAGAATCTGTAATCATCTTGCAACATGATTTTCGCGACTGCAACGGCTTCGAATGGAAAACCTCATAATTACAAAGCTGTAGATCACTTTCCATAGTCCAATTTAGATTTTCATTGACCCAATTTGGAGTTCCAAGGTTTGAGATATGGGGCCCGCAAGGCAGGCTGCATAGAGAACCAAGGTCTGCAACTAAGTCAGCTTCCAAGGCAAATTTCGTTATGAAGATGGCGTTTTCAGAAAAACTCCATAAGTAGAAACTTGAAGTACTATCAGGTAGATAAATTTGAAGATAATAATCACTCCATTCCGAGTTCAGGAGAGAAAGTTACGATCTCCGAGGTGTTCGCTGCACAGAAAGAAAGTACGAGAACCTAGGCCTCGAGCCTTTAGCCCAGGAGGGGGCCGACCAAGTGGAAAAGGGGAGGGGCGGCTGAACCCTAGACCCCCTCCCTCCTTGCGCCTCCTTCCCCCTAGAGCCGCCACTCTCCTCCCCCCGCCTTTTGCATCCAAGTCCGCACACCTCCCATTCTTGTTTCCTTCTTTCCCTCCCATTGGTGGTGCTTCCACCATTACTACCGGCCAAAGGAAGGTAGAGGAGAGGGAGAAGAAAGGGGAGAGAAGATCCTTGTGGGGTTTTTAGCGGGTCCTTCGCATCTTCAAGGGTGAACCATCAACTCCTTGTTGTTTTGTTTAATTCTCCTCCATGCGATTGTTGTCGATTAGCGTATTAGTGTTCTTGATGTAATTGATTCATGAATATGTAGTTATGTTATTCGACAGTTTTGGATTAGATCAATGTGAAATTAAGGTTTTGGGTCTCCTAAAGAATTGTGGGTTATTTCATTATATTTCTGTAGGATATGTGTTCATAGTATTTGGAGTTGTAGTTTTGAGTTATGACATTCGCAATGTTGCTGTCCAGAAACCCCGTCAAGTTATAGCAGTCGTATTTACTAGGAGATTAGAACTTGTTAATTGCCAAATCAGGATTGTCCACTAACATGATTTTTGTAGAAAATTCTCTTAACTTTCCAGAATGTTAAAGAACACAATTTTTCGATCATCCTAGTGAAAGTTATAGCTATTTTAAGGCTATAGTCCACACTGTTGGTCAGTTTTTGTCATTGGTTATTCATTTGCTTGTTAAATTTAGTTAAAAGCAGAATTAAGGGATCTTGCCAACTAAACTTTTGTAGACCAAGTCGTAACCTTTCTAGAGAGACTAAAAATGGATTTTTATGATAAGCAGATTGAGAGATATGTATTTTAGAAGATCGATGTCTAGTTTTGAGTTACTGTTAGGTTGTCATTTCGCTTGAGTAGATTAATTATTTGAAGTATGGGTTTTGGGAGTGCAGATGAGAGCGTTGCGATTAGTGTTGTTTCCTCTTATCAAGAACTTGTTTTGAGTAAACTACTTCTTGTAGGAGGAGTGACCTTGGGATTAATTGCACATTCTTTACCATCCAACATGTTGCAACGCGAAAGACATGTACAAATTGGATCGTCTTGTATTTTCTTGTGTATTCGATATATTGAGAATGAACTGTTTTTGATTCGATGTTTCTTGTGACATTCAATTGTATTTGCCGAGTCTTGGACTCACGCTTATTTTTATTGTTTAGATGACCGTTGAGGATGACATTCATTTGGGGAAATTAGCTCATAGTAGCATATCACAATGTTGCACACATCCATTACCAATTAATATTTCTATTACTTTGTTTCAATGAGACTCGATTATTGTAATAATTGGTCTATTTATAGTAATATTTAATCGGTGTCTAACTGTCTTTCGTTGTTGATTTAATTAAGTTAATTGTAGTTTTAGCTTTGGATTGGTAAGTCTTAGATACATCTTGGCTTCCGCATAGCCAAGATGTTACAGCCACGCCCCCTCGCCACTTGCCTCCTCTGCACCGTCCGCCTCCTCTGCACCGATCACCGCAGTGTCGGGGTGCTGACTCAAGCACGACATGTCCGATCGAGTCTTGTCGGTTCGGCCTATGCATAGTATTAAACCGTGCCATATCTTGACCGGACCAACAGTCCCGTGCTTCGGATCGCAGCTTGCGACCTCTAGACTGCAAGGACTCCCGGGATCCTCCGACACGACATCTCTTCCATCCAATGGCCAGGCCACCTACCACTTGCAACCGCTTAGAGCATGTACAATGAGCTTATGTCGGCTGTCTATAACTATTACCATATAGGATTTTTGCTGACGTAGATGAAAGAGAATGAAGAGAGAGAAAGATGCTGCCTACAATTCTGTAGTCGACTATAGCATAAGAAACAAGAAAAATATTAAAAGATTGTGTGTTCTATAAAGATAACTAAAAAGACATCAACCATCTATACCATTGTATAAACTATCTTTAAATAATATAAATAATTGTTATAAACAACAGTTATTTATACCATTGTATAGCTTACACCACCTCTCCTCGATTCAATGGCCACCACCCCGCGTCCGGACAGCGGAGGCTTCCAGATCCCAACCGCCGCAAATAAAAATCCCAGAGAACCAAACCCAGCCGCCGCTCCTCTCGTGACCCCCGCGATTAGATTCTACCCCGTCTCCACGCAGGTGAAACCCTATCCCGCCTTGCTTTGCGTGCCGCCCCGATCGAGCCATGGCCGGCAAGATGAAGGAGCACGACGGCTCCAGCCCCGCGTGAGTCCTCTCACTCCTCGTACCTCCCCTCCGTCGGCTAGTTCTCTGGATCTAGGCGTCCCTTCGCTAATTTTGTTGTGTATTTTTGGGGTTTCCTGCAGCAAGATCTTCATCGGCGGACTCTCCAAGGACACCAGCATGGGTGCGTACAGATCCGCTCTAGATTAGCTTTTTTCACGTGTTTATTGACTGTTCTGCCCTATGATTTCGAGAGTTAGTTAGGGTTCGTTCGTGTTCGTTCAGATCTGGTTGTTGTTAGGTTTCACCGGCGATTGGCTTTGTTCTGGATGTTGTAGCTTAGTCGCTCCGGTTGAGATTAGTTGGTTTGCTGGTTAGAAGCATATTTTTTTCATGTTTAGTTTCAGTGTGGCGTGTAGTTCTAGTATGGGACTGTCCTTCGAAGAAAGTATGATCAATTTAGTTTTGGACTGTTGGTTTATATTTTTTGCATATAGGCGACAAATGATTTTGTGTCGGCATTCCTAATTTTGTTGGGCAATTGGCCATTTAGTAAATGTTCTTATAGATGCAATCTTTCTCGTTACCACCATCACAGGTTAAAAAGTGTTCGTAAAAAGATAGTTAAAGCGTTCCACATTTAATTGGCATTTTTCTTCCATTGTATGGCTTTGTAGGACCCAATATGCTTAACTTTTGCATATGATGTGAGCTGGTTAATTGGTTGTGCTTGATGAACTAGCTTACTATAGGTCATTATTCCATACTGAACTTCGCGAGGCCCCATGAATTAGGGGAATGTTTGGCTGTAGCTTTTAGTGTATGGCTCCAACTTGCTGATAACTGCTTTGCTTAACTTATTAACGTGCAGGTACATTCAAAGAACACTTTGGGAAGTATGGGGAGATAATTGATGCTGTCATAATGAAGGACCGCTATACCCAAAAACCCAGAGGCTTTGGATTTATCACCTTTGCTGATCCTGCTGTTGTTGACAGTGTAATTGAAGACAACCATGTTATCAATGGAAAGCAGGTAAATTGTTTGGTTACTGTTTTTGGTTGAAATTTATACTCTTTTGAGCTTGCTGTTGTTATATTAGTTCACATGAGAAGATCCTTGAACATGCCATATCATAAATCACTAGAACCTTTATATCTGCTTAAATGTGAAAATGCAGGTTGAAATTAAGAGAACTATTCCGAAGGGTGCTGCTCCCCTGAAAGATTTCAAGACAAAGAAGATCTTTGTTGGTGGATTGCCCTCTGCTCTAAAAGAAGGTATTATGTGTGTTTATTGATTACCTGGCAGTTAACTTCCGTATTTTGAATTAGTAGGCTGAAGTTCTCAAACACGTTAATTTAACAGATGAATTCAAGGAGTTCTTTTCGAAGTTTGGAAAGGTGGTGGAACATGAAATCATCCGTGACCATGCAACCAATCGGTCACGAGGATTTGGATTTGTAGTCTTTGATGCAGAAAAAACTGTAGATGAATTATTAGCTAAGAAAGGCAATATGATTGATCTAAATGGTTCTCAGGTGAGCCTCCGCGTGGTGCTTTCTGAACTTTGTAAATCTAGTTTGGTACAATTGGGTCTGAACACACTAATAAATTGCGGCCCTCTAGTTACCTCTAAGAGAGCACATCATGTTGCTGGCTTGCTCTTTCGTTTCAGTTGCTTTAGTTGTTTCTCTTATGTAGGTGGCAGATTATTAGCTCTCCATTCTTGGAAAGTAAACAGATTTGAAAGAGAATATAGGTTGACTTTCTTGCTTTGCTGTAGGTGGAGATCAAGAAGGCAGAACCAAAGAAACCCTCTAACCCACCTCATTCATTTGATAGCGAACCTAGGGGTCGTCCACATGCGGATGATTATGATGGATTTGGCAGCTCTTATAATTATGGTGGTAGTCTTGGCCCCTATAGATCACCTGGAAGTTTTGGCGCTAGGCCTGGCAGTTACAGTAGTGCTTTTGGTCCTGGTGACTACGGTAGCGGCTATGGTGGTTATGTTGGATCATTAGGAGGTTATCGTGGAGAATCATCGCTCTATTCTAGTCGCTTTGGTAGCAATTATGGAGGAAGTTTTGGTGGTGGTTATGGTGGTGGCAGTTATGGTGGTGGTTTAGGTGGTGCATATGGGCGTGATGGCGGCTATGGTGGTGGCAGTTATGCTGGTGGTTTAGGTGGTGCATATGGGCGTGACGCTGGGGGTTATGGTGGTTCTAGCTATGGGCCTAGTTATGACACTTCTTCAGGAGCCAGTGCTGGTGCTGGTGCTGTGTTTGGCGTGGGTGGACTCTATGGTGCTAGGGGAGGCTATGGTAGCAGTGGTGGTGGTGGTGCTACTGGTCGTTACCATCCATATGCAAGGTAGATAAAGCTTCAGGTGCTGCTGTTTGTTAGATAAGCTTGTCATCTGCAGCTAGAAAAACCTTGTTGAAGTTTGATATGCTCAGCTTGCTGTATTACTCCTGTTAGATTGGGCTTGTAGAACTTAAATGCACTGTTTAGTGTTTGAAATTTAAACATACTTAAGATTTCACATTTGCTTTTGATTAGACAGCAAATTCAGTATGAACTATAGCTGGCTACTAGTTTAGCTTGTATTTAATTGTTGAGCTGGAAGCTGTTTTCATTAGGTCGTCCAATTCATGACCTTGATTGCTTTGAATATTTTTTGGTCTAGATCGTTGATTGTTTTTCGTTCGTGATGAAATAGTAGTTTGATTATATGTTTATCGTCATAGTTTTCTGCATTCTTACGACTAGCTTGTATTTAATTGTTGAGCTGGAAGCTGTTTGCATTAGGTCGTCCAATTCATGAGCTTGATTGCATTGAATATTTTTTGGTCTAGATTGTTGATTGTTTTTCGTTCGTGATGAAATAGTAGTTTGATTATATGTTTATCGTCATAGTTTTCTGCATTCATACGACCAGCTTGCTTCTTGCATTGTAATATATTGTGCATAAGATCTTTATAAGATTGTCATGTTGATGATTGCTGTGTTCATGAAGAAGATCCTATTTAACATTTATTTTTCTATTGCTTGCCGAGATCTCCAGAAATTTGATAAGCTGTTTTGGTTGTTGCATTCTAGCTGGTAAGTTTGTTACTTCATTATTGCCAAGTGTCATGATTCATCGATTATGTTTCATGGTTTTTGCATCTGGACCGTGACATGACGAGAGATTTAGTCTCGAGGAATTGACATGAATTAATGAATCGTATAGCGTTTTGATCGATATATTTGATGTGTATACGTTTTGATAAACATGTTTTCTCATGCATGCTTTTCTCCTTGATTTGCTGTTGTGAACTAAACGTTTTTTTACTACCCCAAGGATTTCCTGTTAGCCTGTCACTCAAAATATGTGCCTAGACTAGTTCACTTTTGTGCATGTGGAACTAATGTTAGGTGATTAAATGTAATCTTAAAGCTTTCCTACCATACTTCTGGGTAAACTGTGCCCAACTGTACTGTTTATATGTGCTGCTTTCATATGACGACGTGCATTTGAGCTCTGTTTAATGGTTTCTGGTAGATATCATCATCATATTTGGTGCGGATGGTACTAAATCAGCGTCCTCTCGAGGCTGTGAAGTTAATCGAGTTATTAATAAACTATGTATGGTGTTGTACCTTACACGGTAGTAATAAGTAGAGGCCAGCAGTCGAATGGAGGTGGTAAACCACCAACATGGGGCAACATAACTGCGGCACATACGCGATAAATGGCTCTTACCAATTGAAATGCAACCTTCCTCTTTACCAATTGAAATGCAACTTTGCTTCGTAATCTTACTCAGGAAGGAACAAGCAACATCTGCTCGACGTAGGGCTTCCAGCCTGTCATTCGTTGCAACGTACACTACAGTGGCAAAATGTCTGAAATTACCATTACTGTACGGACTACCTGCAGCCACGATCACAGGTCACCACGTAGAGTGAAAAATCTTTACATACCCCTCCCCGGCCTTTCTCGATTTTTGTTAATTATCGATGATCTCTTTATAAACAAACCATTTTCTAACCTATTTCTAAATTGTATCTTTTTACCCGGCAATGGTGTGGCATATATATATATATATATATATATATATATATATATATATATATATATAGAAACCCTTTAACTTATTTTTAGAAGTTATCATTTTGCCGCGCCATTGACGATTGCGTGGCAAAGGCGACGACAATGCTGTGCCAATTGGTAGCGCAGCACCCTTCGTTGATGGCGTGACGTGGTGAAAAAGGTTAAGGTTCTGGCCACACCACTACGCGGTGAAAATGGTACATTTTTGGAACCAACTTTGTACTGGCATAGTAAGGTCTATTTCCTACGACATATAAGGCCATCTTTAATGTTGTGTTTTAATGGGTTCAAATGAAGAGAGAATGTATTGAATCAATTTAATACATTGAAGGGGTTGATTCCAATAAAAAAATGCATAGAATTGGACTCTACTTAAGAGTTGATTCAAAGTATTAAACAACTGCATAGGAGAGAGTGCGGTTGAGAGATGATATTATTATTTTATGATTTTTTAATGTAACGTGGGTCTTAGTTATTAGTAGGAATCGATTCAATACATTGGAGAAAAACAAACTCAGTTTCTAAAATACTTACGTGGCATAACTTTGAATCGACATCGGTTTAATATACTAAAGATGCTCTAACAGGTTCATTTTTAGAAACAAAGTTAGAGATGTGTTTATTTTAAAATATTATCGAAGATTTTGTATAATTTTGGTCGTGTTGCCGTTGATTGAAACTCTCGACTCACAAACATAAACAATAGACTTTTGTTTGGAGGTACGATAGGTTTCAAGTAGCTCTTTGTTGACGCAATTAATGCGCAATCCAATGGTCAATTGTAGCTTTTTGTCTAGAGTATTCCAATGTATCGAATGCAAGGACTACGACTAAGGTTAAAGACAATTACTAACAAATAAGATGGATGATATTAATTAAAGCTAACTACTATGAATAGAGATAATTTTAGGATTTCTCTCAATAAGAACAAATCTTCCTCTGGGTTGGGTTCACTAGCAAGTGAATCAACAAACGCATATATGAATTGACACAAACTAAGATCGCTCTCACCGTACAACGCAATACCACCTTTTTCACCGGTTCACCTATCATGTGGTAAGGCTATTCTTAGCGTAGCATGCACTGTACTATTTCTATAGATCGGTCAAATAAACCCAAGCATCATGCCTCGATTTATGACTAAAAAGTTTGCTGACCCAGACAAAATGAAAGCAATAGCAAATAGACTAATCAAAGTATTAAGCACCATATCATAAATAGACCTAAAGTCGATTACATTGCAAGATCCCCCGAACCGAAGGAAGAAAAGAGATCTACTCACTCCTCATGCGAGAATACATCATGGAATTTGCGGAGGAAGAGCAGGAGGAAGAAGTCGTCGTCGTTGCACTACCGAATGGGGTCGGTAGGGGGGTGCGCCGGTCGGCTCAGGGGGTGCGCCACTCGGTTCAGTCGAAGCGTCACGTGACAAATGTAAAGTGACATCTCTACAAAACTGAATCCTCCAGCTGTTGAAAGTTGAATCAACATTCTCAAAAAATTTCCCATTGCGTTGCTTCCATATGTTCTAAGATGCGATTATGAAGATGTCCATAAAGAAAGGGTATTGAAAAGAAAGCCAGGCATGCCAAATCTTGAGATGGACATCTGGCAAACTCTGCCAATTTATATTTAGATAAAGCCAGCAGTTCATGCTAAATGCGCAGTAAAAATAGAGATGCTTCAGTCTCCACTCGATCTTGACAAAGAACACAATTGTGATTAACTTGAATAGTGATATGTCTCCTTTGTAGCATGTCTTTAGTGTTGAGACGATCCAAAATTAGTAGCCAAGCAAAAACCTTTTGCTTCATGGTACACTTCAATTCCTCTTTCTGACAGCATGCCCCAGAACGATGCTTTCTCTTACCATGAAATGACACTTCTCCCAATTGAGCACTAAGTCAGCTTCAGTGCATCTTTCCAAAACCTTACCCAAGTTCTCCAAACAACTTACTATCAAAGCTCTTGCCATAAACAAAAGTCACCTGTGAAAACCTCCATGACCATTTCGATGAAATATGAGAATATTGCCATCATACATCTCTGAAATGATGCGAGAGCATTGAATAAACTGAAGGGCATTCTCCTATAAGCAAAAGTACCATACATGCATGTGAGAGTGGTCTTGTGCTGACCCTCTGGGTGAATAGGCATATGAAATAATCCCGAGTAACCCTCAAGATGGCAAAAATATGAATATTTTGCTCATCTTTCAAGCATTTCATCAATGCACGGCGGTGTGAAATGATCCTTTCACGTAGCCTTGTTCAACTTCCTATAATCGATGCACATCCTCCATCCAGTCACAATCCGCTAGGGAATAAGCTCATTTCTCTTGTTTTTATGACTGTAAGCCTCCCTTCTTTGGCACACAATGTACTAGGCTCATCCATTCACTATCAGAGATAGGGTAGATGATTCCTACATTTAATAGCTTAAGCACCTCTTTCTTCACGACTTCACGCTTAGCATTGTGAAGCCTTCTCTGATGTTCGAGAGTTGGCCGGTATTCCTGCTCCATGTGAATCCTGTGAGTGTAGAATGCCAGGCTGATTCCCTTCAGATCATCAATAGTATAACCAATGACCCTCTTATGCTTGCGGAGAAGGTTCAATAAGCGCTGTGTTTTCTCTTATGTCAGCTCATTATTGATTATCACCGGGGTAAGTCTTCTTTTCGCTAAGGAACTCATAACGTAGATCTAGGGGCAGTGGTTTGAGCTCGATTTCTGGTGCTTTCTTTGAGGATTCCTCTGTCAAAGGTTCTGGCTCTAGATTTGCTGGCATTTCTGCTGCCTCCTCTAGTTCAATGAGAATGTCTTCTCCTTCATTGCATTCTTTTAAAGTGACGCTGTCCTCCAAAACCTTCTGCAAAGGGTCTCTAAAGTGGTCTACGGAAAGTGCTTGTTCTTGCTACTCTACCAACTCAGCTGGATCTCCATGCATGTTTAAAATATTGGAGAAAGAATATTGTAACTTTGCACCTTTGATTTTTAGCATAATAATCCCCTTTCCAATATCTAGAACAATGTTAACAAGTTTCAAGAATGGCTTCCCCAGAATAATCCTCTCTCCCTTGGTGTGTTCTTCATCAAGAACATAGAAGTCGATGAACAAATCGTTGCCTTCAACTTAAATCTCCATATCTTCATAATACCTAATGGGGCTTCGTTGGTTCCACTGCTAAGACGAGCGTTTTAAGTAATGGCTCTAGTGTAGGTTGCTTCTTTAAGAATAGCTCAGTGAAGATCTGATGTGAAAAGACACTGATATCTGCTACTAAGTCGCACAAGCAGTGATCAAAACTTCTTCTTTCCATAACACACGATATGTAAGGTGTAAGCTTGCCACCGTTGGTGCTTTGAATCATGAATATTCTGGCATACTTTCCTGATGAACTAGCCTTTCTCTTCGATCCAGAAAACTCTTCAATACTAAGACTTGAGATAACAGAATATGATCATTATGTGCTCGCAAAGTTTTTTTGTGCCAACTTGATGCTAAGCTCATGATTCGCCTTGCACTTAATCCATCTTTCCAATGGTTCTTCTATCCAATCTTCTTCGATTGCTGGTCTTGACGGCGAAGGTTGATTAGCGACCGGTCGTCCAACAATATATGAAGGTCCGAATCCGAATGGCATCCATTCCATAGGTCCAAATTTTGACAAGGACCTGACCTTCCTTTTTAACTCTGGTGATGATGTCTTTAGTTCAACATCTTCCACTGGATCAAGTTGGTCTTCTTTTTGCTTCAGTGGGGGTGGTGACGCCGGGTCCTCTTTGTCTTTCATAGGTGGTGCCTGATGTTCTAGTTCGGACACCTTTGCTTTAGTCATCTCTTGTTCTATGATCTTGTTCACATTCGGCGCTGGTTTGGGCTTCTCCTTGGATACTATCTCCTCTTCAACTTCATCATCAGATTCTTCCCAAGTGCTTTCATGGACCGGGCTCTTGAAATCTTTTCAATTATCAATTTGCATTTGCTAGGTTTTAGCTCAAGAAACGATCCTCCTGCGGAAGCATCAAGGTAATACGCGGACTAGCCGATAGAGAGAAAGTTTGCATAACCTGATTATCTATCCCTAGTTCAGGTCCAGTTATTAATAATTCATGATATCTTACCCAGGCTTGACTAAGTGTTTCGTCAGGTGGCTGAGTAAAGTTCATAATATTGCGTCTAAGTTACTGAATTCTAAGTAATGGAAAAAATCTCGTGCAAAATTCTTAAGGAGTTCATATCAGTTACCGTTATAAGCATGCACATTGAGTGAGTGCCATGTTGGACCTTAAATCTGAAACTTGGGACCCTCTGTGCAAATGCGTGCTATTCCCTGGATCAGTAGATAGCACACATAGATACATATTTGGATCAGTCATATACATCGCATACATTGTACAATTGTGCATTATATTACATAAACAAGCCGTACGGCCAGTAGTTTTACAAAAGGGGCCTAGCAGGCCAATATGGTACACATAGTGCTTTAATACAAATAGAAGGGATAAGAGCGGAAGCAAAAGAAGTAGTGGTGGATCCATTCACTCTGCTCGCAGGCAAGCGACTAAGGGTCTCGGCCTAAGCTTAACCATCTTCTCCATCATCTGATCCGGATGCCAAGTGATAGGCATAAGGGTCTTGATCAAATGCCTCTGAAAGATTATATTAAGTGAGCCTGAGTACACAACCGTACTCACGAGCCAACACACAATGCAATTATTGTACATACAAGGCTAATCAAGAGAGGTTCATGGTTCTTTTAGTTGCACCAAGCCAAGTTTGAATTAGATTAGGTAGTAGTAATTCCTAAGACTTAGCATTTTTAACTAACACAGATTTTATAAACTGAGTTTTTATTGTAAAATACTAGTGGAGATTCCATCTTCTATACCATTAAGTGACTACAGCCACCCAATGCTCGGGTCACATCTCGTACTTCTCCCTAGTCCTCAACTAGGCCATCTCAAATCTATGGGTTTCAGCCCAACTTTTTATTCCACCCAAAAATTGTTTTATAAAAATGAAAGCTAGTTCAAGCAAGTTTTCGGCACCGCTTTTGATCGTGAGCACAACCATCTAGACAGTTTCTTACTCTACAGAGTTTGTACACTTTACCCACAAGAGATAATCAACTTCTAATGTCCGTCTGACACACTTCCATAGGTGTGCGACTAAGATGATTGTCACGAGGCCTTTACAATGCCCCACCTCAACACAACTTGCTCGCTAAGGTTTCCACCTCCCTGAGCAGTGCTCCCAGGAGGCCCCCTCTTGTATCGTGTGGTTTATCTGCGGCTTCTACCCATACCCACGCCACACATCCACCACTGGCGAAGCTATGCCGAGGCGAACAAATTAGTTAGCCAAGTCGTACCCATTATAGACTTGTGGTTACACTGTTTTTACACGAGAGGTCATCACAAGAACTTAGTCCTTTATTGACTTGAGTGGTACTCCCACATATCCCCACCGTCGTGCACCCGGCACTAGCCACTCTTTCCAGCTGCCCAAGTTGAAATCTATTTTCAGGTTTTCTCTTTTGTTTTAAAATTACCTTTAATCCAATATACCAGCCAGGCTCCTGCCTTAACTGCCCAACTTCATTTTCAAGTTGTTGAATAATGTCGAGCAATTTAATGCCTGCATGACAATACATCTAAGCAAAGCTAAGCATGTCTTTTTAGTATGTATTTAGTGGCTAACAGGTATCCCATTAATCTAGGGTGACAAGGACAACGTCCAAGTTCAAGGGTTGGAAATTTATACACCATTAGTTTTAAGGTTTTAACTATGAACTTAGACCAACATATGTAGATATCACATAGCGATGCAATTTCATAATTTAAAACAATATAATTGCATTTCAAAAGTAGGTGCAAAATGAACAAAGTATTGACTCGCCTTGGTCTTGGTATTGCTGATCTTGTTCTTGATTGAATTGAGGGTCTTCGGAGGCTTCAACTTCTATATACGCAAAAATAACGAAAATTCGAATAAGCACATAAGAATTCAAATTGCATTAAAAAATTCAAATGAACTCCAAATTGGGTGATTTCAGTTTGGTTGGGTAGAGTTTGAATTTAGACAAATTTAGAAACAAAAATCACTCGATTCGGAGTTGAAACGAGAGAGAACGAGCTCTCTGAAGTTTAAACCTAATTTAAATCCTGGAAAAAGAAAAGGGAGAGAGAAACTCTCTCATTGACATGTGGGACCCGCGCCCTTTTCGTTTTCTTTTGATTTCTAAATGAAAATGCTTTGTGAATGACAGGTAGGACCCGACTATTTTGCTTTTCTTTTTCATTTACAATTATTTTCCTAAAGGAAACCCATTTATTGACGAGTAGGACCCACTGTCAGCGACTCGGCTTATGAGAATAGTGTATGGACTAAAGCCTATGTGCTTGGTTCACTAGTCCATGGACCAGGGTTTACTGCACGCTTAAAATATCTTGGGCCCGCGCGTTAGTGACTTGACGTGAAACCCAGAACATTAATGCTCCTGGTTTTCTATTCGAGGGCCCGCATGTCAATCACAGCAGCATTTAAACCCAGATTTACTCAATGATTAATCTTAAGACATGGATTTGGTGATTAATAATTACGCTATAGTGATTGTCTCCTTCAGACAAAACAGAGAAGCACTGGGTAGCTCTCGGCTCAAGCTCGTCGTCGGCGAAAGGGGGCACGATGGTGCTGGCTAAGGGCAAAAATGGAACCTCTAAGTCTAGGCAATCCTACTGGTACCGGTGGCGGGACTCCGATGGCCTGTAGCGGCGGTGCGACCAACTTTAGTTGTGGAGGCTTTCAGAGCTATGGTGACTTCGCCGATCCGACAATGCTTCCAACCAATCAAAACGCACAAGAGCATCTAGGAGGTACTAGGAGCATACCAGAATGACCCGGAGGGATGGAGGTGGGCTAGCAATGACGACCAGCAGTAGCGAGGGGAGCTTCACACGGCGACGATGTTCTGCGCAAAATGGTGAATAATCAACCCCCGGGAAAGCTTAAGTGTGGTAAAGAGATGGTCAGGGAGGAATGAATCGAAGTTTATCTCACTGGAGAGGTTGATTCGATTGCTTTGGCTCTTTTGGCCAGAATCGAGGAAGAAAGAGATTGCGGACGTTGGCTATAGCTCTCACGTGTAATTGTGTAGAGTGAAGAACAAATGGGGCAATGCTCAGTAAAAGCCTAAGGGCTCGAGCCAGGTGTGTCAGCATGAGAGCTGAACCCATACAAATAGATGGTTTTCTGATTTTGTCAGTGAAAAAAGTACAGCTTTCTATCTAGCAAAAGATAGGACCATCGTTTAGTGTCTCCCCTATCTTCCTCCCCGACGACTACTGGGGCGATTGGAAACAAAATTGTAGTGATGCAAAAAGAGGGTTTGTGTTCGCATTTCATCAAAGGAAAAGTGGGTTGTACCTACATGAAGAAAATAGTTTCTCGTGTAAAAGCAATATCTTCTATTTGACTTGTAGTTATAGCCTTTTCTCAACTTTATTAACCTTTTGCTCATAGGCAGTGTGTGTATAATGAGTGTCCCTTGCCCTCTTTCTATAGTGGGAAGAGGTCCCCCTTCATGCATGGATAAGCTATATGGTGGGACTAAACTATGCAATGGGCCTTTGTAACATCCCAAATTTGGAGTGTTTTTGAAGCCTTTAAAAATAAAAATAACCATTTGATTTTTCTTAGTTTAAATCAAAGCTTAATTTGAATTTTCAGAAATCAAAATAATTTAATGTGATTAATCTAAACTTCAATTTAATTCAAAACTATTTTATTTGGGTTCCTTGAGTTCCAAAGTATTTTCAACAATTTTCTGGGAATTCTTTGAGTTTATTTTCTATTTCTTTGAGCTCGGTTTGCTTTAATGTAATTTCTGAAATTTGGATATTCCTTTTTTTTGGATTTTCATCTCAAGCTCAATCTCTCTTGTCTGGCCCGTTTTCCTTTCCTTCCCCGGCCCAACCGCTGGCCTAGCCTGTCGCCGCTTTTCCATGCGCAATCCACCTCCTTCCTCCTTCTCTCTTTGTCCCACAGTCCCACCTTGTTAGCGCCCTGTCTCCTTCCTCCTGGCGCTATACCTATGCCCGGTTCTGACACGAAGTCACCATCGTCCTTACCTCCAACTTTCTCTCTCTCCATCTTTAAAAGCTACCCGACCCCTCCGTTTCCTCACGTTGTCCCAAAAACCCTAGATGCACCGCCTTGTTGAGTTTTGGCATCGTCGCCATTGGAGCCAAGGTGCTAGCTCGTCGCGCCACCGCTGTGGAGCTTCTCTAGCGGTCCTGTTTGTGTCAAAAGGATCGCCTTATCATCGCCAAGCCTCCGTAGAAGCCAATCGGATTGAGGAGTCGCCGTCGCCATTCCACCATTGATTGCTTCGCCGTCGGCGAGTCCCGAGCATCATTGTCCAGCTTCTTAGCTTCTCCTTCGCACGTTCTACGTGTTGCGTGCCTCGCCGACCCCAAGAACTCATCGCTTCGCCGTCGTCGCCACAAGCCAAGCTGCTCTGCCACTTAACCCCTCGTTGCCGCTGCCATGGTCATCACCGGTGGAAGCCGATCGCGTCACGGTGTTCACTGTTGCTCCGTTGCCCAGATCCAAGCCCTCGCCACCTCCGCCGTCGCCGGAACCTTGGTTCTCAAGCGCCACCGCCGTCGTATTCGACATGGCATGCCACCTAGCCTCCACCTTGCTGGCCATGTTAGCACCCCCTCAACCTCACTACTTGCGTGTCGTTCACGTGGCAGCACGTGTGGCACGCTCCAAACCCTAACCCAATGCCATGTGGGTCTCGCATGTCATCCACTCAAGTTATGCACCCGGTCCGCCAAAAACACGAGCCAGCCCTATGGACTTGGTACATAGACTAGGGCCCACATGTCAGCCAGCCTTTGTTCTCTCTCTTTCACTTATGAGTGGGCCCCACTTGTTAGTTTCCTTTTGTTTTTCTTTTTCTTTTCAACCGAAAGAATATTCCCGAGAATATTCCTTTCTCTCCCTCTTTTTTCCTTTTCAGCAAATCATCTGAGAGTCCGTTCTCCTACGTCCGAACTCCGATTCGGTCCGTTCAAGTTCCTAAATTCCTATAAAATCGAGAACTTTGTTTTAGGGTTTGTTTTGCTATTTTTTGGATTTTATTTGTTTTTTCCTTTGGATTTATTTGTGCTTGGCTTGTTATTTTCTCTCTCGTTTAGACGATCTATTTCAAGGAGCAGGAGTAGAAGCAAGTTTTGAAGATCCAAGTGTGGAAACTGAGCAAAGTCAAGGCAAGTAATAATCCATTGATCATGTTGAACCTATGTTTTCAAAAGTATCTTGTTTTATATTAAATTCCATACTACTTTTATATCAATTGTTTTTGGAATAGTTAATCACCTATTTGTCATTATGTCACAATTGATTATTTGAATACCATGAATCATTTGTCACCATAGGATGGTCATTATTTAGTTGGACTTATTTGTATCACCAACATGGGTTTCGTAGAGATGCTTAGTCATGCTTAGTCATGCGATGGGCTCATGTCACATGTTCAATAATGTTAATTTGACTTAATGAGATATGGAATTGTGGCGGGTAGACACTGTTGTTAAAATTTGTTGTGTCATGGTAGGGTATATCATTGTTCTTGGTTGAACAAAATGATTTTCGTTCAGGTGAGCGATCGTGCACTAAAGGGGTGTAGTTAGTACATTGTTGGGTTGAGGTAGACTCACCTGAGTAATTGTTAATGACTTAATCTTGTGTGCCATCGAACTGAGCCATATCGTACAACCACTTGTCTAATATGGGATGGATCTAGCTAATTAATTATCAATGTCTTAATTTCGATTCTGTCTTGGAAGCATGAGTTATGGGATGGATGTATACTCACAATGGCACAAAAGGGGGCCCTGTCTGGTTGGAAAGACATTCAGTGTTGAAACCTTAGCATGCAGAACTGGATTATGAAGGATCTTTGTAAAGGCCTTATGATGATCACTTAGTCGCACACCGATGGAAGTGTGGTCAGACATTATAAGTTGATTTATTTTTTGTGGGTAGAGCTGTACAACCTCTTGACGAGAATCTAACAATCCTTAATTAATTAGGTTATTTATATGTAATACTTATTGTTATAAACAATAATCACTAGTACAGATAGGGTCATCATAGACGGTTCGAAACCGTCGTCACAGACGGTTTTTGAACCGTCTGAATTTGTGTGTTTGTGATAATAGACGATTATCACAGACGATTTTTTAACCGTTTGTGATAAGGCACAACACAGATAGTTTTTTGTGGAAACCGTCAGTGAAGGGCTAGTATCACAGACGATTTCTACCAAAAACCGTATGTGAAGGGCTAGTTGTAACACACTGGCCATGCGAAAGCCAAGATGTTACCTAAATCTCTAACACAAAACAACAATTTAATTTATTTCCAACACTTTAACAACTACTGACAGCTAAACCTCAACACATAAAAGTACTATTATATTAAATGATCTAAATTTCAGCAAGCATTAAAACTCTAAATGTCCGATTACAATAATTCATTCAGGAGGAATAATGTCAAGATATATCTGGTAAATATAAACCATTAACTACTGCAAACAAAACTTAAGGATGAACAATGGTAAACATCATGATACCAATTATTACAATCCATAGCTCTCAAATGAAAGATAATTGCAGAATTATTGTCTAAATTATGGAATAAGTGATAGATTGTGTTTCTCCATGTAACTACTCCCTCCCAAAGCATGTTGTCCCCAAAGTTTACCTAAAACAAACAAAACTTGCAAGAGTGAGTCCACGACTCAGCAAATACAATTGAATAACATGGAAAATATCAAATCAAATACATATCATTCACAATATTCGAATATATAAGAGAAATGCTATGAATTTTATGCAAGTATGAAAATGCATCCACTTGTCTTTTTCTTATACCAGTATAGCTAGTGAATACCCGTCGGTGTTCACTAAGGCCCGCATTATCCAAAATGTGGGGGTTCCAAGACCCTTATGAAGAATCTTTCAAATGGGGATCCATTTGCCCATATTGGATTGATGGGACTTATTTTCCTATATTGGAATGATGGGACTTTCATTATCCACTCCCGTGGATGATGCATGAATGATTGAAATGGAATGGTAAAACAAATGCATTCTCTCATAGAAGAAAATTTGACATCAACAATGAACATAATCATGTGAGAACAAAATTACTCATGATCCATAAAATTCATTCATAACATATTCATACAATTGTTTTGAACCAAACAAACAATCAAGGAAATTCAATCTGTACTTGCCTTTAGCGTTGCGACACGTTAGAGGTAAAGAAGGTGCCTCTAACCCCAAAGTCACTCCTACAACAATTAAGTTACTCAAAACAAGTTTGACAAGGTAATATGATGCTATTCGTAACGCTCTCAAACACATTCCCAAAACCCATAGTTTAATTATTTATTCTACTCAAATAAGACGACGAACTAGCAGAAAACTACCACTGGATAGCGGCCTTCTAAAATACATAACTTTCCCTCTGTTAATCATAAAAAGGCATTCTCAGATTCTCTGGAAAGGTAACAAAATTATCTACAAAAACTTAGTTGGCGAGATCTTCTAATTCTTCCTTTATCTAAATCTAACATACAGTTGAAAACCTACTATCAGCAACTGATAGACAAAATGGATAGTAGTAAAAGAATAGCTATAACTTCCAATTGGCTGAACAAAAAATTATGTTCTTAAACAATATGGAAAGCTAAGAGAATCGCCTACAAAAGTCATGTTGGGAGACATCCCTGATTCTGCCATTATCAAATTTTTATTTATTAATTACGACGACTGCTGTAAATTGACAGAGTTTCTGGACAGCAGTAAATAAATTAGCGTATCTCCCAAACTAAAATTCCAAATGAAGTGATCTTAGATCTCACATAAGCCTAACAACATTCCACATAATTCTCTAGGAGACAATAACCTCTAATTTCGCTTTGAACTAGACGAAAACTGAAGAACAACAGAGTACAGATTACCGATTCAAATTACAGCAGTAACAACGATTCGCTAAACGGCAACAACCATTGAACCAAACAGCGAGGAGATGAATGATTACCCTAGAAGACACGTGTGAGCTCGCTAATTCTCCATGAGGTTCTCCTCTCCCCTTTCTTCTCCCTCTCCTTCTCTTTTCTCCTTGTCCAGCGGCAACCGAAGGGATCTCCTACCCTCTCTTGGCCGGCATCAATGGAGAACGTAGGGAGGAAGGGAGGCGCCACCAAGAGGAAAGGGCAGCGCCACCAGGGAGGGGAGGCGCAATGGGGGGAGGGTTCTAGGGTTCAGTCGAACCCCCCCTTTTTCCCCTTGGCCGGCCCCTCATGGGCCTCTTGGGCTAAGGCCCGAGGCCCAGGTTGTCGAATAACTGCGGAATCCCCCTTTTGTTATTCTAATTTCTCTTTTGAACGTTTTCTTCCTTAGAATAAATCAGAGTATTACATTCTACCCCCCTAACAGGATTTGACCCCAAATCTACACATCGATCTAAGCGAAAGAAAACTGCAATTAGAATCTAATGACGGTAAAACACGTACCCGCTGTGAACAAATCCGGATACTGCCCGCGCATGCCAGACTCCAGCTCTCATTTGGCTTCTCTCTCGGATTGATGAGACCAAAGCACCTTGACATACTTTATTGTCTTGTTTCTTAGAACTCGCTTTGACTCTTTCAAAATTTGCACTGGTCAGGATTCAAAGGTAAGGTCCTGCTCAAGTACCAAGGGTTCTAGTGGAATCACATGCTCTGGATCTCTCAAATACTTCCTCAACATTATGCACACCGCGCATGGACTCAGGAAGGCCCAAGTGATATGCCAATTTCCCAATTCGTGCCACGATTGGAAATGGTCCAACGTACCTAGGGCTAAGCTTCCCTTTGGTACCAAAACGCACGATGCCTTTAGTAGGAGACACTCTCAAAAGTACCTAGTCCCCCACTTCAAACTCCAATTCCTGCCTCCTTACATCAGCATAACTTTTTTGTCGGCATTGAGCAGCTAACAGATTCTGCCTAATCTCTGCCACCCTGTCAACAGTCTGCTGAACCCAATTGGGACCCAAAACTGCCCGTTCACCAACTGCGTCCCAACACAACGGGGACCTACACTTTTGCCCATACAAGACCTCGAATGGTGCAGCTCAGATACTGGCATGATAGCTATTATTGTAGACGAACTCTACTAAAGCCAGATGATCCTCCCAATTTCCTTTCCAGGACATGATACATGACTTGAGCATGTCTTCAAGTGTTTGAATTGTGCGCTCAAACTAACCATCCGTTTGAGGGTGAAATGTGGTGCTAAGACAAAGCTGCGTGCCCAAGGCACCCTGCAAACTCTCCCAAAACTTGGAGACGAACTTGGCATCACGATCAGAAATAATAGTCTTAGGCACACCGTGCAACCGCTCGATCTCTCGCACATAGAGAGGAGCCAAATCGCTCACTAAATTTGTTGCACGGATAGGAATGAAATGCGCAGACTTGCTGAAACGGTCCACTACAACCCAAATAGCATCCTTCCCTCGCTGCGTGCGAGGTAAGCCAACCACAAAAATCCAGAGATATCACCCCACAGCCAAACTGGAACCTCCAAAGGTTGCAACAATTCTGCTAGACGTTTATGCACGGCCTTGACCTGTTGGCAAACACTACAGGATGCCACATACTGAGCAATATGAACCTTCATTCTTTTTCACCAAAAACTCTTCTTCAAATCCTTATACATCTTGGTCTCGCTAGGATGTGCGGTGTACAGAGTACGATGAGCTTCCCTTAGAATGTCATCCTTGACCTGAGCTCCCTGTGTTACACAGAGGCGACCCTTAAACTAGTGCCAAACTCATCTATGCTGAAATGACCTTGCTTACCCTCATTTGGTCGCTTCCTTGCCCACTGGAGCAACTGATCATGCTGTTTTACTTCTCACACCCGATCTGGAATAGCTGACTCAAGAAGCAAACGAGTCTCATTCTGAACGGTGTCCGCAAAGCAGAAAGAGATATTCATACGCTTAAAATCGGCAATCAGACAGCTGAGAGTTGGGGGTGTCGCCTTGCGACTGAGAGCATCTACCACTACATTTGCCTTGCCCGGGTGGTACTGAATCGCGAGGTCATAATCTTTGATTAATTCCAACCACCTTCTCTACCTCAGGTTCAGATCTTTCTAGGTGAAAATATACCTAAGGCTCTTGTAATTTGTGAAAATATCACAAGATTCGCCATACAGATAATGGCGCCAAATCTTTAAAGCAAGAGCCACTGCAACAAGTTCTAAATCATGGGTAGGATAGTTCTGCTCATGTTTATTCTGTTGCCTTGATGCATAGGCAATCACATTGCCATCCTGCATGAGTACACAACCAAGGCCAACTCGAGAAGCATTAGAATAAATGGTGAAACGTTTCCCAGGCTCGGGAAGAGTAAGGACAGGATCAGTCACCAATTTATCCTTTAAAGTACAGAAACTGCGCTCGCAATATTCTGTCCACTGGAATTTGACATCTTTCTATGTTAGCTGAGACATTAGTTTAGCAATGATAGAAAAACCCTCTACAAAACGCCGATAATAACCTGCTAAGCCTAGAAAACTCCTTACTTCCTTGACATTTGTCGGTCTTTTCCATTCCACTACTGTTGAGATCTTGCTAGGATCAACAGAAATGCCTTCCTGATTAATCACATGATCTAAAAACCCAACTTCTGAAATCCAGAACTCACATTTCTTCAGTTTGGCATAGAATTGATTCCTCCTCAAAGTTTCAGGAACCAGCCTCAAATGCTGCTCATGATCCTCCTTAGACTTGGAATAGATCAGAATATTGTTAATAAACACTACTACAAAATCATCAAGATATTGATGTAGCATACTGTTCATTACTTCCATAAAAACAGCAAGAGCATTAGTTAGTCCAAAAGACATAAACTTGTTCTCATAATGCCCATACCTCGTGGAGAAAGCTGTCTTCTCAATTTCTTGCTCTCGTACACGGATTTGATTGTACCCCGACTGAAGGTCAATCTTGGAGAACACCTTAGCTCCCTTCATTTGATCAAAGAGATCCTCAATACGAGGCAAAGGGTATTTGTTCTTGATCATTTCCTGATTGAGAGCGCGATAATCCACACACATATGCCAACTTCCATCTTTCTTCTTTGTGAAAAGAACAGGCGCTCTCCATGGTGACACACTACGTCGGATCATTCCTTTGGACAACAAATCGTCCAACTACTTCTTTAATTCATCCTAAAAGGGCCAAGCCAAATGGTACGGAGACAAAGAAATAAGACGAGTACCAGGAATGAGGTCAATATGGAATTCCACATTCCGTTCTTATGGCATCCCTGGAAGCTCTGTAGGGAAAACACCAGGGTATTCACTCACCACGGGAATCTCCTTGATATGCAGGGAAGAACTCGACTTTGCGTCAAGAGACCAAAATAATGCAATTCGTGATGCTTGTCGGCTAGGAAACAAGCTGGCCAACACAAACAAAGAATCAGACGGAGCACTTCCTTGAAAGACCAACTCTTTACCGGATGGAGCTTGCAAGGTCACGGTCTTCCAGTAACAACAGATCTTAGCATGATAACTGAACAACCAGTCCATGCCAAGAATAACATCAAAAGGAGATAATTGAATCACCATTAAGTTAGCTATGAAATCCTCATCATCGATGGTAATAGAACAGCTCGGACACATTGTAGAACTGGAAATGAGACCCCTAGGAGAACTGACTACGACAGACTGGGAAATATGCTGCAAACTCAAACCTGCCCTCCTAGCAAACTCAAGTGATACAAACAAATAGGTAGCCCCTGAATCGAAAAGAATGAAAGCCTCAAAGGAGTCAACAAGTAATGTACCTGTTACCACGTCAGGATGACCTACTGTCTCAGGTGTAGGCATGGCATAAACCCCAGGTGGTGCCGGAGCGGAGGACGCCTCAACACTAGGCGAAGGAAGTGCAGGGACTGTCGGTGGAGTAGTGAACAGAGGTGGTGCAGAGGCTCCCTGGTTCCAAAAGTATCCGACAGGGGGTGCCGAAGGAAACACTATAGGAGGAGTCCAAGCTGGAGGATGTTGTGGCATTGGAGCGGTTGCAAGCATATGAACTGAGCCTCGAGACGATGCAGTTGTAGATGCCACATGAACCGGTTTCCACTTAATGATACTTGAAGGGTTTTGCTTGCAAACAGACATCTTGTGGCCTTCTAGGCCACACTGACAACAAGTCCCTGTGAACGAACACTCTGAAGCACGATGTCCAGCACCACACCTGAAACAAATCATATCCTAGCTTGGAACAGGACGCATTGGCAGCATAGCAGAGGAAGGATGTGGTGTTGAAGTAGCAGGCTGCCGCTGCTGAACAGGACGAGAGAACGACTGCGTGTGCTGACTTCCTTGAAACCTCTTGGGGACAGGCCGCTGCGATGACCCGCCTCCTTCACCAAAACTCCGCTTCTGGCCACTGCCAGAACCACCAGCAGGAACCGAGCCACTCGAAGCCTGTCTCTGCGAAGTAAGCTCCCTCTCCAGCTCCATTCCCCTGGCCTGCTCGACCACGGAGCTGAAGTCATGCAGACTAGTCACCCCCAAAACATGGCGATACTCCTGGTTGAGGCCTCTACGGAACCTCTTGGCCTTCTCCCTGTCATCACCAGCCACTGCTGGTACAAAGCATACTAGATTGTTGAACCCAGCTTCATATTCTACCACTGACACTTTTTCCTGAACAAAAGTCATCAGTGAATGCTCCATCCTCTCAAGGAAGGACTCTGGATAATACTTAGCTCTGAACTGCTCCACAAAGAGCTCCCAAGTAACCGATCCCTGAACGGGGGACAAAGGTGACAACACCCCTTCCCACCAGATATCTGCCTGACCTTTCAGTTGAAAGGCCATGAAGCATGTCTTTTGAAGGGAAGACATCTCTAGAGCTCCAAATTGTCTCTCCATATAGCGGAGCCAATCCGTTGCCTGAATCGGAGTGCCCACTCCGTCAAAAGTGTCCAGATGAAGCAACATCCACTTGCGGAGGCTCATCCTAACCTCTTACGAAGCCGGTACAACGGTAGGGACGACAACAAGTGTGGCTGCGGCAGGAGGGGCCGCCTACACCTGCTGATGGAGTTGTTGGACCTCTCGCTGAAGGTCCTACAATAGAGCAGTGACGCCGCTCGAAGGCCGGTTGGTGGCGAGCAAAGCAACTTTCTCTCCTACATCACCCACAACCTCCTTAGCTGAAGGTGGTGGCACTGCCGGGCCACGCCCTCGACCACGGCCTCTATCCCTCGCCATAACTAGACACCAAAAGAAAACTAATCATTTAGATCAAGCACAAAGTCAACAACAAGTTGAAAACAAACCATCACAATTTATCATCCATTATGAATAGATAATCTATCAAAAACACTAATGCATTGCATGAACCCATCCCAACCTATTGTGCACCAGTGTGTTAAATTTTAATTAGGTTGGCAAGAGTTAATAACTTAAAATACCACAGACCTAATGCCCGCTCTTATACCAACTGTAACACACTGGCTATACGAAAGCCAAGAAGTTACCTAAACCTCTAACAGAAAACAACAATATAATTTATTTCCAACACTTTAACAACTACCGACAGCTAAACCTCAACACACAAAAGTACTATTATATTAAATGATCTAAATTTCAGCAAGCATTAAAACCCTAAATGTCTGATTACAATAATTCGTTCAAGAGGAATAATAGCAAGATATATCTGGTAAATATAAACCATTAACTAGTCCAAACAAAACTTAAGGACGAACAATACTAAACATCATGATACCAATTATTACAATCCATAGCTCTCAAATAAAAGATAATTGCAGAATTATTGTCTAAATTCTAAATTATGGAATAAGTGATAGATTGTGTTTCTCCATGTAACTACTCTCTCCCAAAGCATGTCGTCCCCAAAGTTTACCTAAAACAAAAAAAAAACTTGCAAGAGTGAGTCCACGACTCAACAAATACAATTGAATAACATGGAAAGTATCGAATCAAACACATGTCATTCACAATATTCGAATATATAAGAGAAATGCTATGAATTTATGCAAGTATGAAAATACATCAACTTCTCTTCTGCTTATACCGGTATAGCTAGTGAACACCCATCGGTGTTCAATTAGGTCCGCATTATCCAAAATGCGGGGATCTAAGGCCCGTATGAAGAATCTTTCAAACGGGGATCCATTTGCCCATATTGGATTGATGAGACTTATTTGCCCATATTGGAATGATGGGACTTTCATTATCCACTCCCGTGGATGAGGCATGAATGATAGAAATGGAATGAATAAAATAAATGCATTCTCTCAAAGAAGCAAATTTGACATCAACAATGAACACAATCATGTAAGAACAGAATTACTCATCATCCATAAAATTCATCCATAACATATTCATACAATCATTTTGAACCAAACAATCAAGGAAATTCAATCTGTATTTGCCTTTCGCGTTGCGATGCGTTAGGAGGTAAAGAAGGTGCCTCTAACCCCGAAGTCACTCCTCCTACAACAATTAAGTTACTCAAAACAAGTTTGACTAGGTAATATGATGCTATTAGCAACGCTCTCAAACGCATTCCCAAAACCCATGGTTTAATTATTTATTATACTCAAACAAGACGACGAACTAGCAGAGAACTACCACTAGATAGCGGCCTTCTAAAATACATAACTTTCCCTTTGTTAATCATAAAAAGGCATTATCAGATTATTTGGAAAGGTAACAAAATTATCTATAAAAACTTAGTTGGCGAGATCTTCTAATTCTTCTTTTATCTGAATCTAACATATAGTTGAAAACCTACTGTTAGAAACTGACAGACAAAATGGACAGAAGTAAAAGAATAGCTATAGCTTCCAATTGGCTGAACCAAAAATTATGTTCTTTAACAATCTGGAAAGATAAGCGAATCGCAAAAGTCATGTCGGGAGACATCCCTGATTCTGCCATTATCAAATTCTTATTTATTAATTACGACGACTGATGTAAATTGACAGAGTTTCTAGACAGCAGTTTGCACTTGGAAAATTTTAATCACAAGATTAAATTTAACCTAAAGCAACCTCCCAATTGAAAACTGGAACAAATACTATTAAAGTTCCTAGGGAAATAATTTCTTAAAATACTATATTATTTATCAAGAAGAAATATATTTTTTCCCAAATTTATGGGACTAGTTTCAACCCTCAGAAAATTCAAACTCAATTCAATAATCTATTCTAGGTTTGAATTAAAATTAAGCAATTGAATAATGAAAAGTGAGGTTTAAGAATTTTTGTGGGCACTAGACCTTCCCAGGAACCCCTCAGATTTATTTTAGACTTTTAGAATTTTATTTGCTATTTTTAGTGGCCCAATCAAAGTAGGGATTTGATTTTAATTCCCAGTCAAACTTTAGACCTAGCCTAGCTCTGTCGGACTCGGGTGCGATCGGCCACATGCAAGTGGCTCAGCCCAACCTTCGGACTTACGCGTTGGCCTTCCGATTAGATATCAACCGTCCAGATTAGTTGGAACATTCGGACCGTCCGAACAGCCCGTGCGATTTGGACCGTTAAAATTCAATCTGACCGTCCAAAATGTTTGGGGACGTTCGGACCGTCCGAGCGGCCATTTCAATCGGGACCATCAATATGCGATTGAACCATCCAAAACGTTGTGACCCGGGCAAGCTGGCTTGACTCAACCAACTAGCTGCACCGACCGAGCTAGGTTTCGACTCGCACCGCGTGTGTGTCGCTGCCAACTGTGCCCCGCTTGTCAGCTCTCTCTTCAACCTCCTGTTGGTGTTCGCGTAGAAGTCCTTTGCCACATCTCTGCCGCATGCTGCTCCTGTAACACCCCAGCCAAACAAAGGCCTGGAATGCTACTAAATTAAATAAATTAAACGTAATCAAACTAAAACATCTTACAAAATTGTGAGAACCTCCTTTGTATAGTTACCTATCTTGGAGGTTCCAAATGCATTGATTATAAGATATAAAGTTAATCCAAATTGCAATTTGATCAAGGCGTAATCAAATCGACTATTCGTTACTATGACATCCAAAGTAACTAAACATCTAAGAAATAGATCATGAGCATCCAAAACGTCTATTCATTTATTACAGACTAATCCAATCAAGCAATAATCAATATGAGTACTTTAAACAATTCATTCATCTCCTAGTTAATTTTCCTTTCATTCTATGGTGGGTAGTTCGTGCAGAAGTGCAAGAAGTCTAATTCTTCCTTTTCCCCATGCATGCCGATCTCGTATAAGTACCTAAAACACAACAAACAACAAGAGGTGAGTCCAAGACTCAGCAAATATAATAAATGACATCAACAACATACAATCATGTAATTCATCAACTATACTTCACAAATCCACATATCAATCACCTTACACACACATGCTATGCAATATGCTCAAAATGATCCTTTTCCTTCTCTTTCCCTTTTGCATTTTACTGGTAATGCAAAGTATGCATCCGTCGATGCACACCCATGCCTGTGCCATCTGGCACAGGGACCATTGCCCATACTCCGCATGTATGGGGACCAAAGCCCATGCTTTACAAGCATGGGGACCTTTAGCCCGTCATCAACATGACAGGGACCTCAAGAGTTGCTTGGTCATCTCATGACCAAGTCTTCAATAAGCCAACATGATGCATATGTATGAATTTCTCAAATTAACACAAACATGCATCTGCAACAACATTGCATATGAATATCCCATTCATACTACAAAGCTCATAAACATAGACTTCACAACTAGCAAACATCCAAGATTAACACATAACTCATATCTCTAGAAACCATGAACATTACCAACTATACCAACATCACAACTCATGAACACACAATTTCTCATAATTTATATCAAACCTTGCCATTCAACAATATATATTATAACCATCATTATACTTGCCTTCACCGCGAGAGAACGAGGGATGTGCAGGAGGTGCTGCCCCCGGGACCAGTCCACCACCTGAATAAATAATTATAACGTACGCTAAGACGACAGTAGCAGACCAAAACAAACTATATAACAACAATCACTAACTCGCAAAAACGTCGAACTCGATCCCAACCCCAATTCCTAAACGTCGATCTGTCCCCTCGGTGGACTGTCAACTTCTAAAATCCATATCTATTGTTATGGGAGTCCGATTAAGGTTTTCTTAGACTTTATGGAAAGGTAATTAAATTATCCAACTAAGTCTAGTTGGTGAGCCTCTCTGAATCGGCCAAATAATACCCCTACCAAGCCAGTTAATGAAACATTGATTTTTACGTTAGGCTCTCTGGACAGAACACTAAAAATACAATAACTTTCAGTACGAGTGTCCAAATCTCGAGTTCTTGTGCTTTCTGAAAAGCTGAGAGAATGATCTACAACTTTCATTATACTAAGATTCTCTGATTTTCCCTTTAACTAATCGTTTCACCCAGATTTATAAAACCTGTCAGAAAACCAACAATTCTGCAGAACAGTCCCACTAATAAAATCATAACTTCTGCTACAGAGGTCCAAATTACGTGTTCTAGCACTTCACCGAAAGAGGACGACATCCTCTACAATACCCTAGGAGACATCCAGAACTAATTCTGCATTTAAACATATCAAAACCTCGATCCTCTCTAATCTGTCCTGAACAGCCCTAAATACCGACATCGCTAAATTAACTAATTGCGCAACTAATCGAGGGGGAATTGGGATTACCCTTGAAGAACCCGCTGACGAACACGATGAACACCACACGATCCCTCTCCCCTCCCTTCTTCCCCTTCCTTCTTCTTCCGTCTTCTTCCTTCTTCTTGGCCGACAGCAATAGGAGAGCACCACCAAGAGGGAGGGGAATAGCAATGGAGTGCAAGGGGGGTGTCTGAAGGGCTACGGGTAGGCTACACTAGCGCAAATTAATAAAAATTCTACCCGTAAACCAAGATCACTGCAGTTATAGATCACGGTCTTACCACTAGACGCGCAGGTGCGGAATTGATGCAGCACGTCGGGGCAGAGTAGTCGTACTAAGTTGATGCAGCACGTCGGGGTAGAGTAGTCGTACTACTTCCTCGTCCTCGTCGCGGCGTCCCACGTACAGCTCCTCTCTTGCGGTTCGTCCAAACGCCACAGATGCAGCGCCTCCAAAGGTATCCACACGTACGGGAGGAAGCGACGCACGCCGGACTACTAGATCCGCGCGAGCGACTAGGGCGTGGGAGGGGTGGCGGCCAGGGTTTGAGGATGTCACGAAAAACTCATCATCAATCCTGTGCGCCCTTGCCCTCCTTTTATAGACGTCCTTACAATGAGCTTCTACTAATAGAGGCCCATTAGGATCAATGCCAGATCTAATTCGGATCCAATCCGAATTAGGCTTCAAATTTCTTAAGTGTGTGACCCTATAGGTTCACGTATGTTTAGACATGACGAGTATACATACTTGGTCAATAGTTGGTAGCGGCCTCTAGCAAGATGTGCCAACTCCTAAACGCGTACACAAAGATCATATCGGACGAACCATCACAACGTTATGTACATGCCAATCCCTTTGCCTCACGATATTCGATTGAGCTCCAAGTCGACCACTCTATCTCGATCCTATGATCCTAATCCCTTACTAGGTTAACTCTTAACCTTAAGTAGCATGGCCATGCATTTCGGATCCGATCACTCGAGGGCCCAGAGATATCTCTCTCGGGTAGAGAGGGCAAATCCCATCTCGTGACCATGCCTCGCAAAGATGCTTCATGACAAACCCGAAAGCTACCTTTATAACTACCCGATTCACGGAGTAGCGTTTGATAGCCCCTAAGTAGGTCGATTCACATCTCAAGTACATGCGACAATCTCAGGTCTAAGGACAAGGCGTACACATTGTGTAGAGAGAACCATAAGTATAATTGTTATGTCTCATGTTGGGTCGGTCCAACCCCATGTTCTAAACATGTGTCCACATTATTGGTTTGACATCTCCATGTCTATGACCTGTGAAACATGGTCATCAACCGATACATGTGCTAATCCATCATTCACGTGTGTCCTCACATGAACTCCGACTAGGGACAACTTTAGAATAACCATATAAGTAAAGAGTTTCACAAACAAGTCACATACTTGTTAATCAACACAAAGGTAATATTCAAGGAACATTTATTAAATCATGGATACAATGAAATATCATCATCTCTATGATTGCCTCTAGGGCATATCTCCAACAGTCTCCCACTTGCACTAGAGTCAATCTAGAAGATATCTAATACCCATAGCTCTTGTGTGTGCCTCATGCTTAGGCTGTGGGAGAGGCTTCGTCAAAGGATCTGAAATATTCAAATCCGTGTGTATTTTGCATATCTTTAAATCTCCTCGATTGAGGATCTCTCGAATGAGATGAAACCGCCGCAGATATGTGTTTGTTCTTTTGGTGATTCCTCGGCTCCTTGGCTTGCGCAATGGCCCCACTGTTATCACAGTAAAGATCCAGAGGACTGCACGCACTAGGAACCACACCTAGTTCAGTTATGAACTTCCTTATCCAAACACCTTCCTTTGCTGCTTCAGAAGCCGCAATGTACTCGGCCTCCGTTGTAGAGTCAGCAACAGTCTCCTGCTTGGAACTCTTCCAACTGACCGCACCACCGTTCAAAATGAACACAAAACCCGATTGCGATTTGTAATCGTCTTTGTCGGTTTGGAAGCTTGCATCGGTGTAACCATTTACAACGAGCTGTTCCTTACCTCCGTAGACTAGGAACACATCCTTAGTTCTTCTCAAATACTTGAGGATGTTTTTAACCGCTGTCCAGTGACTCTCACCGGGATCAGCCTGGTATCTGCTCGTAACACTTAGAGCATAGGAAACATCTGGGCGAGTACATATCATAGCATACATGATAGATCCAATGGCCGAAGCATATGGAATCTTACTCATGCGATCTCGCTCATCAGTTGTCGAAGGACACTGAGTCTTGCCAAGATTTATGCCATGAGACATGGGCAAGAACCCTTTCTTTGCCTCCTTCATGTTGAACCGTTTCAACACTTTGTCAATATAAGTACTCGGCTTAATCCTATTAGCCTTTTGATCTATCTCTATAGATCTTAATACCCAAAATATATGCCGCTTCCCCTAAGTCCTTCATTGAAAAACTATTTTTTAGTGAGGTCTTAACGGACTCGAGCATAGGAATATCATTTCCAATCGGTAATATGTCATCTACATATAAGATTAGAAATCTGAGCGAGCTCCCACTTGCCTTCTTGTAAACATAAGATTCTTCTTCGCTTTTGATGAACCCAAACCCTTTGACCACTTCATCAAAACGAATGTCCCAACTCCGAGATGCTTGCTTCAATCCATAAATGGATTTTTGAAGTTTGCATACTTTTCTAGCATTGATTGGATCGACAAAACCCTCGGTCAGTATCATATACACATCCTCGGTTAAATTTGCATTAAGGAAAGCCGTTTTGACATCCATCCGCCATATCTCATAGTCGAAATATGCAAAGAATAGCTAGAATGATCCGTATAGATTTAAGCATCGCTTCTGAGTAGAAGGTCTCATCGTAGTCAACTCCTTGAACTTGCGAAAACCTTTTGCGACAAGTCGAGCTTTATGGATATGAACATTTCCATCCATATCAATCTTCCTTTTATAGATCCATTTGCACTCTATGGTTTTAACACCATCGGTAGGTCAACCAAGTTCCAAACTTGATTCTCTCCCATGGATGCTATCTCGGATCTCATGGCACTATGCCATTTCTCGAGTCTGGTCCATCATTGCTTCCGCATAGGTTGTAGGCTCATCATTGTCTAACAATAACATATCTCGTATATTGCGGAGCCTTCCGACCTTCGTGGTGGTGGTGCTTCTTTTGCCATGGGTTCCTCAACTTGTTACGCCACGTGGGCATCATTCGTCGAGTCTTCCCGATTGGTTCATCTTGAACCTCTTCAAGCCGCACCGTTCTTCCACTTGTCTCCTGTTGAGAAACTCTTTCTCTAGGAAAACACCACTTGACGACAAACACTTTGCCCTCTAGTCGGTTGTAGAAGTAATATCCAAAGGTTTCTTCGGATATCCCACGAAAATGCATTTATCCGACTTGGGTGTGAGCTTGTCCGATCAGTAGTCGCTGACAAACGCCTCACATCCCCAAATCTTTAGAAAAGACAAATCGTGACTCTTCCCACCATATCTCATATGGTGTCTTAACTACGGATTTAGGCGGTACCCTATTAAGTGTGAAAGCTGCCGTTTCTAGGCGTAACCCCAAAATGATAATGGTAGATCTGATGGCTCATCATCGATCGAACCATGTCCAACAAGGTCCGATTCGCGCTCGGATACCCGTTTCTTTGAGGCGTTCGGGCGGTGTTAGGCAGGAACAATTCCGCAACTCTTGGATGATTGCTAAATTCATGACTCAAATACTCGCCACCACGATCGGATCGCGAGCCTTAATTTTCTTGGCACGTTGATTTTCAACTTCATTCTCGAACTCTTTGAACTTTTCAAAAGTTTCAGACTTATGCTTCATTAAGTAGACATAGCCATATCTACTAAAATCATCGATGAAAGTTATGAAGTAATGAAATCCTCCTCTAGCGATCGTGCTCATTGGTCCACATACATCAGTATGTATGATTTCCAACAAGTCGACGCCTCTCAAAAGAACCTTTGAAAGGTGACTTGGTCATCTTACCAAGCAAACAAGCTTCACATGTCTCGTATGATTCAAAATCAAACGAGGTTAGAAGACCATCATCATGGAGCTTCTTCATGCGCTTTTCACTTATGTGACCCAAACGACAATGCCAAACATAGGTGGGATTCAAATCATTAGGCGAAGTCTTTTAGCATTTATGTTAAAGATGGGTGCATCATCAAGATTTAAAATAAATAACCCATTCACAATGGGCTAAAAGCCACAAACATTTCATTTTAGAGATCAAACAACCATTGTCTTTACTTGCAAATGAATAACCATCTCTCATCAAACATGAGGGGATAAAATGTTTCGACTCATACTAGGAACATAATAACAATTATTCAATTCCATAATAAATCTTGAAGGAAGCTGAAGTTGCATGGTGCCGACGGTCAACGCAAAACCCTTGCTTTATTTCCGACGCGAAAATCAACTTCACCTCTTGCGACTCCTCTACTTCTTATTAGCCCTGCATCGAGTTGCAAATGTGAGCAAGCGATCCGGTATCAAATACCCAAGAGTTAATAGGAGAATCAGCGAGAAAATGTCTAAAACATTTATGACAAGTGTACCATGGGTGGAAGTCTTACTCGGCCTTCTTCTTGCATTCCTCGGAATCCGGTACTTCTTGCGCTTCTCTTCCAAAGGCGATTTTTACAATAGAAGCATCTTGTCTCGGCTCGAGTCCAAAGATTAGGCTTAGGCGTTGGCTTGAGATCATATCTTTAACCTTGCCCTTATTCTTTGCCCATGGCTTCCTACCCTTTTTCTTGAAGTGGACTTGTTCTCAAGACCATCACATGGCTAGGGCCTCGCACACTTCTTAATGTCACTCTCTGCTTTTGAGCATCCCACAAAGCTCATTAAGGCCCTTTTCCACCCCATGCATATGGTAGTTCAAATGAAATGTCCATAGCTAGGTGGAAGAGACGCCAAAATGAAATCGATTGCCAACTCTTGGCTAATTGGAAAACCAAGTTTATCCAAAGTCATCAGAACCAACCATTTTGATCACATGTGGGCCTCACGGTGCACCTTCGTTAACTTGCATTCGAGAAAAGCCTTAGAGACATTGAATCGTTCACCTGGCACGTATGCGAACATGTCCTAAGCGCCATGATCATATCATACGCTTCGATCCTCAAACCGCTTTTGAAGGTCAGTTCCATGCATGCAAGCATAAGACAACTAACCTCAAGAGAGTCATCACATGCTTTCTTGTGGCGGTTTAATAACGGCGGCCCTTGACCGTTAGCGAGCTCTTACGGGATTGGGGTGTCTAGAACGTTTTCCTTTTTATCCGCCTACGAGAACAATTCTCAGATTCACGGACCCATCCGAATAGTTTGTTCCATTTAATTTTTCTTTCTCAAGAATCGATCGCAAAGCAAAAGGGTGTCTTGTGGTTGCTAGATGCCATTGATCTACAATAGGAAATGCAAAATACTAAGACAAATAAAACCATGATAGAGTAAACTATATTAAACAATTTAATAGAATGTACTCCCACTAAAATCAACATCCTCTATTGATTCTTAGTGATTCAAGATCCGCAATTAACTAGTCTACTAGTGAGCTTTTGCATCACCGCTAGGAGACAAGTTAATTCGATAGCAACACCTTACTAATCATATCTCTATATGACTCTTGTTGTTGGGTGACATCTCTATGCCCCGCGCCCAACCTTTATGCCCCAAGGCCCATAACCTTTATGATAACCTTGTTAAGTTCACCAACCCTTATGCATGTAGGTATCCGATACAAACCCATCTAGTCAAGGAAAGTCGATGGTGCCCTAATTTTATAGACCCACCATCAATTTACAAGACATGGGATGGTGCAAAGTTTAGTTGGGAGGGCATATGTTTAACTTAACATTTTGTGAGGGATCGCTATACTTCTACCATTTAAACATGCATAGGAGTAAAACAAACAGGAATAGCATTCACACAGTTGTGACTCAGTATGGCCCATTTTCTCATGGTGATCTTCATCGCCATAGAATCTGTCCACCATGATGATCTCCATCTCCATGGTTAATGTGTGCCATCCTTCCAAGTGATGTGTCCTCCGAGTACTAATATAAGCTATTACTCATAACAGCTAGTAATAAAATACATGGATATAAGGAATCATCACAAGTCGGCACGCAGCCGTTAATACAATACTTTGACAACACAATGGCTCGGTAGTGTTGCGAACCCACGACACGCAGGTCATGAAAATATTACAAACATGCATCACATACACATTAGGCCATACTGGTCACATACATCCTGCAAAAACAAGTTATGCATAGAATCGCAATCTACCGGATAAGGGGTCGAGGGGGTTTCCCCCCGCGGGGTTCGAAGGGGCAGCGCCCCTCGCGGTATCTCCGGGCGTCCGGACATTCGTAAAAAAACAGATCCAATCTATGCAATTTTTACTTAGGATTTTGATCGGCAAATCATATTTACCACAAATCGACTATTGTTCCGATTCGACCAATTTGTATTGATCTTCGCATTCCGCAGCCGGTTTTACGTGTCACTGTCTACCCCGATGGCGAATCCGACCGGTAGGGGTATGTTGTTTCACGACCTTAGCAGCATGATCACGGAACATCGATTATCAATCTAGGTTCCGATTCGACCAATCATATTGATCTTCTCATTCCGCAGCCGGTTTTACGTGTCACTGTCTACCCCGATGGCGAATCCGACCGGTAGGGGTATGTTGTTTCACGACCTTAGCAGCATGATCACGGAAACCAGATCAATCCATTACCAGAACTATACAATCGATCACATCGATCAAACCGACTTACATATCGCCATATGCAAATCACGAACCTATAACATGACAAAGAACCGCCTCGATACCAATCAAGGGCTACGGGTAGGCTACACTAGCACAAATTAATAAAAATTCTACCCAGTAAACCAAGATCACTGCGATTATAGATCACGGTCTTACCACTAGACGCAAGAAAGCGGAATTGATGCAAAGACGTCGGGCGAGTAGTCGTACTAAGTTGATGCGACGACGTCGGGGTAGAGTAGTCGTACTACTTCCTCGTCCTCGTCACGGCGTCCCACGTCAGCTCCTCTCTTGCGGTTCGTCCAAACGCCACGATGCATCTGGCGCCTCAAAGGTATCCACACGTGCACGGAGGAAGCGGCGCCGCCGGACTACTAGATCCGCGCGAGCGATTAGGGCGTGGGAGGGTGGCGGCGTGGTTTGAGGATGTCACGAAAAACTCATCATCAATCTCAGGCGCCCTTGCCCTCCTTTTATAGACGTCCTTACAATGGGCTTCTACTAATAGAGGCCCATTAGGATCAATGCCATCTAATTCGGATCCAATCCGAATTAGGCTTCACTTCTTAAGTGTGTGACCCTATAGGTTCACGTATGTTTAGACATAGCGCGAGTATACATACTTGGTCAATAGTTGGTAGCGGCCTCTAGCAAGGCGTGCCAACTCCTAAACGCACACAAAGATCATATCGGACGAACCATCACAACGTTATGTACATGCCAATCCCTTTGCCTCACGATATTGATTGAGCTCCAAGTGACCACTCTATCTCGATCCTATGATCCGGAATCCCTTACTAGGTTAACTCTTAACCTTAAGTAGCATGGCCATGCATTTACGATCCGATCACTCGAGGGGCCCAGAGATATCTCTCTCGTAGAGAGGGCAAATCCCATCTCGTGACCATGCCTCGCAAAGATGCTTCATGACAAACCCGAAAGCTACCTTTATAACTACCCGATTCACGGAGTAGCGTTTGATAGCCCCTAAGTAGGTCGATTCACATCTCAAGTACATGCGACAATCTCGTGTCTAAGGACAAGGCGTACACATTGTGTAGAGAGAACCATAAGTATAATTGTTATGTCTCATGTTGGGTCGGTCCAACCCCATGTTCTAAACATGTGTCCACATTATTGGTTTGACATCTCCATGTCTATGACCTGTGAAACATGGTCATCAACCGATACATGTGCTAATCCATCATTCACGTGTGTCCTCACATGAACTCCGACTACGGACAACTTTAGAATAACCATATAAGTAAAGAGTTTCACAAACAAGTCACATACTTGTTAATCAACACAAAGGTAATATTCAAGGAACATTTATTAAATCATGGATACAATGAAATATCATCATCTCTATGATTGCCTCTAGGGCATATCTCCAACAGTGTCTCTTTGCAAACATGACATCAGAAGCGGCAGCGAGGGGTAATGTGAGCTCGCGTGCTACTGATGAGTGCTAGGGTTTTCCCCCCTTCTTTGATTGGTGGCTGGCCCCTCATAGGCCTCTTGGGCCAAGGCCCGAGGCCCAGGTTGCCGAGGATTTGCATAAAACCCCCCTTTTTTGCCTCATGTCCTAGAGCGAATCTTTCTGTTGATTTGTGTATCGCCATTTTTGCTTCTCGCATGTGAGTTCTTTCCTGTGTGTGATTGATCTTGGCGGCAGATTTTGGGTTCGTGTCCCACCATGATCACCGGTCTAAGCGCCAGCAAAATCAGAAGTTCTGAGCAGCAGCTATAGTTTTTTTGTTGTCTCATCGGTTTGGGGATTTCATTGCTTTAGTCTCTTGTTTTGTCTGGCCCAAAATGCCCCTGGTAGAAACCAGATCGGTGTGCGTGTTTGTTGTTGGTGTGCCCGTGAGAAAAAGTGTGGAGAGTGGCGGTAGCCTTGAGTGTAGCTGAAAAATCAGAATTTATTTTGGGCGGCGGCCGATTCCTGAAAAAGATTAGAGCTCTTTGCGGCTTGTTCTTGCTGCTTTATCATTTCTCCTGTCGGCAGAGTCTGGACGGCGCCCATGAAATTAAGAGCTGGTGGCGGCAGTCTGTGCCCAGCAAAATTTTTAGTTCTGAGCGGCGGCGCCATGTTTGGTCCGGAGGTAAAAAGCAGCGGGTGGCGGCGGCTGTTTGGCCGGGCAGAAAAATAGAGCCCCTAGCGGCGCTTTTTGTTTGAGCTGAACTGCATTAAGTTGATCGGTGATTCTCTGGTTTAAGTTCTTTTATTTGACTGCTCTTTGTTGCAACGGCTGTAATGATTTCCACCTTTTGTCTCTTGTCTGCACTGATTGGTATGGTGCGGCAAATCCTATGCTGCCATCAAGATGCGCAGGAAGAGGAGCCCTTGTATGTAGCTGCTGTGTTGATTGCCGTTTCTCTGGGTTCATGCGTGTGCTTGGCTTGTCTCAATCTTGTTGTTGCCACATCCTATGGTGACCACGTAAACCAGAGCTCTAGGTCGCGCGTGTATGCTTGGAAGATTTTTATTGCTTTGAGTTTAAATCTTTTATTTGGTCGCCAATTGATGCAAGTTCGGAGACTAGAATGGCTTTTGAGCGTATGCATGCATCTTGATCTTTGCTAGATTCTAGTAGCTCTGTGAGGAAGGCTTAAGGATTTCCATCCATCATTGATGTGACTAAACTTTTGTTTATTATTCTTGTGATCGAATCTGTTTAGTCTTTTTATTAGCTTGGGCTATCATCTTGATTGACCAATCTCATTTCTTTGTGGGTGTGCGTGCGGTGTTGAGATGTTTGTAGTCTTGAGTTTCGGGGTTTGATCGGACTCAACACAGGTCATCTACTGTGCTTGTATACAGATCTTCATAGCTTTTATAGCTATTGGAGTGAAAGTAGTGTTGAGTTCGATCGTGGTGAAAAATAGAGAAAGCGTCTATTCACCCCCCCTCTAGTCGCCTTTCCGGTCCTACAATTGGTATCAGAGCCCGGTTAACTCTTCTCATAGATCTTAACCGGTCTTTGGTGCCATGGCGACTAATATGAGGACTTGTGAGCGCTTCTTGGCATCTTGTCATAGTTCTTTTACCAGTGGTGTCCATCGTAACAAGAAGTCTGAACGGGTGATAAGAATAATGGCGATTGACAAGGATTTCTCTTGTGATATCTGTGGCAAATCCTTTTGTTTTGATTGTCTTAGTTTCAGGGATGAGTCACTTTTAGAGCCCGAGGAGAAGAAGCTCAGTGGTGTATGTGTAGCAGCTTTTGAGGATGAACATGATGGAGAGGATTTTGATGAAGAGCATTTCGAGGATGATCATGATGACTCTTTCGAGGACGATCCCCTACTCAAGCTAAGCAAGGTGAGCAAAGAAAAACTCATTGATGGCTTGATTTCATATGAATACAAATTGCATACTCTTAGGAAGAAATTGAAATTGCTGAAAAAAGAAAAGAATGATTTGTCTCATGAGCTCTCCGAATTGAAAACCTACATAAATGCTTATGATTCATTGCTTGTAGACATGGAGAACCTGAATAACTCTCTTGCATGCCTAAAATCTGAAAATGAATTATTGAGATCAAATACTTCTATGCCATGTGATTCTTGTGTTGCCTTACATATTGAGCTTGATAATGCTAAGTTATAAATAGGCAATCTTAGATCTATGGCTAGAAATGATTGTGATTCTTGTGTAGGCATGCTTGCTGAAATTGAAAAGTTGAAATTGACTAATTCCATGCACCTTGAGCAATTAGAAAATGCTAGGGCTGAGATTATTGAAATTGAAGCTAGGCCTTGTAGCATGTGCTTAGAACATGAAAAATTGCTTAAAGTTGGTTTAGTCTCTTGCAAGAATTGTGCTTGTTTAGAAACTGAAATTGATCCTTTGAACTGCATGCTTAATTCGAAAGCATCATTAATTTCTTGCACATCTTGCATTTCTTTGAAGAGCGAAATTGAGTCTTTGCGCGATGATATGAGCGTCAAATCTTGTGACTCTTGTATTTGCCTTCACTCCGAGATTGATGTTTTAAAGATCTCTCTTGCTTCTTTACATTCGGAGTTGAAGTCTTCTTGTGCCAAATGTGAGTCACTTGATGTTGGTTTTTGTGGCATCGCTTTGGATATCTCTTCTTTGGTGAGTTCGACTCTCACGGACTCTTCTTGTGTTGTCCAACGGATTTCAAAAGACAAATGTGCTTCTTTCTCAAATGGTACTAAATCTTCAAAAGAGAAGTACCATTGCACATTTTGTAAGAAGAATGGACACACTCTTGGGTTTTCCTTTCGCCGTTTGAAACTTGAGCGTCGAGTGCGTCGTCGTACCTCTAGGAACACACATAGCCTTTCTCATGGCATGTGTGGGTCTAGTGTCGATACGAGGACGAGTCATGATATTAGTTCTTCCAGGACTTCTTCTTTGAGCGACAATGGTGCTTCGTCCTCTCGGACCGTGTCTACTAGTAGACCTTTACACCATTACTCATTTTGTGGGAAGAATGGACATCATGTGGATTTCTGCTTTTGGCGTGCAAAACATTTGCATCGAGCTCATGCTTCTAAGTCTCCTAGTGGGCATAGTCTTTCTCATGACATGCACACTAAAGAGCCTAGCACGAAGACTCGATTTGTTGATGGCTTCTTTGACACCTTTTCTAGTGGTGTCGGACAGCACCGTGGACATGGTTTGCATAGTTTTAGTTTTGGTCCATGAGCTGCCCTGAGGCAGGATTTTCGCCGTTTTCCAAGAGGTGGACCTCATTTTGTTCATCGAGGTACACACCCACGGCGAGGTTGTGTGAGTTCTTTTGATGTTTCTGTTGGTTCTCTTCATGGTGCTTTCAAGCAAGGACATCGCTGCTTTTGTGAGACCCCAATTTATTAAGCTCATAATACTTAGTCATCCAATTGACCCTAGTATTATCAACTAAATAAACCGTGCCTCGAGATATATGTACTTCCCGAAATGCAAGACACACAACTCATTACAAAGGTTGCATCAATTCCATTCAAACACATAGAATGTAACAAGCAACAAACCGAAGTTAATATAAATAAGGGATAGTTATTACAAAAGAGAGGCCGACCGGCCAAATAACAACAAGTCTACAAGAATACACAGCGGAAGCAAAAGTGCCATAAAGATGGCCCAAAATAAGAGCCAACCAGTGTGCCTTAGCCCACAAGGCAACTGACCGGACCGCCAAGCTAGTCGCTCTCCCAACCACCGCACAGCTCACAAAAGTAAAGCCCTTTGGGCTCTACCTCCTCTGCAACAAAGTTAGTAAGCAAAGCAAATGAGTACAAAAATGTACTCGCAAGACTGACGCGTAAGATAACAGAACTATAAATAGCTACATGCAAGCTTTATTTAAGTGGATGAGGCTTTGGACCCATTTTAGCATAAAGCAAGTTTCATTTGCAATAACATAATAGATTGAAGGCAATTTGGCAAAGCATTTTTAATTGTTGAAATAACAACGAGATAATAACATAGTAACAACAACAAGATCAACCTGGAAGTGACTAACCCAAGTCACCACAACAATAGCATGAACATCCATTCATACCAACCCATCAAGTTTTAATTAAATGGTTGAGACTAGTTCTTGAACGACCTTACCAAGCATGTCCATAACCTAGGGCGAGGCTATTCAATAGTTTTAACCTGCGGGGGTGTACCAATGTACCCACACGTCCGATCGCCTTTTCGCCACATGATTTAGCACACTTCCTTTGGTATGCCGCACGGCTAAGTCCTCTGAGACATTTCCAATGGATGATGCTAATTACGAGCATAACCCATGGGGACAAAGACACATTAGACAGCCTAGCCGGTCTGCCAATGCTCTCCTCCCACACCACACACACATTTTATTTAAAACATACCCACCAACCAACTCATAATTAACACCGCCCAAAGTACTTAGTCAAGAGAGGTCCCATATCCCTCTCGTGTGGTTAGCACGCTAAAGCGCTGGGCTTAGTGACCCAAGTAACTCGGTCCTTAATGACTCAGGCATACCACCACATTCCAAAAACCTCACCATCCATCCAATATGCCCAAGTCCAAATCAAACTTTTATTTTCAGATTTGACTTTACAAAATAACAAAGCACAAGTGCTGGACATATAGGAGTAATAATTAGATTTGTGTGATCAAGACCATCGACTAAGTCGATGATCGCCCATTACTACCGTTAACTAAGCATGTCTAAGCCATAGAGTTCGAAACTACTAAGTGATAAGAGCTCATCCAACGAGCTCAAACCACAGCAAATAACCTAGGCTCATTGGTAGTAGAGGATAACAATTCCTACAGATTATGCAACTATAGGACCACTAGCGATATTTTAACACAAAGTAGCATGCATACATATAAGTGAAACAAAGTATTAAGCTTTAAAGTAATGGGACACTAGTGGGAGATGATCAAACTACTTGCCTTGCTGTTGCTGGTCAATTTGTTGCTGAGGATCGCTCACGGGGTCAACAAACTCGTCAAAACCTAACCGAAAAGACGAAAAGAGTCGATAAGAACGACGAAAATAACAAGGACAGCACAGCAAACGAACTCCAAATACTCTGAAATTTCTACAGCAGCAAGAGGATGATTTTTAGGGAATTTAGCAACAAGAACCAATGGATTTGGATTCTCAATACTAAAGTTATAAGCAAAACAATTCTGCTCAGCCCTAAAAATACCAAACTGCACTATTCACTAATTTAATTATGAGGCAACATTTTCTAGAAAAGTGGTGATGCTGAGATTTTTACTGTAAAACCAGCACCTCATGAGATGAATAACACAATTGAGTTCATCTCATTTGGAGCTATATTGCACTTTCTACAATTTTCAAAAACAAGAACTTGAACAAAATTATAATGCATAAGAACTCTTTTTGATAACAGCAACAAGCTCAAAACTAATTTTCACAGTAAGTTCATTATTAGAGGAAACAAACAAAGTTGGATTCACTCAAAAATAATCTACAGAGCATTAGTTATGTATTTTACAAGTTAAGCATTAATTTGAGTGTACACTAAAAGTTAGTTTTAAAATCTAATGGTAAACTGTGCTCTGGGGCTGAACTCAACTTACAATCATTTTTAGATTAAAGTCAAGTCCAAGACAGAGCTAAAACAATTTGAATGACCTCATTGGGACTTAAAATGAAAAAGATATGGAATTTTAAAGTTTATACCTTTCTCAGTTTATAACTAAGACTTCACTGGAGGTCCTAAGGACTAGAACGAACTGGGAGGACGTGAGCCATAGATTTCCGATCTAACGGCTCAAGACCTCCCAGGAGAACAACGCACATGTGCGCGCGAGGTCCAGAGGTCCTGGACGGCCAGATCTAATGAGGGAGGTCCGCAACGTTCCAGATCTCGTGAGGGAGGTCTTAACGCCTCAGACCTCCCGGGGAGGTCTGGACGGCCACGATCGCGAAAAGGGGAGGTCTTGGACGTGCCAGATTTCCTCGGAGGAGGTCTGGGATGTCCCAGACCCAGCGCCCTTGCGCTCGCGCGCGCACACGCGCTCGGACATTGAATAAATGCGCGCGAGACACAAAGAGGTCCACGCGGGAGGTCTTAAATGCGCAACAGAGGGTGGATTAAAGGCATTTAAGACACAACCAAATGATTGCGAGGTTGAGAAAATGATTAGTGCATAAAACGCGGCGGATCTTTGTCCTAAAAACGACAACGGCGCTGCCGTTTACGTCTGACAAAATCCCGAGTTGGAAAAGGTGGTTCTCGCCGGCGATGCAGACCTCGCCGGCGACGTCCAATGGTACCATTGGGTCCGCAATAACCATGCGCACCCAATGGACCTCCTCTCAACGGCGGCGACGGCTTTGAATGCCGGCGAGCCGGAGAGGACAAATGACCAGCACGGCCAAAATCCGAAATGCAAAAGAAAGCTCCGCGCGACATTCAAGCGTGTGCTCAATAAAAGCTCCGCAACAAAGATACATGCGGGTGATGCAGCCTCTGGGACTATCGGGAGGTTTACTCGGAGGTCTCAGGTCTTTGAGGAGGTCGAGGAGGGTGAAGACCGGAGTTGGAGAAGATGGGGCTGCTCCACGGCCAAAGCTCGAGCTCAAGCTCCACTTTGTCCACCTCTGTAAATGCCCAAACCAATCAAGTTAGGTCTTGGTCCCGGAGGGAATGGCACAAATGGAAGCAAGGAGAGGAGAAGAAATCTCCAATGACCCTTGCCCACCGAGGAGCTTCAAGCCCAAATGGCGGCCAAGGAAAGCTTTGGTGGTTTAGAGCTCACAAGCAGGGGGTGCAAGCAAGGAACAATGGTTTGTAACGGAAGCCAAAGAAACAGTGGGGGAGGTTTTATACCTAGGGCACAGGAGGTCATAGACCACTGGTTAACTCATGGTGAGCTTGGCCCATGGCTTGGTCTAGGGCTTGGACAGGATGTAAAGTTGACAGGGTGACAGGTCTGTGCTGACCAGAGAGGCGGAAGGCTGACCTGCATTTAATGCGGGTCAGCAAGGAGTTGTTAAAGGTACACGATTCTTGCGTGCATTAATTCATCGCTTTCGATGCTGCACGCATGCGTGACCAAGGTAGGAGAAGAATAGGGGAGGTCATTTTGACCGTTGGATAAGACTTCGGGGAGGTCCTGGCCCTCGGATGCCATTTTTGAACCGTTATGTTTTAAGTGGCTGGGAGGAGGTCCCAGCCACACGATCAAGGGTGGGGAGGTCATGGCCTCACGATTTCCCTAATGCGAATGCGCACGTGGGAAAATGGGACAGGAGGTCCAAGGCGTTGGATCTCAATCCAACGGTGCGGACCTCCTGTGAGGCTTAACCGCACACGAACTTAAGAACATGAGGGGGAGGTCATGGCCTTTGGATTTAAATCTAAGGGCCACGATCTCACGTGCGCGGGGAGGTCGGATGCGCACGAGGAAAGGAGGAGGTCGTGACCGTAGATTTTAATCTAACGGTACACAACATGGGATGGGGGAGGTTGTGAGCGCTTGATAACGCAGGGAGGTTGTGGGCTGTTGGATGTAAATCCAATGGCGCACAACAATTAAAGCGGGGAGGTCCTGAGCGGCAATGATTTGCAGCGGAGGTCGTGGCCTTTGGATCTGAATCCAACGGCTACGACCTCGTTTAGGTGGGAGGCTTGCTTAGTTTAATAGTGAGGGGAGGTCCTGGCCATGGATCTTGGATCCAAGGGCTACGACCTCAACAAGGTGGGGAGGACCTGGGCGATAGATATCGAAGGGAGGTCTTTGCGGTGTTGACCGCGGAGGAGGTCGTGGCGGTTGGATGTAAATCCAACGGCTGCGACCTGATCAAGGTGGAAAGGGAGGTCAGGCTGAGGTGCAGATAAGGTTGGGCTGGACCAGCTTTGCACAGCGGCTAGCCCAAGGAACAGTGTAGACTTTTAAATTTAGTTTTTAACAGCTGAGACTTAGCAGAATTATTTGAGATAGCAAATGAACTCCAAATTTTCTGAAATTTTAACAGGAACTTGTTGACAATGAGATTAACCTTACATAAAATTTCCAGAGGTTATTATGCAATGCATTTTTCTCAGAAAATTCATGAAGGTTGTTCAAGGATTTGTTTTACCTCCAAAAATTATCAAACAAGTTTTATGACTCATGATATTTTTCAGAGGGGTCCCACATCAACTTTAGGACCAAGGGAAAATATTTCCAATTGTTTGGCACAAGATTTAAGATAATTGGAAAATGAGTTTGACTTTTGGTCAACAAGAGCTTTGTGTTTTTGGATTACACAACTCTTGGACAAGAATTACACAAGAGTTTAGGGGTTTTTGAGATGTGAGGAAAAGTTTTAATTTCTACCCATCTAGTTATACTTGAATAAACCCTGTTTATACAGTTGGGATGTTACAGCTTTTCTAGAGTTGGACCTCGTTTTCCTCATCGAGCTGTCCACTCGCGGCGTGCCTTCAAGGATGAGATTGGATCTTTTTGCATGGACCATCATTTGCATCATACTAACTCATATAATGTTTCGACTGCCTCTAGTGGTGGTGTGTCCAAGGTTTGGGTTCCCAAGCATTCGCTCTCTAACCCTTCGGGACCCAAGACTCGAACACCTTGCCTTTCTCATGTGTAGGTACCGAGAACGCGGGTTGGAGAACATGGACTTAAAGATTCTGATCTTTTGCTTCATCACATGATCGGTACACTTGATGGTTCTCCACCTCAACGATGGCCTCCAAGAGGCATGTGCTTTCATGATTGGTGCTTTCACATGTTTAGTGAGCTATCTTATACCTTCGTGCATTTCCTTTCATGATTATTCATACTTGGCATGTTGTGCTTGTCTTTGTGCTCACCTGTACCGTATTGGCATGTGTTACTTCTTTTGATATCCTTTATCATGCCTTTACTTTGCTTATGTATCCATGTACTATATTGTTGTTCATTATTGCCATGGTTTTATGAGCTTTGTTTTGTCATCATGAGCTTGTGCTGTGGTGTACTTGATTTATCTTGCTCCTGTTGACTTTTGCCTTGTGTATCCACATGTTCACTTGATATCCATGTTAGCATACATTGTTCTTGATTTGTTCTAAAATGCTTTATGCTTACATGGTTATTGTGCCTTACTGTTAATTGTGGATGCATGAGTTTTGCCATAGCTTTCACTAGCATGCTTTGCTTTCGACTGTATATATGATGGGTGATATGCTATGTGCTTGTTTGCTTGCTCCTATGCCTTATTGTGGATTAAGGATAGTTTGAGCTTTATCATATCTTGGATAGCATGTGTTGAAATTGTCTTGTCTATCTCCATGCTCATGTCTTAAATTATTGATTATATGTTTTTATGAGTTTTGGATCATTTGCTGCTATCCTTGCTAGTCATGTGTCTTGGTACTGTTTCCTTAGATATTGTCTCACTAACCCAGTACCAAGGCATAGACTTTTCTGTCTCTTTGGTGTAGTCTTTTCAGTTGAGAAGAAGAACATGTGGTCCAACAAGTGTTATCACCTCAAGCTGTTGGTTCTTCTTCATTAGTGCTTTCAATGATGACTATCACTTCTTGGAGACGAAAGAATTTGAGATGAGGATGATAGGTGAGCACAACTACCTTCTGAAGCTTTAAGGATTGGATCTTCATCTATCATGACTACATCTCACTGCCAAGCAGTGGGACTCAGGTTCGAGCTTCTATACCTTACTTTTATGTATGGTATCCCTAGTCTACCTTGTATTGCATTTGGTTCATGTCAGGTGTAGGGCTTGTTGAGTTCAGGGTAGATAGGAGGCTCTGTTCTAGCACGTGTCTTTTCTAGGCACTCTTCTTATCCCATGATTTGCTAGGATACATTCTTCTCACAGCCTAGGTCGAGCTTGTCTCCCAATCACTAGTGTTAGTAGGTTTTTGAGTTGCCTGTAAGCTTTTTAGTGTTGGTGTTTCGCTCCTCAGCTTTTCGAGTTGCTTTTCCTAGAGATCGTGTGGCATTTGAGGTCTTTGTGCTAGTTTTTGTGGAGTCCAAAGAAAATTGGCAGATCTCCCCTCAAAGCTTTTTGACCCAACAAGGTTTGCCACCTTGAGATGCAAGTAAGGGATAATTTATCCCTATGGGTTGGTTTGAGGGGGAGTTGGTTCTTTTCGGAACTTTCTTAGTTCTTTTCGGAACCTTTTCTGTTCATCTGAACTTTCCTTGTTCATTTGAGCTTTTGTGGATCTTTTCTGATACCTTCTTCAAGTGGTATCTTCTTTGGATCTTTTTGATCCTTGTGATCTTTTTAGGCTTTTAAGTCTTTTATGCATCTCATTGTATCATATTGCATACATATGGAAAATCCAAAAAGATGCATTGTAATATAAGCTTTACCGCTTCTTTCTTTTAATTGTTGAAGCTTTGCTTATTACCCACTTGAGCTTTAGTAATTCAATTCTTGCTCAAGATTGTGTCTAGTTCTTTGACTTGCTAGAATTATCATGCTTTTACATGTGCAGCAATGTCTTGGCTAAATGAGCTAGAACTTTTAGATAATCTGAACTGAAAATAGCAATTTGTGGATCTTTTAGCTAGTTGCACAATTAGTGATCCTTTTGTGACATTGGCCCTGTCAAAATTGTTTTGTTAGCTCTGGAATCTAGAATTGAACATCTTTGTGCTTTCAGTTCATTAAAGAATCTAAAACAGCCCTTGTGCAAAATGAAAAATGATCTCTTTTGTGCGAAAAAACTTATCTCACCAATTCTTTCTCATGAGACTGCTTGCCATTGTACTAGGCATGAACTCAGGGGGAGTTTTGGATGACCTAGACCACTCTTTTAAGCTTTTTGTTGCTTGGGATGGTCGCAGTGAGGCTTGAGATCTAGCACAATGCTAAAAATGCAAATTGTCAAATTGGTTGAAGCTTAGGAAGAGATTGTGGATGGCTCCTAGTTCAGGATCTTCTTTACTGAGATAGACCTTTTATCAACTTGAACATTCATTGCAAATGAGAAACAGTTGAGAATTGGGTTTTTGACAAAAACTGGTGCAAAATGGTTCATTTCAGGATTTCTGTCTCTAAGATGGTCTTTGCTAGCTTCTGGATCTCACATTGACATTCTGGCAAGGCCATTATCACTTTAGGATACCTGTTGTTGAACTTGCTAATTTTGAAGCGTTGCTTAATTTTACCCAATAACATGTGATATATTGAGCTCATTAGCCTAGCTTTGCTATATATGTCTTATTATGATCTTGCTAGCTTTGTCAGGCTTGTTGTATCTTGAGTAATAATAGAAATGCTAGTCTGTTCAATTGAGTAATCTCCAAAGCTTATTTTTACCTAAAAATTAAAAAATCAAAACAAAAATGAAGCCACCCCATTGCATTTCATGCATGCTCTTTCTTTTGCTTCTTCCTTTCTTGTGTATTTGTCATCTCTAGATGAGAGGAAGGGATGATTCCTTGATGAATCCATTGTCAAAGGGGGAGAAGATATAACGAAAATGTAATGTTAATAAAGAGCTTATTGGTTATGGGGGAGAAGTTTTGTAAGGGAGAGAAGTTAGGAGCTTTTTGGAGAGAATTGGAGAAATTGAAATTTTAAAACTCTCTCTTGAAAAATGATGATCATAGTGAGGGGGAGCATTCATATTGCATTCTTTTGGTCTTATTGCCTTTTCTGAACTTGAATTGCAAATCTTAAAGCCTCACAATGATCTAAGGTCAAATAGAACAATTGTTCTTTCATATGGACCTTAAGTGAGATTTTGTCGATTCTTGGGGAATTGAAAGCTTTTGTGCTTTCTTTTGCCTTATCTCACTTGTTTATGCTATTCTGGAGCCAGCTTGATCATTTCCTTTGCTTTCTCTTGCTAATGGACCAAGTTGTGCCTTTGTGCGAAAACTGCGAGTATTTTACTTTTCAAACCACAATCTTACATTTTCTGAGAGATTGCCAATGTGTTCATCAAGGGGGAGATTGTGGATATCATGTGGATATGCCCATGATCTTAGGATGATGAAACAATTGGCAATGGTGCTTTTGGTTTGAAGTTTCAAATGTTTTCGACAAAGTTTCAGATTTGTCAAGTCAGCGGCAGTCTGACCGGCTTTTATGCTGATTGTTGATATAAGTGGTAAATTGATTTTGGGATAGGTCATATCCATGTTTGTTAGTGCATATATGTTGCATGATGCATGTTTTCACTAACGTGGGTCAAGTTGTAAAGAACTTGTTTCCGGATTCATGTTTGCTTGTCTATTGCTGTGCAGGTGGCTTGCAGGTCAATGACGGTCAACGGCGAGGAGGATCGGGACTAAGCTTGGAGAGCTGAGGTCCAGAATGATCATGGATGCCGGGTGAGGTCAGGTGACTCAAGCATGGCGCAGAATGGACAAGGATGACCGAACAGGCGATTGGTGCGGCCGGTTGGATCAAGCGGCGCGAGTCGTTGCAAGTGCTCAGTGGTGTCGGTGGGATCCAGAAGGGAGAGACTTGACGACATGGAGCCGTTGATCAACCTACACGTGGCGAAGCAGGCGATTGCTTCAACAGGATTGGACTCGGTCTTCGGAAAGGATCGAGAAGGGGTATTTTGGTAATTTTACCAAATACCATCTTGGTGACCTTTTGACTAAACCACGGCGCGGGACGACGCAAAGGAAGTGGTTTAAGTCAAGAGAATTGAAGACGATGCTTTAATATGCGTGCGTGTGTGTTCCGTTGATGTTGAGCCCTAACGGAAGCCCATTAGGGTAAATCATCTAGAAGGTTTTTAGGGTTTGTTGTTGCCCTATAAAAGGAACTGTAGAAGGGAGTGTTTGGGTTGCTGAGAAAAAAAACAGCCGGGGCGTTTTTTGGAGTCGTGTGTGGCGGCGCCCCTGTAAAAAAGCGAGAGCTAGCGGCAGCCTGTTGCCCACCTGAAAAATCTGGTGAAAAATAGAAGTCCTGTGCGGCGCAGTGGATCGCCGTTTTTGCCTCATGTCCTAGAGTGAATCTTTCTGTTGATTTGTGTATCGCCATTTTTGCTTCTCGCATGTGAGTTCTTTCCTGTGTGTGATTGATCTTGGCGGCATATTTTGGGTTCGTGTCCCACCGTGATCACCGGTCTAAGCGCCAGCAAAATCAGAAGTTCTGAGCAGCGGCTGTAGTTTTTTGTTGTCTCATCGGTTTGGGGATTTCATTGCTTTAGCTGCTGTTTTGTGCGGCGCCCAAAATGCCCTGGTAGAAACCAGATCCCAGGCCGGCGGCTGTTGTTGGTGTGCCCGTGAGAAATAGTGTGGAGAGTGGCGGTGGCCTTGAGTGTAGCTGAAAAATCAGAATTTATTTTGGGCGTGCGATTCTGAAAAAATATTAGAGCTCTTTGCGCTTGTTCTTCTTCTTTATCATTTCTCTGTCGTGAGTTCGGGCGCCCGTGAAATTAAGAGCTGGTGGCGGCAGTCTGTGCCCAGCAAAATTTTTAGTTCTGAGCGGCGGCGCCATGTTTGGTTCGGAGGTAAAAAGCAGCGGGTGGCGGCGGCTGTTTGGCCAGGCAGAAAAATAGAGCCCCTGGTGGCGCTTTTTGTTTGAGCTGAACTGCATTAAGTTGATCGGTGATTCTCTGGTTTAAGTTCTTTTATTTGACTGCTCTTTGTTGCAACGGCTGTAATGATTTCCACCTTTTGTCTCTTGTCTGCACTGATTGGTATGGTGCGGCAAATCCTATGCTGCCATCAAGATGCGCAGGAAGAGGAGCCCCTTGTGGCGTAGCTATTGCAGCTGTTGATTGCCGTTTCTCTGGGTTCATGCATGTGCTTCGGCTTGTCTGAATCTTGTTGCTGCTCACATCCTGTGGCTCACCACAGAAACCAGAGCTCTAGGCTGCGCGTGTATGCTTGGAAGATTTTTATTGCTTTGAGTTTAAATCTTTTATTTGGCTGCCAATTGATGCAAGTTCTGGAGACTAGAATGGCTTTTGAGCAGAAGTGCATGCATACTGATCTTTGCCAGATTCTAGTAGCTACGCAGGGAAGGCTTAAGGATTTCCATCCATCATTGATGTGACTAAACTTTTGTTTATTATTACTGTGATCGAATCTGTTTAGTCTTTTTATTAGCTTGGGCTATCATCTTGATTGGACTGAATCTCTGTTTGCTGTGGGTGTGCGTGCGGTGTTGAGATGTTTGTAGTCTTGAGTTTCGGGGTTTGATCGGACTCAACACAGGTCATCTACTGTGCTTGTATACAGATCTTCATAGCTTTTATAGCTATTGGAGTGAAAGTAGTGTTGAGTTCGATCGAGGTGAAAAATAGAGAAAGCGTCTATTCACCCCCCCTCTAGTCGCCTTTTCGGTCCCTACACCACCCTTATTCTACTTCTTCTACACATTACAATTGGGCGATCAAAGTTCTAGCATAAAAAATGCAAAGCCCAAAAATTAACCTCCATGACTCCTACATCGAACTTCTCATATAAAAGACAGGGAAATCCTCATATTAAATCCCTAAAATTCCCACAATCCAATTATACTCACTTGTTAACATCAACATGGAAATATTTTTAGGACCAAATTACCTTTAGAAATATTTTAACTCTCAGAGGGTTACTCACTAAGGCCAAGTTATACCTGACATTAACTCAACATTTTCTATCATCTCAATAGTTATCATAACAATTAGATTTCTTCACAATTCCATCCCCATTAAACTACACCGTTGCAATTCTTCTACACAACCGTGTAAGGTACCCAATCGTGGTACTCTAATAAAATGACCAAGATTTTTCATACTGTCGATAATTCTAATGTTCCACCCAATATGAACAAAAGATCTTGGACCACAAATTACTACATGTTCTACTAGTTGCATCAATGCAATCAGTTTAGCTCCAGAGAACGACATTCTATTTAAATCAAATCATCTCCAAGGAGTATTCCACGGAATCTGTTTATCACCCAATGCGTCTCAAACAACTTGACACCCCGAGTCTCACAAAGTCATTCACTTGATCACCACCAACTAGTTGCCACTAAACACTCTATAAGGTTTTATAAAACAAATCGATTATTCTTTTCTCAAAAGAAGAGGCAGATAACAATAATTTTCAGTACACAAGAAATGTTTACCATTTGCAGTACACAAGACCAAGAGAGATGGTCAAATAGTAATGATCTCGAAAGGCAAAAGACGACACCACAGTTAAGGGCACAAGTCCCACAAGAAGAGAATACCAAACCTCAATCAATAAGAACAAAACATTGCATTTGAATCTTGAGAAGCTCTTATGCAGCCAAACAACCAGGTTAAGCACGCTTCAATAAACCGCAAACTACAAAACTTGAGTCCACCCTCAAATACTTCTACTACACTATTTCTTTTAAAAAAGAAAACAATCTCTTTGATTATAACTTCACTTTGCCATCTCAAACAAAAGAGTCTTTAAGATCAAATTACATGAATCACTCAAGAACCAAACATAACTTTCCAACACGTTTCTTTGCTTAACAAATTTCAGCTATCACATAATTCATGAACTACCAAAGGTCATGAATACAAAACACTAAACTTTTCATTTAACCGATATAATGAAAGGCGGCCAAATTACTTTATTTCTAAAAGAATCATCACCACACGCACAAGTCACATTACCTTGCAGACAATCTTATTAACTTCAAGAATAATACCCTCTAGATACGAATCTTTATCGTCAACTCTTCCATATAAAGCCCCCAAAGGTTCACCAAATTGTTCCATACTATTTGTTTCCCATCTTCAAATTGAGAGTATACCAAACCATACAGCCTCACTACAACACCCACTTTATTTTAGAAGGGATCTACTACACAATTGAAAAGGTCCTAGCAAAATCTTTTCATCCAGGACACGATATCATCCGACGATTACACGATCATGTGGGCATAAGCCACCTATTAAATCATATCAATTCAACTATTAGTGATGCTCAACACCGAACTTCAACACACCTCAATTGCACTCCAACCAGGTTTATCAACTGGCCTCATTATGAAGTCTAGTTGCTACTTACCTTCCTTTCCATGTCACATGGATATTTACAAACACATATTTAACTGTTCCTTCTCATGTTTAGATTTGAGCAGAATCACACTAAAACTTCAAGAATCGAAATCTTCTATCGATCAAAAGTCTCAACAACACTACAACCAAATTCATCCCATCATTCTATATAGAAGAACCATCCAGAACTCCTCCCATAAATTCTAGATCCACCGATATTCAATCCCTTCAACCTTTTGTACATAATTCCAATAATTAATCATACTGAGGAATATATAAATCTAGCAACCATAAATGATCATCTAGTATCTATAGAAAAGATAACCCCACGAATAATATCTATTAAGGCAATAACTTAGCATCTCCTCTAATTTCCCTTTCCACACAATTAGATTAATCCAACAAGTTTAGCAAACTAAGCAATTTTAATGACCAGACCAGTTCATCAATGTTCCATACTTCTTAATAACTCTATTGATTCTAATTAGGTATAGCCATACTCATAAACATAATTCATCAAGAACTACTAGAAGACAACATCAAATTAATCAACTACACTTCCAAAGATGTCACTTGATATTGATTATGCACCATGCAAAAGTCTCATCTTGATATTTCATACCTTATTAATTAATCTATATGATCACCACCTCCCATATAAACACGTCAAGATACCACAAAAGAGTTTTAATACTCTCTTTAAGAAAAGAGATGTATGAAACTTCAACACTCGAAATAATCCAAAAGAAATACAAAGAACCCAAAGCTTTCACATGCTAATGAATTTGCAACATAAACATTTATTATCCAAAATATCAAACGAGTAATTGAGTCATGTTCTACAATAGGAAAGATGGAACAACCATGAAAATAACAAGTTCGCCGATTAACAACATTCACGAATAGCAAAAGCAACTCAATAGTCGGAAAACAATAATTGTTTCAGAGAATCATTTAGAGAACCATTGAAACCCAAGAGAAATTCAACAACCACAACTTGACAAGAATTGGCCAAATTCAAACTCAAGGAAGAGAACAACCTTTCTAAAGAAACTCATCCTCAACACATAACTATGGTACTCGGGGTAGCTACTTCCCTATTCCCATACTATGAACGGTGGTGTAACCTGGTATAGCCCAGGGCCACAACCACGACTCAACCTCTCAACATGGGTTATCCCCACACAAAATAACTATAGTATTATAATATAGATATATCAGATCATCTCATAATATGGATCATCAATACTACACAACGGAAACGAAAATGCAATGCAAAAACCCATTCCCAACTACTGTTCTTTGTGTGTCAAGTTTAAGGATTCAAATACCACGGACCTACAGCCCGCTCTGATACCAACTGTAACACCCCAGCCAAACAAAGGCCTGGAATGCTACTAAATTAAATAAATTAAACGTAATTAAACTAAAACACCTTACCAAATTTCACAGAACCTCCTTTGTATAGTTATCTATACCGGAGGTTCCAACAGACAGCTATAATATATAAAGATAATCCAATTTGCAATATGATCAAGACATAAACAAAACTGGCTATTCGTTACTATGACATCCATAGCAACTAAACATCTAAGAAATAGATCATGAGCATCCAAAATGTCTATTCATTTATTACAGTTTACTCCAAACAAGCAATAATCATTATGAGTACTTTAAACAGTTCATTCATCTCCTGATTAATTTTCCTTTCATTCCATGGTGGGTAGTTCGTGCAAAAGTGCAAGAAGTCTAATCCTTCCTTTCCCCCATGCATGTCATTCTCGTAAAGGTACCTAAAACACAACAAATAGCAATAGGTGAGTCCAAAGACTCAGCAAATATAATAAATGACATCAACAGCATACAAGCATGTAACTCATCAACTATACTTCACAAAACCACATATCAATCACTTTACACACGCATGCTATGCAATATGCTCAACATGATCTCTTTCCTTCTCTTTCCTTTTTGCATTTTACCGGTAATGCAAAGTGCGCATCCGTCGATGCACACCTATGCCTGTGCCATCTGGCACAGGGACCATTGCCCATACTCCGCAAGTATGGGGTCCAAAGCCCATGCTTTACAAGCATGGGGACCTTTAGCCCGTCATTAACATGACGGGGACCTCAAGAGTTGCTTGGTCATCACATGACCAAGACTTCAATAAGCCAACATGATGCATATGTATGAATTCTCAAATTAATACAAACATGCATCCGCAACAACATTGCATATGAATATCCTATTCACACTACAAAAGCTTGCAAACATAGACTTCACAACTTTCAAATATCCATGATTAATACATAATTCATAGCACTAGAAACCATGTTCATTACCAGTCATATCACCATATCAATCCTGAACAACACAAATAATCATAGAAATTATCAATCAATGCCATTCAATAATATCTATTATATCCATAATTATACTTGCCTTAACCGCGAGGGAACGAGGGATCTGCAGAAGGTGCTGCCCCTGTGACTAGTCCACCACCTGAATAATAATTATAACGCACGCTAAGACACAGTAGTGGACCAAAACAAACTATATAGCAACAACCACGAACTCGCAAAAGCATCTTACTCGATCTCGATCCCAAATTCCTAAACGTCGATCTGTCCCCTCGGTGGACAGTCAACTTCAAAAATCCATATCTATTGGTACAGGAGTCCAAATAAGTTGTTCTTAGACTTTCTGGAAAGGTAATTAAATTACCCAACTAAACCTAGTTGAGAGGCTCCTCTGAATCTGCCATGTATTGCCCCTACCGAGCTAGTTAACAAAATATCGAATTCGCGTTGGGTTCTCTGGACAGAACACTAAAACCACCATAACGTTTGCTACGAGTGTCCAAATCTTGCATTCTTTAGCTTTCTGGAAAGGTATGGAAATTAACTACATTTTTTGTTATACCAAGATCCTCTAATTTATTCTTTAACTAATGGCTTAACCCAGTTTTCTACAAACTATCAAAATGCTGACAGATTAGCAGGACAGCGACACTAAAAAAATCATAACTCGCTGACCGTTAATCGGATTTGGGAGTTCTTAGCGGCCACGGAAAGCTAAGGACATAACCAAACTATCTCTAAGAGATGGGATCCACAGAATATGCTTCTAAAGACATGAAAACTTCCGTTCAAACTTCTGGACAGAATGGGATCTAAACAACCGACATTGCTAAAACAACTAATTAAACATCTAATCAAAGGGGCTCCGAGGTTACCCTTGAAGAACCGATTGCTGGGCACGAAGAACACCCACCAGCGATCTCTCCCCATGAAGATGGTCTTCTCTCACCTTCTTCTTCTCCTTTCTCTTCCTTTCTTCTTCTCCCTTCCTCTCCTTCCTTCCTCCTCTTGGCATAACAGCAAGGGGGAGATTGCTACAGTACCCATTGCTACAGTGCGACAGCGCTATAGTGTGGAGGTACTGCAGCAGTACTAGGGTTTTGTCCCCCTCCCTCTTAAGTTGGGCTCCCCCACTTGGGCTATGGGCCGGCGGCCCACTACTCTTCTCAACTCACTAAATTCTGAAATTTCACTCTTAAATGCCTCTTCTAATCCCTCAATTATTTATTTAATTAAACGGGATATTACAGTATAATTGATAGAAAACCCTCATAGTCGATTACCAAAATTCCCATAATCCAAACAATATCCTTAATCATTAATATCAACATTATTCACTAATCAATTAACTGCCCAAAATGATTAACTTTGCTAATCTTGGACCCTTACTAAACCATTCAATTTCATCACACAACCTTGCAAATTACACAATCGCAATATCATAACTATTTGATAATTCTAATATTCCACCAACATGAGCAAATATTTTTGGATCACCATTCACTATAGGTCATACTAATTGTAAGAACATAATCAGTTTTACCCTGAATGACCATCATTCCTTCTAGATCTAATTCTCTACAAGATTTATATCACAAAATCAATTCATCCTCCAATACTCCCCGATTAACTTGCAACCCAAGGTCTCACAACTTCATATACTTGACCACTACTAATTAATTTACACTATACACTTTATAAGGTTTTGTAAAACAAATCAATTATTCTTTTCTCAAAAGAAGAGGCAAATAAAATAAATTTCCAGCACACAGAAAAACATTTACTACTTGCAGTAAACACATGACCAATGAAAATAGTCAAATAGCAATGATCTAAAAAAAATGAGTTTGGACGAGCGGTTCAAAAGTTATGAATTGTTTAGTGCTGCTGCTCTGCAATTTTGTACTATTCCTGACAGTTAATGGTACTTGAACTATAGCGAATAGTTAATGGAATATTTAGGAGATCTCACTATAACAAAAGATATAGATAATTAGCTTAGCTTTCCAAAAAGCTAAAGATCATGAAATTTGAATAAATATACTGAAATATATGATGGTTGTAATGTCGCTGTCCAGAAACCCTGACGTGAAATAGCTGCTCTATTTATCAGTTTGGTAAGGGTATTAGATGGCCGAATTAGGGAGGCTTGCCAAATAGGTTTAGTTGGGGAATTTGATAATCTTTCCAGAAAGTCTAAGAATGCATCATTTGGATCTTGGATAAAAAAGTTATGGATTTTAGAATTTAACTGTCTGCTAAGGGAACAGACAACAGTTTAAGATTTTGGGAGTTGGGTTTGCGCTAGAGAACGTAGCGATTTCGTAATTGCTTCTAGCTTTGTTTTGTCTAGTATTATTGTCTTAGCATGCTTTAAATAAATTCAGGAGGGGGATTGGTCCCGGGGGTAGCGCCCTCTTCACGTCCTCTGTTCTTACACGGTTGAGGCAAGTACCTTGAATGATCGACTCAATATGAATGAATGATCTTGGTTGCTAGTATTGTGAGTATATGTGCTATTCATGTGTAACACCCCAGGCAAACAAAAGCCTAGAATGCTACTAAATTAAATTTAAAAACAATTTACACACAGGGCATAGTTCTAAATTTCGACAGAACCTCCTTTGCATAACTAAGTATACTGGAGGTTCCAACATTTGCATATAACCCAATCCATATATTAACATTCAAAATACATTCAAGCATTCAAGATAATCTACTCAGCTTAAGCATTATCAAGCATGATCAAAATTTACTACTCACATTATTACAAATATTCCAAAACATTCAACCATAGCCATGAATTAATCCTCAATAGTTTGCTATTATTAGAGTATGATCTAAATGATATTCAGCATTTAAATTGTGTGGTAGTGAGTGCATCCAAGCAACCCTACTCCCTCCCATGCATGTCGTTGTTGGAAGTGGTACCAAAAAACACAGCAAAGCAAGAGTGAGCTCAAAGACTCAGCAAGTATCAATAAAGAAACAATAACTCAAAGTTATAGCATCATCATACCATAAGAAACATTACACTAAGACAACTCTCATGCTTATGTAATGCGAACATGCAATGCATCATTTTATCTTTATCTCTTTTCGCATTTTACCAAGAATGCGGGTATACAACCGTCGATGTATACCCTTGCCTGTGCCCTCTGGCACAGGGACCAAGAGCCTATACTCCATGAGTATAGGGACCATTGTCCATCATCTTCATGATAGGGACCTCTATTCAATGCCCACATTCCACGAATGTGGGGACCACAAGCCCGTCATTTACATGACGGGGACCTCAACTATATATACTTGGTCACCACGTGACCAAGTTTCAGGTATGCTTCCAATATGCGTATGTACTATGACTCTATCTTTCATACATATGAATCAACAAGTACATACCAAAATCTCAGATCTCAAATAACATGTAAGGCATTAACAACATACAAAGGTAATCTTTAGCCATAAACATGCATTCACCAAGCTTTATTCATACTCATCACACAATCATCCATGTAAGTCTAGTATGAGTAAAATGCAAGCAATCACATCAAACAATTGTACTTATGCTACAATCAGGATACTTGCCTCAACCGTGCAGAAACGGTGGACGCGAGGAGGACGCTGCCCCTGGGACCACTCCTCCACCTGAATATAATTATAACCCAAGCTAAGACAAACATACTGGACCAAAGATATATTTAATAGCACAAACGAATTTGCTAAACTCTCAAACGCCTTCCAAACTTCCAACTCCTAACAATCGATCTGTCCCCTCTGTGGACAGCCAACTTCTAAAATCCATAACTTTCACTACATGGGTCCAAATAAGGTGATCTAGGACTTTCTGGAAAGGTAATTAAATTCCCCAACTAAATATAGTTGAGGGGCCCTTCTGAATTGGCTATCTAGTACCCCTACCAAGTCAAATTAAAAGATATCAATTTCACGTCGGGTTCTCTGGATAGTACGCTAAAATCACCATAACTTTTGCTATGAGTGTCCAAATCTTGCGTTCTTTAGCTTTCTGGAAAGGTATAGAAATTACCTACATTTGTAATTATATCAAGATCCTCTAATTTCTTCTTTAACTAATGGTTTAATTCAGATTACTAACAGCTGTCAGGATACCGACAGATTGGCAGGACAGTCTCGCTATAAAATTCATATCTTGCAGACTGTAAGTAGGAATTGGGTGTTCTTGGCGGCTACGAAAAGCTAAGAATAATTCCCAACTATCTCTAAGAGACAGAATCCACAGATTCGGACTATAGATGACCAAAAAAAGCCGCTCAAGTTTCTGGACAGAACACGGTGTAATACCTCGTTTTCGGTTAGAAAGTTTTCGGTTCGAATTCAAATTTAAAATTCGCATTTCCGATGTTTCGTCGATACTTCGGTTTTGGGCTCGGGCCTTTGGCCAAGAGGCCCAAGAGGAGGCCTTAATGGGCAAGGGGGCTGACTTGGAGCCAAGGGGAGGCAAGTGGGGCCCAAGCCCACCAAGGGGCCGGCCAAAAAGCCTTGGGGCGGCCAAAAAGCCCTAGGCTCCCCTCATTTTCAAAACACAATTTTCAGTTGGATAATATTCATCACCAATATGGTGAAGGATACCCTCCTGTCACATGGCTCCCCGCCCAATAACCAATTGGATAGAAATCCAAACCAATTTCACAAGTCCTTTGAAAACCAAAACCAAGAGCTAACTTTGAGTGGCTTTGCTAGCTTGTCCATGACCGCGGACACGGCTATTCGAATAGACTTACACTCTGCAGAGGTTGTACACTTTACCCACATGACATGAATTCTCTAGTTTACTTGGCATCCGTCGATACCACCTCTCACTTCCTTTGGTGAGAGGTCTAGAGCACATGACAAGGCCTTTACAAAGCATTACTCCAACGCAATCCACCCTCGCTAAGGTTTCACCCCCTTTGGACTACCCATCCGCAGGGTTCAGGCCCCCTCTTGCGCCAGGTAGGACTACAAAGGTCATAACACGACTACCCACCGCATCCATAGGATCAACCGCGATGGAGCTTTGCAAATTAGTTAGCTAGGTCCCTTTGCCCATTTCTCAGGACATGTGGTTGTACGAGGGTGGCATAGCCCATTATAGGCATAGCAAGCTGCAGCTCAAAAACCGGTCCTCATATGGCTTGGGCGGCTATCACAAACCCATGGGTGTCAACCCTACCCGAGTGAGCCCGTGCATACCCTGCACTAAGCAAGCAACCAATCCGCCCAAGACCAAATCCATTTGTCCATTTCTGTTTTTCCAAACCATTTGTCAAAACCTCCATGACAACCCAATGTCATGGCTTTGAAAACATTTGATATTGTGGTCTGTTGAAAGAAACATTCCCAAAACAAAACGGTTTGGTATTAGCAAGACTAAGCATTCATTTTTCAAAAGTTTTCGGTCCTTACTATTGCAAAAACCAGATTTTATCTAGGGTGACAATGGAGTGGGTTCAATATGAACAGTGGCCATACAAAGGAATCAGGTATAGCTACGAATTGAAAGATAGGCATTGAAATAACTTGGTGAAATAAGCATGCATACATCTTTGAAATCGACATAAGTAGCTTGAAGTATTGGGTGCAATATGATCAACAGTGTAACTTGCCTTGCTCAAAGTCTTAAGCTTCTTCTTCTCCTTCAAAGAACTCTTGCTCCTCACGGTCTTGATAATATACATGATGAAAACCGAATGACTCAAATAGAGCTCCAATAAGATCCAAAGAAACTCCAAATAAACTTAAATACAAAACCAATAGAGAGGTTGGGAGGTCAAGAGGAGGTTCTAGAGCTCGCTGGAGAGGTCCTGAGACTCAAGAGAGGAGGCCCAAGTACTGCTCAGTTGAACCAGAGAGTTGAAATGAGGAAGAAAGTGAGATAGGAAGGGCTGCCCAAGCTATATATAGCTGGACCAATGCATCATGACCCAACATACGGGTACTCAAGATTTGGTAAAGAGGACAATGGAAACAGGCAAAGGATGTGACAAAAGTATGACATGAGTACTACAAAAGTGAGAGCATTTAATGTGATACAACATGCATTAAATGCGGGGAAGACTTCCTTGCACAAGGACACAGTCAAAGGGTAAAGAAAACTGGGCGTGACTGCCAAGTAGGGACAGCCAAGACCCGAAATTGAGGTCCTGCGGAGACCTTGAGGAGGTCCCGCAGAGGACAAGGGGGAGGTCCTCACCCACTAGGGAGGTCCTGATGGTTGGATCTCCAAAGAGGAGGTCCAACGGCCAAGATCAAACGCAAATGACGAGATCTGCAAAGGTCAAGAGAAGGTCCTCACCCGCAAGGGAGGTCAGGACTGCTGGATTAAATCCAGGGGAGGTCTGAACGGTTAGGATCTAATCGGAGGAGTAGGTCTTGAACGGTTAAGATCTCAAAAGGGGAGGCCTGAACGGTTAGGATCACCAAGGGGGAGGGCCTAACGGTCAGATCTGCAAAAGGGGGAGGTCTGGACGGTTAAGATCTCCAAGGGGGGGAGGTCTTAACGGCCAGATCTACAAGGAGAGAGGTCTGGACGGTTAAGATCTCCAAGGGGGAGGTCTTAACAGCCAGATCTACAAGGAGGGAGGTCTGGGCGGTTAAGATCTCCAAGGAGGAGGTCTTAACGGCCAGATCTTCAAGGAGGGAGGTCTGGACGGTTAAGATCTTCAAGGGGGAGGTCTTAACGGCTAGATGTTCAAGGAGGAGAATGCAGACGGTTAAGATCTCCAAGGGGAGGTCTTAACGGCGAGATCTACAAGGAGGAGAATGCAGACGGTTAAGATCTCCAAGGGGAGGTCTTAACGGCGAGATCTACAAGGAGGAGGTGCAGGACGGTTAAGATCTCCAAGGGGGAGGTCTTAACGGCGAGATCTACAAGGAGGGAGAATGCAGACGGTTAAGATCTCCAAGGGGGAGGTCTTAACGGCCAGATCTACAAGGAGGGAGGTCTGGACGGTTAAGATCTCCAAGGGGGAGGTCTTAACGGCCAGATCTACAAGGAGGGAGGTCTGGACGGTTAAGATCTTCAAGGGGGAGGTCTTAACGGCCAGATCTACAAGGAGGGAGGTAGGAGCTGCTGGATTTCTATCGGACCGTCCAAAATGGTTGGGACGTTCGGACCGTCCGAACGCCACAACAAATCGAACCATCCAGCAAAGATCTAAGGGCTCAGAGAAGGTGGGACGTTCAGACCATCCGAATGCCTCACCAAGATCAAACCGTCCAATGCAAATCGGACGACTCACGAGCGATAGAGTGCAAATAGATAAAGAGGAGGTCCTAGAGGTCCCGGGGAGGTCCTCAGGGGCACGGGGAGGTCCAATAAAGGTAAGGGGAGGTCCTAGAGGACATGGGGAGATCCTGTAGAACACGGGGAGGTCCAATATAGGTGAGAGGAGGTCATAGAGTACATGGGGAGGTCTTGTAGGACACATAGAGGTCCAATAAAGCTAAGGCGAGGTCCTAGAGGACATGGAGGAGGTCCTGTAGGACACGGGGAGGTCCTGAGAAACAGTCGCACCGCAAGGTGCGGGCGGTGCTACCGGGTTGGCACCGAAGGAAACTTCCAAAGAGGGTTTCAAGGATTTAAGCAACGGAGGTAAGTCCAAGAGGACACAGTGATGTTCGAAATACACAGAGAGGGAGTTCAAATGGATTTGGGCCGGGTTTAGACTTGGAGAGGTCTAAACCTAGGGAGGAACCACAGAGGGAGGTGTAGTTCTGGGAAGACACAATCACATGGGGAGGGGGGGGGTTGGGACCTACAGAGGTCCAATCCAAAGATGGACAAAACCTGGACAGAGAAGGAGAATCACCAAAACTCCAACAACTCGACAAACCATCCAGGAATTTTTAGTTGAAGTTTGAGTTAGTCATCTTAAATCCATTCTGAAATTTCAAGTTAAGCTTTGAATTCTCATCAAAACAAAATGGTTCTTTGTATTTTGAAATCTTCAAAAAGACTCAAAAAAAATCAGGGTGTTACACGATGTCAATTAACTATTGTTCTTGTGATGTTGTAGCTTGTATTGAAATTTGAGTGTTTATTGCAGGAGAGACGTCGTGCTTGTTGCCATCTTCTAGCCGAACCGTGTGTCGCAACTAGTAAAGGCAAGTGCATGGTAGACAGTGATCAATGATTGATCACTGTATTTATTTATCGTTCATTACCATTATTGTTGTGCTTTTATTTTTATTTAATTGCAAGCAATGGAATGATATGACTATATCTTGTTGATGAATATGAGGAAAATTGATATGATGAAATTATGCATTTTGCATTCATAAACATCTTTGCATATGAGTAGGTGATCATGATTGATCACAACTCCACGGGAGTGGAAGAGGTCCCCGATCCTTAAGGAGGAGCGGGCTTGAGAGTGAACGTTGTCGCGAGCGTTCACTCATGCTATACCGGTATACACGAAAGAAGTGCATGTGGACATGTAGAGTAGAGTTGCATGGAGATATGAGATGAATGTGTGTGAAAACAAAGAGAAGAGAATGGTATGAGAATATTAATAGAAGGACATGTGATGATATTGAAGTTATTGAATACTATTGATTTATCATTGTTAGTTGTATATTGATGTATTTGCTGAGGCGTGGACTCACCCTTGCTGTTTTGTTGTTTTTAGGTGATCTTTGAGGCTGCCATGATTGAGAGGGACTAGAGCACATGGAATAGTTTCATACTTCAGACACATAATTATTTGCCATGAGAACCATTTGATTCAATAGCACTGGACTACTTTTAGGACATGTTAGAAATTGAATAATCTTAGATGAATGTTTTGGACTAGTCTATTTGGTGCAGTTTTAGACTTGTTATCTTGCTATGTTTCCCTCGCTTATTTATTCATGCTTATCCTATCTTTATTCTTATTCTATTGTGACCCATGGATGGGTTTTATTAATGCTTTGGTTGCTGAAATTCATAATGTGTTAATGAATATTAGTTGAAAAGATAGTTTAGTGGCATTCCAGACTCAGTGTTGGGCTGAGGTGTTACAGATGATCCCACTTTGATGCACTTTGTATTGCTATACAAAGATGCTTTGGTTTCTACTAATGCCTTAACATCTCTTCCTAGTGTTGTATCTCATGTCTTGCAGGCTTATGAGGATGTCTTTCCGGTAGAGGTGCCCACTGGTCTTCCACCCATTAGAGGCATTGAACATCAAATTGATTTGGTTCTGGACACCCCTCTTCCCAACAGGCCATCGTACTATACAAATCCAGAGGAGACAAAAGAAATTCAGCGGCAAGTGCAAGCGCTTATGGAAAAAGGGTACGTACGCGAAAGTCTGAGTCCTTGTGCCGTTCCTATTATTCTTATTCCTAAGAGAGATGGTACATGGAGAATATGCGTAGATTGTAGAGCTATCAACAATATTACCAATCGTTATCGTCATCCTATTCCTAAGTTAGATGATATGCTTGATGAATTGAGTGGCTCTACTATTTTCTCTAAGATAGATTTGCGGAGTGGATATCATCAAATTAGAATGAACCATGGTGATGAGTGGAAAACAGCCTTTAAAACGAAGTTTGGATTGTATGAATGGTTAGTGATGCCTTTTGGTTTATCTAATGCTCCTAGTACTTTCATGCGCTTAATGAACTATGTTTTGAGAACGTTCATTGGAAAATTTGTGGTAGTCTATTTTGATGACATATTGATATATCGCCGCACCTTGGATGACCATGTTGCACACATTAGACAAGTGCTAGAAGTGCTTAGGACTGAAAAGTTGTTTGCAAATCTTGAAAAATGCACTTTTTGCACGAGTAAGGTGGTGTTCTTAGGCTGTGTTGTTTCAGCTCATGGAATTGAGGTAGATGAATCTAAGATTGAAGCTATACGTGATTGGCCTACTCCTGTTAATGTTAGCCAAATTCGTAGCTTCCATGAACTTGCTGGATTTTATCGTCGATTTGTAAAGGATTTCAGTACCATTGCTGCCCCATTAAATGAATTAACAAAAAAAGGTGTTCCTTTTAAGTGGGATGAAACACAAGATAAAGCTTTTGCTGAATTAGAGAAGTGCTTGACTGAAGCACCATTGCTTGTTTTATCTGATTTCACTAGGACTTTTGAGATTGAATGTGATGCTAGTGGGATAGGTATTGTGGTGTTTTGATGCAAGATCGCAAACCAGTAGCATACTATAGCGAGAAACTTAGTGGTGCTCAATTGAATTATTCTGTTTATGACAAAGAATTGTATGCTCTTGTGCGTGTTTTCGAGACTTGGCAACATTATCTATGGCCTAGAGAATTTGTCATACATTCTGATCATGGGGCTTTCAAACATTTGAAAGGGCAAGCTAAGTTGAACCGGAGACATGCTAAGTGGGTTAAATTCATTGAAACCTTCCCATACATTATTAAATATAAGAGAGGCAAAGAGAATGTGGTCGCTGATGCTTTGTCTAGAAAGAATGTGCTTTTAACTCAATTGGAAGTCAATGTTCCCGGATTAAGAATTATATGCTTCCGATCATGAATTCTCAGCAGCATGCTCTAAATGCAACGATGGAAAAGGATGGGACAAGTATCATATACATGATGGTTTTCTATTTCGTACTAACAAGCTATGTGTTCCAGATTCGTTCGTGTGTTTGCTCTTGTTGCAGGAATCTCATGCAGGGGGATTGATGGGACATTTTGGTACGGAGAAGACCTTCATGATATTGGCTGATCACTTCTATTGGCCAAAAATAAGACGTGATGTTGAGAGGTTTGTTCAGCGCTGTGTGACATGCCACAAAGCTAAGTCTAGACTCAATCCACATGGTTTGTATACTCCACTAATAGTTCCTAGTGCTCCTTGTGAAGATATTAGTATGGACTTTGTTTTAGGATTGCCTAGGACTAAGAGGGGGAGGAATTCTGTTTTTGTAGTGGTGGATAGGTTTTCTAAGATGGCACACTTTATTCCTTGTCATAAGAGCGACAATGTGTCGCATGTAGTTGACTTGTTTTTCAAGGAAATAGTAAGATTGCATGGTGTACCTCGAACCATTGTTTCCGATCGTGATGTGAAGTTCATGAGTTATTTTTGGAAGGCATTGTGGGCCAAGCTTGGAACAAAGATAATCTTTTCAACAGCTTGTCACCCACAAACTGATGGACAAACGGAGGTGGTGAACCAAACACTCTCAATGCTGCTATGGACCATGATCAAGAAGAACTTAAAAGAGTGGGAAGATTGTTTGCCCATGTTAAATTTGCATATAATCGGGCAGTGCATTCTACTACTCAATTGTGTCCATTTGAGGTGGTGTATGGCTTCAAACCGATCATGCCACTTGATTTGCTACCACTTCCATTACAAGAACGTGCTAATATGGAGGCTTCTAAGCGTGCTGATTTTGTAAAGAAACTCCATGAAAAGACTAAAGAGGTAATCGAAGCAAAGGTACATTCTTATGCTTCTAAAGCTAACAAGACTAGAAAGAAAATGTTGTTTGAACCAGGTGATCTAGTTTGGGTTCATCTTCGCAAAGAACGCTTTCCGGAAAAGCGTAAATCCAAGTTGATGCCATGTGGTGATGGTCCTTTTAAAGTGCTTGCTAAGATCAACGATAATGCACATAAGATTGAGCTTCCAGGCGACGACTATGCGGTCAGTGGTACTTTTAATGTTGCTGATTTGTCACCATTCTTTAGACACGACGACACAGAGTCTAGGACGACTCCGTTTCAAGAGAGGGAGGATGATGAGGACATCCCTACGTCTACTACTTCAAGTATACAAGAGACTGTTCATGAAGTGCCAACCGGACCAATGACTAGAGCCAGAGCCAATCTGCTGAACCAACAGGTGCTTTTGCTTCTTAATGAGTCTCTTATTGACCATAATGAGAATTGGTTACTACCTCATGCAAATACTTCATGCATTCTCAGATTTGAACGTTGTGAAGATTTCAGATGCAAAGCAATGGAGGAGAACTTTGTAAGATTAAAGGAAGTCATTTCATGCTATCTCGGCCAGGTCTATAAGCCTTATGATCAGGTCTACAAGCCTTACGACCAGTTGCCAAAGTCCTACGACCAGTTCCAGAAGGTCTACGACCAGTTGCCAACGCCCTACGACCAGGACTTGAACAGTACTCGGCATGAACAGTGCTCGACATGAACAGTACTCGACATGAATAGTACTCGGTGTGAACAGTAGATCCGATTAAGAGTTGTATTCGGAATTTGTTGCCGAATCGATTAGTTGCACCGGCCCTAGCTTTTGTAGCGTGACCTAAGGGCTGCACTATAAATACCATAGACCCTTATGTATCGGGGACGATTATTATCAGAAATAATAGATTGCAAAGTTTTGCTCTTGTTCTTCCTTGTTGGCCGAACCAACTTGAAGGGGAATTGGGAGTTCAATCAAGATTGTTTAACCTTTCCACTGGGAATTGGGAGCAGGGTGATTTCACTTGGTGGTCGGTGAAGTCAGCGTGTGTGTTCTTACGAATTATAAAGTGCTAATCCTTACACGGGCAACGAAAGATCACTACGACTCAAGAGAGACACGTGAGTATCTTGATCCTACGTCGAGAAGATCGGGCGACTCTATATCATTTTGCCTTTCGCAATCAAAATCTTCAAGGATCCATTGATTAGGGATCTGATGTTCTTTCTCAAGCCCCGATGCCACCTAGGCATCCAACGGTGACTCTACGACCTTCTGCATTTGAGGCACAACAACTTGATGGGGCAAAAACTCCCAAAACTGCAGTACATTCTAGCCCAACGTCACTAGCTTTCATTGTGGCCGCATCAGTCACTATGTGCATCTCTGTCCTGCGAAGCAACAAGGGATGGCCCGAACTTATCTAGTTCCTACATCACTACCAGCTCCAGTAAGACCCTCACTTCCCCCGAGGACAGCGCCTATTCCTCCCCAAGTTTTTACTCGTGGCCGGAAGAACCAAGTCACTATCAAGGAGGAAAGCGATGCACCCGACGTCATGTTTGGGGTAATCTCTTTGTTAATACTTTCCAGCTACTGTTTATTTGATTCAGTAGCATTTCTTTCATTCATCTAGAAGTCCTTTGCTATACAACATCATTTTGTTACGCATACACTTCAGCAACCTATTTCGGTCACAAGCGAAAATGGCAATCAAGTCGTTTTTGCATCTTTAGTGGGCAAATCTCATCTCTATGCCATAGAAGCTAGTACTTCCCTTGAATTGGAGAAGTACTAGTGGTATGCGAGTATCCAGAAGTATTCCCCGAAGAACTCCCAGGCATCCCCCCCTAATAAGAGAAGTAGAGTTCATCATCGAATTTGCACCCGGTACTATGCCAATTTCAAAATGGCCGTATCAAATGCCTCCAAATGAGTTGGTAGAATTGAAGAAGCAACTCAATGAACTCCAAGATAAAGGCTTTATTCGGCCGAGCTCCTCACCTTGGGGATGCCCGGCCATCTTTGTCAAGAAGAAAAACAAGAGTTTGTGGATGTGTGTTGACTACCATCCGTTGAACGAAGTTACTATCAAGAACAAGTATCCGCTCTCGCGGATTGATGAATTGTTCGATCAATTGAATGGAGCCCAAGTATTCTCCAAGATTAATTTACGATTGGGCTATCATCAAATCAAGGTTAGAGCTGAAGACATACAGAAGACTACATTCCCTACTCGGTATGGTTTGTACGAGTATACTGTTATGTCCTTTGGTTTAACCAATGCCCCGGCTTACTTCATGAACCTCATGAATTCAGTTTTCATGGTGTATTTGGATCAGTTTGACATTATTGATGACATCCTTATCTACTCCAAGTCTGATGAATAATACGAGTGTCACTTACGACTTGTGTTAGAGAAGCTTTAGCAACGTCAACTCTATGACAAATTCAGCAAATGCGAGTTTTGGCTTCATGAAGTTAGTTTCTTGGGTCGTGTTTTATCTAAGGGCGGCTTCGCTGTTGATCCAAGCAAAGTTCAAAATGTCCTTAATTGGAAACAACCCAAGAGCGTCACCGACATTCGCGGTTTTCTTGGACTTGCGGGCTATTACCGCAAATTTATCCAGAATTTATCAAAAATTGCGAGACCAATGATCCAACTTCTGAAGAAAGAAAAGAAATTTGAATGGTCAGCGGAATGTGAGCATAGCTTTCAGATTTTAAACGAATGTCTGACCAAAGCTCCAGTGCTCATCCTGTATTCACAAGAGCTTCAATATATACTGCGATGCTTCTCGCCATGGGCTCAGTTGTGTGCTCATGCAAGAGAGCCAGGTTGTGGCATATGCATCGAGGCAATTGAGACCTCATGAAGTGAATTATCCCATGCATGACTTGGAACTTACAGCTGTAGTTCATGCTCTAAAGATTTGGCGACATTACCTCATCGGTAATCGTTACGAAATCTACAGTGACCCTAAAAGTCTTAGATACATCTTCACCCAAACCAATCTGAACTTGAAGCCAAGAAGATGGCTCGAGATGATCAAAGATTATGATTTGGGACTTCATTATCATCCAAGGAAAGCCAATGTGGTAGCTGATGCCTTGAGCAAAAAATCTCAATGTAACCGTTTATCGGCAACTCCCATTTTTGCAAGTTGTGTGTTGCGCTGCAACGTCTGCACCTGGAGATAATTGAAGAAGAGTCTCTTATTGCCCTTAGTGTGAGTTTTACACTTGAGGACCAGATCAAAGAAGCCAGAAGACTGACTTAGAAGTAGCTCAAATCCGGGAGAAATGAAGCAAGGCAAGGCCAAATGCTTCACCGTAGATGTGCAAGGCACCCTATGGTTCAGAAACCATTTGGTGGTGCCGTTTGGTCGCAACTTGAGAGAATTAATTCTCCAAGAAGCTCACAACTCTAAGTTCTCCTACAACAATAGCTTTCAATCAAGCCTACGAATGTCACCCATCGAGGCATTGTATGGGAGAGCTTAGGACACCCTTGAATCAGTCCAAAGCCGGGGAGAGACCATTCTATGGTCCAACCTTGGTGGAGAATGCTGAAGAGCAAGTTCGAAACATCCGTGAGCGACTTCGGATGGCTAAATCTCATCAGAAGTCATATGCCAACCATCGTCATCGCGAGTTGAGCTTTGAGGTAGATGATCATGTTTACCTTAAGGTCTCTCAGATGAAAGGAGTGCATTGTTTCCAAGTTAAAGGCAAGTGGGCACCCTGCTATATCGGACCATTCCGAATTATAGCGAAATTGGGACCGGTGGCCTATCCATTGGAGTTGCCACCATCAATTTCAGATGTGCATGGTATGTTCCATCTTTCACAACTAAAGAAGTGCCTTTGAATCAAGAAAGGCAAGGTTAAACAAAGCAATGGTAAAGAAAATGTAATAACCATTCCTTGTAACCTTGTAGGATATCTTAGCACTATCTTTGAAGGAAATCAAAACAACAAGATGTTGTATTTCCTGTTAGTATCTTCCAATTCCATCTTCTGACTGACCCATATCTCGGGGACGAGATCTTTTGTAAGGGGAGGAGGTTTGTCACATCCCCTAGTTTATTAATAATAATTAGTATGCATCCCATGAGCACGCATCATTGTTTTCAAGCATTGCATTGGATATTGCACTTGAAAAATCTTGTGCAAGTCTTGAACCTACACTTAAAGAAGTAAACTCAAGAACAAAACTGCAACAAATGCTACTAAAGCTCCTCTAGAGATAATTTATACAAGTACTATAATAATTATTTTGAATTAAGATATTTTTTCCAAATTTTTGGGATTGTTTTCAAACACTAGAAAATTCAAACTCAATCCATCAACCTATTTCCGTTGTGGATTTATTTTGTACAAAATATTTTAATGTACAGTGAGGTTTAGTAATTTTAAGGGACACTAGACCTTCCTAGAAACACCCTTGATTTATTTTAGGATTTTAGGAAATTTATTTCTATTTTAAGAGGACAAGTCAAAGTAGGGTCGGTTTGTTTTAAACCTCAGTCAAACCCTAAACTCAAACGCGGCACTATTCTTTAGACTTGAACCTGACCCAAGCCATTTGGCTGGACCCAACCCCCTAACTGCGCTGATTAAACCCATCATGCGAGTTGTCCGATGAAAGTTCAACGATTTAGATCAGCGGGCCGTTCGGGCAGTCCGAACGGCCCATCTAATCTCAGTCGTCCATTCGTCATCGAACGATACACACGTGCCGGACCGTTCGAACAGTCCGAACGGCCCAACTAATTTGAGTTGTCCAAATCAGGATCCAATGGCTACGCACACGGTCCAAGCGTTTCACGCGCGCGCGCGTGTGAGACACTAGCAGAGCGGGCCCACGCTGTTAGTGTTTTCTTCAACCTCTCGTCAGTTCACACATGGCTTCAATGCCACGCGGCCGTAATCTCCTGAGGCGCTCCGTCGACAGCGTCAATCCACCGCCCCAATTGACCATTCCGGAGCTTCGCCTTGTAACGCCGCTTCCATCTCTATTATCACCCGAGCATAAAACCACTCCTTCGTCTCCATTTTTACTCATCTTTCCTCTCGAGTCTGAGGAAAGAGAAGCTCGTGCGAGCTCATCACTCTGGTGAGTTTCAACCGTGTGGTTTCCCTATCTTCTACCTTCAATGCCGTGTTCATTTTAGCTAAGCTCAGCCCTTGTCTTTGCTTGTAGCCTTCGGTTCACTATCTTTCCATCGCCAGCTCTAGAGCGTGCTCCCGTGGACACCACCATGTCAATCTTCACATCCGGGTGGTATTATCCTAAACTCTTTGCGTCATCTCGTGTCTTTTACCATGAGATTGAAAACCCCTCAATCAACTTTGATAATGTACGATAGGATCGAGTTGAATCGAAGCTTGGACTATTTCGGTCAAAGAACTAACTCTTCGCCTCCCACTTAGATTCGGTAAGCCATTCTTCAATTCATTGGTTCCTTATCATCTTTATAGCCCCTTTGAGCTATCCCGAGCACTCACTCCTTGTGGTTCTACTCAGGACCTATTCTCCTCGTTGAGTCGCACCGCCACTGTTGTCTTCTCCAGCATCGACGTTGCTCCAGTCATCTTTGAGCTTCTCCAAGCACTCTCCTAGCTCAGGTAGCTTGCTAATAGTCCTTAGATGTTGGGCACCCGCTTATCTAGATCACTGTGGAGCTTTATTGCGTTTTGCATAATTGCCGTAATAAACACCGCCGCCCCTCTCCGGCTAGCTGCCAGTATAGGCCACCTCAGGTGTTGTAACCACTCCCTCTAGGTGCGCACTGCTATTGTGCATCTATCTGTGCCCTTGGTTCACGCCGCCGTGGTGCATAACACCGGTGAGCCGCTCTTGAAACGCACGGGACACAAAATCCTGTTGTCGTACTTAGACAACGTACTGTAGCAAGGTCGTTAGAAGTTAATGGTAATGATTAGCTTTAAAATGCTATCTTAACGAGTTAAACTGTCACATACTTGTGGGCCCAAGCCACTTCAACCCCGCGTCCTTTTCACTTAGCTAGCCCAAAAACACTAGGACCATTCTGGACTGTCCGATGCGAAAGGGACGATTAGGATTAATTGGACCGTTCGGACCATCCGAACACGCCACGATTGTGGATCGTTGGATCTTAATCTAATGGCTCACAAGCATGGTCCGATCATCACTCGCACGCACACGCTGTTTCGTTTCACTAACAGGGCGGGCCCACTTGTCAGCGCACATTTGTTTCAGTAAACAATTAAGAACTAGTGTTGTGTAGGGCCCCACTGGCGGAGACTGAGGCTAGCGCAGCCCTCGGTGAGAAAAGGAGTAAATGCATTATGAAATCCAAAACATATTATTCTGCACACTAGAAAATATGAATAACTTCAAAAATACACAACTAATTCTCCTCAATTTCAAATTGGATGAAACCAATTCTAATAATTTTCATTTTTAATGAACTTTATTAAGAAATTGGTTTCAAACATTTCTCTATAGCAAAAAATTATATTTTGGAGAATGATCCATAAATGTATTATCTTTACAATAGAAAAAGACTGATAACTTTAAAAATGCTTAACTAATTCAAAAAAACTCCAAATTAGTTGAACCCAAATGTTTTGGACTTATAAAAATATTCCTTATTTATCTTTATAATCCTTGTATCCCCTACTATTTTGCAAATTTTGGCCAAATAATTAAATTGCTTGAACTTGAACCTATTGAAATATGATTTTCAAATAGCCATAACTCTCACACACTAACTCCAATTGGAATAAATCTTTCACCTGTTTTCATCTAAAATCGTGCAATAGTCACTATAGAAAAATAATGCAATTTTGAGCAATTTGATTTTTGAAGTGTTTCTCGGTGTTTATCGATATCGTTATTTCTCTAGATTTCGGAGAAATCGATATTGACTCCTACGCTACTGAGAGTGAGCAACTGAGCTACCAGCAAGGTAAGCATCATTTGAACTTTATTTTGCATCATATTTGATTGCAGTTTTGTTAAGTTAGTGCAATGATAATTGCTTGCATGCTTATTTTGCTATGTCGCTATTTTTGTGTTGTGTAGCTAGCTATAACCTAAATCATGAGGTTATCCTTGAATTAGTCCAGTACCACTTGCTTAAGTAGGATGTGTGAATTATGGTAATCGAGTCTTGCTTAGCCATGCAAGTCTCACATGGTAGATTGATTGTCGGGATTAACCCGACAATTTTGGGAAACATACACCTTCTTGTATTCTTTTTGATCCAGATCTTTGTATCTATTTTCTAAGTTCAAGTTTGTCATTTTAAATGAGTTTTATGGTCTGGACAAGTGTTGGCTAGTGATAGTGCCTTCGTGCACGAGATTTGGGTACATCTTGTCCAGACCATTAAGGACCGAACTTTGGTAGTGTCGTTGATTCAAGTACATTCGTGCTACCAGACGTGGGATATGGGTACTATACGGTTAAGTAGGGGGAAGGTTTTATTGTGTTAAGTCTCGTGGTGGTGTAAGGACATAGAGACTATGAAATCCTATATTCCTTAGGAGCCAATGTAATTTTCTATAGAGTGCAATATACGCACCATTTTTCTTTATGTACATTGCATCGGTATTTCCAATACAACTTGTGAGCCCCCTAGCAAGTGCTATCAGACGCTTGTACTAGGAAAGGAAACATCTCACATGGGGGACTTAGGTCAATAGAGTCTTCTTGCTAAAAACAACCGTATCTCGATTCTCCCTGGCCGGCATACCTAAGGAAGTATGCTATTTTCGGAGGCATCTGGAGGCTTACGGGCTAATCAAGTCATGTGGGTAAAGTAGTACACCTCTGCAGAGATAAATCTATTCAAATAGCCTTGTCCACGGTTATGGACAACTGCTTGAGTTCAGGAGTTACTATTGTTAGACTTGGTTTTTAAATTGTGGGTACTTTTGGTTCGGCATGAATGGGATGTTCATGCATTTTGTTGTATCAAAGTGGGCAGCCACTTTGCTGTTTGTTTGATTCTTTTGTTATTAAATTTATCACTTATTCACATGCTTTACTCCTACTTCAAATCTGTTTACAAAATGGCAATTGATAAACTAGTATGCGGAGGTTGTTAAAAATTGTTGCGTCTCTTCGCAAAACTAAGCCTCTATGCATAACTAATTTTTATTTGTGTAAGACTTGCGAGTACAACTTTGTACTCAATCTAGTTGCTGCAATTTCAGGTGAGGAAGACTGGAGCCCGATGAGCTCGTCAGTGTCGGTTTAGGCGATGCTAATGAGTAGTGCTATTATTTAACTCCTAGTCGGTTGCCGGTGGGTTATGGGGCATACCATGCTGGACTTTGGTTTATTTATTTTGCTTCCGCTGTTATTCTTTTGTTCTTATTTGAATTTGGCCGACCGAGCCACTTGTAATAGTTGTAGACTTGAACTATTATGATGTTTGTCTTTTGAACTATGAATGTATGAATGTTGTATGGATGTGATCAATGCTATATGTGAGTTGGGGCGTGTTGGTTGTCGATTTTGGGAGCCAACATGATCTCATGCTCGCTGTTCACAGATTCCATATTAACTCATTAAGTGTGGTCTTTGATTGTTTAGAGAACCGATAATCATGTAGTGCTTGCAGAGGAGCAGTGCGCATGATAACCAGGGCTCTAGTTTCAACAAAGAACTCTCATTTTGATGGAGTTAATTTAGAATCCATTAGCTTGGAAGCTCCAAGTTATCTCCTTAAGGTCAGACGGGTCTCGGTCTTATAGAAATAACCCAGGGGCTCCCACACCCGGTGCACACCGATGCCCTCCGTAGGCTCGAGTGTATAAACAAAGACACCGCGCATGGCCTTTGGCCCATGTAGGGTCCCGACCTAGGAGATCTGGAGGGATCTCCCCAGACTACCCAGGAGGTCCAACCGAACCACCCGGAGGTCTGGGAGGTCCTCCAAGAGCACCAGGAGGTCTCCCAGGACCACCCAGATGGCCTCTAGGACCACCCAGGAGGACTCGAAGGTCCACTCGAGGTCCCAGCCTCTGTGCACAATGAGCGAGTCCCATGATCAGTAAGGTAGCTCGCACAGACTCAACAACTACATTATCACATCCATACAAAAAATGATAGATGAAGCAAACAAATTAATATTATTAAGAAAGGACCTTATGTTCAACCTTATTTACAGAGGTGCCACGTAGGGCTAACAACAAAATGAAACTGCAGCGGAAACAAAACTCTTCGCAAGGCCAATCGACAAGCCCACGGCTATTGAGTGGAGAATGTCTCCTTAACCAGAGGGCATAAAGCCATTAGTACTTTGAATGTACTCAGCAAGTCACAGGGAAAAAGAATGTATGCACATAATACTTATGCAAAGCTTGGCAAAGAGCAGCTATATGGTTAGTTTGCAGAAAGCAACATTTATTGGAAATACATTAAGTAGATTGTAAAGCTCAAGTTGAAAGAGATAATACATAAGTAAACAAGTTTTCTTTGAAGGCAACACACGACCACCCTGGTCGTGCACCTAGACCACTCACGACCACCCTGGTCATGAGCTAGACCTCTCATGACCACCCTGGTTGTGAGCCACACCACACGGAACCAACCACAACCACGTTTTGAGAAAGATCTGGGCATGTCCATAACCGAGGATGCGGCTATTTGACTAGATTTTACACTCTGCAGAGGTTGTATAGTTTTACCCACAAGACACGAGTTCTCTAGTTTGTTTGGCACCCGCCGATGCCCCTGCTCACTTCCTTAGGTAAGCAGGCTAGAGCACGTGACAAGACCTTTACAAAGCTCTACTCTGAACCGGTTCTGCTCGCTAAGGATTCGCCTTCAGCTGCCCCCTCTTGCGCCATTTCCATCTAAAACAGAACCAAGACGGAGCATTGCTAATTAGTTGGCCAGGACCACCCCATAATGGACTTGTGGTTGCACGGTAAGGCCTAGATCAATCGTTCAAGGTTAAGTCCTTAGCTGGCTGCTTAGGCGAGACTACCTCATCCCAGTGTGCGTATAGCACACCCTTTACTGCACGATCACTCGCCCGAGCATAAATCAATTTTGGGTTCAACCCGGCCAAATGACCACCCTGATCATGGCATAACAAATTTTATTAACAGCAGCATCGCACCACAAATGACACAACTGTGATTTTGCACCACAGTTGCACATCATAGGTATTGCACCACAATTCCATATATCATTAAGTCAAGTTCATTCTTTCTTGAGACATGAGATCGAGAGACCAACGTCTACTAAGCAGGGCTAAGCAATAAAACGCACCCATGTTAGTATACAAAGATGTCCAACTAATAAAGAACCCTCCTAAGGTGTCCAAGGATTCATGTCGTTCAAGGATACATGTCGATCTCAATTTATCAAGGAGGCATAATGACAAATAGGTAATTAACTATGCCCGAAACTATTTTTATACAACTAGCCATGCATGTTGATATAAAACAATATACTTTTGTAAAAATGGGTTCAACATGATTAAAGGTCTACGACTTGCCTTCACTGAAGTATTGAGCTTCTTCGGTAGAAATTGCCGGGTCCAGGAGGACTTCAGAACAGCTGGGATCTGCATGCGCGAAAAGAAACCAAGTAAATAAAACGAATCTACAAAAACTCCAACGAAAGAACCAAACTAGAGCTAAAAGAGAGACACAGAATAAAAGAAGAGGTAGGGACTTGAATCACTCACTTCGGAGCTTCAAACAAGGGAGAAAGAGCTCAAGGGAGGAGGTCTATGCTGAGAGAGAGAGGTCCAAAGCACAGGAAACAAAAGGAGGCAGGAGGTCTCTCCGGCGTTTTATATTGGCACAGGGAGGTCCTAAGAGAGGAGGACGGCGCATTTAATGCACACGACGGGAGCATGTAATGGAAGGAAAGGAGCGAGTAGAAGAGGTGACAACAGAGTCAAAAGAGGTACGGTGGAGAAGACAGCATTTAATGTGATGCAACAACATTTAATTCGTGAAGACTCCCATGGTACTGAGACACGATGGGAGGAAAAAGAGGGTGAGTAGAGGTCCTGAGAAGGTGGTCCCACTGAAAGGGGTGGTCGTGACCAAGGAGAGGTCATGACCGCAAGGGTGGTCTTTGCAAAAAGACGAAGGGCGGAGGTCGCGGCCAAAGGGGAGGTCGTGACCCAGAGGGAGGTCCTGACCACAAAGGGTGGTCTCTGCAAAATGACCAGGAGGGTGGTCCTTGCAAAAAGACTAAGAGGGTGGTCTTTGCAAAAAGACTGCAAGGGGAGGTCGTGACCAAAAGGGAGGTCGTGACCTAGGGGAGTGGTCTTGACCAGGAGGGTGGTCTCTGCAAAATGACCAGGAGGGTGGTCTTCGCAAAAAGACCGAGGGGGTGGTCTTCGCAAAAAGACCGCAAGGGGAGGTCGTGACTAAAAGGGAGGTCATGACCTAGGGGAGTGGTCATGACCAGGAGGGTGGTCTCCCAAAATGACCAAGAGGGTGGTCTTTGTAAAAAGACCGCAAGGGGAGGTCCAAGACAGTCCAAAGCACGCGTTCTCGAACTCAACTTGATCTGACCATCCAGCCTCAATCGGATGGTCCTCAAGAGGGGAGGGTGCAGGCTGCGCGAAACGGAAAGGGATGTCTGAACAAAAAGGAGGTCTGAACCGCAAGGGAGGTCCAAACGAAAAAGGGAGGTCTTGATGGTCAAGATGAAATCAAGGGACGCCCTAACGGTCAAGGTGAAATCAAGGGAGGCCCTGACGGTCAGGATGAAATCAAAGGAGGTCCTGACGGTCAAGATGAAATCAAAGGAGGTCCTGACGGTCAAGGTGAAATCAAGGGAGGTCCTGACGGTCAAGATGAAATCAAGGGAGGTCCTGACGGTCAAGCTGAAATCAACGGAGGTCCTGACGGTCAAGGTGAAAAGAGGGTTAGATGAGGGGAAGGTCCAGAAAGGAGAAATTCAACCCGAACTTTGAATTTTGGAAATCAAGGATGTCTTAAATATAAACCCGATCTTGGAGCACCTCGGGGGTGGTTGTGACCCAAGGGGAGGTCAAAACCGAAGGGGTGATCTGGACTGGGAGGGAGGTCCGAACCGTAAGGGAATTCTGGAGAGGTCAAGGAAGGTCTGAACGAACAAAGAGAGAGGAAGAACAATGCCAGAGCTCGAACAACTCCAAATAAACCAAACTTTCAAATTTGTTGAAGTTCGATTAATTCACATTAAACCTCCAAATTTCCAAAATCTTCAAGTTAAGCTTGAGCAATTCAACAAAACCAAATGGTTATTTTTATTTTTGAAAATTTTTAAGAGCTCCAGAAAATTGGGATGTTACAGCCCAGGTGCACACCGATGCCCTCCGTAGGCTCAAGTGTATAAACAAAGACACCGCGCATGGCCTTCGGCCCTAGTGCACACCGATGCCCACCGTAGGCTCAAGTGTATAAACAAAGACACCGCGCATGGCCTTCGGCCCTAGTGCACACCGATGCCCTCCGTAGGCTCAAGTGTATAAACAAAGACACCACGCATGGCCTTCGGCCCCGGTGCACACCGATGCCCTCTGCAGGCTCGAGTGTATAAACAAGACATCGCGCATGACCTTCAACCTGGTGCACATCGATGCCCTCTGCAGGCTCGAGTGTATAAACAAAGACACCGCGCATGGCCTTCGGCCCCGGTGCACACCGTTGCCCTTCGCAGGCTCGAGTGTATAAACAAAGACACCGCGCATGGCTTTTGGCCCCAGTGCACACCGATGCCCACCGCAGGCTTGAGTGTATAAACATAGACACTACTTATGGCCTTCGGCCCCAGTGCACACCGATGCCCTCCGCAGGCTCGAGTGTATAAACATAGAGACCGCGCATGGCCTTCGGCCCCGGTGCACACCGATGCCCTCCATAGGCTCGAGTGTACAAATAAAGACACCGCGTATGGCCTTCGGCCCCGGTGCACAATTGTATCTGGACGAAGACGACGTGCGAAGCTAGCCCTAGCACGAAGCGTTCCTCGGAACAAACCGCACCAGTGGGGACGATGTCGATCTTCGCCTCCTCCTCACAAAAAAGGTAGGGCTCCATGGAGCCCTATCTAAAAAAGTATGGGGGACGGCGCGAGGCTTGGCCTCCTCCTTGCAAAAAGGTTAGGGCTCCACGGAGCCGTATCTAAAAGAGTATGGGGGACGGCGCGAGGCTTCGCCTCCCCCTCGTAAAAAAAAGTTAGGGCTCCACAGAGCCCTATCTAAAAGAGTATGGGCGATGGCGCGAGGCTCCGCCTCCCCCTCACAAAAAAGTTAGGGCTCCACGGAGCCCTATCAAAAAAAGTATGGGGGACGGTGTGAGGCTTCGCCTCCCCTTCGCAAAAAAAGTTAGCGCTCCATGGAGCCCTATCTAAAAGAGTATGAGGGACGGCGCGAGGCTTCGTCTCCCCCTCACAAAAAAGTTAGGGCTCCACGGAGCCCTATCTAAAAAAGTATGGGGGACGTCATGAGGCTTTGTCTGCCCCTCGCAAAAAGTTTGGGCTCCACGGAGCCCTATCTAAAAGTGTATGGGGGACGGCGTGAAGCTTTGCCTCCCCCTCGCAATAAAAAAGTTAGGACTCCACGGAGCTCTATCTAAAAAAGTATGGGAGATGGCGCGAGGCTTCGCCTCCCCCTCGCAAAAAAGTTAGGGCTCCACGGAGCCCTATCTAAAAGAGTATGGGGGACGGCGCGAGGCTTCACCCCCCTCGCAAAAAAAAGTTAGGGCTCCATGGAGCCCTATATAAAAAAGTACGGGGGATGGCGTGAGGCTTCGCCTTCCCCTCGTAAAAAAGTTAGGGCTCCACGGAGCCCTATCTAAAAGGAGTATAGGGGCGGCTCACCTCGGGAACACCTCGTCTACCACATACAATCACGCCGTTTTTATTGAACTCAGCATAGCAGCTACATACATTACAAGGGTTCAATAAAAAAAGAAGTGAAAAATAAGTAATACAGTACAAATCTCGGCGACAGCACACTATAGCAATTAACGTGCGCCTACGGAGCGAAGTCCCACTCCTCCTTGCGTGTCGCCCACTCCAGCAGTTCCTCGTCCAATGCCCCGGTAGCCATTAGCTCCACGTATTCTCTCTGCACGGCCAAATCTTCGGGCATGTCGGACGAGCTCTCCGAAGCTTCCAACGATGTGGGCGGCGGCGAGGGCCCCGCAGACACAGCTGCAACCCCTTGGCGCTCCTAAAATGCCCGCATCTCCTCACGTGCCCTTGCAGCCTCCCACGCACGAACCCGGAAGAATGTTTTCATACAGCCAGTTGGGTTGGCCTTCTTCCATTGCTGCCGCTTGGCGCCGTGGCATGTGACGCCCCGGTAACAGATCCTTAGAGGCCACTTCAACAAAACCTCGTGCTCGTCCTTCGGCGCCCGTGTAGGAACAGTGGTCTTGGTCCTTCGCCCCATGGGGGGCCGAGGACCCCTCCGCACGACACGCTTAAATAAGCATCGTTCTCCCCGTATGGACCGCGAGGTGCAACTTCAAATAGCAATCGAAGCCAAGACAAAACAATACGATCGCGGACTAAAAGCATTTCATTCAAAAGGAGGTAGTTACACAAAAAGTTGTTTTCCTCCTTGGAGCCCCAAACAGAGCGAGAAAAATACAAAAAGTCCAAGACTACTCTCAAAACGTTTAAACCGCTTTTGGCAAACGGAGGGTCACACCTTGTTTCCCTGAGTGGACCCTCGCTTGCCCCCTTCCGGGACTTCAGCTGAAGCCGTCACCGACGCCTTGCCTTTAGCCTGCTCCGCCTGCACCGCACGGAAAGACCCCATCGCATCTTCGTGACCGCGCTGCCCCCAGTAGTCCTCTAGTAGGACCTTGCTTGCCCTGTGTGTGTGGCACTCCGCATTCACCGCCTCCTCAGCAGTGGCCACAGCGACAGATTGGGTCACGAGCGCATCTATATGGCTGCATCCCGCCTTGTCGAGGGAGGCTAGGGTCGTGCACCAAGCAACCTTCACACAGTGATCACCGTATGTGCGGGCCGCCAGCACACACACCTCTCCAATGCGGCAGAGGCGGTCGAGGGTGATGTCCATCTCCGCCGGCCAGTGACTCCTCGCAGCGGGCACTGTGCCGAGCTGTGACACAGCCTCCTCAAGAATCCCCATGGCCTGAAAGGCACCAAGCCCCAAGTTGGTCGATAACTCGCGCTCCGCCTGGATGTCCTCCTCAAGAAGCGACCGCGCTTTTCGCGAAGCATCCAAATCAGCTTGAAGGCCGGTGCGCTCCGCCTTAAGGTCTGCCACCTGAGCCTCCAGCACTCTCACCACAAGAGAATCACGCTCACCGCTGAGGACCTCATTCTTGGCATGCTCCGCGTCCACCTGGCCTTGGATCTCGGTGAAGCATCAGACAATATCACTGTCCAGTGCCCGCGAAAGCATCAAGGTCTGCACGATAAAGGAGCATCAGCAACAAGCAAATAGAGTAGCGAAGGCGGTCGAAGGGCACCAACAAACCTTTACAGCATTCGCCTCAATGCTCCGAAGCATGTCCCTCACGGTCATCTTCTTGAAGAACTCCGGAAGGAAGGGCGAAGAAACCAAGTCTCCAACTGCCCCACATACCGTAGCGGCGCCGCGGCTGACCTTGAAATCTACGGGGCACATATGGAGCACGTCCACCGTATTCGCAGCAACCCTAGCAGGCGCTGGCAGGCGGGAAGCCCTGGAGCCCACAGAGCCAGCTGCGCCATTGTCGGCCGTAGCATCCCCATCGGATTCGGGCTCCTCGTCGACTGTCCTACTCGGATCTCAGCCACCTTTGCATGAACAAGCAACAATCCGCACCACAAATTAACAAACACAAACGGAGTAACAAGCATACCTGTAGGCGACCACAGAGCAGGAGGGGATTCCACAGTGGCATCGGCGTGCCCCGGGGTAGAAGGGGTGTCCATAGTCACCTCAGTGCCCCCATCGTAAACACGCGATAGAGTGTCCTCGCCAATAACGACGCCCGTCAGGCCAAACATACTCGTCACTTTGGCTACCTCCACCTCGGGGCACCTAGTGGAATCCTCCAGAGTGGCTTCCTCGGGTGAACCAGCGCACTCATCCGAGGAAGAGCTGTTGGACCTGCAGGACTCTGTCCGCACAACGACCTCCGCCATCCTCTTGGCGGGCCAGCCCACATCGTTCGCAGCTTCAGAGGGGCCACCCACGTCGCGAGGATCGGCGACATGCAGCAGCGTCACTACAAGCGGTCCCAGCCCACCGACCTCGGTGGTGTGAGCATGTTTCCTTTTCCCAGCGTCCAGGTCCAGACGTTCGGAAAGGCGAACCAACGAAGCATACGCCCGGTTGAGCCGACTCTCCCGCAAGACCAGGACGTGCTTCGAATGCTCCTCACCCGTATACGAGCCCAGAAGCACCTCCGTAGCGCGGGCCTCCTCGGTAATAGGCACAACTGCCGAGGCATCACCAACGCAACAATGAAAATATATATTTCAAAACAAAAGAGGGTAAGGATAAACCGAGCCCCACACCTTCGCACCCTTTAACAGTAAGGATCGGGCACCCAGACTTCGAAGCCCCGACCTCCACATTCCAATCTTGGGTCAAGGGCTAGACGTGGAGGGCACAGAACTACTCCACCAGGTTCCAGGTAGAGAGGCGCTTCGTTACATCCAGCAAAAGCTAGAGAAGGGCCTCCTCCCTCACGCAAAGATCAATCACAGGGTTGGCGTTAAGTCGTATCGGCCCACCCCGGGACTAAAAACCATCCTTCGCCGGGGCAGTGTGGTAGAACCACCGCCGTGTCCAATCTGTATCACAGCGGTTCCACACCGTCGGGGTAGGCAGGTACATCTAGCACCGCGTCCTTGGTTGAAAGTTCACGCTGCCGAAGTTTAGCGTCTTGCCCGTGCTTTTCTTTTTCTTCGGTTGGCAGTGCCTGTCGTGAAGATAGGCGAATAGGCGCCCCTCGCTGCTGGCTCCGGCCGCTCGCAACATCCACTCGAAGATCCCCAGCTTCACGATAGAGTTTGACGTCAACTGTGCCAGCTCCACCCCATACAGCTGAAGCACCATCGAGGTTAGACCAACGCATGGCAATCGAAGGCTAGCGTCAAAAAAAGCAACGAAGACCACCACCTCATCCTTCCAAGGGTTCGGGATGATCTCCGTCCTAGGGACGCGGACCTTCTCGAGGCTCTCCAACTTGCCTTCGTCGACGAGGGTGCGAAGAACAAGATCTATCATGGTGGACCTCCCCAAATCGCTCGTGTACATCGCTTCCCTAGGATTTTCCTTGGCTCGCTTCATCATAACCAAAGCAATAGTGCAGTCCCTCGTAAGCAAAGCGAAGCACCACAAGGATCAAACGCAACAAATTGGAAACCAGGAAAATGGGAGTAAAACCGGGGGGAGGGGGGAGACCGCATATTTATAGACTGGCAGAACAGGCAAGAGGAGGACGAGGCGCCAAGGGCCACTCCGCGCGCACCACGTGGAGCAACCCTGTAGAAAAGCCTGACCATCACAGCACATGCCGCCCAATGCCGGCACGTGGAACCCCAGTAGATGCACAGCGGCGCCTTTATGGCGCACACCACCCAGTAACGGTGGGTGGAACTCCAACGGGTGCCAAATGGCACCATTACGGTGCACAGTAGCCCAGAATTCAGCATCCTTCAACGACAGATCGCCTTCACGAGACCTTCCAAGAGACGCTTCGCAAAGCCGAGGGGACAGTGTGCCTGGACCCTCTGGGAAAACGGTGCGGTTTCAACCATGGTGAAGCAAGACCTCGACCACGAGGGGCTTGTCGTAGGTGCGGTCCATCGGCCCCACGGCATAGGCAATACACGAAGGGATCCCTGAAGGACCCGAAGATACTTCCGAAGGATCAGAAGGCGATCCCGAAGGTACCCTTCGGTGGGACCCCGAAGGTGCTTCCGAAGGCATCGAAGGCGATCTGGAGATACCCTTCGGAGGGGCCCCAAAGGTGTCCCCGAAGCCTCCTAAGGGGGCCCGAGGGCCCCCGAAGGCGTTCTCGAAGATGTCCTCCAAAGAGGTCCCGAAGGCTCCCTGATGGTGGCCTCTGAAGGGGCCTCGCAACCATCCCTGAAGGGGCACAAAGGCAACAGGACAGGTGGACCAGGCTCACTCCCTGGGTGCACCAGGACCAGGAGAGTCCACCATGCGCCGAAGGCTACGCATAGGCTAGGAAAAACCCCTACTACCTGATATGGCCATAACTACTACCAAAGCTAAATTGCAAACTAACGCTAGAACTCAAATTGGTGTCATTGGTGTTGTTTTGCAACAAAAGGTAAAACAAAACGATGTGAAGGCCGATAGGGTGGATGAAGATGCTGGCCAACGAGAGGGAACATTCTCTCAGGATAAAACCCTAGGGCATGCGGGCGGTCAAGAAAGACATGTGGTGATATGGCAGCAAGGGTTGCATTGGCGTCAGAAGAAGCATCAAGTGCATGGAACATGTTCGCGCAAGAAGCTAAGAGAAGGAAAGCCCACAACACGAGGAAAACTGAGAGGGAGACTTAGCCATGCATGGGGAGGACGCCGACAACATGGCATGTGGGTTGGCTCAGTTTGGATCCAATTCAGACAGCCAATTGGTGTTTAATATTTTTATTCCAAAAATAGAGTAGTTTAAATTTCTAAATAAAGCAGGGTTTTTGGGTTCGGTTTACTGTTCATGTGAACAGTACCAACTTGGAATACTATTCATGTGAGCAGTAATCGGACTCAGAATCCTATAGCAACCTGGTTGCTGTTCATCCGAGTTTTTTTGCTTGCCTGGGAGGCTATATAAACCTCTCATGGCCACACCATATAGGTGGACAAGTTACGATTTAGATAATAAAAATCAGAAAAGCCGTTTTGGCGCATATCGTGTGTTCTTGAGTTGAGATGTGTTCTTGAGAGGAATTAAGAGGGAGGGTTGGAGAGAGGAGGAAGCAAGAGGAAGTTCTCATTTGGTGTTTTAGCTTTGGGGGCAAAGCAAGGACACCTTGTTCTTGACTACAACCAAGAAGATCCATCTACTACGTCTTTGCAATTCGATCAAATCAGATCAGTTTGTGAAGTTATTCTCTATTGTTTCTAATCCTCAAGGTTTAGCGCAACTAAAGATTGAAGATTTGCTATCTAGGGTTCAGGCACTATTCATTGTGTGGTTACTGTTCACCCAAAGTAAAGAGAAGGATCACCCGAAGTAAAGAGAAGCAGACAACAAGCTATTGAACTTCAAGTGTACCATGAAAGATTGGGCCAACAATCGGGATTCATCTAATCAACTAGGTGGATCATTATCACTACCCCTATGGTAGCTGTACCTTTTTAGGGATACATGTGTATTTTCAGATACCTGGTTGGGAGGCTATAAGTAGCCTCCTCCCCCCCATGTAATAGGGTGGATACAAAATTTTTGGCAATTTGCACAAGTGTACTTTTAGCCGGAACCCCTTCTCCTGGGACCCCCTGGCCCCTCGCTCCGACGCCGGGGGTCCCTCCTTTTCACTGTCTAGTCTTTTCTAACTACGACAGGACCGAAAGACAGAGAGTCGAGGATGACTCCTTTTCAAGGGGGGTGGGAGATGATGAAGACATCCATACCACTACCACAACTCCTACTCCTATTACTACCACCAAGAATACACCAAATGGCCCTATTACTAGAGCTAGAGCTAAACTTCTTGACCAACAGGTGAGCCTACTCTTAAATTAGTTTCCTTTTGATTTTCAAGACAAATGGCTACTACCTAACGCAAATACATTGACTATACTTAGGTTTAACAAAGAAGAGACATGGCACTACAAGAACCAGATCTTTCATGACCACTGAGAATTTTTCTAACGGGCCTACAAACACCGCTAGGAGTTTCAATATTGCTGATAGGTTAATAACGCCGCTCAGGAAAAACATGTAATTTCCTATCGGTTTTCCAAATAACCGTTAGAGGAATAACTTTTTGTGTCGGTGTTTGGGTGACTCGTCAAGGAAATTGCCTTCACTCCACGCGGGCACAAAGGGCTTGTTTGCTTTGAGCCCTGGTGGCTTTTTGCCTAGCCGGGAGAAGCGGGCTACGGAAGGAATGTGGTGCACAAAGCCTTTCAGGATTTTAAATAGTTTTCTATTTTTAGAAAATACAGAAAAGGAAATAAAGCCACGAAAAATAGCTAACAAGCTTGGAAAATTTTGAGAAAGTTTAGGAAAATACTTTGGAACATGAGGAACTCAAACAAAGTACTTTTGGAGTTAATTGACATTTAGATTATTCACATTAAATTATTTTAGTTTCAAAAATTAATTGACATTTAGATTATTCACATTAAATTATTTTAGTTTCAAAAATTCGATATCAAGATTTAATTAATTCATGAAAATCCTGAAAATATTGGAAATCGCTATTTTCACGGAAAAACTTTAAAAACTCTTAAAATTGGGATGTCATAGCATGTTGTTCGAACAAATAGACACTGTAGCAAGCCAGCAATGGTTGCCGTCGCCTATGATAACATGTAGCAATCCCCAGGACAACATGACATCATAGCACAGAGCACAAACATTTGTACATAGCAGCACACTGTCAACAAATATTGCAATTCGCGGCTCGAAAAAGGAATTTTATGAGCTAATAGTGCCAGGATCTTGCTCCAACATAAAACCTAGTGCCAAAACTAGACTAGTATAGAAAGGGACAACACAGTTGATTTTTATGTTCTTTCTTTCATTTTCATAAGACCATACCTAGCCAGTCACCTGTTCGAGTAAACACTATAACTGATTAACTAGTGCAATTAGCAGATAGTAGTGCTTCTATAGTAGCCATTGTTCATAAGATCATACATCTCATCATAGAGAGGACCTTGACAAGCTCAAACTAGATAAGCATCCCTTGCATGTATCCTAGAAGCGACCGGTGAATGAAAGCGATGGATGCATTTCGTCTATGGAGTAGCTATAACCATATCAACATTAATTTTGCTTGTTTTAGCCAAAACCGCTGTATAAACTTTTATTTTTAGTTTGATAGACTCTTTGCTAGTGATTGGGAATATATACGATGACCGTTCGTACTTTTATGATGCACGTCATCTTTCATTGGAACCAAATTAACTTTTTTATATAACTTTAGTGGAACCAAATTAACTTGATCTAATTGAAAATATCTTTCTCTAGTACGTCTAGTCATTTCCAGCCGTTCACCACTAATAGCCGCGTATAATAACTGTACATTTCACCAAATTGCTAATTAACTACCATGTTTGTGAGATTACTAACTAATGTATAATAAGCTACAACTTGGATGGTAGTTGATGCATGTTAGACGATGGTTGTCACGTCACCGATGATCAATCACACATGAGCAAAAAGATGATGATCAAGAACACAAGATGTAGTCCCGACAGTCTCTCTTTATTGATGATTTGTCCATAAGCTTGGTGTGTGCAATAAGAGCCACTACCATCCCCATATATAGGGAAGGGAGATCTCCCTTCATGGTTCAACTTCAATGAGTCCATCGAATGTTTCTCATTCATGTTCGGTCCAAGGAGTTTCTCCTCCTGTTAAGTAAGTCTCTTTTGTGGATGTCTCCACAGTTTGGGATCTTTCAAACTAGGAGGTCTGCCCCTCTTTTTACTAAGAGTTGTGGAGTAAGATGTAGAACCAAAAACCCGAGATGGTTCTACTCTTTCAAGTGCATTTACCGTTGATGTATATGACTTGGTAACTCCCTTATTATCTGTGAATGAATATGGTGGTTCATTTGCAAGGTTTTGCAAATCTATCATCCTCTTAACCTCTTGTTCATATTCTTTAGTGTATGGATCCACATTAACAACACTACTGTCATGCCATGATAGTTCTCGACATTCCACTTTACTAGGGTCATTTCCTCTTCCTAATGTTGGGAATATTTCTTCATTGAATATGTTGTTAGCGTATCTTGCTTTTAGTAGATCCCCCATTATGGGCTCTAAATATTTGATTATATACGGAGATACAAATCCCCCGTGAATTCCCAATTTACGGTGGGGGCTCATTGACGTACACAGAGGTGGTGAGATCGGTACGTATATGACACAGTCCAATTTACACATATTGGAAATATTTGGCTCTTTCCATGCACTAACTGGAAAGGTGAAAGCTCTAAGTGTGCAGGTGGCAGAAGTCATATTAATGCTGATGCACAAAATACATGTCCCCAGCATGTGTTACGACAATAGAATAAATTACTTGAACGGTAAACATGAGTTTATGAATTTGTAGGAATTGTTAAAAAAATTATGTCAATTTGCTAAGCACAGTTATCATTTCTATGAATTAAAACAGTAGAAAAAACAATTTTTGATACATATATAAAGTCTAAAAGACTAATCATAATAATTAGAAAAGATCTAATGTTCAATTTGAAAGTTTCCGTATGGTCGAAGCCCCCATACTTAAAACTATATGTTCTAGGGTCTAACTTGCAATGTTTCTGCTAAAAGGACCTAAATTCAATAGTATAAGGCTGAGGGCTTAATTGCAAAATTGCTAACGGACCGACCGGAGGTGTGGCGTTGGCGACCTCCCATCCTGGCGGTGAAGCAGGGGCAATGGCGGGGTCGTAAGGCACGACCCTCCTAGCTCGTCACCCCTTCCAGAGCGATGCAACGTGGTGGGCGTGGGCCTCCCATCCTGTCGTCTTCCTCAAAGACGGTGGCAATAGCGAGGCTGGTGTGACGATCGGCGTCCCCTCTTGCTCCCTCAAAGGGCTAGTGTCCTCCCCCTCGTTCGAGCCCGGGCGAATGGCAAAGCTGGCAGCGCGCTCGCTATGGGCGAGCGTGATGACACGGAGATTGACGCGGCAGCGCGCCATTGGCGGGAGTGGTGATGGCATGCGGTGTGGTGACTTGTCGTGGGCAAAGACAACGTAGTGTGGTGGTGCGACGATGGGGCTCGCCATTGGTGAGACCTGTTGAGGCGACGATGTCTCGCCGTTGGTGGGTCAGCACGACTCGAGCATGTTGGATTTTTATGTGGCTCCCAATATTTATTATGGTTATTATCTGTTTTAATTCAATGTGGAATATAGATATATGAGATAGGGAATTATTTGAAGCGGAATCTAACTCGAGGAATTAATACTCGAGGTGCTGAGGACGGCTGTACTAGAATAGATAGACATATTTATTGAGATCGAGTCTACTGGAATTTAATATGCATGTGTATGATTAATCCGGATACAGCACAGGGCGGAATAGCTAGGTTTGTTTTGCATGATTGGCTCTGCAGGCTGTTGACCCACATGATCAGATTGGAATTGATCTCGTAAAAATCTGATCATGACACATGACTCACACATGTGTGCTAGGGACTAATATATTTTAGACTCATTAAACTGGCCTGTTTGATCGTGGTTGGTGACATGGTTCAGGAGTCTCACGGTGTACCGAAAACAGGTGGGTCAATTATAACACCTGAAGTGTAGTCTATAAATAGGTCCCTACCCTCTAGCCTCATAATGCAATTGTGAGCAGTACCACGGAAAAGCAGAGGAATAGAGGGTAGACCGAATAGACATCACAAAATCAATCTAGGGTTTGCTCAAAACCCAACATTGGTATCAGAGCCTTGGTGACGACGCACATGGGAGAAGTTCGCGTCCGAAGCTAAGTCATCGTCCGCGTCCGAGTTGTTTTCTCCAAAACCGAGTCATCGACCAGGAGCGCGTCTGCCTTAATGCGTTGACGCGTCGTCTCGTCTATGGTACATTAATTAGTGCTGTCGACGTTGTTTTCGTCCGTGGAGCAGCAGTCGACATCGCTTTATCCTCGATATTGCGTCTGCTTTCGCTGCGCAGCAAAGGATCATTTTTCGTCCGTCCACCAGCCGGCTGTCAGCGAATACCGGATTCATCAGGTTTGGTATCACAGCACAAGGTGTCGAAATTCTCAGTCCTAGATTATCTGTTTGTCCTGGATCAGTGAAGCTTGTTTATGGATGTGTAGCTGCTGCAGCAACAAGTCTTCATAGGAGTGAAGCATCCTGAAGCAAAAGCAAAAGGCTGCAAGCATCAAAGCACTTTTTTGACTTTTTAGTACACAACCAACATCAAAGCATCTTTTTTGACTTTTGAGTACACAACAAGCTAGGTATCAGATTGATTTCTCTTTTTGCCGTGGGAAGCAAAATCCAGTGAACCAAAAGATTCATGTATCTTCTCGCAATGGCAACCAACAGTGTATTTTCTGAACTGCTTAGATCTTGCAAATTGGATGGCTCAAATTTCACGGTTTGGAAAAGGAAAATCACGTTTTTGCTTTCTGCTGAAAACATTGATTATGTAATAGACAAAAATGAACCAGAAGAGCCAGGAAAAAATGCCACTATTGAGGAAAAAGAGAATTATGTAGAAGAATATGAAAATTGGACAAGAGATAATAAAAGGGCACGCATTTTTATGTTGGGATCAATGACTAATTCTTTAGCTGCTGAGTATGAAGGTGAACGGAATGCGCGTAAAATAATGCGTAATCTGGAACAAGATTTTGTTGAGGTATCTCTTAGCAAAGTGCTTAATCTTGTTAATCGTTTTCTCTCCACCAAGATGCATGATGGTACTTCAATTAGTGAGCATCTTAATAAACTCTGTATTTTAGCAGATGAATTAAAAAATGCTGGCTATCCTTTTTCTGAAGAAGTGCAGGTTATGGTTGTTCTGAACTTTTGCCAAATTCATGGGAACAATTTAAGATATCTTTTTGTCATTCTGAAAGGATACTCAATATGCACAATCTGAGGCATCATTTGCTTGTGGGAGAAGATAGAAAACTCTCTCAGGAAAAAGAAAGAAATACTCATAATTCTGAGTTACACCTTGGAGAGGAAAAATGTACTAATAAAAGGAATTGGCAAAAGAGGATGTCTAATGGTGATTTGAGAGAAAAGCTTAATAAGAAACGTGATCGGGATGATCGTGAAAATTTTAACTCAGTTCAGAGGAATGATAAGTACAAGAATTTCAAGTGTCACAACTGTAGTCGTCAAGATGGGCATTTCAGAGTGATTGCGAGGAAAAGAAAGAAGCGAGAATGAGCAAAAGAATCAAGACAAGCAACCAGTTGAGCGTAAAGGCGATTCATCGCCTAATGGTATGTCTAATATTTTTGTATGCACTGAATCTTTATTTACTACTACTTTTCCAAATAGTTGGGCTATTGATTCTGGTGCTACATCTCATATTACTAAAGATAATAGAGCTTTCACTTCTATGCGAACAATTCCAAGGGAAAATAGATATATCTTTTTGGGCACAGATGTCAAAACTGATGTACTTGGAATTGGAAATTATGTCCTGGAACTCCCTAATGGAGGAAAATTATTATTACATGACACTTTATATTCACCTAGCATGAGAAGGAATTTAATATGTGTTGCTTAGTTAGAATCTATTGGTTATGATATACTGTTTGGAAAAGGAAGAGTTAAAATATTGCTCAATGGGAAATTAGTGCATACTGGAACTCATCATGAAGGTCTTTATTTTCTTGATGAGCGATCAACTGAAGTCTGAAGACAATATTGATTGCTTGGTTTGTGAAAATAACTCCATAGTGAGGAATACTAATAATAGGAACACATGCTCAGAATCTTATTTATGGCATTTACGACTTGGTCATATATCTAAAAACAGAATTAAGAGGCTTATTAATTCTGGAATTTTGCACTTTAAGTGGGAGGATTTTGGTATTTGTGAGGCATGTATAATGGGTAAGATGACCCGTGCACCTTTTCCAAAGGCTGAAAGATCAAATGAGTCTCTTGCTATTATTCATTCTGATATTTGTGGAGAGATGTCAACTCCCACTAGAGGATAGAAGATTTATGTGAGACCCTTAAATATTAGAATGTGCTGAATTAAAATTATACTGGTAGCATAATTCTTAATTAAGGAACAATGTAATTCCCTTATTAAAAATCATACTAGAAGCATAATCATAATAAGTAACAATTCCAACATTCAGGTTCCCGAATATATGTCATGCAATAGTTCCCAGGATTAGTGACTATTGCGCATATATCCTTAAACAACATTGCATCATACACATACAAGTCATACATTCACATAATTATACATCACGGTTTACATCTTATTTCGGTTGCTACAGTAACAGGTTTGCTACAGGAACAGATGCCCTTGGGTCATCACAAAAGAACAACAGCGGAAGCAAAATAAACGACGAAACCACCAATGGCCCCATCCCACAGGCTATTGCGTGGAGACTAGAACTAGCATCACTCGTTAGCGTCACCCTGATCGGCGCTAACGGGCATTTCATAAAGGTAACCATCTTCACCTGCAACAAGAGGGCATAAACCCTGAGTACGAAAGGTACTCAGCAAGACTTACACAAACTAATAAAAGAAAGTGTTTGATAGAACCTATGCAAAGGAATAGAAATTTTACATGCATAAGGTTGACAACAGAAGACTTTAATGGTTCAATTTTGCATAAAGCAATACATCTTAACCTATAGTTGCTAAATTTTGTCAAAGCAATTTTAATAAATCAATTTGGACTAAAAACAACAACAATTGGAAGTATGAGCAAAAACAGTAACAATAATAAATCACAGATCACTATTAAACTGTGCATAACAACCCTCATGCCGAAATTATTCCCAATACCAAACTTAGAGCAAAATCTATACAGGTGACATCAATTCAAGTATTGTCCATAACCGTGGACACGGCTATTCGAATAGTTTTAAAACCCTGCAGGGGTGTACATCTTTACCCACACGACTTAGTTAGCCCATAAGCCTCTGGAATAATAGCACACTGCCTTTGGTATGCCGGCCGGGGAGACTAAGATTTGGTATTTTTCAACAAGTTGACACTATTGAGTTGGAATACCCATGTGCGACTGATCCCGCTTAAACAACGACTGATAGCATTTATTCAACCGGGGCCCACATGTTGTGCCGGGAATGCCGACCCAATCAATTAAATGCGAACTCGTGCATAACTGCACATATTAGACCGCAGTCGGGGCCCTGAAGGTACGTACATGCGATGGAACACATCTACGCCCTCACCCTTCTAAGAACATCTGATATCGATATAAACTCCACATGGCATACGACACGGCCCGAAGACTTAAGCATCTATGCCATATGAAACCAATACACATGTCCTTACTCTCCTGTTTCCAACTCAATAGTATTAGCCCTTTACTTAACCAAACAGTGCCCATACACCATGTGTGGAAGTACGTTGGGACTTGAATTGGGTAGTCAGAGTTCAGTCCTTAATCAAACCAGACAAGACATCCACATTTCCCAATTCTCGTGCACAAAGGCACCATCGCTAGCATTCACTTGTCCAGATTTGAAATAAGTTTACAACAAGATTTAGAGTCATTTCAGACTTAAACAAACTGAACAAAGAATTAAAATAAATAAAATTTATTTGTTGTTCCCAGGTTTGACAAGATAAGCTTGTCAAACACTACTGTTCTATGGACTGCATGGCTAAGCCAAAAGTTAAAACTAAATATTATAATACTACAGACTACCTTAGGTTGAGTATATGATTAAATTCAAGGTGAGCCACAAGTCCAGGTTATAACTAACTAAGAACAGAGCACAAATAATTTTTAGAAAATTGCATGCAACAGTGTCACTGTATTTTGTAAATCTACAGTTGAAAAGATTAGGATCAACATGGTGCAGAGAGGTAGCTTGCCTTGGTAGTAATATATAACCTCTTGCTCAGGTTCTGGTGGCTCAACAAAAGATTCAACAATCTCAGTAGAACCAGTATCTAAAAGAAAATGAAAACCAATGAACAAAGGAAAAGAAACAGAGAACAATCATGCATAAAAAGAATGCATGGTCAAAGGATTATTGCATCATTAGCAACATGGCTAAGGTACATTAACTTATTTAAGGACAATAAGCTACAACTACCCCTTGCTAATACTATTTATTACAGCTTAGAGTTTAGATAAAGCTACAGTTTTAGATTTTTGAAACTGGAACAGGACAGCTCAAAATTAGTTTACTTGCCTAGCTAATCATCACCTAAACGAAATACCTTGCTTGAGCTAAGAGTATTCAGATTAACACTGTGATCTAACTAATCATTTATTACCTATCATTAGCAATTTAAGACATTGGACTAAGGCTGTTTGTGCTGTCGGTTTGACCAACAACCCAAAAACAGCAAAGGACAAGATTACCATTCTCGGTTGTCCTGGAGAAATACACAACACGAAAAACTTAAATGGGAGTTAGAGCTATCTGGAAGGTATTTAATATCATAAGCTATCAATACTAATCTTAACTGCTCGATTTAAGGAAAGAAAAGAGAGATTGAGCATTTGTCGGTTTTTGGACCGACAATAACTAACAAGGAGAGGGAGATGCAATAATAAATGATCCGATGAACTTAATAGTCAAAGGTGGCCTACTAAAGATACTAGGGTTTGCCTAAAACCTAAATAAGCTAACATGCTAACAAGAGAAACCCTAATTCTTGAAAATGATATGAAAGACCGAAAAGTTATAAAAACAACTTTTCAGTTTAAAAAAAATGTTTGGAGCATCACATGAATGTGTGAGTGATCTATGGGAGCTAAAGATGTTCTTAAGGAGCTTTTAGATGATAAGAATCAAGGTCTAACTTACCAGCTAGGGTTGGAGAAGAAAAAGTCAAATTCTTGGTCAACAGTAAAGATCTAGGTCCTTTTCTTTGGGCTGACCAAAATGAAAGTGATGGAGCTAAGCTTTAAGACCACCAGGCACAATCTTGATAGGGAAGAATGGAATCTACTTACCAAGATGAGGTTGCACCAAAGTGGTGTTCCACGGCTCAAGTTGACAGAGAGAAAAACCCTAAGTCCAAACCTACAAAAGATGCCCAAAATCACATTAACATGAGATTTAGGCATGCTCCAGGTTGAACAAAGGTGAGCAAGAAAGCTTCACTGGACAAGAAGGCAACTAGTGGAGTTCTCCCTGGTCAACAATGGCAGAGGCTCCATAGCTAGGGTTTATATAGTGGTAGAACCACTAGAGCAAACGGGAACTCTCCAGAAATGATGAGGTGTCACCTAAGGATAAATATCAAGGAATATTCTCATTTTCACTGTGCTTGACCACCGCTCCGGCGAGGATAACGTCGACGGTGTCCAGCAAGAGAGGGAGCAAAGAACTGCCACTGACACATGGGCCCCAGAGACAGTCACTGCCATGCACCGCACGTAGCCGGCCTCAAAGAACAACAGCCATCTGATTAGAAAAGAATGGTTGTGATGAGATGGCCAAAACACACTGAATCGGTATCACGCAATATAGGCCACACAATTTCAAATGGACGGCCAAGATCTAGGGGAGGTCCGGGGTGGTCCGAACGACACAACCCATACGAGCCGTCCGATTTTACTTCAACGGCCCAAGATCTCAGGCGCGCTGGTGAGCTTTGGCCCAAAAGGAAGTCACCATTAGATTTAGAATCAACAGTCAGAGATGAAGGGAGGTGTGAATGGTCCGAAGGTCACAATGACTATAGTCCGTCCGATCTAGATTCAACGGTGGATCTCACGTGGCACCTCCGGCCGGTCCGAACGGCACAAAGGATCATGGCGGTTCATTGAAGATCCAACGATGGCCGATTTTGAAGAGGATTGATAAGATGCGATGCCGTAGGATTAAGATCCAATGGTGGGGATCACATGGGCGTTAGGATGGTCCGAAAAGCCCATTAGATCTGGCCCGCACATGGAGGATCCAACGGCCCACA